>CM062254.1:19230929-20430929 GCA_031216405.1 Syzygium malaccense
CAATTCTGGCCCCAACTTTTTTTTGTCATGTAAAAAAGCATTAACTTTCACTTAAATCTCAAATCTAGCCCCCATTGAATTGGAATCATTGATTATCTAACTTGACTATTCTACCTTAGCAATAAATCCACGTGACTTGCTGACTGAATTTAAAGCAATATTCATTATCTTATTCTCTGAGCCACAATTTGAAGAATAACGGTGAAACTGTTCGTTTCTTTCACTTTACCGACAAATAAAAAATATCTCCAAATTGAATCTCTCTAACCAAACGTAATCTGAAGCTGACCACCGCTTGTTGACAGACGCCATGGACGAGATTCGCTAAGCTCACCACCATAACCTTCTTTCTCAAACAATAGTGAAAGTCAACAGGGGGCCAGATTTGGAATCATGATGAACGTTGATGATTTTTTATGAGACAAAAAAAAATTGGTGTCAGAATTGTCACTTAACCTAAAGTTTGTGCTTTTTCATGAGACAAAAAAAAGTTCGGGCCAGAATTGTCCCTCGACCTAAAGTTAATGTTTTTTTACGGGACAAAAAAAAAGAACAGGCCAAAATTATTCTTCGACCAAAAGTTGGTGCTTTTTTTTTGGAATAAGGCCTACTTAGGCACCACATTTGAGAAAAAAATAAAAAAACTGAAATTAAAAAAAAAGAAATAGAAAAAATGGCCAAAGAGGGGGAGACACCTCCCACTGTTTTATCCGTCATTCCTGCGCGATACTAAATATGCGAGTACAAAATACTTGAGCTTTTTGTCATTGACTTCATGACTATTATATTTGGTGTCGTTGACAGCTATCATAGCTCTTCTGCATACATAAAAGGTGCAAACATGAAATTTGAATAACTTATTAGAAAGGTACAACTCATGAAAATGAAAATAATGCATTGGTGATTTGTGTGTATTATATACACATATCAAAATGGGTCATGAACCTATTTCTTAACCCATATATTAGTAAATGGATGATAAATCATAAATATGTTATTTATATTTAGTAAATGGGTCATAAATAAGTATAAGTATAATATGGATGTTAAATGGGTCATAAATTGATCATTAATGAGTTTATAATTTATTTAAACTCAATTCATCTTTCTCGCCCTCACTCACCCTACAATCTCATCTCAGTTTGGATATCAGTTTTCCTAGATTTAGTTAAATATGGAAATATTTTAGCAATATAGGTCGGAGCAGATATGAGTTGGGTATACCTTATTAGATTTGAATTATATGAAAATGTAACAGCTTGAATTTCGATGTGATTCCGGGATCAATAAAATTGAGATTATTTTGCATTTCATTTTAGTGAGTCTCGCCCAGAGCTGATCACTCTCGGGATACTAACCAATGGGGTATGGCTAACTAGGAAATGGTATGTGGACCAGGGACCCGATCGTGAATCGGACACCGATCACGAGAATTTATGAGGGAATATGCTAGACCAATACAAGTTGATCTAAGGAAAAGTGACCGATATGGTTTGGCCAAGGTCAACGATGTACAATCGGATTGCAGGTGATTCTGCACGATCAAAAGTGCACGTGGCCAACCAGTCCTGAACTTAAACCGAACGATCGCGACCTCTGGGACTAGTGATAATTTCTCATTCTCTCAATGAGCGAGATCGTCATGACTCAGATAACCCTAGGTCAATACGCGTAATCTTATATAGCTGCCCGTTAGTGAGAGACCCTGAAATTGAAAGTTTAGCGAGATTTGATCACGAAATTGGACCTGGACTTGGTCATCGATTTTCGAGTCTGTATACAACTAATTTTGCAAGAACGACGTCATTTAAGAGTGGCCACACATATTTGGAGTTGTTACGATTGAAAAATGAAATTTCGACCTGGAAGTGAAAATTGACGATTTTGCCCTCCGGACTTTGAGGTTGGTTTTCGAGGGCTTGTGCGATGATTTTCGCGATTCCGACACCATACTATGTTGGCCACACATATTTGGGGTTGGTACGGGCAAAAATTGAAATTTCGACCTGAGACCAGAAAAATGACCGTTTTGCCCCAAGGTCAAATTTAATTCCGAAAATTTTAGAAATTAAGGAAATTATTTTAAATATTGGATCAGCTCAATTATTGGCCCCAATTGCCCTTTTGCCCCTCAATTATTGGATTGGGTTAAACCTAGACCGTTGGATTAAGGGTAAAATGGTCAAATGGCCCAAAATTACGACACGTGGCGCCCTTTAGCCCCCTATATTTGACCAGATGGACCAAATTCTCTCTCCTCTCTCATTCTGGCCAGACCACTCTCTCTCCTCTCCCCTGAAATCTCTCTCTCCCTCTTCCTCCTTCTTGGCCGCCGTCCGTACGTCAGAGCAAGCCGCCGCCGCACCGGAGCCCAAACTGCCGAGCTGCTGCCGCCGTGACCCTCCAGCCGCCCATACGTCGCCGTACGTCGCCATTCGTACGGTGTTCGTATGACCGTCCGTACGGTGTCCGTACGCCGGCCGTCCGTATGTCGCTCGCCGGAAACGCTGCCGCCGGTTCCACCGTTCACCGGTGATCGGCCGCCGTTTCTCGTCATCGTGGTCTAGATTTAAGTGAGTATAATTTCCTAAATCCGATCTAGGATAGTGTACATTTTTAGACGGACACGGTTTAGATTATACTGGTATAATTTTGAGGAGAATTTAGTACTGGTAGCTCGAAGTTGAGGTTTTGATTAATCGGTGGATTAATGTGGTGGTTTAAATTGATGGATTGGAGGTTGATATTGGCGTAATTAGTGGCTGCCCATTATGTGGTTTATCGGGGTTAGAATTGGCACATTGAGGTTTATGTGATTATACTGCTGGAATTACCCGACTGGTGAATTGTTGGTTAATTGTGCCCAGTGTTGGTTAACTTGATATTGCCATGTTGTGTGCTCGTATGACCGGATCGTGCAGAATGTGATTGGTCAATTGATGGCTTGAATTGATTATTGAACTTATACATTGTGAATTGGGCCGCACGGTATTAATTGTCCAAGTGAGCACATTGATTGTGAATTGGGCACTGTGTAATGATTGTGATTGGATTGAGGGTCTGTGCCATGTTATGCTCATGTGCATTATGTGATATTTCATGGCCACGCATTATGTATGCCGAGAATGGGGCATGAAATGAGAATTGTGTGAGAATGCGTGTCCGATATGAGCATGTGATCACCTAATCACCCTGATGCGTGTTACGCGGGGTTCAGATAATAACTGGCTGTGTGTATGTGTGATCACATTTCGCCCTGATGCGTGTTACGCAGGATGTGTCGTCCTGATGCGTTTTACGCGGGACGATACTCGGTACATCCGGAAGACGACCAACCTGATGTGTTTTACGTGGGCTCTGGTTCATAAGGAGATCGGTGTTGCGCCTGATGCGTTTTGACATGGGCTAGAGACACTGGGCCGAAAATGCGTTTTTACGCGGGCCACGGAGTGTTGTGATTTGAGAAAGAGACCCAATGCATTTTACGCGGGTCGTATTAATTAATAAATGAGCATTAAGCCAGTGTGCTGTGTGAGCCAGAATGAGAACATGGCATTATAATGACAATTGCATGCATAAGAATGCATAGGCCAGTATGCGAGTGTGTGAGACTCGGTGAATGGCGTGCGAAAAGAACACTATTGAGCGTGAGCATGAGTATGGCGTACGTGTGACTATATGTGCCACATATGTGCTATGATTACTATTTATTGAATTGCTTAACCTGTAGGGTCACTGATGTGCGCAATGATCTTTGTATATTGGTTTTTGTGTGTTTTATTGTCTGTCAGGAGAATGTATGTTAGCCTAGCCTAGGTTTAGGGGGTTTTACTCACTGAGATTTTATCTCACGGTGTTATTAAACCAACATTTCAGACCCTCAACCCTGACCATGCCTAAGGTACATACACTTTTTGGGATCCCGACGCAGATTTAGCAGTCGATGAACGTTTATCCTTCTAGCAATGGGGAAGCGTATATAAGATATAAATCGGTAGTTTTGTGGATACGGGAGAATATTTCTATCATACCCAAGAGTATGTGGCTTGGTGTTTAAGAGACACTGACGAAAATATAGGCCGGCCTCTCAAGACCTTTGATGCCCCACTAGATGTGAATGGTCTGATGGAGCCCATATATGCGGATGGTGAGATAATAAATCCACAGGACATTTATGAGGTTGATGGCGTTGATAAGCCTATGGATGGGGAGCCACAGGTGATAGCTGAGGACCCAGACCAAATTGATGACGAAGAAGATGAACTTGAAGACATGGATTTGGACTCTGATGAAGATCATGGCGAAGTCGCAGAGTTAGGCTTAGATCAAGAAATAGGACCCGACCAAGAGTTAGGGTTGTACCTGGACCTCGAATTGGAACTGGATTCTAAAGATGAATGGGCTGAAGCTCAGGATATGGACTCAGAGGAGTCTGAGTCATCTAGGAGTTCCGCAAGAGAGTCGTCGGATGATTCTTCGGAGTCGTCAGACCCTGACTGGGAGCCCTAGGATGGTCCTAGCTCTGATAGGGAAGCTCGTTCCTTTTTGTTAGTGACTTCCCTATAGTTAGCCTAACCTTCCCCTAGCCACTTACCCTTTTTGATCTAGTGGTTGTTGACTGCTGGTGTCGTTTGTTTTTGCTGTATAAGTGAATATTGTAAAGAAAGGCTTTTTATGGTTATGAAAAAATGTATATTCTTGTTTGTTGGGTGTTCTACCTTGGTCTCACGTGTTTATTTTGTACGGGTGTATATATATGTACTTATATACTTGGTTTTCGCATGTGCCTTATCTCTATTTGGATGTTGGGTTGGCGACGCATCCTGGGAACGTTGCATTATAATCAACCGAGTGGGATGTTAGCGCTTCGTGGGGTACGGGGCATGATAGAAAATGAGTCAAAATGGGTTAAATGGGTCTATTTGGGATGGACCATTTTTAATCCGATCCACCCATTTGACAGGTCTAGTATTATAGATACATTGTAGATGTCTCTTTTTTTTAACTTGAGAAAATGAGGATGAAAGTGATCTACTGACCAGAGCGTGTGCATCTTCTTATGCAAAGTTGGATTCCTTAGCACAAGTCTTTGGCAATAAGAGCTAACATAAGAGCAATTAACATAAATTTTCACATCCAGATTTGCAATGCGCCAAATTCTCCACTGATCTGATTGCAATCGGGGATTCCCAGATACGAACATGATTAAACATATTGTAATTTCTTTTCATCCTACAATTAAACACGTTGCATTTACTCTTCACTCGTCAACATCATTATTCACTATCCAACTTGCAATCTTCTTCATCCTCAAGTTAGATATATTGAACGACCATATTAAACTTGAGTGTACTTGTAGGGGTGTGCAACCGGACAGGGTTTACCCAAAAACAGGACCGGCCCACCCGAAAAATAGGTCTGGGAACCGTTTCCATTTTTTGGGAACCAGTTAGAACCGGTCCGATTTTCGGTTTCAAATAAAAACCAACCCGAACCGGTTTTGAGATAATGTAAAAAAAAGGTAAAAACCCTAGATCACGTTATCCTACTTCACCGGTTTTAGAACTGGTTTCTGATTTAATATTGGGATCTATTTCACAACTATAACGAAATAGTACGGCCCTTAAAGTCATCTAAATATTGTGTGATTCATACGAGATATATAGACATTTCTTTAGTGAGAGCAGATGCTTTCCTGCTAAGTCTCTTGATTTTGCTTTCAAGATATTTCAATCGAAAATAGAAGTGCGGAATTCTCTCATCATGGCACAAAATAAAGAGCTAAAATGTTGAACGGATTCCTTGGAAATGTGACTATTAAATATTTATGCGATTGGACTATGTCTTGCCACATAATGTTTTTGGATTATTGATTTTGATGGATTGTAATTTCAATTGCTCATTTTGAGGATTGTTACTTTTGGCAGATAGTGATTTTTATTATTCATCTTTTACTTTGAATCGTTTCATTGCTACATATATTATTTTGCTGGAAAAAAATAAAATCGAAAAAAGGAACAAAAAAAAAAAGTTCTCAGGCAGACCCTGAAACTGGATTGAAAAAACAGGGTTGGTTTCAAAATAGGGTCTAGGAAAAACAAAGTTGGTTTCAGATTCCAAAAATTGAGAACCGGTTATAATAGAGTTGATTTCAGGTTCCAGGTCTGGACCCAACCCACCTTGGAACTGATCACCCCTATAGTGTAGTTGACAAACGTATACAATAAAAATTTTCTTACGACAACTTCCATTCATGTGCAATCATTATTAATATCATGATTTTGTTAAAGAAAATTAGATGAGTACCAAAATTTAAAGGAAATCAATTAGAATCATTGAGTCCCTAAGTGAATACACGTTCAAATATTGTTTTCGCTATTTTAAAGTGAAAACTAAGGGGCTCAGTTATTTCACCGAAAATGAATAATTTGGAAAACAGTTTCTTAAAAATAATCGCTTATATCAATTTTCGTTCATTTATTTGTATAAGTGATAAATACAATCATTTTTAGGAAAATATTTATCAAATTATGCATTTTCTGCAAGATAAATGCACCATTAATGGCTCCTACAGGTGAGGTTCAAGAAAGAAAAAAGATATATTAATAATGAATAAAAGATCGTTGTCATTGCCTTGATCAATCATGTCTTCATTGTTCTATCAGCAAACGACACCGGCAATGGTAAGCTATTATTATCTCTCAACATTTCACCAGCAAAATCCATTTGATGGGGTAGGTTTTTTTTTTTTTTTGGCCTATAGGCTTTTGGCTATGACAATATAGGAGGGACGTTTGCTTTGTAATCTCCAATGTGCCGCCATGACAAGGCGAGCTTGACCCCTAACCAGCAAGCCAAAATTTATATGGAGCGATCAAGCGACAACAATCTGCACTTCAGAATCGATAAGACCATAGGAGATTTCCGACGTCGGTTTTTGAGCATTTTATGGTCAATAAGGCCTCGACGTGCATGCCCGAACCCATACTACCTATATGGTAGGCCTAACTTAGAGTGATCTCCCTAGTTTAGTGTTTGGATCCGACTTTTATATGTTTCAACCAATATCAAGGGTGATCCTAAGTATTTGTCTATTCGAGTGACTTTTTGCTTTTGTTCCAATCTTGCTGCTCGTGCACAGTAACTTATTTTTACTTTAAACCCTGAAAAAAATCCCAATATCTATAGTATACGCCCATATTCATATATAAATTTTTCATAATCTTTTAAAATTTAAGTAATATTTTAGATTTTAACAAAAAAAGGGAAAGTAAAAATGTAGCTTTTGTGTTTGCTCTCTCCCTTTTTGCTTACTAACCTAAAATGTTGACCCCTATGAGCTTCATGCCGCGGTGAGGTTGTCAGTTGATTCATACCAAATATCAATTTACTAGAGGCTAAACTAGGCAACAGCTGAAAGTAAACCACTGTACTTGGCCCTTTGGCGTTAACAATTAACATTTGAAATTGTCGAGTTTCAATGTTTTCATTTAATGCATCGAACTTCGTATCTATATCGATATAAATGTGCTATAGTAAAATTTAATGTTTGACACGTAGGACTCTAATTAGCAAGAGATTGATTTTTCATCTTTCAAGAAGTACTGTTCTTCACTTTCTAGTCATTTTGCGACCTTCCCTCTCCCTCCCGTCTCTCTTAATTATTTATCTTATAATTGAAACTCCTCTACATTAAAGAAGTTTTCTACCTTAGTATATAAGTACGTTTACTTAATTAAAAATACAGCAAAATTATCAAAAAAGTCATAAATCTATTATAACTATACCAATTTAGTTATAAATCTTTTTTTGTCACTTGATTCCTAAACCTTTTGTATTTGTACTAATTTAGTCCATCTGATTAATTTTAGTCTACGGATGCTAATATGGACAATTTTTAATTATTTTTTATTTTTCTATGTTTTCTTTTCTTTCTCTTTCTTCTTTTTTCTTCCTTCTTCCTTTTGCAGGTCATCGGACCTCGACGACCGGCTAGAGGAAGAAGAAAGAAAAATAGGAGAAAGAAAAGAAAAAATAATTAAATTTTGGAAAAAAATTATTAAAGATTGTCCGCATCAGGGCCAGCAAGCTAAAATTAACCAAATTGACTAAATTGACAAAAATGCAAAAAGGTTTAGGACACAATTGGCCAAAAAAAGTTTTGGATTGAATTGGCACAATTACAATAGATTTATGACTTTTTTGGCAATTTTTCCATAAAAATACATAGCTTATGTCTACTTGAGACATGGTAATGAACAAATGAAATATAATTGGTCAAGATATCACGTTCACTACTTTATTACGTGAGCTGCTTTAATGATTAATGTTATTTTGATATTAGAATCTTATAATATGATTACGTTAACGTGAATTTTTCTTTGTACTTGACTATTTATATATTAATTTTTAGGATTAATATCACGAAAAATCTCAAATTGGTATATTTCTGACAAATTTACGCCAAACTAATTTTTTGACCACCAAAAACCCAAAAATTGATACACTGGTGACAAATTTATCATTTTTTAAATTGGATTAATACCACGAAAAATTACAAATTGGTAAATCTATGACAAACAAAGGGGTAACACCTTAAATTGACACGCTCGTCAACTGTCACAGGGCAATTGTCCAATCAATCCTAATCTATTGAACGTATGCCAATTTAATCTTAAATTTTTTCATTTTGCTAATTTAGTCCTAAACTTTTATGCAAAATTTCAATATAATCATTCGGCCAATTTTCTCAGGAAATCGTTGATGTGGCATTGTGCCATATAGGACGGCCAGTAATAACTAGACCACCACGTCAATAATTTCCGGCGAAAATTGACCAAAGTTATTACATTAGAATTTTAAGTAAAGGTTTATAACTAAATTGGCAAAACTAAAAAATTTAAGACTGAATTGACATTCATATAATATGTCTAGGAATGATTGAGAAATTGTCTCTCAAAAAATTTACAACACGACATTTTTAACTAGTGGTGTGCTCCTTCATACTGTCATTGATATTTTGATTGGGATGCCATAGTTGTTCTATATAGAAGAACTCTTAAGCCCAAAAATAAAACTCATAAAGCATTCCAAGCACCATTTAAGCCCAAATTAGATGGATTCAACAATCTTTTATTTGGGACAAAAACATTCTAACTATTTATTTTGGGGCAATGCATTTCAATGAGTGTTTTTTTTTTTGGACGACATTTCAATAAGTTGACATGTGAACCTCTTAGGCACGCACAGAATCTTTAGGCCCATCACCAAGCAGCCACATTGGGCTGAACTCACTCCCAATTTCAGCCCAATCACCTATTGTCTCCACAACATGGACCATTGGCTGCTTAGGATAATCGGAGAAAAGAAGAGCTTTAACACACTAAATTATTAATTTCTCAATTCATTCAAACTTTCCCATCATATTATGACCTCCTAATAACTTTCCCTAATTGATGAAGTAAACTACACAATTTCCATTGGATATAATTCCGTAATATTATGGTCATGATCACATCCGGACCAACATCATCATCACTGTACATCTAGCTAATAGTGTGATGTTTAGAGCAGTAGTGTATATTAGTCCTGGTCCAACCCAGAAACCAAATTGGACCAGACCAAACTAGCTAGTTCCCGTCGGTTCCTATGGGAATCGGTCAGCTGGAGAGGAGCCGAACCGAACATGCGGAACCAGCTCATGGCATATTATTTTTTTATTTGTTTATTCAGTAAGGGCAAAAAGTATAGATTATTTGTGTAAGTAATCTCTTCTTTTACTAGTAACTTCCATATGATTAGTAATTTTATCCTACATTGAATCAACTTTCTTTTTTTTCAGAAAGAAAATATAACATTAAAAAATAACACCCCGGATTCCCAAGACAACTTGGGAACTAGATGAGAATCGGCCACTCCCGATCGGATCCAGTTCCAGGGTGGACAAGGTCAATTCCCAATTCCATAGACTGATAATCAACCCTATTCAGTCCGGTTCTTGATTTCAAGGTGGGAACCGACCCACCACTTTATAACCAATCACCCCTAGTTTGGAGCCTGAGGCAATTTTTCGTCCAAGGCGTACTGAGTAATTATTGAAGCATACAAATCCGTGCTTCAAGAGATGATCTCTAGAGAATGCATCAGCGCAAATTTTGATTAAGTTCTTCGGTTAAAAAGAAAAGGGAAAAAACCATCAAAACCTCTAAACTTTTTCATCTGTGACACATTTACCTCGAACTTTTTTTTGTGATACTAAAAACCCCAAACTTTGTTATTTGTGACACATTTACCCCAATATACATTGTCCATGGGTATTTTCGTCTTTTTAGCTTTTTCTTTTTCTTTTTACTTTTTTTTCCTTCCGGCGAGGGGGGCCCTTGCCGGCGTCCGGCGAGGCTCGCCCTCGCTCGCCCAGGCGAGGGCGAGCCTCGCCGGCGTCGGGCGAGGGCCGCCCTCGCCAGATCCGGCGAGGGCCGGCCTCGCCGGCGTCGGGCGAGGCTCGCCCTCGCTCGCCCAGGCGAGGGCGAGCCTCGCCGGCGTCGGGCGAGGCTCGCCCTCCCTCGCCCAGGCGAGGGCGAGCCTCGCCCTCGCTCGCCCAGGCGAGGGCGAGCCTCGCCGGCGTCGGGCGAGGGCCGCCCTCGCCAGATCCGGCGAGGGCCGGCCTCGCCGGCGTCGGGCGAGGCTCGCCCTCGCTCGCCCAGGCGAGGGCGAGCCTCGCCCTCGCCCGACGCCGGCGAGGGCCCCCCTCGCTGGAAAGAAAAAAAAGTAAAAAGAAAAAGAAAAAGCTAAAAAGACGAAAATACCCATGGACAATGTATATTGGGGTAAATGTGTCACAAATAACAAAGTTTGGGATTTTTGGTGTCACAAAAAAAGTGCGGGGTAAATGTGTCACAGGTGAGAAAGTTTGGGGTTTTTGGTGGTTTTTTCCCAAAAGAAAAACACCGTTATGATTTGAGTATCCCCACACGATCCATATGAAACTCGAGTTCTGCCATTGAATGTGCTTGCTCATGATGCTGACTAGTGCCACTATTTATTTTATTAATAAATAATTTTGATGTTACCGATTCATTATCCATGTTAACTGAGAAAATTACTTCGTCAATTAAACCCTAGACTTAAAAAATTAGCTATTTTTAAGAGGAGCCTCCATAAAAACTCTATATAGTAAAAAGGAGATTACTAAAAATATCACTCTTCAAGAATTTTTTTTCTAACATTTTATCAGAGTTTATTCTATAAAAGGATTTAAGCATGTGCGAAGCTCGAGAAATAAAACTAGTGCCTTATATGTGCACGTGTAATTACTAAGAAATATATAATTATTAATTTATTATACTACGAGTGAATAATTGAACAAACAAGGTATATTTAGAGTTCAACAAAGTCAGTTCGATATTGAATATATTCATTTTGTACATCACAATCTTGATATATCTAACATGAATTTCTATGTCACCAACCGGGTTGGTGGACAACAAGAAATGACATTCATCATCTTCCAAACAGAGACAATGTCCGATTAACCAATTTAAAATTTAAAGGGTAAAGCCATTATTTTTGGGGTTGCAAATTAATGTCTGAATTTCTCTGACCAAAACAAAATCAGGGATGAATGTACTAGAAGTCATAAAATTTGTCACAAAAGTGCAATTGAATCCTAAAATTTTCAAAAAGTGAAATCAAATCTAAAACTTATTACGAAAGTCCAATCGAGTCTCAAAATTTTTAAGAAGTGCGATCAACGGAAGGACTTAATTGGATCAATTTGATAAGTTTTTGGACTTGATTGTACTTTTTGAAGTTTTAGGAGTCAATTGTATTTTTATTATAAGTTTTAGGACTTCTAATGCACTTTATATCTAAATTTGAAAACTTTTATAAGGAGGAAACTTAATAAGGTAGGTGCCTTATTTTGAGTCTATTGATTTTGTCCAAATTAATGATTTACGATGATGATATTCAAATCATAAGCAGGTTGCATTTTATTTGGAGAACTTACCAAAACATGCGATTGCTCGAAGATTAATTACCATGTTGATTCCTTACTGTTTATGCTGATTCTTGTTATTATATGACCAAAGCTAAGTAGTCTAAGACTTAATTGCTCAACCGATACATCAATTGATCTAGCAAACTATATTGGTCGACATCGAATATGATTCATTTGTTGAACGTCCACTCTCAGTTCGTCATATCACCTATCAAACCAATCTATACTTTTATTTCATCTCTATCGTCTCGTTATCATTAACCAAACGAGACCTAAAAGGTCGTGGAGCGGGGCGCTTACCTGGCATGTGACGCCTCCAACACGAAAAGTGAAAATGACACAAATAGCCAATGAATTTTGATCTAACGTGATCCCTGAAATTTTAATTTGTTCAATGTAATCCCTGAATTTTAGCCTAATATTCAATATGCTTCTTAAGCTTTTAATTTATTCAATGTGGTCCCTGAACTTTTGACAAGTTCAATGTAATATCCGAACTATATGAAAATGTTCAACAGAGTCCTTATGTTTAATATAGTCCACGAACTCAAATTAATAAAAGGAATAGTTCAGGGATTACGTTGAATATATAATAAAAGTTTAAGATCATATTGAATAAATTAAAAGTTTAGAGATCATATTTGATATTGAGGCAAAGTTCGAAAAGATTTTTAGTGATTCGAATGCACGCGAGTTCGCTACATGTGAGCCCTCGGATGACACGGGGGGGCGGGGGCGGGCGGCGCGAAAAAGGCACTCCCTAATGGAGAAGCGGTCCACGCAAAACGATCTCTAGAGATCCCGGCGTGGTCGCGGGCAGCGTAAGCTTCAGCGTGACGTATGTCCATGCGCCATGAATCTGTCGCCTTTCCCGGCGTGGTCGCGGGCAGCGTAAGCTTCAGCGTGACGTATGTCCATGCGCCATGAATCTGTCGCCTTTTGATTCCGAGAACACGACAACGAAAGATTTGGTCAACGAAAGATGCGGCTCTCGACCGTGCAGTGTCGTGACTTCCTTGGTTTTTGTTGCCTTTTATGGCCAGCTCGTTTGCTATAAATCTATTCCCCTGGTTCACGCTTTTCTGCACCGTCTCCCGTCATCAGTCGCTAACACTCCGTTTCCCCCGCAAGACCCCGAGTGGGACTCTAGAGACTGAGGTCGGAGCTCGTTGTTTCAAGAAAAATGGCGAAGGCAATTCGTTTCTTCAAGCTCATCACCGGGGCCAAGATGCCCTCCGTCGGGCTGGGCACTTGGCAGTCCGATCCCGGCGTCGTCGCCGCCGCCGTCACCGCGGCCATCAAGGTTCTCATTATTCCTGTTCTTTTGCTTCCGTTTGCTTCTGTTTTCTTGATTTTTGTTCTCCCGAAATTGCTGGGTGAATTTGGTGGGTGCATGAACCAGTTAAGAGTCGATTTGTGGTGCAAAGTGTGTCGTGCCATGTGGTTTCACGTCGAATCGGAGGCCGGAGATTACGAGATTCAAAGATGGGTTGCAACACTAACGTGAAAAGTCGTGAACTTTCTTTCATTTTGTTGACCTTCTTTGCTTGGAGACAAGGAAATGGAGCCCGGTTTGTGCTGAGGGTTGGTTCCGCTGTGATTAGGCGTCGTGGGTGACTCTGGTTTTCGCAACTTGATGGCTAACTTTTGCAGTTCCCAGTTTTTCTTCATTCGGTTCGATTTATTTGGTTCTGTGTTAAGCTGCAAAAATTGACTGTCTTGGCAGGATTTAGGAGGATGTTAATTGTAGTTCTCTGCGTGTGCAGATTGGGTACAGGCATATTGATTGTGCTCAAGCTTATGGCAATGAGAAGGAGGTAATATTTTGCTCCTAGTTGCCAGTTTCTCGCATCTCTAAAGCCGGTTGTGTTGTCGATCAGCTCGTGAATTTTTCCCTGAAGTCATTCTCATGACAATCTCATCTTGTCCTCCTGCTAATGTGCCAAAGGACAAGATAATTGCAACATGTATCGGTGAAAGAGTTGTGAAATTTGATGCCATTGAATTGTCTGTCGTGTACAAGTTCGTGTGGGTGAGATATGGAGTGTACATTTTTGCATTGCACGCTTGACATTCCATTTGCCTTTGTGTCGTGTATGAATTGTATGGACGTTTGAAAGTTGCCCTGGGAAATCAATATGTTCTTGTCCTGTTTTGCGCCTTTTGTATCTTCATCATTTAAAAAAAAAGAATAGGTTGTTCATTGCTGAACAGTGAATACTTCAGCTATTAAATATTGAAAGGTAGAGAGGCATATTATTATCATTTTTTGAGGTCTTAAAGTTCTTTTTTTGCCTTTCACTTTGGTGTTTAAGGGATAAGGCAAGTATTCCTAATCTGAATGGTCTCCAGTAACTTGTGCACTTCACTCATTCTTAAACACTTAAAGCTTTTGTGAAAACTGCGATCTAGCTCTCATTTGAACCCGAGGCTTATACTTTAAAAAGGATATCTACTTTTAGTCATTCCAACCCACAAAAACAAAAAAGGTGCCTTAGTTGCTCACGGGATGTGCTCAAATGCATTATATGTTGTTTAGTTTTAGTTGGGGGATAGTCAAAAGAAGTCGGGAGAACAACGATCTCTACAAGTAGGTTGATATTGCCCTGTTTCAAAAAGTCACTTTCAATAGATCCAGAACTTTATTCTCCCATTAGGAAGAAGTCAACATTTGCTTTCTTGTAGTTTCATGGTAGGAGATCAATTATTCCTTTTTCCTTTCTATTGCTAACGCACATTTCTCTTACGAGGGCACAATCAAGATGCGGTCATTTTGCAGGATGGTAAAAAAGCTCTGCTTTTGCTAATTTGGTCTTCCAATTTTCAACAGGTTGGTACTGCTCTCCAGAAATTATTCAGCGAGGGTGTGGTGAAGCGTGAGGATTTGTGGATCACTTCCAAGCTATGGTATGCTCTGGTTCTTCCCTATGCTTCGAACATATTTTGATCAGTTTTTTTGAGTTTTGAATCAGTAATGTTAATCCTAGGACCATGCGACTAGAAAACATGGTAATTCATCACTGGATCACCTTATTACTCATGCCCTCCTTTTTGTCTCATTTCTTAAACAATTTGCTGCAGGTGTAATGATCACGCACCAGAAGATGTTCCCAAGGCATTAGACAGAACCTTGGAGAACTTGCAGCTTGACTATCTGGATCTTTACCTGGTACAGATTCGACGATGAACTTTTCTGGCTTATTTAAGGACAGAATGCTTTTCCTGTTTTATGTCCATTTCTGTGTGCCATTAGGATGTACATAAAAATACGACTTAGTGTGGTTTACTGTTTGAAGATCCACTGGCCCGTGAGCATGAGGAAGGGCTCGGTCGGCTTCAAGCCTGAAAACCTTACCCAGCCAGACATACCCAGTACGTGGAAAGCGATGGAGGCACTATACCATTCGGGCAAGGCTCGAGCTATTGGAGTGAGCAACTTCTCCTCCAAGAAGCTCGGCGATTTGCTGGACATCGCAGAAGTTCCTCCTGCTGTCAACCAAGTGGAATGCCACCCTTATTGGCAGCAAGGGAAGCTGCGCGAGTTTTGCAAATCCAAGGGCATACATTTATCGGTAAGTGACTTGCTAAGATATCTTGATAACGATGCACGTGGACTTTAATGCGTCGATTATTGAAAGTGCAAGACAGGAAAATGTTTTTCCTCTATCATCATGCAGTATATTCTTCAAATTTTAGCTTGAACTTTTTCCCTGGAAACTCCCTATTATATGAGTTTCTTGGCAAAAGTAGTTCTTAACAATTTTAAAGGTGTCACTCACCCATCGGTGGCCGCGTTGATTTGCGCTCAGTTCCTTTCACGAGAGGTCCTGAGTTCAAACTCGCCCATCGGTGATTTAAGTGGGGGGTCGTGGTGGTGGGATGCTGCGCTAGCCCCCCTCGAGGACTAGTCGGGCATCACCGCTGGTTTGAGTCCTAGCTCGCCGGCCGCGCGGACACCTCGGTTATAAAAAAAAAACAATTTTAAAGGTGTCAACATGGCATGCTTGACATTGATATGAAGCATTCTGCTCTCATCGTTCTCATGTCCATTTTCATCTTCTTTCCTTATGGGTCGCAGTTGTATCTGCTACCTCCTTACCAGTTAGTTAAAACAAATAATTAAACCCTTTGGATCTATGAACATGCTTTCACTTCTTATTTACTACTAATCAGTTATTTAGTTTGAATCAAAATTATTTTTCTGTCCTATAGGGTTATTCGCCCTTAGGTTCCCCGGGCACGGGATCTCTCAAGAGCGATATCCTTAAGAATCCAGTTATCACTACCATAGCAGAGAAATTGGGCAAGACTCCGGCTCAGGTGGCACTTCGTTGGGGACTCCAACTGGGCCACAGCGTGCTTCCCAAGAGCACAAACGAAGCAAGAATCAAGGAAAACTTCGACGTCTTCGACTGGTCCATACCTGATGACTTGTTCTGCAAGTTTTCTGATATACCTCAGGCAAGTAATTTCACTCTTTCCTCGTCTACTACCAGTCTCTTCAAATGCGCTATGCAATCCAACAAGCACGAGCGAAAGTATAGCGAAACTAAAGTACCTCTTAAAAGAACTTTCTAGAGAGTGAGAGCTAAGAATTTACAAATCGTTGGACTGACAGAATTTTTCTTTGTTCATGCAATTGCAGGTGAAACTAATCAAGGGCACTGGCTTTGTGCACGAGACCCTGGGTGCGTACAAGACGGTTGAAGAACTTTGGGATGGCGAGGTTTGAATAGACTTGAGCAAGCATATGAAGCATGAGAGCTGCGTTTTTCATCAATAACTTAGCTTAGCTTCTATTTTACTTTCATGTTAGCTGCTTATGCCTATGTTTAATGCGGAACAATACATTCGAACATCTTATTAGCCTTTTAGCTCATCAATCAGGGTAACTGCGATTGAAGATGCTTGAAAGGCGCGACTGTTTGCGTATTCTTGTCTGATATATATGACCTACTGTTATGGAGTCGTATTCAAGAGGAAGTTTAATGGTATGAGATTGACTTGAGTAGAATAGGTTCAGATTGGAGGACTATGCGCATGAAACCATGAGCTTACGAATACGCAAAACTCCCCAAGTTTTTAATCTCTTTCCCTCCTGAGTTTCCCCGTGTCTGTTGCGCTTCTCTCTCTGCCCTCTCCGGGACAGAGGCCACCGGCCTTGGGCGACCTGGATCAAAGGTCACCATAGGCTAAGTGAACTATGATTCGCGAGGGATTCGACCATCGTGCGAACCCAGCCCCTACAGTCATAAAGGGAGAGAGAGAGTGTGTCTGTTGCCCATTGCGTAGGTCGAGCAAGCGACGGGGCACCTGAGGGGTGTGGCGTGCATTGTGGCCGTCAAAGAGAGGAAAGAGAGAGGATGGATGGTGACGCTCGAAAGAGATTGAATCGAGAAAATCGAGAAAGGGGGCCACGAGTGGGAGAGAGGATGGAGAGACGGTGACGGAGACGATGTGTGACAGTAGTGAGGAGCAAGTGGTGACGGTTGTGTGGTCCAACAGTGAGGCTCGGTGCCATGGAGGCGGCGGTGGAGGCAGAGGGATTGGAGAGGAGAGAGAAATGTGTGTTGAATTAAGGAATAATGACGCAAATAGTCTATGAATTTTAACTTAATGTGTAATGTAGTCAATGAACTTTTAATTTGTTCAATGCGATTCCTAAACTTTGGCCTAGTATATAATGTGGTCCTCAAACTTTTAATTTGTTCAATATGATTCCAGACTTTTGATACATATTCAAGTTAGTTCATGAACTATATGAAAATGTTCAATGTTATCATTTCCCTAATTCAAGTTTAGGGACAACATCAAATAATTTCATATAATCTAAGGACTAGATTAAATATGTATAAAAAAATTCAGGGAAGTTCAGGGACCACATTGAACATTAAACCAAATTTCAAGAACTATTTGTGTCATTTTTCCTTCAATTAAGTTTGGTGTTGGGGTGAATTAAGCTTTGGTTTGAAAGACTTTACTAGGTAAATTGACCCCTAAATATAAAGGATCTCTATTCTTCTTATAAATATTCATTTTAAGTCTAAATTACGTATAAGATACCACTAACGACAACTTGCATGAGCATTATGCTTGCTTTTTATGCCCCCTTTCTTTCGAATCTAAATAAAATCGTGTATTCGTCGACCCTATAACCCATCATCAATATTTAATCATATTATCGATCTATTAGGTTTTTCCTAATCTTTTATTGGAAATCTCTAAAATTACATTTGGTAGTCAAGATAAAATTTAGGATATGATAAATTTACCTTATCCGATGTTTAGTGCTTACTAAAGACAAGATAAAATCGGATATAAAAGGGATATAACTTGGATATAATTATCCCATGGGAAAAGTGGAATAAAAGTGATAGGATTTATAATATCCATAATATAAAAGTTATTTTTCTTGAATAACAAACTTGTTATATTTAAAAAATTAAAATAATATTTTAATATAAATAATATTTGAATTTTAATATAAAAAATCAAAATAACAAAAAATAATAATAATTTTTTTAGTTATTCTTATTTTATTTATATATTCAAATTTCTTTCTATCTTATGATATAAATGTCATATATATAAATATATATTTAGTATTTATATTTATTACTTATTTTAGGTATATTAGTATAATTTACTATTTACTAAAATTTTCTTAAAGAATGATGGACGGGGAATTTGACATTCTGAATTTCGATCCATTTTTGAGATTTATAGAACGTGTAATTCGTCAATGTGCTTATGGTAAAAATCTCGCTCGAGAACTGATCACTCCCGGTTATTATTTTAAAATTGAAATTTCGCTAGAATCGCACTCGATCGAATTTGACCGTTATTTAGACCCCAAACTTGGCAGTCGATTTTCAGGAGTTTCGAGATGAAATAAATTGGACGGTGTTAATATTATTGTGGCCAGCGTCGGTATTGCCAGGAATAGTGGAAAAGTGGATTTTTGACCGGATGCGGATTTGGACTAGTAGACCTCCCTCGAGGTAGTTTGATTTAATTAATTTGGCATTTGTCCCTTATTATATTCGAAGTTTAATTTGGACCGGTAAATCGTTTTCGATTTTGAATATGGACCGTTAGATCACAATAATTATTTGATTGAATATTTATTTTTTTTTCTCTCTTTTCTCTCTCTCTCTCTCTCCCCTCTGCGCCGCGCCACCCGCTCCCGTGCAACGTCCCCTCACGCACGTCCCTCTCTCCCTCTCTCTCTCCCTCTCTCTCTCTCCCTCTCTCTTTCTTTTCCTTTCTTTTTCTTTCTTTTTCTCCTCTGCCGCGCCCCTCCCCTACGCGCGCGTCACCTTCCCCTGCCCGCACGTCCTTTCCGCTCTGCCCATGCAACGTCTCCCTCTCTCTCTCCTCTCTCCTTTTTTCTTTTCTTTCTCCTTCTCTCTCCTTCTTCTTCCTTCTTCTTCCTCCGGTCCCGACTGGTTCTGCTCTGTTCTGCCCCGCTCGCCGACCGCCCGAGCTCGTCGTCGCGTGATCGTCGTCGGCAGCCCGCCTGGCATCGCCGCCCCGCTGGCCGTCGCACAGCCGCCTGTCCGGCCGTTCCTCCTCCTCCGGCTTGGCTGTTCTTCTTCTTCCAGTCGCGCGCAGCAGCAAGTCGCCGTCGCGCCTGCCGCGGTCCGGCGTTGCCCAGCCGTCCGGCCAGCTCCCCAGCCCCTCACCGTCCGCCGTGCCGCCCCGACCTCCGCCGGTCCGTGCCCCCTCAGCCCCCATCTCCCTCTCCCTTTCGCCCTCCCCTGTTGCAGCTTCCCCCTGACCCCGCTGCTCGCCGAGCCGCCGCTGCTCCGCCGGCCCAGCCGCCGCTGCTCCGCCGGCCACCCTGCCCAGCCACCTGCAGCTACCGTGCCCGCCTGGTCCGCCCAACGCCGCCCAGCTCAGCCTTGGCCGGACTGTCCCGGTCATGGCCGAGCCTCCGTCGCTCGTCGCCGCCGCCGCCGGCCAGCCAGCCAGCCAGCTGGGCCAGCTCAGGCCGCTTGCCCAGCCGTGCCCGGGCTTGCCCAGGCCGTAGCCGGCTCGTTGCCCGCGCGACAAGTCGCGCGCCCGTGCCCGTGCCCGTCGCCCAGGCGCGTTGCCCGTTCAGCCGGCCCATCGCCCGGGCGCGTTGCCCATCCGCTCGCCCGTGCGCCCTGGGCACGCCGCACGTCCACCGCGCCCGCGCGCCAGGCACGCCGATCGGCCACCGTGCCCGCATTGGCCGGTCAGCGCGCCCGTTGGCCTGTGTCCGCGCCTGGTTCGGCACTGTTCACCCGGGCCATTTTGGGCCCGAGCCGTTTTTCCCCGGGCCAAAATTTGGTAAGTGACTTCCTAAACCCTACCTAGTATTTTGGGTACTTTATTGACTTGTCTCGTGTTAGAACGGCTAGGGCGTGTTTTAATTTAATTATATTGTGTTATAATTGTGCTGTTTGAATTGGAATAATTAAGATGCTTGATTTGGGGTGATTGTGCGTGGCTGACTTGAATGTCGGGTTCGTATGTTGAGGTGGCGAATTGTGAATTAGACTGAGTTGTGAATATGGATTGTTTGATGCAATTGGCGTGAAATTGATTGAATTGAATGGCGTGTGCTCGCCTGTCGATTTTAAGCCCGGATCGATCGGAGGGCTACGGACTTGGGACGTGTTGACGGCAGTCCATGTAAAGGCTTGACTGGCCGGTGTGCCAAATGGAAAGTCGGACTTGGAACGTGTTGACGGCGGTCCGTGTAAAGGCTCGACTGGCCGATGTGCCAAATGGATGCGAGCTTGAGACGTGTTGACGGTGGCCCGTTAAAGGTGTGTTGGACCGAGACGTGTTTACGTCGGTCGTTGGAAATTGAGCCCGGATTGATCGGAGGGCTACGGACTTGGGACGTGTTGACGGCGGTCCGTGTGAAAGCATGAGTGGCCGGTGTGCCAAGTGAGCCTGAGGCGTGTTTACGCGGGCTGTGAGATTGGGCCTGAGGCGCAGTAGCGCGGGCAGTGAGAATGGACTTGAGGGCGCAGTGGCGCGGGCAGTGAGAAAGATGTTCGATCATGCATGCGATTTGAATGTGATTGAATTGGTTGGTTGAGCTTGTGATTGAATTGGCTGGTTGAGCGTGTGATTGAGTTGGCTGGTTGAGCGTGTGATTGAGTTGGCTGGTCGAGCGTGTGATTGAATTGACTGGTCGAGCGTGTGATTGAATTGGCTGGTTGAATTAGTTGGATTGATTGAGTGCAAGTGTGGTTGGTATTTGAATAATTGCGATGTGTTATTTAATTACTATTATTGCATTATCACATGACGACTAACGTGCAGAGTTTACATAGGCTTGATGTCGAGGTAAGTACAACGATGCGAATTTTATATGTTATGGGGTAGATTGCGTGTACGACTTGTCTGGATACGCATTGGCCTACGTGGGGTATAGGGGGTTGCTTATTGAGACTCGTTCTCACGGTTATTATATAACCATTTCAGATCCACGATCATGAGTGATTGGAGACGCTGCAAGGGTATCTCGGAGATCGAGGATGGGTCAAGTACCCGGTATTTTGAGTCCTCCCTTTTTGTAGAGGAGTTAAATTTGCGAACCATTGCCCCTTTTGAGGAATGTGGCTCTGTTGTTGTGGCCTAGCTTGGGGATTGTCTTTTTGTGGATGTCGTATGTATCTGCCAAGTGTAGGAATTACAGTTATTGTTTTGTGCTATTGTTACCCCTTGTCATTATTAATTGTCCGGGTTGCTTCTATTTGTTTCCGTGCGTGCCTAATCTCTGATGTTTGGGTTGGATCGGCGACGTGTCTGGGACGTCGCATTCAATGATCGACCATTGAGGGATGATCGCGCACTCGTAGGGTGCGGGGCGTGACACGGAAAAAAAGAATTAACAAAAGAGGGAAATAAAAAAAAATAAGCAAACAAAAATGAATTAGGTAAGAGTACAGTGAGAGATTTTTATTATCTCCGTTTGTGCAATTTTTAGGTTTATTTACACTGATTTGATGTTCGTAGTAAATAATGAACATGGTAAAATGTGAAAATATTCAACTTTATTATTGCGATTCACCAAACAGTAGAAAGAATATAGAAAGGGTTAATATCACGAAAAACCTCAAACTTGTACACTTGTGACAATTTTACTCCAAACTAATATTTTGACCACCAAAAATTCTAAACTGGTATACGCGTGATAAATTTATCCTGAGCTATTTTTTTACCACCAAAAACCCTAAATTGGTACATTTGTGATAATTTTATTCAGAACTAATTTTTTGATCACCAAAAATCCCAAACTAGTATACCTGTGATAAATTTATCTCAAACTAATATTTTGTTCACCAAAAACCCTAAATTGGTACACTTGTGACAAATTTACCATCCGTTAAGTTGGATTAATATCACGAAAAATCACAAATTAGTAAACTTGTGACAAAAAGAGGGGTAAAACCTCAAACTAGTATACCCGTCAACTATTACGTGTCATCAAACTTAGTAATTTGATAGTAAAATTTAACGGAAACTAACGGAGTGTAAATTTATCACAAGTGCACCAGTTTGAGGTTTTTTGTGGGCAAAAAAATAATTTAGAGTAAATTTATCACAGGTATATCAATTTGAGATTTTTCGTGATATTAAACCTATAGAAAACCCCTTGATTTCATTTTCTATTCTATCCAGTCCTATTCTGGTT
Organism: Syzygium malaccense; assembly: GCA_031216405.1. Lineage (NCBI taxonomy): Eukaryota > Viridiplantae > Streptophyta > Magnoliopsida > Myrtales > Myrtaceae > Syzygium > Syzygium malaccense. Next base: position 19,253,606 of record CM062254.1, read on the forward strand.
AGAATTTTAGATAACCAAACATTGCCTAAGAGTTAATATCACAAGAAACCCCAAACTGATATGTCTCAAACTAATTTTTTACCATCAAAAACCTCAAATTGGTACATCTATGACAAATTTATCATTCGTTAGTTTCCGTTAAAATTTTCCAATCAAATTATTGAGTTGGATAATATGGATATACCAATTTGGGGTTTTACTCCTCAATTTGTCACATGCTTATCAATTTGTGATTTTTTATGGTATTAATCCAATTTAGCGAAGGGTAAATTTATCATGAATATACTAGTTTGGGGTTTTTAATGGTTAAAAAATTAGTTTTTGGTAAATTTGTTACGGGTGTACCAGTTTTGGATTTTTTTTGTCAAAAAATTAGTTAAGAATAAACTTGACATAAATGTACCAGTTTGAGATTTTTCATAATATTAACCCAATCTCTAATGCCTACATCCGATGTCCATGTAAAAGTGAAACAATCTTGGGGGAAATGGAGTCAAATACAGCAAGAATTCTAAAACATGTCATTATAAAATATCATAAAGCTTTTATTTCGTGTATTTAAATTCCAATTTTATCACCATTATCCACTCCGGTCCTTCCGTCAACTTCGTTAGCTTTACATGGATGGTAAAATCCAAGTGGCATTTCTTCAAATTCTTTTTATTTTTGCACATGTGGACGTGGTGTTGCTATGACGCTACTTAGGCGTCATATCTGAGAAAAAAAACTAAAAAAACTGAAATTAAAAAAAAAAGAAATAGAAAAAAATGGCAAAAGAGGGGGAGACGCCGCCCCTGTTTTATCCGTCATCCCTCTGTGATACTAAATATGCAAGGACAAAATACTAAGAGCTTTTTGTCATTGACTTCATCACTATTATATTTGGTGTTGTCGACAGCCATCATAGCCCTTCTGCATACATAAAAGGTGCAAACTTGAAATTTGAATAAATTATTAGAAAGTTACAGCTCATGAAAATGAAAATAATGCATTGGTGATTTGTGTGTATTATATACACTAGTCAAAATGGGTCATAAACTCATTTCTTAATCCATATATTAGTAAATGGGTCATAACTCATAAATAAGTTAGTTATATTTAATAATGGATCATAAATGGGTATAAGTATAATATGGATGTTAAATGGATCGTAAATTGATCATTAATGGGTTTATAATTTATTTAAACTCAACTCATCTTTCTCGCCCTTACTCAATCTTGCCCTCACTCACCATACACTCTCATCTCAGTTTGGGTATCAATTTTCCTAAATTTAGTTCAATATGAAAGTGTTTTAGCAATATAGGGTGGGGTAGATATGGGTTGGGTATACATCATTAGATTTGCATGACATGGAAATGGGTCAAAATAGGTTAAATTGGTCTATTTGGATCGGACTATTTTCAATCCGAATCACCCATTTGACAAGTCTTGTATTATAGGCACATTGTAGATGTCTCTTTTTTTAACTTGATAAAATGAGGATGAAAGTGATCTACTGACCAGAGCATGTGCATCTTCTTATGCAAAGTGGGATTCCTTAGCACAAGTCTTTGGCAATAAGAGCTAACATGAGAGTAATTAACATAAATTTTCACATCCAGATTTGCAATTCACCAAATTCCCCACGGATCTAATTGCAATCGGGGATTCCCAGAGATGAGCACGATTAAACATATTGTAATTTCTTTTCAAACTACAATTAAACACGTTGCATTTACTCTTCACGCGTCCACATCATTGTTCACTATCCAACTTGCAATTCTTCTTCATCCTCAAGTTAGATATATTGAACGACCATATTAAATTTGAGTGTAGTTGACAAACGTATACAATAAAAATTTTCTTACGACAACTTCCATTCATGTGCAATCATTATTAATATCAAGAATTTATTAAAGAAAATTAGATGAGTACCAAAATTTAAAGGAAATCAATTAGAAACATTGAGTCGCTACTGAATACAAGTTCAAATATTGTTTTTGCTATTTTAAAGTGAAAACTAAGGGGCCCGGTTATTTTGTCGAAAATGAATAATTTGGAAAACAGTTTCTTAAAAATAATTGCTTATATCAATTTTCATTCATTTATTTGTATAAGTGACAAATGCAATCATTTTAAGAAAAATATTTTTCAAATTATTCATTTTCTGCGAAACAAAAACACCATTAAGGGCTCCTACAAGTGAGGTTCAAGAAAGAAAAAAATACATTGATGATGAATAAAAGATCACTATCGTTGCCTTGATCAATCATGTCTTCATTGTTCTATCAGCAGACGACAACGGCAATGGTAAGCTATTATTATCTCTCACCATTTCACCAGCAAAATCCATTTGATTTAGTAGGTTTTTTCTTTTTTTTGGTCTACGGGCTTTTGGCTATGACAATATAGGAGGGACGTTTGCTTTGTAATCTCTAGTGTGCCGCCATGACAAGGTGAGCTTGACCCCTAACCAGCAAGCCAAAATTTATATGGAGGGATCAAGCGACAACAATCTGCACTTCAGAATCAAAAAGACCATAGGAGATCTCCGACGTTGGTTTTTGAGCATTTTATGGTTGATAAGGCCTCGACGTGCATGCCCGAACCCATACTACCTATATGGTAGGCCTAACTTAGAGTAATCTCCTTAGTTTAGTGTTTGGATCCGACTTTTATAAGTATCAACCAATCTCAAGGGTGATCCTAAGTATCTGACTATTCGAGTGGCTTTTTGCTTTTATTCCCATCTTGCTGGTCACGCATGGTAACTTATTTTTACTTTAAACCCTGAAAAAATCCCAATATCTAAAAGTATACGCCCATATTCATATATAAATTTTTCATAATCTTTTAAAATTTAAGTAATATTATAGATTTTAACAAAAAAAAAGTAAGCAAAAATGAAGCTTTTGTGTTTGCTCTCTCCCTTTTTGCATACTAACCTAAAATGTCGACCCCTATGAGCTTCATGCTGCGGTGAGATTGTCAGTTGATTCATATCAAATATCAATTTACCAGAGGCTAAACCAAGCAACAGCTGAAAGTAAATCGCTGTACTTTGGCCCTTTGGGGTTAACAATTAACATTTGAAATTGTCGAGTTTCAATGTTTTCATTTAATGCATCGAACTTCGTATCTATATCGATATAAATGTGCTATAGTAAAATTTAATGTTTGACACGTGGGACTCTAATTAGCAAGAGATTGATTTTTCATCTCGCAAGAAGTACTTTTCTTCACTTTCTAGTCATTTTGCGACCTTCCCTCTCCCTCCCGTCTCTCTTAATTATTTATCTTATAACTGAAACTCCTCTACATTAAAGAAGTTTTCTACCTTAGTATATAAGTACGCTTACTTAATTAAAAATACAGTAAAATTACCAAAAAAATCATAAACCTATTGTAACTATACCAATTCAGTTATAAATCTCTTTTACCAATTGATTCCTAAACCTTTTGTATTTGTACTAATTTAGTCCATCTGGCCAATTTTAGTCGACTGGTGCTAACATTAACAATTTTTAATAGTATTTTAATTTTTCTTCAAATTTTAAATTATTTTTTATTTTTCCATGTTTTCTTTTCTTTCTCTTTCTTCTTTTTTCTTCCTTCTTCCTTTGGCAGGTCGTCGGACCTCGGCGACCGGCTAGAGGAAGAAGAAAGAAAAATAAGAGAAAGAAAAGAAAAAATAATTAAATTTTGGAAAAAAAATTATTAAAGATTGTTCATGTCAAGGCCGGCAAGCCAAAATTAACCAAATAGACTGAATTGACAAAAATGCAAAAAATGTTTAGGACGCAATTGGCCAAAAAAAAGTTTTGGATTGAATTGGCACAATTACAATAGATTTATGACTTTTTTGGCAATTTTTCCATAAGAATACATAACTTATGTCTACTTGAGACATGGTAATGAACAAATGAAATATAATTGGTCAAGATATCACGTTCACTACTTTATTATGTAAGCTGCTTATGATTAATGTTATTTTGATATTAGAATCTTATAATATGAATACGTTAACGTGAATTTTTCTTTGTACTTGACTATTTATATATTAATTTTTAGGATTAATATCACGAAAAATCATAAATTGGTATACTTGTGATAAATTTACGCCAAACTAATTTTTTGACCACCAAAAACCCAAAAATTGGTACACTGGTGACAAATTTACCATTCGTTAAATTGGATTAATACCATGAAAAATCACAATCTGGTAAATCTATGACAGACAAAGGCGTAACACCTTAAATTGGCATACTCATCAACTGCCACGAGGAAATTGTCCAATCAATCCTAATCTATTGAACGTATGCCAATTTAATCTTAAATTTTTTCATTTTAATAATTTAGTCCTAAACCTTTATGCAACATTTCAATATAATCGTTCGGCCAATTTTCTTAGGAAATTGATAATGTAGTATTGTGCCATATAGGATGGCCAATAATAACTAGACCACCACATCAATAATTTCCAGCGAAAATTGACCAAAGTTATTACATTCGAATTTATATAAAGGTTTATGACTAAATTGTGGAAATTAAAAAATTTAAAACTGAATTGACATCCATATAATAGGTTTAGGAATGATTGAGTAATTCTCTCTCAAAAAAGTTACACCAAGACATTTTTAACTAGTGGTGTGCTCCTTCAAACTGTCATTGATATTTTGATTGGGATGCCATAGTTGTTCTATATAGAAGAACTCTTAAGCCCAAAAATAAAACTCATAAAGCATTCCAAGCACCATTTAAGCCCAAATTAGATGGATTCAACAGTCTTTTATCTGGGACAAAAACATTCTAACTATTTATTTTGGGGCAATGCATTTCAATGAGTGTTTTTTTTTTTGGACGACATTTCAATAAGTTGACATGCGAACTTTTTAGGCACGAACAGAATCTTTAGGCCCATCATCAAGCAGCCACATTGGGCTGAACTCACTCCCAATTTCAGCCCAATCACCTATTGTCTCCACAACATGGACCATTGGCTGCTTAGGATAATCAGAGAAAAGAAGAGCTTTAACACACTAAAATATTAATTTCTCAATTCATTCAAACTTTCCCCTCATATTATGACCCCTAATAACTTTCCCCAATTGATGAAGTAAACTACACAATTTCCATTGGATATAATTCCGTAGTATTATGGTCATGATCACATCCGGACCAACATCATCATCACTGTACATCTAGCTAATAGTGTGATGTTTAGAGCAGTGGTTTATATTAGTCCTGGTCCAACCCAGAAACCAAATTGGACCAGACCAAACTAGCTAGTTCCCTTCGGTTCCTATGGGAATCAGTCGAGTTCCTAGTTGCTAGAGAGGAGCCGGACCGAACATGCGGAACCAGCTCATAGCATGTTATTTTTTTATTTGTTTATTCGGTAAGGGCAAAAAGTATAGATTATTTGTGGAAGTAATCTCTTCTTTTACTAGTAACTTCCATATGATTAGTAATTTTATCCTACATTGAATCAACTTTCAATATATTTTTAGAAAGAAAATATAACATTAAAAAATAACACCCCTGATTCCCGAGACAACTCCAAAACTAGACGAGGATCGGCCACTCCTGATCGGATCCAGTTCCGGGGTGGACAAGGTCGGTTCCCGATTCCATAGACTGATAACCGACCCTATTCAGTTCGGTTCTTGATTTCAAGGTGGGAACCAACCCACTACTTTAGAACCAATCACCCCTAGTTTGGAGCCTGAGGCAATTTTTCGTCCAAGGCGTATTGAGTAATTATTGAAGCATACAAATCCGTGCTTCGAGAGATGGTCTCTAGAGAATGCATCAGCGCAAATTTTGATCAAGTTCTTCAGTTAAAAAGACAAACACGGTTATGATTTGAGTAACCCCACACGATGCAAATGAAACTCGAGTTCTGCCATTAAATGTGCTTGCTCATGATGCTGACTAGTTCCGCTATTTATTATATTAATAAAAAATTTTGATGTTACGAATTCATTATCCATGTTAACTGAGAAAATTACTTCATCAATTAAACCCTAGACTTAAAAAATTAGCTATTTTTAAGAGGAGCCTCCATAAAAACTATATATAGTAAAAGGAGATTACTAAAAATATTACTCTTCAGGAATTTTTTTCCTAACATTTTATCGGATTTTATTCTATAAAACGATTTATGCATGTGCGAAGCTCGAGAAATAAAAGTAGTGCCTTATATGTGCACGTATAATTACTAAGAAATATAAATTATACTACGAGTGAATAATTGAACTAACAAGGTATATCTAAAATTCAACAAAAGTTGGTTCGATGTTGAATATATTCATTTTGTACATCACAATCTTGATACATCTAACATGAATTTCTATGTCACCAACCAGGTTGGTGGACAACAAGAAGTGACATTCATCGTCTTCCAAACAGAGACGATGTCTAAATTAACCAATTTAAAATTTAAAGAGTAATGCCATTTTTTTGGGGGTTGCAAAATAATGTCTGAATTTCTCCGATAAAAAAAATCATGGATAAGTGTATTGGAAGTCCTGAAACTGGTCACAAAAATGCAATTGAATCATAAAACTTTCAAAAAGAAAAATCAAGTTGTAAAACTTGTCACGAAAGTATAATCAAGTCCCAAAACTTTCAAAAAGTGCAATCAACGAAACGACTTAGTTGGATCAATTTGATAATTTTTCGGACTTGATTACACTATTTGAAAGTTTTATGAGTCAATTGCACTTTCATTATAAGTTTTAGGACTTAATTACACTTTTTTAAAATTTTAGGACTTCTAATGCACTTTATATCTAAATTTGAAAACTTTTATAAGAATGAAACTTCATAAGATACGTGCCTTATTTTAAGTCTATTGATTTTGTCCATATTAATGATTTACGATGATGATATTCAAATCATAAGTAGATTGCATTTTATTTGGAGAACTTACCAAAACATGCGACTGCTCGAAGATTAATTACCATTTTGATTCCTTATTGTTTATACTGATTCTTGTTATTACATGACAAAAGCTAAGTAGTCTAAGACTTAATCACTGAACCGATACATCAATTGATCTGGCAAACTATATTGGTCGACATCGAATATGATTCATTTGTTGAACGTCCACTTTCGGTTTGTCATATCACTTATCAAACCAATCTCTACTTTTACTTCATCTCTATCGTCTCGTTATCATTAACCAAATGAGACCTAAAAGGTCGGGGAGCGGGGTGCTTACTTGGCATGTAACGTCTCCAACACAAAAAGAGAAAATGACATAAATAGTTCCTCAATTTTAATCTAATGTGATCCCTGAACTTTTAATTTGTTCAATGTAATCCCTGAATTTTAGCCTAATATTCAATGTGCTTCCTAAACTTTTAACTTGTTCAATGTGATCCCTGAACTTTTGATGTGTTCAATGTAGTATCCAAATTATATGAAAATACTTAATAGAATTTTTATATTCAATATAGTTCATGAACTCGAATTAATAAAAGGAATAGTTTGGGGACTACATTGAATATATAACAAAAGTTTATAAATCATATTGAACAAATTAAAAATTCGGCAACCACATTACACATTAAATCAATGTTCAAAAAGATTTTTAGTGATTCGGATGCACGCGAGCTCACTACATGTGAGCCCTCGAATGACACGGGGGGCGGGGGCAGAGGCAGAGGGCAAAACGCAAAAGAAAAAGGCACTCCCTAAAGGAGAAGCGGTCCACGGAGAACGATCTCTAGAGATCCCGGCACGGTCGCGGGCAGCGTAAGCTTCAGCGTGACGTATGTCCATGCGCCATAGCATGGACTTGATCTAGCTTCAGCGTGACGTATGTCCATGCGCCATGGCATGGACTTGATCTAGCTTCAGCCTTTTGATTCCAAGAACACGACAACGAAAGATTTGGTCAACGAAAGATGCGGCTCTCGACCGTGCAGTGTCGTGACTTCCTTGGTTTTTGTTGCCTTTTATGGCCGGCCCGTTTGCTATAAATCTATTCCCCTGGTTCACATTCCCATTCGCTTTTCTGCACCGTCTCCCGTCATTAGTCTCTAGCACTCCATTTCCCCCCGCAAGACCCAGAGTGGCATTCTAGACACTGAGGTCGAAGCTCGTTGTTTCGAGAAAAATGGCGAAGGCAATTCGTTTCTTCGAGCTCAACACCGGAGCCAAGATGCCCTCCGTCGGGCTGGGCACTTGGCAGTCCGATCCCGGCGTTGTCGCCGCCGCCGTCACCGCCGCCATCAAGGTTCTCATTATTCCTGTTCTTTTGCTTCCGTTTGCTTCTGTTTCTTGATTTTTGTTCTCCCGAAATTGCTGGGTGAATTTGGTGGGTGCATGAACCAGTTAAGAGTCGATTTGTGGTGCAAAGTGTGTCGTGCAATGTGGTTTCACGTCGAATCGGAGGCCGGAGATTTCGAGATTCAAAGATGGGTTGCAACACTAACGTGAAAAGTCGTGAACTTTCTGTCATTTCGTTGACCTTCTTTGCTTGGAGACAAGGAAATGGAGCCCGGTTTGTGCTGAGGGTTGGTTCCGCTGTGATTAGGCGTCGTGGGTGACTCTGGTTTTCGCAATTAGATGGCTAACTTTTGCAGTTCCCAGTTTTTCTTCATTCGGTTCGATTTATTTGGTTCTGTGTTAAGCTGCAAAAATTGCCTGTCTTGGCATAATTTAGGAGGATGTTAATTGTAGTTCTCTGCGTGTGCAGATTGGGTACAGGCATATTGATTGTGCTCAAGCTTATGGCAATGAGAAGGAGGTAATATTCCGTTCCTAGTTGCCAGTTTCTCGCATCTCTAAAGCTGGTTGTATTGTCGATCAGCTCGTGAATTTTTCCCTGAAGTCATTCTCGTGACAATCTCATCTTGTCCTCCTGCTAATGTGCCAAAGGACAAGATAATTGCAACATGTATCGGTGAAAGAGTTGTGAAATTTGATGCCATTGAATTGTCTGCCGTGTACAAGTTCGTGTGGGTGAGATATGGAGTGTACATTTTTGCATTGCACGCTTGACATTCCATTTGCCTTTGTGTCGTGTATGAATTGTATGGACGTTTGAAAGTTGCCCTGGGAAATCAATATGTTCTTGTCCTGTTTTGCGCCTTTTTTTTTTTTGATAACCGAGGTGTCCGCGCGGCCGGCGAACTTGCGCTCAAACCAGCGGTGAAGCCCGACTAGTCCTCGGGGGGGCTAGCGCAGCATCCCACCGTCACGACCCTCCACTTAAATCACCGGCACCTACGAGTTTTGAACCCAGGACCTCTCGTGAAAGGAATTGAGCGCAAACCATCTGTTTTGCGCCTTTTGTATCTTCATCATTTAAAAAAACAAAAAGAATAGGTTGTTCATTGCTGAACAGTGAATACTTCAGCTATTAAATATTGAAAGGTAGAGAGGCATATTATTATCATTTTTTGAGGTCTTAAAGTTCTTTTTTTCCCTTTCACTTTGGTGTTTAAGGGATAAGGCAAGTATTCCTAATCTGAATGGTCTCCAGTAACTTGTGCACTTCACTCATTCTTAAACACTTAAAGCTTTTGTGAAAACTGCGATCTAGCTCTCATTTGAACCCGAGGCTTATACTTTAAAAAGGATATCTACTTTTAGTCATTCCAACCCACAAAAACAAAAAAGGTGCCTTAGTTGCTCACGGGATGTGCTCAAATGCATTATATGTTGTTTAGTTTTAGTTGGGGGATAGTCAAAAGAAGTCGGGAGAACAACGATCTCTACAAGTAGGTTGATATTGCCCTGTTTCAAAAGGTCACTTTCAATAGATCCGGAACTTTATTTTCCCATTAGGAAGAAGTCAACATTTGCTTTCTTGTAGTTTCATGGTAGGAGATCAATTATTCCTTTTTCCTTTCTATTGCTAACGCACATTTCTCTTACGAGAGCACAATCAAGATGCGGTCATTTTGCAGGATGGTAAAAAATCTCTGCTTTTGCTAATTTGGTCTTCCAATTTTCAACAGGTTGGTACTGCTCTCCAGAAATTATTCAGCGAGGGTGTGGTGAAGCGTGAGGATTTGTGGATCACTTCCAAGCTATGGTACGCTCTGGTTCTTCCCTATGCTTCGAACATATTTTGATCAGTTTTTTTGAGTTTTGAATCAGTAATGTTAATCCTAGGACCATGCGACCAGAAAACATGGTAATTCATCACTGGATCAGCTAATCACTCATGCCCTCCTTTTTGTCTCATTTCTTAAACAATTTGATGCAGGTGTAATGATCACGCACCAGAAGATGTTCCCAAGGCATTAGACAGAACCTTGGAGAACTTGCAGCTCGACTATCTGGATCTTTACCTGGTACAGATTCGATGATGAACTTTTCTGGCTTATTTAAGCACAGAATGCTTGTCCTGTTTTATGTCCATTTCTGTGTGCCATTAGGATGTACATAGAAATACGACTTAGTGTGGTTTACTGTTTGAAGATCCACTGGCCCGTGAGCATGAAGAAGGGCTCGGTCGGCTTCAAGCCTGAAAACCTTACCCAGCCAGACATACCCAGTACGTGGAAAGCGATGGAGGCACTATACCATTCAGGCAAGGCTCGAGCTATTGGAGTGAGCAACTTCTCCTCCAAGAAGCTCGGCGATTTGCTGGACATCGCGGAAGTTCCTCCTGCTGTCAACCAAGTGGAATGCCACCCTTATTGGCAGCAAGGGAAGCTGCGCGAGTTTTGCAAATCCAAGGGCGTACATTTATCGGTAAGTGACTTGCTAAGATATCTTGATAACGATGCACGTGGACTTTAATGCGTCGATTATTGAAAGTGCAAGACAGGAAAATGTTTTTCCTCTATCATCATGCAGTATATTCTTCAAATTTTAGCTTGAACTTTTTCCTTGGAAACTCCCTATTATACGGGTTTCTTGGCAAAAGTAGTTCTTAACAATTTTAAATGTGTCAACATGACATCCTTGACATTGATATGAAGCATTCTGCTCTCATCCTTCTCATGTCCATTTTCATCTTCTTTCCTTCTTGGTCGCGGTTGTATCTGCTGCCTCCTTACCAGTTAGTTAAAACAAATAATTAAACCCTTTGGATCTATGGACATGCTTTCACTTCTTATTTACTACTAATCAATTATTTAGTTTGAATCAAAATTATTTTTCTGTCCTATAGGGTTATTCACCCTTAGGTTCCCCGGGCACGGGATCTCTCAAGAGCGATATCCTTAAGAATCCAGTTATCACTACCATAGCAGAGAAACTGGGCAAGACTCCGGCTCAGGTGGCACTTCGTTGGGGACTCCAACTGGGCCACAGCGTGCTTCCCAAAAGCACAAACGAAGCAAGAATCAAGGAAAACTTCAACATCTTCGACTGGTCCATACCCGATGACTTGTGCTGCAAGTTTTCTGAAATACCTCAGGCAAGTAATTTCTGTTCGCTGTTTCCTCGTCCACTAGCGGTCTCTTCCTATACGCTATGCAATCCAACAAGCACAAGCCAAAGTATAGCGAAACTGAGAGCTAAGAATTTACAAATCCTTGGACTGACAGATTTTTTTTTTGTTTTGTTCGTGCAGGTGAAACTGATCAAGGGTACCGGCTTTGTGCATGAGACCCTGGGTGCATACAAGACGGTCGAAGAACTTTGGGACGGCGAGGTTTGAATAGACATAAGCAACCAATCTGAAGCTTGAGAGCTGCGTTTTTCGTCAATACCTTAGCTTAGCTTCTATTTTACTTTCATATTAGCTGCTTATGCCTATGTTTAATGCAGAACAATAAATTCGAACATCTTATTAGCCTTTTAGCTCATCAATCAGGGTAACTGCGATTGAAGGGGGGGTTTAATGGTATGAGACTGACTTGAGTCGAATAGTTTCAAATTGGAGGACTATGCGTAACATCTTATTAGCCTTTTAATGCGCAACTGTTTGCGTATTCTTGTCTGATATATATGACCTACTGTTATGGAGTCGTATTCAAGAGGGGGTTTAATGGTATGAGATTGACTTGAGTCGAATAGGTTCAAATTGGAGGACTAGGCGCATGAAACCATGAGCTTACGAATACGCAAAACTCCCCAAGTTTTCAATCTCTTTCCCTCCTAAGTTTCCTCGTGTCTGTTGCGCTTCTCTCTCTGCCCTCTCCAGGACAGAGGCCACCGGCCTTAGGCGACCTGGATCAAAGGTCGCCATAGCCTAAGTGAACTACGATTCATGAGGGATTTGACCATCGTGCGAACCCAGCCCCTACAGTCATAAAGGGAGAGAGAGAGTGTGTCTGTTGCCCATTCTTCAAGGGGATAGAGAGACGGCAGGCGTAGGTCGGGCAAGCGATGGGGCAGCTGAGGGGTGTGGCGTGCATTGTGGCCATTGAAGAGAGGAAAGAGAGAGGATGGATGGTGACGCTCGAAAGAGATTGAATCGAGAAAATCGAGAAAGGGGGCCACGAGTGGGAGAGAGGATGGAGAGACGGTGACGGAGACGGTGTGTGACAATAGTGAGGAGCAAGTGGTGACGGTTGTGTGGTCCAACAGTGAGGCTCGGTGCCATGGAGGCGGTGGAGGCAGAGGGATTGGAGAGGAGAGAGAAATGTGTGTTGAATTAAGGGATAATGACACAAATAGTCCATGAATTTTAACTTAATGTGCAATGTGATCAATGAACTTTTAATTTGTTCAATGCGATCCCTAAACTTTAGTCTAGTGTGTAATATGGTCCTTAAACTTTTAATTTATTCAATATGATTTCAGACTTTTGATACATGTTCAAGTTAGTCCATGAACTATATGAAAATGTTTAATACTATCCTTTCCCTAATTCAAGTTTAGGGACAACAAATAATTTCATATATCTAGGGACTAGATTGAATATGTATAAAAAAATTCAAGGAAGTTCAGGGACCACATTGCACATTCGACCAAATTTCAAAGATTATTTCTGTCATTTTTCCTTCAATTAAGTTTGGTGTTGGGGTGAATTAAGCTTTGGTTTGAAAGACTTTACTAGGTAAAGTGACCCCTAAATATAGAGGATCTCTATTCTTCTTATAAATATTCATTTTAAGTCTAAATTACGTATAAGATACCACTAACGACAACTTGCATGAGCATTATGCTTGCTTTTTATGCCCCCTTTCTTTCCAATCTAAATAAAATCGTGTATTCGTCGACCCTATAACCCATCATCAATATTTAATCATATTATCGATCTATTAGGTTTTTCCTAATCTTTTATTGGAAATCTCTAAAGTTACGTTTGGTAGTCGAGATAAAATTTAGGATATGATAAATTTATCTTATCCAATGTTTAGTGTTTACTAAAGACAAGATAAAGTCGGATATAAGAGGGATATAGCTTGGATATAATTATCCCACGGGAAAAGTGGAATAAAAGTGATAGGATTTCTAATATCCATAATATAAAAGTTATTTTTCTTGAATAACAAACTTGTTATATTTATAAAATTAAAATAATATTTTAATATAAATAATATTTGAATTTTAATATAAAAATTCAAGATAACAAAAAAATAATAATTTTGTTTTTATTTATTCTTATTTTTATTTATATATTCAAATTTCTTTCTATCTTATGATATAAATTTCATATATATAAATATATATTTAGTATTTATATTTATTACTTATTTTAGGTATATTAGTATAATTTACTATTTACTAAAATTTTCTTAAAGAATGATGGAAGGGGAAAAAAAGAATTAACAAAAGAGGGAAATAAAAAAAATAAGCAAACAAAAATGAATTAGGTAAGAGTATAGTGAGAGATTTTTATTATCTCCGCCTGTGTAATTTTTAGGTTTATTTACACCAATATGACGTTCGTAGTAAATAATGGACATGGTAAGATGTGAAAATATTCAACTTTATTATTGCGATTCTCCAAACAGTAGATAGAATATAGAAAAGGATTAATACCACGAAAAACTTCAAACTGGTACACTTGTGATAATTTTACACCAAACTAATATTTTGTCCATCAAAAACTCCAAATTGGTACACGTAATAAATTTACCCTGAACTATTTTTTTTTACCACCAAAAATGTTAAACTGGTATATTTGTGACAATTTTATTCCGAACTAATTTTTTTACCACCAAAAATCCCAAACTAGTATACCTGTGACAAATTTATTTCAAATTAATTTTTGACCGCCAAAAATCCCAAACTAGTACATTTGTGACAAATTTACCATCCATTAAGTTGGATTAATATCATGAAAAATCACAAATTGGTAAACTTGTGACAAACAGAAGGATAAAACCCTAAACTAGTACACCCATCAACCATTATGTGTCATCAAACTTAGTAATTTAATAGTAAAATTTAACGGAAACTAATGGAATGTAAATTTGTCATAAGTGCACCAGTTTGAGAATTTTTGTAGTGAAAAAAATAATTTAGAGTAAATTTGTCATAGGTGTATCAGTTTGAGATTTTTTATGGTATTAAACCTATAGAAAAACCCCTTGATTTCATTTTCTATCCTATCCAGTCCTATCCTGATTAGAAATTTAAATAACCAAACATTGCGTAAGGGTTAATACCACAAAAAACCTTAAACTGGTATTCCTCAAACTAATTTTTTTATCATCAAAAATCTCAAATTGGTACATCTGTGATAAATTTACCATCCGTAGTTTTCGTTAAATTTTCCAATCAAATTATTGAGTTGGATAATGTGGGTATACCAATTTGGCGTTTTACTCCCCAATTTGTCACATGCTTACTAATTTGTGGTTTTTCATGGTATTAATCCACTTTAGCGAAGGGTAAATTTATCATGGATGTACCAGTTTGGGGTTTTTAATGGTTAAAAAATTAGTTTTTGGTAAATTTGTTACAGGTGTACCAGTTTTGAATTTTTCTTGATCAAAAAATTAGTTAGGAATAAATTTGACATAAGTGAACAAGTTTGAGGTTTTTTGTAATATTAACTCAATCTCTAATGCCTACATTCGATGTCCATGTAAAAGTGAAACAATCTTGGGGCAAATGGAGTCAAATACAGGAAGAATTCTAAAACATGTCATTATAAAATATCATAAAGCTTTTATTTCGTGTATTTAAATTCCAATTTTGTCACCATTATCCACTCCGGTCCTTCCGTCAACTTCGTTAGCTTTACTTGGACGGTAAAATCCAAGTGGCATTTCTTCAAATTCTTTTTATTTTTTCACATGTGGATGTGGTGTTGCTATGACGCTACTTAGGCGCCATATCTGAGAAAAAAAACAAAAAAAAACTGAAATTAAAAAAAAAGAAATAGAAAAAATGGCAAAAGAGGGGGAGACACCGCCTCCTGTTTTATCAGTCATCCCTGTGCGATACTAAATATGCAAGGACAAATTTCTTATTTTAGTTATTCTTATTTTTATTTATATATTCAAATTTCTTTCTATCTTATGATATAAATGTCATATGTATAAATATATATTTAGTATTTATATTTATTACTTATTTTAGGTATATTAGTATAATTTACTATTTACTAAAATTTTCTTAAAGAATGATGGAAGGGGAAAAAAAGAATTAACAAAAGAGGGAAATAAAAAAAATAAGCAAACAAAAATGAATTAGGTAAGAGTATAGTGAGAGATTTTTATTATCTCCGTTTGTGCAATTTTTAGGTTTATTTACACTAATATGACGTTCGCAGTAAATAATGGACATGGTAAGATGTGAAAATATTCAACTTTATTATTGCGATTCACCAAACAGTAGATAGAATATAGAAAGGATTAATACCACGAAAAACCTCAAACTTATACACTTGTGATAATTTTACTCCAAACTAATATTTTGACCATCAAAAATTCTAAACTGGTACGCACGTGATAAATTTATCTTGGGCTATTTTTTTTACCACTAAAAACCCTAAATTGATACATTTGTGATAATTTTATTCAGAACTAATTTTTTGATCACCAAAAATCCCAAACTAGTATACATGTGATAAATTTATCTCAAACTAATATTTTGACCATCAAAAACCCCAAACTGGTACATTTGTGACAAATTTACCATCCGTTAAGTTGGATTAATATTACGAAAAATCACAAATTAGTAAACTTGTGACAAAAAGATAGGTAAGACCCCAAACTAGTATACCCGTCAACTATTACGTGTCATCAAACTTAATAATTTGACAGTAAAATTTAACGAAAACTAACAGAGTGTAAATTTATCACAAGTGTACCAGTTTGAGGTTTTTTATGAGCAAAAAATAATTTAGAGTAAATTTATCACAGGTGTATCAATTTGAGATTTTTCATGATATTAAATCTATAGAAAACCCCTTGATTTCATTGCCTATTCTATCCAGTTCTATCTTGGTTAGAAATTCAGATAACCAAACATTGCCTAAGAGTTAATATCACAAAAAACCCCAAATTAGTATGCCTCAAACTAATTTTTTGACCATCAAAAATCTCAAATTGGTATATCTGTGACAAATTTACCATTCGTTAGTTTCCGTTAAAATTTTCCAGTCAAATTATTGAGTTGGATAACTAAGAATAACTAAGAATAACCAATTTTGTCACCATTATCCACTCTGGTCCTTCCGTCAACTTCGTTAGCTTTACATGGACGGTAAAATCCAAGTGGCATTTCTTCAAATTCTTTTTATTTTTGCACATGTGGATGTGGTGTTGCTATGACGCAACTTAGGCGTCATATCTGAGAAAAAAAACTAAAAAAAACTGAAATTAAAAAAAAAGAAATAGAAAAAATGGCAAAAGAGGGGGAGACGCCGCCCCCTGTTTTTTCCGTCATCCCTGTGCGATACTAAATATGCAAGGACAAAATACTAAGAGCTTTTTGTCATTGACTTCATGACTATTATATTTGGTGTTGTTGACAGCCATCATAGCCCTTCTGCATACATAAAAGGTGCAAACTTGAAATTTGAATAAATTATTAGAAAGGTACAACTCATGAAAATGAAAATAATGCATTGGTGATTTGTGTGTATTATATACACCAGTCAAAATGGATCATAAACTCATTTTTTAACCCATATATTAATAAATGGGTAATAACTCATAAATAAGTTAGTTATATTTAATAATGGATCATAAATAGGTATAAGTATAATATGGATGTTAAATGGATCGTAAATTGGTCATTAATGGGTTTATAATTTATTTAAATTCAACTCATCTTTCTAGCCCTTACTCAATCTTGCCCTCACTCACCATACACTCTCATCTCAGTTTGGGTATCAATTTTCCTAAATTTAGTTCAATATGAAAGTGTTTTAGCAATATAGGGCGGGGTAGATACGGATTGGGTATACATCATTAGATTTGCATGACATGGAAATGGGTCAAAATAGGTTAAATTGGTCTATTTGGATCGGACTATTTTCAATCCGAATCACCCATTTGACAGGTCTTGTATTATAGGCACATTGTAGATGTCTCTTTTTTTAACTTGAGAAAATGAGGATGAAAGTGATCTACTGACCAGAGCGTGTGCATCTTCTTATGCAAAGTGGGATTCCTTAGCACAAGTCTTTGGCAATAAGAGCTAACATGAGAGCAATTAACATAAATTTTCACATCCAGATTTGCAATTCGCCAAATTCCCCACGGATCTAATTGCAATCGGGGATTCCCAGAGACGAGCACGATTAAACATATTGTAATTTCTTTTCAAACTACAATTAAACACGTTGCATTTACTCTTCACGCGTCCACATCATTGTTCACTATCCAACTTGCAATTCTTCTACATCCTCAAGTTAGATATATTGAACGACCATATTAAACTTGAGTGTAGTTTTTTTTTTTGGTAAGGTTAAACTTGAGTGTAGTTGACAGACGTATACAATAAAAATTTTCTTACGACAACTTCCATTCATGTGCAATCATTATTAATATCAAGAATTTATTAAAGAAAATTAGATGAGTACCAAATTTAAAGGAAATCAATTAGAATCATTGAGTCCCTAACTGAATACACGTTCAAATATTGTTTTCGCTATTTTAAAGTGAAAACTAAGGGGCCCAGTTATTTCGTCGAAAATGAATGATTTGGAAAACAGTTCCTTAAAATTATTGCTTATATCAATTTTCATTCATTTATTTGTATAAGTGATAAATGCAATCATTTTAAGAAAAATATTTTTCAAATTATTCATTTTCTGCAAAACAAAAACACCATTAAAGGCTCCTACAAGTGAGGTTCAAGAAAGAAAAAAAATATATTGATGATGAATAAAAGATCACTATCGTTGCCTTGATCAATCATGTCTTCATTGTTCTATCAGCAAACGACAACGGCAATGGTAAGCTATTATTATCTCTCACCATTTCACCAGCAAAATCCATTTGATTTAGCAGGTTTTTTCCTTTTTTTGGTCTACAGGCTTTTGGCTATGACAATATAGGAGGGACGTTTGCTTTGTAATCTCTAGTGTGCCGCCGTGACAAGGTGAGCTTGACCCCTAACCAACAAGGCAAAATTTATATGGACGGATCAAGCGACAACAATCTGCACTTCAGAATCGACAAGACCATAGGAGATCTCCAATGTTGGTTTTTGAGCATTTTATGCATGCCCGAACCCATACTACCTATATGGTAGGCCTAACTTAGAGTAATCTCCTTAGTTTAGTGTTTGGATCCGACTTTTATACGTATCAACCAATCTCAAGGGTGATCCTAAGTATCTGTCTATTCGAGTGGCTTTTTGCTTTTATTCCCATCTTGCTGGTCACGCATGGTAACTTATTTTTACTTTAAACCCTGAAAAAATCCCAATATCTAAAAGTATACGCCCATATTCATATAAATTTTTCATAATCTTTTAAAATTTAAGTAATATTTTAGATTTTAACAAAAAAAAAAGTAAGCAAAAATGTAGCTTTTGTGTTTGCTCTCTCCCTTTTTGCATACTAACCTAAAATGTCGACCCCTATGAGCTTCATGCCGCGGTGAGGTTGTCAGTTGATTCATATCAAATATCAATTTACTAGTGGCTAAACAAAGCAACAGCTGAAAGTAAACCACTGTACTTTGGCCCTTTGGGGTTAACAATTAACATTTGAAATTGTCGAGTTTCAATGTTTTCATTTAATGCATCGAACTTCGTATCTTTATCGATATAAATGTGCTATAGTAAAATTTAATGTTTGACACGTAGGACTCTAATTAGCAAGAGATTGATTTTTCATCTTGCAAGAAGTACTTTTCTTCACTTTCTAGTCATTTTGCGACCTTCCCTCTCCCTCCCGTCTCTCTTAATTATTTCTCTCATAATTGAAACTCCTCTACACTATAGAAGTTTTCTACCTTAGTATATAGGTACGCTTACTTAATTAAAAATACAGCAAAATTACCAAAAAAGTCCTAAATCTATTATAACTATACCAATTCAGTTATAATTTTTTTTGCCAATTGATTCCTAAACCTTTTGTGGTTGTACCAATTTAGTCCATCTGACCAATTTTAGTCTACGGGTGCTAATATGAATAATTTTGAATTATTTTTTATTTTTCCATGTTTTCTTTTCTTTCTCTTTCTTCTTTTTTCTTCCTTCTTCCTTTGGCAGGTCGTCGGACCTCGATGACCGGCTAGAGGAAGAAGAAAGAAAAATAGGAGAAAGAAAAGAAAAAAATTATTAAAAAATTATTAAAGATTGTCCGCGTCAAAGCCGGCAAGCCAAAATTAACCAAATAGACTAAATTGATAAAAATGCAAAAAGGTTTAGTACGCAATTGGCCAAAAAAAAGTTTTGGATTGAATTGGCAAAATTACAATAGATTTATGACTTTTTTGACAATTTTTCCATTAAAATACATAGCTTATGTCTACTTGAGACATGGTAATGAACAAATGAAATATAATTGGTCAAGATATCACGTTCACTACTTTATTATGTAAGCTACATTAATGATTAATGTTATTTTGATATTAGAATCTTATAATATGAATACGTTAACATGAATTTTTCTTTGTACTTGACTATTTATATATATTAATTTTTAGGGTTAATATCACGAAAAATCCCAAACCGGTATACTTGTGATAAATTTACGCCAAACTAATTTTTTGACCACCAAAAATCCAAAATTGGTTCACTGGTGACAAATTTACCATTCGTTAAATTGGATTAATACCACGAAAAATCATAAGCTAGTAAATCTATGACAAACAGAGGGGTAACACCTTAAATTGGCACACCCGTCAACTGTCACGGGGTATCAAACTTAACAATTTGACAATAAAATTTAACGAAAACTAATTAAGGGTAAATTTGTCACAAGCATATCAGTTTAGGGTTTTTGGTAATCAAAAAATTAATTCGGGATAAATTTATCATAGATGTACCAGTTTAGAGTTTTTTGTGGTACTTACCCTAATTTTTTTTACAAATTTATACAACAAACCACGTCTAGTTTACTAGTAGACAGTAAACTTTAACCGTTCTTCAGCGAAATTGATGGATTTATACTTTTTGATTGGTTCCATTGTCAAGTTAAGATGAATCAAGACATGCGATGATTTCCTCTCTCTTGGGGTTAATGTTATCAGTATGCAGAAAAGATGGGGAAATTGTCTAATCAATCATAATCTACTGAATGAATGCCAACTTAATCTTAAACTTTTTTATTCTGCTAATTTAGTCCTAAACTTTTGTGCAAAATTTTAATGTAATCATTCGGCCAATTTTCTCAAGATATCACTGATGTGCCATTGTGCCACATAGGATGGTTAGTGATGACTAGACCACCACGTCAATAATTTTCAGTGAAAATTGACCGAAGTGATTATATTAGAATTTTAAGTAAAAGTTTATGAATAAATTGGCAAAATTGAAAAATTTAAAACTGAATTGGCATCCGCATAATAAGTCTAGGAATGATTGAGTAATTCTCTCTCAAAAAAGTTACACCAAGACATTTTTAACTAGTGGTGTGCTCCTTCAAACTGTCATTGATATTTTGATTGGGATGCCATAGTTGTTCT
The DNA here is from genome assembly GCA_031216405.1 of Syzygium malaccense. Taxonomy (NCBI): domain Eukaryota; kingdom Viridiplantae; phylum Streptophyta; class Magnoliopsida; order Myrtales; family Myrtaceae; genus Syzygium; species Syzygium malaccense. The sequence continues at coordinate 19,274,548 of CM062254.1, forward strand.
ATATAGAAGAACTCTTAAGCCCAAAAATAAAACTCATAAAGCATTCCAAGCACCATTTAAGCCCAAATTAGATGGATTCAACAGTCTTTTATCTGGGACAAAAACATTCTAACTATTTATTTTGGGGCAATGCATTTCAATGAGTGTTTTTTTTTTGGACGACATTTCAATAAGTTGACATGCGAACTTTTTAGGCACGAACAGAATCTTTAGGCCCATCATCAAGCAGCCACATTGGGCTGAACTCACTCCCAATTTCAGCCCAATCACCTATTGTCTCCACAACATGGACCATTGGCTGGTTAGGATAATCAGAGAAAAGAAGAGCTTTAACACACTAAAATATTAATTTCTCAATTCATTCAAACTTTCCCCTCATATTATGACCCCCTAATAACTTTCCCCAATTGATGAAGTAAACTACACAATTTCCATTGGATATAATTCCGTAGTATTATGGTCATGATCACATCCGGACCAACATCCTCATCACTGTACATCTAGCTAATAGTGTGATGTTTAGAGCAGTGGTTTATATTAGTCCTGGTCCAACCCAGAAACCAAATTGGACCAGACCAAACTAGCTAGTTCCCTTCGGTTCCTATGGGAATCAGTCGAGTTCCTAGTTGCTAGAGAGGAGCCGGACCGAACATGCGGAACCAGCTCATAGCATGTTATTTTTTTATTTGTTTATTCGGTAAGGGTAAAAGGTATAGATTATTTGTGGAAGTAATCTCTTCTTTTACTAGAAACTTCCATATGATTAGTAATTTTATCCTACATTGAATCAACTTTTGATATATTTTTAGAAAGAAAATATAACATTAAAAAATAACACCCCCGATTCCCAAGACAACTCAGGAACTAGATGAGGATCAACCACTTCTGATCGGATCTAGTTCCAGGGTGGACAAGGTCGGTTCCCGATTCCATAGACTGATAACCGACCCTATTCAGTCCGGTTCTTGATTTCAAGGTGGGAACCGACCCACCACTTTATAACCAATCACTCCTAGTTTGGAGCCTGAGGCAATTTTTCGTCCAAGGCATATTAAGTAATTATTGAAGCATACAAATCCGTGCTTCAAGAGATGATCTCCGGAGAATGCATCAGCGCAAATTTTGATTAAGTTCTTCGGTTAAAAAGAAAAACACGGTTATGATTTGAGTATCCCCACACAATGCATATGAAACTCGAGTTCTGCCATTGAATGTGCTTGCTCATGATGCTGACTAGTGCCACTATTTATTTTATTAATAAACAATTTTGATGTTACCAATTCATTATCCATGTTAACTGAGAAAATTACTTCGTCAATTAAACCCTAGACTTAAAAAATTAGCTATTTTTAAGAGGAGCCTCCATAAAAACTCTATATAGTAAAAAGGAGATTACTAAAAATATTACTCTTCAAGAATTTTTTTTTTCTAACATTTTATCAGAGTTTATTCTATGAAAGGATTTAAGCATGTGCGAAGCTCAAGAAATAAAACTAGTACCTTATATGTGCACGTATAATTACTAAGAAATATATAATTATTAATTTATTATACTACGAGTGAATAATTGAACTAACAAGGTATATTTAAAATTCAACAAAAGTCGATTCGATATTGAATATATTCATTTTGTACATCACAATCTTGATACATCTAACATGAATTTCTATGTCACCAACCGGGTTGGTGGACAACAAGAAGTGACATTCATCGTCTTCCAAATAGAGATTATGTCTGAATTAACCAATTTAAAATTTAAAGGGTAATGCCATTTTTTTAGGGGTTGCAAATTAATGTCTGAATTTCTCCGACCAAAAAAAAATCAGGGATAAGTGTACTGGAAGTCCTAAATCTCGTCACTAAAGTGCAATTGAATTCTCAAACTTTCAAAAAGTAAAATCAAATCCTAAAAGTTGTCACGAAAGTTCAATTAAATCCCAAAACTTTGAAAAAGTGTAATTAACGGAAGGACTTTATCGGACCAATTTGATAAATTTTCGGATTTGATTGTATTTTTTGAAAGTTTTAGGAGTCAATTGTACTTTCATTATAAGTTTTAAGACGTCATTATACTTTTTGAAAGTTTGAGGACTTCTAATGCACTTTATATCTAAATTTGAAAACTTTTATAAGAAAGAAACTTCATAAGATAGGTGCCTTATTTTAAGTCTATTGATTTTGTCCATATTAATGATTTACAATGATGATATTCAAATCATAGATTGCATTTTATTTGGAGAACTTATCAAAACATGCGACTGCTCGAAGATTAATTACCATTTTGATTCCTTATTGTTTATGCTGATTCTTGTTATTATATGACGAAAGCTAAGTAGTCTAGGACTTAATCACCGAATCGATACATCAATTGATTCGGCAAACTATATTGGTGGACATCGAATATGATTCATTTGTTGAACGTCCACTTTCGGTTCGTCATATCACTTATCCAACCAATCTCTACTTTTACTTCATCTCTATCATCTCATTATCATTAACCAAACGAGACTAAAAGGTCGTGGAGCGGGGCGCTTACTTGGCATATAACACCTCCAACATAAAAAGGGAAAATGACACAAATGGTCCCTAAATTTTGGTTCAATGTGATCTCTAAATTTTTAATTTATTCAATACAATTCCTAAATTTTAGCCTAATATTCAATGTGCTCCTTAAACTTTTAACTTGTTCAACGTGGTTCCTGAACTTTTGATATATTTAATGTAGTATCCAAACTATATGAAAATGTTCAAAGGAGTCCTTATGTTCAATATAGTCCCTGAACTCAAATTAATAAAAGAAATAGTTTAGCGACTACATTGAATACAGAATAAAAGTTCATAGATCATATTGAATAAATTAAAATTTCGAGGATCACATTATACATTAAATTAAAATTTAAAAAGATTTTTAGTGATTCAGATTCACTCGAGTTCGCTACATGTGAGCCGCCCGGGCGGAGGGACAGGGGCGGGGGACAAAACGCAAAAGAAAAAGGCACTCCCTAATGGTAATGGACAAGCGGTCCACGCGAAACGATCTCCAGAGATCCCGACATGGTCGCGGGCAGCGTAAGCTTCAGCGTGACGTATGTCCATGCGCCATGAATCTGTCGCCTTTTGATTCCGAGAACACGACAACGAATGATTTGGTCAAAGAAAAATGCGGGTCTCGCCCGTGCAGTGTCGTGACTTCCTTGGTTTTTGTTTGTTGCCTTTTACGGCCGGCCCGTTTGCTATAATTCTATTCCCCTGGTTCACGCTTTTCTGCACCAACTCCCGTTATCAGTCGCTCGCACTCCGTTTCCTACCGCAAGACCCAGAGTGGGACTCTAGAGACTGAGGTCGGAGCTCGTTGTTTCAAGAAAAATGGCGAAGGCAATTCGTTTCTTCGAGCTCAACACCGGGGCCAAGATGCCCTCCGTCGGGCTGGGCACTTGGCAGTCCGATCCCGGCGTCGTCGCCGCCGCCGTCACCGCCGCCATCAAGGTTCTCATTATTCCTGTTCTTTTGCTTCCGTTTGCTTCTGTTTTCTTGATGTTTGTTCTCCCGAAATTGCTGGGTGAATTTGGTGGGTGCATGAACCAGTTAAGAGTCGATTTGTGGTGCAAAGTGTGCCGTGCAATGTGGTTTCACGTCGAATCGGAGGCCGGAGATTTCGAGATTCAAAGATGGGTTGCAACACTAACGTGAAAAGTCGTGAACTTTCTTTCATTTTGTTGACCTTCTTTGCTTGGAGACAAGGAAATGGAGCCCGGTTTGTGCTGAGGGTACGTTCCGCTGTGATTAGGCGTCGTGGGTGACTCTGGTTTTCGCAATTTGACGGCTACTTTTTGCAGTTCTTAGTTTCTCTTCATTTGGTTTAATCTATTTGGTTCTGTGTTAAGCTGCAAAAATTGCCTGCCTTGGCATAATTTGGGAGGATGCTAATTGTAGTTCTCTGCGTGTGCAGATTGGGTACAGGCATATTGATTGTGCTCAAGCTTATGGCAATGAGAAGGAGGTAATATTCTGTTTCTAGTTTCCAGTTTCTCGCATCTCTAAAACCTGTTGTGTTGTCAATCAGCTCGTGAATTTTTCCCTAAAGTCATTCTCGTGATAATCTCATCTTGTCCTCCTGCTAATGTGCCAAAGAACAAGATAATTGCAACATGTATTGGTGAAAGAGTTGTTAAATTTGATGCCATTGAATTGTCTGTCGTGTACAAGTTCGCGTGGGTGAGATACGGAGTGTACATTTTTGCATTGCACGCTTGACATTCCATTTGCCTTTGTGTCGTGTATGAATTGTATGGACGTTTGAAAGTTGCCCTGGGAAATCAATATGTTCTTGTCATGTTTTGTGCCTTTTGTATCTTCATCATTTAAAAAAAAAAAGAATAGGTTGTTTCATTGATGAACAGTGAATACTTCAGCTATTAAATATTGAAAGGTAGAGAGGCATATTATTATCATTTTTTGAGGTCTTAAAGTTCTTTTTTTCCCTTTCACTTTGGTGTTTAAGGGATAGGGCAAGTATTCCTAATCTGAAATGGTCTCCAGTAACTTGTGCACTTCACTCATTCTCAAACACTAAAAGCTTTTGTGAAAACTGTGATCTAGCTCTCATTTGAACCCGAGGCTTATACTTTAAAAAGGATATCTACTTTTATTCATTCCAACCCACTAAAACAAAAAAGGTGCCTTAGTTGCTCACGGGATGTGCTCAAATGCATTATATGTTGTTTAGTTTTAGTTGGGGGATAGTCAAAAGAAGTCAGGAGAACAACGATCTCTACCAGTAGGTTGATATTGCCCTGTTTCAAAAAGTCACTTTCAATAGATCCGGAACTTTATTTTCCCATTAGGAAGAAGTCAACATTTGCTGTCTTGTAGTTTCATGGTAGGAGATCAATTATTCCTTTTTCCTTTCTATTGCTAACGCACATTTATCTTACAAGGGCACAATCAAGATGCGGTCATTTTGCTAGATGGTAAAAAAGCTCTGCTTTTGCTAATTTGGTCTTCCAATTTTCAACAGGTTGGTACTGCTCTCCAGAAATTATTCAGCGAGGGTGTGGTAAAGCGTGAGGATTTGTGGATCACTTCCAAGCTACAGTATGCTTTGGTTCTTCCCTATGCTTTGAACATATTTTGATCAGTTTTTTTGAGTTTTGAATCAGTAATGTTAATCCTAGGACCATGCGACCAGAAAACATGGTAATTCATCACCTGATCACCTGATCACTCATGCCCTCCTTTTTGTCTCATTTCTTAAACAATTTGATGCAGGTGTAATGATCACGCACCAGAAGATGTTCCCAAGGCATTAGACAGAACCTTGGAGAACTTGCAGCTTGACTATCTGGATCTTTACCTGGTACAGATTCGACGATGAACTTTTCTGGCTTATTTAAGGACAGAATGCTTTTCCTGTTTTATGTCCATTTCTGTGTGCCATTAGGATGTACATAGAAATACGACTTAGTGTGGTTTACTGTTTGAAGATCCACTGGCCCGTGAGCATGAAGAAGGGCTCAGTCGGCTTCAAGCCTGAAAACCTTACCCAGCCAGACATACCCAGTACGTGGAAAGCGATGGGGGCACTATACCATTCGGGCAAGGCTCGAGCTATTGGAGTGAGCAACTTCTCCTCCAAGAAGCTCGGCGATTTGCTGGACATCGCGGAAGTTCCTCCTGCTGTCAACCAAGTGGAATGCCACCCTTATTGGCAGCAAGGGAAGCTGCGCGAGTTTTGCAAATCCAAGGGCGTACATTTATCGGTAAGTGACTTGCTAAGATATCTTGATAACGATGCACGTGGACTTTAATGCATCGATTATTGAAAGTGCTAGACAGGAAAATGTTTTTCCTCTATCATCATGCAGTATATTCTTCAAATTTTAGCTTGAACTTTTTCCCTGGAAACTCCCTATTATATGAGTTTCTTGGCAAAAGTAGTTCTTAACAATTTTAAAGGTGTCAACATGACATGCTTGACGTTGATATGAAGCATTCTGCTCTCATCCTTCTCATGTCCATTTTCATCTTCTTTCCTTATGGGTCGCAGTTGTATCTGCTGCCTCCTTACCAGTTAGTTAAAACAAATAATTAAACCCTTTGGATCTATTCACATGCTTTCGCTTCTTATTTACTACTAGTCAGTTATTTAGTTTGAATCGAAATTATTTTTCTGTCCTATAGGGTTATTCGCCCTTAGGTTCCCCTGGCACGGGATCTCTCAAGAGCGATATCCTTAAGAATCCAGTTATCACTACCATAGCAGAGAAATTGGGCAAGACTCCGGCTCAGGTGGCACTTCGTTGGGGACTCCAACTGGGCCACAGCGTGCTTCCCAAGAGCACAAACGAAGCAAGAATCAAGGAAAACTTCGACGTCTTCGACTGGTCCATACCTGATGACTTGTTCTGCAAGTTTTCTGATATACCTCAGGCAAGTAATTTCACTGTTTCCTCGTCTACTACCAGTCTCTTCAAATGCGCTATGCAATCCAACAAGCACGAGCGAAAGTATAGCGAAACTAAAGTACCTCTTAAAAGAACTTTCTAGAGAGTGAGAGCTAAGAATTTACAAATCGTTGGACTGACAGAATTTTTCTTTGTTCATGCAATTGCAGGTGAAACTAATCAAGGGCACTGGCTTTGTGCACGAGACCCTGGGTGCGTACAAGACGGTTGAAGAACTTTGGGATGGCGAGGTTTGAATAGACTTGAGCAAGCATATGAAGCATGAGAGCTGCTTTTTTCATCAATAACTTAGCTTAGCTTCTATTTTACTTTCATGTTAGCTGCTTATGCCTATGTTTAATGCGGAACAATACATTCGAACATCTTATTAGCCTTTTAGCTCATCAATCAGGGTAACTGTGATTGAAGATGCTTGAAACGTGCGACTGTTTGCGTATTCTTGTCTGATATATATGACCTACTGTTATGGAGTCGTATTCAAGAGGTGGTTTAATGGTATGAGATTAACTTGAGTCTAGTAGGTTCAAATTGGAGGACTATGCGCATGAAACCATGAGCTTACGAACACGTAAAACTCCCCATGTTTTCAATCTCTATCTTTCCCTCCTAAGTTTCCCCGCGTCTGTTGTACTTCTCTATCTGCCCTCTCCGGGACGGAGGCCGCCGGCCTTCGGCAAACTGGATCAAAGGTCACCATAGGCTAAGTGAACTCAGATTCGTGAGGGATTTGACCATCATGCGAACCCAGCCCCTACAGTCATAAAGGAAGGGAGGGAGGGAGGGAGGGAGCGTTGCCCATTCTTCGAGGGGATAGAGAGATGGCAGGCGTAGGTAGGGCAAGCGACGGGGCAGCTGAGGGGTGCGGTGTGCATTGCAGCTACCGCGGAGAGGAAAAAGAGAGGATGGATGGTGACGCTCGATAGAGAGTGAATCAAGAAAATCGAGAAAGGGGGCCACGAGTGGGAGAGAGGACGGAGAAACGGTGATGGAGACTGTGTGTCACAATAGTGAGGAGCAAGCGGTGACGGTTGTGTGGTCCAACGGTGAGGCTCGATGCCACGGTGACGGCAGTGGAGGCAAAGGGACTGGAGAGAAGAGAGAAATGTGTGTTGAATTAAGACATAATGACACAAATAGTCCATGAATTTTGACCTAATGTGTAAAGTGATTCTTGAATTTTTAATTTTTTCTTTGTGATCTCTGAACTTCGGCCCAATGTGTAACGTGGTCCTTGAACATTTAATTTATTCAATGTGATCTCCAGACTTTTGATACATGTTCAAATTAGTCCTTGAATTATATGAAAATATTCAATATTATCATTTCCCTAATTCAAGTTCAGGGACAACTCAAATAATTTCATGTAATCTAAAGACTAGATTGAACATGTATCAAAAGTTCAAAGAGCACATCGAACAAATTGAAAGTTCAAGGACGACATTGTACATTGAATTAAAATTTATGGACTATATTGAATAAATTAAAAATTTGAAAACCACATTACACATTAAATAAAATTGATGGACCATTTGTGTCATTTTCCCTTCCATTAAATTTGGTGTTGGGGGTGAATTAAGTTTTGGTTCGAAAGACTTTACCGGGTAAAGTTACCCCTAAATATAAAGGATCTCTATTCTTCATATGAATATTCATTTTAAGTGTAAATTACGTATAATATACGCTAACGACAACTTGCATTAGCATTAATGCTTGCATTTTATGGCCCCTTTATTTCGAATCTAAATAAAATCGTGTATTTGTCGACCCTATAACCCGACATCAATATTTAATCATATTATTGATCTATTAGGTTTTTCCTAATCTCTAGCTGGAAATCTTTAAGGGTTAATATCACAAAAAACTTTAAATTGATGCATCAGTGACAAATTTACCCTTCATTAAATTTTCCTGTCAAATTGTTGAGTTGAATAACACGTGGTAGTTGATGAGTGTACCAATTTAGGATTTTACTCCTCTGTTTGTCACATGTTTATCAATTTGTAATTTTTTGTAGTATTAATCTAATTTAACGTAAAGTAAATTTGTCACAAATGTACCGATTTGGAGTTTTCGATTGTCAAAAAATTAGTTTTGAGTAAATTTATCATAGTTGTATCAGTTTTAGATATTTCGTGATCAAAAAATTAGTTCGGGATAAATTTATCATACTTATATCAATTTTGAGTTTTTCGTGATATTAACCCAATCTCTAATACCTTCATCCGATGTCCATTAAAAAGTAAAAGAATTTTGGGGGAAATGGAGACAAATACAGGAAGAACTCTAAAACCTGTCGTTATAAAACATCCTAAAGCTTTTGTTTCGTGCGTTTAAATTCCAATTTCGTCTCCATCGTCCACCTTAGTCCTTCCGTCAACTCCATTAGCTTTACTTGGACAGGAAAATCTAAATGGCGTTTCTTTATTTTCTTTTTATTTTTCGCGCATGGGGTGTCGATACAACACTACTTAGGCGCCAAATCAGAGAAAAAACTGAAATTTAAAAAAATAGAAATAGAACCCTTGCACCAGTCGGGACACCCTTCTGTATCTCCTCATGTGCGGGGTTTTTGTGTTCGGCTACTCTTTGTATATTGCGTTGAAATGTTATATCAATCCTTACCTTACCAAAAAAAAATGGCAAAAGTGGGGGAGACACCGCCCCCTGTTTCATCCGTCATGACAGGGCGATCCCTTTGTTCTTATATTCAACTTATTAGATTTCCAGATTTGTTTTTTTTTAAATCAATTTTTTCTTTACTTTTCGATTTATTTATTTATTTGTAAGACTTTGCAGTTTATTTTTAACAAAAAATGTCGTCTTTTTGGGGGGATCAACGCCACTTGGGGTTCTAGCAAGGCCCGTCGGCTTATTTTCTTTTTATTTTTTGGGCGAATCGATGCGTATTCGTGGCCACAGTTCGGAACCGGCCGGTTCCGGTTCGTGGACCGGAACCGACCGGTTCCGATTCGTAATTTTAAAATTTTAAAAATAAATTATGAAATAATGAATTATTCAATATAAATTATAATCAAAATGTAAATTGTAGGGGTGATTGGTTTCCAGTTCGGTCCGGTTCCGCTTTGAACCGAGAACCGAATCAGTAAGACCGGTACCTTAATTTTAGAACTAGGAATCGGACCGGCAAATCATAGAACTGGGAACCGGACCATTGGCTCGGTCCGGTTCTAGGCGTCCAATGGAACCCTTTGCTCTTAACTAGCAAATGATCATAGCCACAAAAGGCATACAACTTCACATGTTCATGGCTTGGATTTTATACACAATCCTTTTGATGGTCTCTTCATTCCCATTCAATGTGGGACTCTTGGTATTTGCATGAAGACAAGCCAAGAGTCTTACATTGAAGGTGTTCAAGGCAAGCTGAGAGTCCCACATCGAATGGGAACGAAGAGGCATTAGAATCATTGTATATAAAACCCAAGCCAAGTCTTGTAATTAGAGTTCAATACACCAGAGCCAAGCATTGTAACTAGAGATCAATGCACTTACAATGCATGGCAATTAGAGTTCAAATTGTTTTATAAAAAAAATTAAATAATGATTTTTTTAAAATTTCATTATTTTTTTTTAAATAATTTGGAACTGAAACTGGAACCGGCGGTTCCGGGTCGGTTCCAAAATTGTTGGAACCGGAACTGGGCCCGTAGGCCACGGGCCAGTTCCGAACCGCGAGCCCGGTCAACGGGTCAGGCCCAAGTTTGACCGGGCCAAAACCAACCCGTGGCCATGACTATCGTCGCGATTAAATTTTTTTTTTAGCTATCATTGGGGAAAAAGTAAATGGTTCTCTTCAAGTGGACGTTGAAGAAAGAAAGAAAAAAGATAAAATCTTATCAATGGCTTGATCAAGTAAGTTTTCATGGTTATATCGGTAAACGATAACACGGGCAATTAAAATAAAAAGAAAATAAGCCCAAAAGACACTAAATATGCAAGGACAAAATACTAAGAGCTTTTTTGTCATTGACTTCATGACTATTATTTTTGGTGTCGTTGAGAACTGAGTAGGATTCATGGCTCTTCTGCACACATAAAGGTGCAAACTTCAAATTTGAATTACTTATTAAAATAATTAGTAATGTCTTTTTCTTTGGGGGGGGGGGTCAGAATTTAGTAATGTCTTAGAAAGGTACAACTCGTGAAAATGAAAAGGGTTAATACCATGGGAAACGTAAATTGATACATATGTAACAAATTTACTCAAAATTAATTTTTTAACCTCCAAAAATCGTAAACTGGTAAACCTGTGATAATTTTGCCCTCTGTTAGTTTCCGTTAAATTTTATCGTTAAATTTCTAAGTTGGATGACATGAGGCAGTTGACGGGAGTATCAATTTATTTATACTTTTGTTTGTCATAAATGTATCGATTTTATATTTTTCGTGGTATTAATCCAATTTAATGGAGGGTAAATTTGCCACAAATATACCAGTTTGGGGCTTTTAGTAGTCAAAAACATAGTTTGGGGTTTTTGGTAATCAAAAAATTAGTTTAGGATAAATTTGTCACCCTACCAGTTTGGGATTTTTCTTGGTATTAACAATTTTCTCAATTATTATGTTCTAGATTTTAGCTATGGAGATTTCGGGGTGTCGTTTTCGCGACGGCATGAGTAAGTGCGAACACTTCCATTACACCGATGTTCTGGGACCGAAGATTGGGTCCACTGGGCGGAAGTTTAAGCTGGCATGAAGCAGGATGGTGAAAGAGGAGCGGTCCAAACTAATTTTTTAAAAGGGAAAATATTACCAAAAACCCCAAACTATGCCACTTATGACAAATTTATCCTGAACTTTTTTTTTAACACGAAAAACCCTAAACTATACCACTTGTGACAAATTTATCCCGAACTTTTTTTGTGATACGAAAAACCCCAAATTATGCCACTTATGATACATTTACCCCACAATACTTTGGCCCATGGGCATTTTCGTCTTTTTCTTTTTTTTTCTTTTCTTCTCCGGCGAGGGTCGCCCTCGCCAGATCCGACGAGGGCAGCCCTTGCCTAAGTCGGGTGAAGTCGCCCAATGCCAAATCTGGCGAGGGCGACTTCGCTCGACTCAGGCGAGCGCGGCCCTCGCCAGAGAAGAAAAGAAAAAAAAATAAAAAAAATAAAAAAGACGAAAATATCCATGGGCCAAAGTATTATGAGGTAGATATGTCATAAGTAGCATAGTTTGGGGTATTTCGTATCACAAAAAAAAGTTCAGGGTAAATTTATCACAAGTGACATAGTTTGGGGTTTTTCGTGTCATAAAAAAAGTTCAGGGTAAATTTGTCATAAATGACATAATTTAGGGTTTTTTTTGGTATTTTCCCTTTTTAAAATTTGAGTAATATTTTAGATTTTAACAAGAAAAGTAAGTAAAAATGCAGCTTTTGTGTTAGCTCTCTCCCTTTTTGTTTACTAACCTAAAATGTTGACCCTTATAAGCTTCATGCCACGGTGAGGTTGTGAGTTGATTCATATCAAATATCAATTTACTAGAGGCTAAATATAGCAACTGCAGAAAGTTAATTAATGTACTTTGGCCTTTCGGGTTAATGATTGGCATTTGAAATTGTCGAGCTTCAATGTTTTCATTTAATGCATCGAACTTCGTATCTATAATTCTATATCGATATAAATGTACTATAGCAAAATTTAATGTTGATATGTAGGACTCTAATTAGCAAGAGATTGATTTTCTCCTTGCAAAAGCTACTTTTGTTGCACTTTCTAGTCATTTTGCGACATTCCCTCTCCCTCCCCTCTCTCTTAATTATTTCTTTCTTATCCTCTCTATTAAAGAAGTTTTCTACTTTAGTATACATAACTTATGTCCACTTGAGACATAGAAATGAACTAATTTAATATAATTGGTGAAAAGATCACGTTAACTATTTTATTATGTAATAATCTGCCCGAAATTATTAATGTTATTTTGATATTAGAATCCTATAATAGAAATACATTAACGTGAAATTTTCTTTGGGCTTAACTATTTATATAAGAAATCACGTATGTAGACGGAAAACTTTAACCACTCTTCAACAAAATTGGTGGATTTAGACTTTTTGATTGGTTCTACCATCAAGTCAAGATGAACCAAGACATGCGATGATTTCCTCCCTGTTGGAGTTAGTGTAGTATTATTATTAATTTTTTTTTTTGATAACCCAGGGAACCCTCGCACGGCCGACAGCCGGGAGGTAAACCCTGGGGGCGACACGTGCTAGCCAGTGTAGTATTATTCATATGCGCAAAAGTTGAGAAAATTAGCTGATCAGTCCTAACTTATTGAACGAATGTTAATTTGGTCTTAAATCTTTCCATTTTGTCAATTTGGTCGTAAATCTTTATGCAAATTTTCAATATAGTCATTCCGGAAGATTTTTTAAAGGAAATTTGCTGATGTGACGGTGTACTACGTAGGGCGACCAGTGATAACTGAACCACCACATCAATAATTTCCAGCGAAAATTCATCAAAATAAATACATTATAATTTCGGGCAAAAGTTTATGACTAAATTGATAAAATTAAAAAATTTAAAAATGAATTGACATATGCACAGTAGTTCCAGGAATGATTGAGTAATTCTCTCTCAAAAGAGTTACACCAAGACATTTTTAACTTGTGGCGTGCTCCTTTATACTGTCATTGATATTTTGATTGGGCTGCCATAGTTGTTCTATGTAGAAGAACTCTTAAGCCCAAATCAAAACTCATAAAACATTCCAAGCACCATTTACAGCCCAAATCCAAACAATATTTTATTTGGGACAAAAACATTGTAACTATCTATTTTGGGGCTGTGCATTTCAATGAGTCGACATGTGAACTTTTTAGGCCCGAACAGAATCTCTAGGCCCGTCAATAAGCAGCCACATTGGGCTGAACCCACTCCCAATTTCAGCCCAATAGCCCATTGTCTCCACAACATGGAATGATTTGGTTCAATTTCCTCCATTGGCTGCTTAGAATAATCATAGAAAGGAAGAGCTTTAACAACGCACTAAATTATAAATGTCTCAATTAATTCAAACTGTCCCCTTATATTGTGACCCTTTAATAAACTTTCCCAAATTGATGAAGTAAACCACACAATTTCCCTTAGATATAATTTCGTAGTAATATGATCATGATAAATCCATGGGATTGCCCCAGTGGCCACTCTTCCCATTTGGGAAAGGGGATATAGAGAATTCGATTTTTTACCTTCTCAGGGGGACTGAGGGTTGGCACGTTTAGTTTTAGGTATAGGATTTGACTCCCATGCTCTGTAAAAAGGTAGAACAAAAGTTTAAAAATGAGATAATAGTTAGAGTGAGGCTGACAAAAAAAATGGTCATGATCACATCCGGACCAACATCATCATCATTGTACATCTAGCTAATATTTTGATGTTTGGAGTGGGGATGTGTATCAATCCTGGTCCAACCTAGGAATCATATTGGACCGGACCAAATTAGCCGGTTCCAACTAGTTCCTATGGGAATGGCTTAGAGAATATTATTTTTTATTCAATAAGGGCAAAAAGTATATACTATTTGCAGAGGTAATCTTTTCTTTTACCAATAACTTTCTTGTGATTACTAATTTTATCCTATACTAAAGTAACTTCCAATATATAAGAATTTTTTAGAAAGAAAATATGATGTTAAAGTTAAAATAACTCCACCGATTCCTGAGACAACTCCGTAACTAGATCAAGATCAGCCAGTTCGATCTTATCTAGTTCCAGGGTGGACAAGGTCGGTTCTTGATGCCACAGACTGATAACTAACCCTATTCGGTTCGATTCTCTGTTCCAAGATGGAACTGACCCACCCACTTTAAAATCGATCGCTCCTTGTTTGGAGGCCATGGCAGTCCTCGTCCCGAGTGTAGTGAGTAGTTTTTGAAGCATACAAATCCGTGTTTCAAGAGATAATCCCCAAAGAATGCATTAGTGCAAAGTTTTGATTAAGGTCTTCAGTTAAAAAACAAACACACTTATGATTTGAGCAACCCCACACGATGCATAATAAACTCGAGTTCTGCTGTTAAATTGCTTGCTCCTGATGTTGACTACTTCCACTATTTATTATATCAATAAAAAATTGTTACGTTACCGCTTTATTATCCATGTTAACTGAGAAAATTACTTAGTCAATTAAACCCTTGAGTTAAAAGAAATTAGCTATTTTTAAGAGGAGCCTCCATAAAAACTCTATAGTAAAAAAGAGATAACTAAAAAAATCACTCTTCAAGAAATTTTTCTATTTCTAGCGTATTTCAGAGTTTATTCTATAAAAGGAATCAAGCGTGTGCGAAGCTCGAGAAACAAAACTAGCGCCTTATATGTGCGCGTAGAATTACTAAGAAATAGAAAACCGACCAAAAAAAAAATAGATCTAGTAAGCAAGAATGGGCTTAAAAATATTTCTGTAATTTTTTTTTCCATTTCCTCTTAAAACAGAGAGGACAGAAACGGCAAGATTCTGTATCATCGCCATATACATCATGGACCGAAAATAACGGTTGGCGTGAGGCCTGTTCTCACTTTCTTAAGAGATAATAACATAAATAGTTCATAAACTTTAACCCAATATTCAATGTAGTCTTAATATTATCCTTGAATTTTACCCCAATGTATAATATGGTCCCCCCTGAACTTTTAATTTGTTTATTGTGATTCTTGAACTTTTGATACATGTTCAATTTAATCCCTGAATTATACGAAATAATTCAATGTTGTCCTTCCATTAATTCTAGTTTAAGGACAATATTGAACATTATCATATAATTTACAGATTACATTAAACATATATCAAAAGTTCAAGGACCAGATTGAACAATTTAAAAGTTCAAAGATCACGTTGCACATTGGGTTAAAATTCAAGCACTATTTGTGTCATTTTCCCCTTTCTTAACCATTAGACTAGGTAAACTTGAGTACATATCTTTAAAACTTTTTCTTTTTTCCTTTTAGAATATGATGTGTATTATTTAGGATTGAATTCCTTGAATTTTTAAAAATTACATGTGCAAATTTAAGAACATTTTTACTAAAGCAAAAAATTTAAATATCTTTTTATAGTTGAAATCTAGCCGGTCGTTCTCTTTTTTTCCTTTTTCTTTTTTCTTTGGTTGTCATTCCATTACGACTCTGGCAAATTACTTTTATATGACTGATCTTGAAATTAAAAAAAAAACTGGCTTTGGAACCATTTATCTATTTGACAAGAAAAACCTTTAATCTATTCCGCACATGAAACGATAGCCTTGGACATCAAATCAAGGTCATTTTATTATTTTTAAAAATATATAATTTAATTTGTGTATACAATCAATCCTAAAGGCCTGTCACATTAAATTTCCTGCTATTTTGGCTTTATTTTTCATATTTTTCCTCCTCCTTTTATGGCGTAAAATAAGAAGAGCGTGGTTTATTGAGTGTTTATAAGATTCACTCTTAGTCCAAATGGATTTCTTAAAAATATTGAGTGCTTTTTTTTCTCACTTCAAAGATCGTGACTTCTATATGAATATGTGTATTGAAGAAAATGAATTCCTCAGAAATGGTTCTCACTTTTATTCCAGAAATGAAAAATCAACTTTTTTTTTGTTCTCATTTCTGGTTTCAGAATCAGTTTTGGAAGCAAACTTGTCCCGAAAATAGAAAAATGAAATTGCGTTACCAAAAAGGTTTCTGATCCAAAACTGATTCTGGAAACAAAAAAACCAGTTCTGGACAGAACCAGAATGGTTTTCATGCAGCAACTCAAACTAGCCGGTCCAGTCCATTACATCCTTAAAGACGATTAGACATTTTGTAAAGGAAACAATGGGTTTATTAAAATTGATCTATAAAATTAGTATATGTACTATCAGTCCTAGTGAAACCTACCATATTGCAATTGGGACGCGCCATGTTCAATGTTCCATATGCATTTTAATGCATGCACCGCACTCCTCGAGAAAACACTTAAAAGCCGAGTAGCACTTGGAAACGGTAACACAACCCAACATAAAATTAGAAGTGCTTTCCTCCTAGTTTTTTAATTAACATGGGAAGAGGTGTGAATGAGAGGAGGTAAACGGGAATTAAACAATTTAAAGGGTGATTTTGAATCGGACCGTTACTGATATCTGAATCTGAAAACTTTTATAAGAAGGAAACTTCATATGGTAGGTGCCTTATTATGACTCTATTGATTTTGTCTATATTTATGATTTACGATGATGATATTCAAATCATAAGTAGATTGCATTTTATTCCGAGAAGTTACCAAAACACACGACTACTTGAAGATATATTACCATTCTGATTCCTTATTATTTATTCTAATTCTTCATTATATGACAAAAGCTAAGTATTCTAAGACTTAATTACTTCCCCCACCCCCAACAAAAAAAATAAGAATGTGATAAATTTATCAAAAACTAATTTTTTGACCACTAAAAATACTAAATCGGTACACTTGTAATAAATTTACCTTCCGTTAGTTTTTATTAAATTTTACTATCAAATTGCTTAGTTAAATGACACATGGCAATTGACGAATGTACCAGTTTGAGGTTTTACCCTCCATTTGTCTTAGGTGTACTAGTTTGTGATTTTTTTTTTGCATTAATTCAATTTAATAGAGGGTAAATTTGTCACAAATGTACAAGTTTGGGGGTTTTTTATGGTAAAAAAATTAATTTTGAGTAAATTTGTGACAGGTATATCAATTTGAGATTTTTGGTGGTTAAAAATTAGTGTACGTTAAATTTATCATAGGTGTACCAGTTTAGGATTTTCAGTGATATTAACCCAAAGACCTAATCACAAAAAGGAAAATAAAAAGAAAAAGAAAAAGACTTAGTCATTGAACCGGTACATCATTTGTTATGACAATTTATTGTTGGATGTAGAATATGATTCATTTGTTGACTGTCCACTTATGGTTTGCTATGTCACTTATCCAACCAATCTCTACTTATCAAACCTATCTCTACTTTTACTTCGTTTCTGTCGTCTCGTTTTCATTAACCAAATGAGACCTGAAAAGGTCATCGAGCGAGGTGCTCACTCGACATGTAACGTCTCTGATACAAAAAGAGAAAATAATACAAATGATCCCTAAATTTTGGTTCAATTTACAATATAATTCTTGAACTTTTAATTTATTCAACGTAGTCCCTGAACTTTTAATTTCTTCAATGCCACCTCTAAACTTTTAGTACATGTTCAATTTAATCTATAAACTGATTACATTAAACATTTTCATATAGTTCAGCAGGACTAAATTGAATAATTTCATATAATTCAGGGACTACATTGACACATTAGATAAGTTAAAAGTTCAAATATCACATTAAATATCAGGCCAAAATTCAGGAGCCATGTTGCATATTAAACCAAAATTCGTAGGCTGTTGGTATCTTATTCCATACGAAAAAAGATTTTTAGTGATCCGGATGCAAAGCGAGCTCGCTGCATGTGAGCTCTCGAATAAAGGGGGGGTTGGAGCGCAAAAGAGAAGGCACTCCCTACTGGCGATACGTTCCACGCGAAACGATCTCTAGAGATCCCGAGGGTCGTGGGCTGCGCCTAGCTTCAGCGCGACGTGTGTCCCTGCGCCGTGAAGTCGTCGCCTTTTGATTCCAAGAACACGACAGCGAAAGATTTGGCCGAGGAGAGATCCTGGCCGAGGAGAGATCTGTGCCGTGACTTGGTTTTTTGCCTTTCATGGCCGGCCCGTTTGCTGCGAATCTATTCCCCTGTTCACATTCCCATTCGCTTTTCTGCACCGTACCGCAAGACCCAGAGGGAGATTCTAGACACTGAGGTCGAGGCTCGTTGTTTCGAGAAAAATGGCGAAGGCGGTTCGTTTCTTCGTGCTCAACACCGGGGCCAAGATCCCCTCCGTCGGGCTGGGCACTTGGCAGTCCGATCCCGGCGCCGTATCCGCCGCCGTCACCGCCGCCGTCGAGGTTCTCTTGATCCCTGTTCTTTTGCTTCCGTATGCTTCTGTTTTCTTGATTTTTTTTTCCTCCGGAGATTGCTGGGTGGGATTTGGTGGGTGCATGAACCAGTTACGAGTCGATTTGTGGTGCAAAGTATGTTGTGCAACGTGGTTTCACGTCGAATCGGAGGCCGGAGATTTCGAGATTCAAAGATGGGTTGCAACGCTAAAGTGAAAAGTCGTGAACTGTCTTTCATTTTGTTGACCTTCGTTGCTTGGAGGCAAGGAATGGAGACCGGTTTGTGTTGATGGTTGGTTACGCTGTGATTAGGCGTCGTGGGTGACTCTGGTTTTCGCAATTTGATGGCTAACTTTTGCAGTTCCTAGTTTTTCTTCATTCAGCTCGATTTATTTGGTTCTGTGTTAAGCTGCAAAAATTGCCTGTCTTGGCATTATTTGGGAGGATGTTAATTGTAGTTCTCTGTGTGTGCAGATTGGGTACAGGCATATTGATTGTGCTCAAGCTTATGGCAATGAGACGGAGGTAATACTCTGTTCCTGGTTGCCAGTTTCTCGCATCTCTAAAGCCGGTTGTGTTGTTGATCAGCTCGTGAATTTTTCCCTAAAGTCATTCTCGTGACAATCTCATCTTGTCCTCCTGCTAATGTACCAAAGAACAAGATAATTGCAACATGTATCGGTGAAAGAGTTGTTAAATTTGATGCCATTGAATTGTCTGTCGTGTACAAGTTCGTGTGGGTGAGATATGGGGTGTACTTTTTTGCATTGCACGCTTGACATTCCATTTGCCTTTGTGTCGTGTATGAATTGTATGGACGTTTGAAAGTTGCCCTGCGAAATCAATATGTTCTTGTCCTGTTTTGCGCCTTTTGTATCTTCATCATTTAAAAAAAAAAAAAAGAATAGGTTGTTCATTGCTGAACAGTGAATACTTCAGCTATTAAATATTGAAAGGTGGAGAGGCATATTATTATGATTTTTTGAGGTCTTAAAGTTCTTTTTCGCCCTTTTACTTTGGTGTTTAAGGGATAAGGCAAGTATTCCTAATCTGAAATAGTCTCCAGAAACTTGTGCACTTCACTCATTCTTAAACACTAAAAGCTTTTGTGAAAACTGCGATCTAGCTCTCATTTGAACCCGAGGCTTATACTTTAAAAAGGATATCTACTTTTAGTCATTCCAACCCACAAAAACAGAAAGGTGCCTCAGTTGCTCACGGGATGTGCTCAAATGCATTATATTTTGTTTAGTTTTAGTTGGGGGATAGTCAAAAGAAGTCAGGAGAACAACGATCTCTACCAGTAGGTTGATATTGCCCTGTTTCAAAAAGTCATTTTCGATAGATCGGGAACTTTATTTTCCCATTAGGAAGAAGTCAGCATTTGCTTTCTTGTAGTTTCATGGTAGGAGATCAATTATTCCTTTTTCCTTTCTATTGCTAACTCACATTTCTCTTACGAGGGCACAATCAAGGGGCGGTCATTTTGCAGGATGTTAAAAAAGCTCTGCTTTTGCTAATTTGGTCTTCCAATTTTCAACAGGTTGGTTCTGCTCTCCAGAAATTATTCAGCGAGGGTGTGGTGAAGCGTGAGGATTTGTGGATCACTTCCAAGTTACGGTATGCTTTGGTTCTTCCCTATGCTTCAAACATGTTTTGATCAGTTTTTTTGAGTTTTGAATCAGTAATGTTAATCCTAGGACCATGCGACGAGAAAACAGGGTAATTCATCACCTGATCACCTGATCACTTATGCCCTCCTTTTTGTCTCATTTCTTAAACAATTTGATGCAGGTGTCATGATCACGCACCAGAAGATGTTCCCAAGGCATTAGACAGAACCTTGGAGAACTTGCAGCTCAACCATCTGGATATTTACCTGGTACAGATTCGACGATGAACTTTTCTGGCTTATTTAAGGACAGAATGCTTTTCCTGTTTTATGTCCATTTCTGTGTGCCATTAGGATGTACATAAAAATACGACTTAGTGTGGTTTTCTGTTTGAAGATCCACTGGCCCGCGAGCTTGAGGAAGGGCTCGGTCAGCCTCAAGCCTGAAAACCTTACCCAGCCAGACATACCCAGTACGTGGAAAGCGATGGAGGCACTATACCATTCAGGCAAGGCTCGAGCTATTGGAGTGAGCAACTTCTCCTCCAAGAAGCTCGGCGATTTGCTGGACATCGCGGAAGTTCCTCCTGCTGTCAACCAAGTGGAATGCCACCCTTATTGGCAGCAAGGGAAGCTGCGCGAGTTTTGCAAATCCAAGGGCGTACATTTATCGGTAAGTGACTTGTTGAGATATCTTGATAACGATGCACGTGGACTTCAATGCATCGATTATTGAAAGTGGTAGACAGAGAAATGTTTTCCCTCTATCATCGTCCGGTATATTTGTCAATCTGCATGTTTTTCTTGGACCTTCGAATTTTAGATAGAACTTTTTCCTTGGAAACTCCCTATTTTATGAGTTTCTTGGCAAAAGTAGTTCTTGACAATTTTGAAGGTGTCAACATGACATGCTTGACGTTGAGATGAAGCATTCTGCTCTCATATTACTCATGTCCATTTTCATCTTCTTTGTTTATACGTCACGGTTGTATCTGCCTCCTTACCAGATAGTTAAAACAAATTATTATACCCTTTGGGTCTCTGCTCGTGCTTTCTCTTCTTATTTACTACTAGTCAGTTATTTAATTTGAATCGAAATGATTTTTCTGTACTATAGGGTTATTCGCCCTTGGGTTCCCCGGGCACGGGATCTATCAAGAGTGATATCCTTAAGAATCCAGTTATTGCTACCATAGCAGAGAAACTGGGCAAGAGTCCGGCTCAGGTGGCACTTCGTTGGGGACTTCAAATGGGCCACAGCGTGCTTCCCAAGAGCACAAACGAAGCAAGAATCAAGGAAAATTTCGACGTCTTCGACTGGTCCATACCTGATGACTCGTTCTGCAAGTTTTCTGAATTACCTCAGGCAAGTAATTTCTGTTTGCTGTTTCCTCGTCCACTAGCAGTCTCTTTCTATGCGCTATGCAATCCAACAAGCACAAGTGAAAGCATAGCGAAACTAGAGTACTATTTAAAGAACTTTGAAGGGAGTGAGAGCTAAGAATTTACAAATCCTTAGACTGACGGAATTTTTTTTTTTGTTTGTGAAGGTGAAACTTATCAAGGGCACTGGCTTTGTGCACGAGACTCTGGGTGCGTACAAGACGGTTGAAGAACTTTGGGACGGCGAGGTTTGAATAGACTTGAGCAAGCATCTGAAGCTTGAGAGCTGCGGTTTTTGTCGACCCGCTTAGATACTATTTACTTTCGTATTAGCTGAGTATGCCTATGAATTCTGCTGAACATAATGTTCGAACACCTTATTAGCTTTTTAGGAGGCGTCACTGTTTGCGTTTTCTTGTCTTGCACATATGACCTGCTAGTATGGATAGCCCATGTTTATTTGTTCCGTTCTCCTTTTGCCTTTTATCTATCTTTCCTTTACACATTTGCTCGAGCAACGCCCACAAAACAAAGGCGACCCTCTTCTCTATTCTTGGTGTTTGTTACTTCCTTAGGATGAATCTTACTGATGGAATAATCAAGTCATGTGTCATTGGATGATTGTATCATTAACCTTTGTGAGTTTCTCCGTCCCCCGTTGCGCTCTACTTTCTCATCTGCCGCCTCCTCCGAGACGGAGGCCGCTGGCCTCAGGCGGACCTGGATTGAAGGTCCCCCTGCGGCCAGCCAGGCACCCTCCAATTCGCGAGGGGATTCAACCACCGCGTGAATCCAGCCCCCTATGGTCATAGGGGATGAGAGACGTTGGGCGTAGGTTGAGCAAGCGACGGGGCGGCCGAGGGCCACGGCATGCATTGTGGTCATCGGAGAGATGATGGATGGTGAGGCTCTACAGAGAGTAAGACCGGAGGGGGCGAGGGGCAGCAGAGGAGGCGACACACCGCCTTGTTCTATCCCCTCAATCCTGCATGATCCCTTTTTTTTTTCTCTCCATTCAGTTTTATCTTTACTTTTCAATTTGCTTATGCAGTCAAGCTCCATTTATTTCGCGAAAAATAAATAATTTAAAAATATTTTTTTCTAAGAGTGATCGCTTGTATCTCTCAAAAAAAATTATTTTCATCGTTCACGAAAATATTTAAACATAAATTGTTGTCAATAAAAAAAATATTTTTCATTGACCAATTATCTTAAGTGATATGAGCGATCATTTTTAAAAAATATTTTTCAAAATTATTCATTTTTCACGAAACAAATAAAATTATTTATTTCTTTTTTCAGTTATCTTTAAACATAAAACGACGTCTTTTCATGTTAATCGGCACCACTTTAGGTTTTAGCGAGGCCCGTCAGCTTATTAGCGGGCACATGGACGAGAAAATCAATACACAAAAACTCAACTCGGTCTTTTTTTCATCCGGAAAAATCCATCAGATCTTTCGAAATGAGTAACATGGATGACCATGATAATTTTTAGGATTGAAATTATCGAAATGAAAGTTTTAGAATTCAAGTGCATCAAGCTTTATGCTTCCGCAATAATTCTCCCAAAAAAGAAATATCTTTTTCATGAAATTGTAAAAAAGAGAGAGAGAGAGAGAGAGAAAATCGTTGGGGATTGGTCTAATAATTTTAGTCGCACGGTCGCCTATGCTTGATGGAGGATGACTGAGGCTTTCAACTAAACCAGCCGTGAGCCGCCAACATAAAAGCATTGATAGCAAAGTGAAGGGCTTATTAATGTTTTTTTTTTGTCTTATTGTTTCTTCAGGATATGGATTTCACAATCAATAATGCTAAGGAAAGCAATTTGCACTTGCTGACTATTCTACGTGTTCAGGTGACTACTCTGCATTTTCGGTCATCTGTTGACTTGCAGCTTGAAAAAATTACTAAAAAAAATCTTAAATGTATTACATTTGTGCCAATTCGATCTTAAACCTTTTAATTTGGACAATATAGTCTTAAACCTCGGCCAGTTTTGGCCCGAAATTGCTAACATGGACGCTGGGCGTTTTACATGGCACCATTGGCACTGTTGTAAACAATTTTTACTTATTTTTTACAAAAACTCTGAATTTTTTTATAAAATTTTGTTTATTTTTCTCTTTTCATTTTCTTTTCGTTATGGTCCCCCGCCGGCCTCGGCAAAAGCGATAAAAGAAAGAAAAAAAAAAGGAAAAAAAGGAGAATTTTTTGAAAATTTATCCACATTAGTATCGGTTGTCCTATATGACGCTAACTAGACCGTCATGTTAGCGTTTTTTTATCAAAATTGGCTAGAATGAAGTTGTTACTATTATGTTTCTTATCTATTGAAGTGGAATTTTGATCTCATGAGAGTGGTGAGTCGACTTCGCGACATTGGTGAGAATTGCATCATGAGTTCTAAACATCATCCATGTATTGAATGTAATCAAGTCTCAAATGGTTCGACAGGTTGAATCAAGTCGCAGACCTAAATATTTCACGAAACAAATGGAACCTCAGTGAACGTCAACTCCCGATACGATGGAGCCGATTTAATATGAAAACTAAGATTTTTATGTACAATAAACAGAACGTATTATTAAGTGGGGTCATTTTAAGCCCACCGATTAAGCTAGGGCCCCTCCCCGTGGTATAGAATGTAAGCGGATGAATAAATAAATAGGTCATATTCAAAATGCTAAAAGAGATTCACCACAATGTTCTTTTAGTGTAGATTAATTTGGGGGAAATTACATTTTTGACCATTTAGTATTGGGGAAATTCACTTTTGAATGTTAAACTTTGTTTGATTACAATACTAATCCCTCTAAAATACTAAAAGAGAACCCACCTCGGTGTTCTTCGAATGTAAATTAGTTTTAATAAATTATTTTTGGGAAAATTACATTTTCGAACCCTGTATATTGGGGGAATTGATCATTATACATTGTTTGATTACAATACAAGTCCTTATACTAATCTCCGGCTGCTACAAAAGTCTTAGCATCAAATATCCGTCAAAAGTGCTAAGTTAGCACCGACTATATTGACATGTGACACCATGTAGAAACTTCTAAAACAAATTACTCTTTTAGTCCTTATACTTTTTAAAATGGATGTGCACTGGAAGTCTTAAAATTTATCACAAAGTGCATATGAGTTCTAAAATTTACAAAAAGTGAAATCAAATTTTAAAACTCGTCAAATTGGTTCAATTGAGTCTTTTAGTTAACTCCGTCCAATTTGGCTACAAAAATGCCGACTTATCTTTTTTTTAATATTTTCTCTCACTTACATAGTAATGACGTGGCTAAAACATGAAATATAAAGCTAAAACGATATTGTTTTGGTATAAATCTAATATTTAAAACAAATTGGTGCATAACCTTGCCTGTGGTTGTCGAGGGTCACTAACCACTAGCTGAGGCCTGGTGACCCCCATCGGCCTTGCTACCTTTCCTAGCGATAGCCCTTGCCACTTGGTTCTCTCTCTCTCTCTCTCTCTCTCTCTCTCTCTCTCTGTTTTTTTTAATCTAGCTTTTTTAAATTTTTTTAAATAAATTTTTTTTAAAAAATCAGATTTTGATCAAAACGATGTTGTTTTAACCACATTATCGCTACATAGGAAAGAAAAAATAAAAAAAAATGTACATCAACATTTTCTGGCAATCAAGTTAGACTAAGTTAATGAAAAGATTCAATTGCACCAATTTGATAAGTTTTAAGACTTGATTACATTTTTGCAAGATTTAGGATCAATTACACTTCCATGATAAGTTTTATCACATCCGATGCACTTATCCCTTTTAAAAACGATTGAATTTTGTTCATGTACTTTGCTTTCTAGGCTCCATAATATTTTTCAGTGAAAATTTAATTATTTTTATCATGTTTCTATGTGAAATCTTATAAAAATACCAACACCAACTATTAGTTATCGATTTCTACTTTTGTAAGTTTGTCCAATTATATCGATAGCTCGTTACGATTAATGTCATTGTACACAACATGGCAACTCATTTTAAGCTTGCATATGCGGAAAAGTACCAAAAAAAGGTCCTAAACTTATTATATTTGCGGGCCTAATTTCCTAAAAAAACCCCAACATTAAGTCAAGTCCCAAATCTGTCCCAAACTTTAAGTCCAATCCCAAATATGTCCCAAATTTTGTTTTGTGTAATAAAAAATCATCAAAATTCGATTTATTTTCAAAAATATACCCCCATAATCCAGTCCCAATTTGATGTGGCACTTCCACATCAACAAGATAACGGGGCTTTTTTAAAACAAAAAAAAGTTCAAAGAAAATTTGGACTAAACCTAAAGATTGGGTTTTTTTTTACAATTCAATCTTGAACTTTGCAATCATACTGATTGAATCATAAATCTTTTGATAATTTGTCTATGTAGTCCATCCGGCCAACTTTGGTCAGAAATCGTTGACATGGACCTTAACTGTCCTACATATCACAACCATAGCGCTAACGCAGACAAATTTTAAATTTTCTAAATTTTTATTCTTTTTTTTTTTACTTTGATCGCTGACACACGTGAGGGCCAAGTGAACACGAAGGCCCTTGCCCATGGCTGGCAAGGGCAAAGGCCTTTGCCCAAACCTCTCTCGTTGCCGGCGAGCAAAGGAGACCTTCGCCTAGACCTCGTCGGCCCATTGTAAGGAAAAAAAAATGAAAGGAAACAAAAGTAAAAGTAATAAAAAAAATTTTAAAAAATTATTCATGTTAGTGTCGCTCATGCCATGTAAGACGTCAAGCGTCCATGTCAGCAATTTCTAACCAAAATTGGTTAGATTAATTATATTGGTAAATTGTCGAAAGGTTTAGGACTCAATTAGAACAACTGTAATATGTTTAGGGCTTTTTTGGTACTTTTCTCCTTGAATCTACATGAACATATTACAGATAGTCTATGAAAACGTCTGTGACTTTTAAATATCCTAATCGTAATTTTAATTCACTAAGTAATATGCGAAATATTATAGATAGTTTGTGAAAATTCTTCCGATAATAGCCATTCCAACAAGTGTGCGTACTAATGATTGTCAACTTGCTCATACGGTAGCTGTTAATATCAAGTGTCAATCTCAACTCTCGACAAGAAAGTTTAGTCAAATGTTACTAATAAAAGTTATTGATATTAATTAAAAAGGCTTATGCAAACACATATCATATATTAAACAATAACCAGCGTAATATAAGTCTTACTTGTAATGGAAATGTGAAAAATCATACTTAAAATTTCATCGGTTAGTGTTGCGAGAACTAAAATGGTTACAAAAACAAAATATAAGGACTAAATTGAGCATTACAATAAGTAAAGAGACCAAAAATGTACTTTTTTAGAAGCTTGGACGCGTAGAAGCCGCATGTCAGTACTCGATTGACTCGGTAACTTTCTATGAGTCTTTATCTCTGGACACTTTTTTGAAAAAGTAGCCCTGTAATTTTCTTAATGTGATCCACCTACTTGTAATGTATGCAATTAAGTCCTTAAATTTGTTTTTCTTTTCCTATAAAGTCTCGCCATAGCAAATCAAATGCAATATGTCGCTTAGTGATCGCGAAATGGAAAAAGTTACAGAAAATCTATCTTATCTATTTGGAGTGACTCATACTTTTTGACTTTTTGCATTTTGTTGCAAATCTTGCGGCGCTCATACTTTTGTCTATTTTTTTCAAACACGGCTACGAATATTCTTTTGCTGAACTAGCATGTCATGCCGATAGGAAACATATGACATGGAACTCCAATAAGTAAAAGGATTACACTGAGTCGATTTCAAAAAGCTTGAAAATTAGTTGAATAAAAAAATAACATTGAACAACGATGAAAAATTTAGAAATCACTCATATCATCACTATTTTTTTAACTTGGTTCATAACATGTCCGTTCAAAGAAAGTACTTAGGGGCTTGGTATGCCTTGTTAAGGTGATAATATGATGTAATCGACCAATTATCATTAATATGCGCGCTATGAATCTCATCTTGCTTAATTTTGTGTAGCTTACTCTCACTTTTAATTGATTGACCAAACTGCGCGATGCTGAAATGTGATACCTACATCATGTAAAATATATGGATAAGTACATCGAAAGTTCCAAAACTTGTTACAAAAGTGCAACTGAATCTTAAAACTTATCAAATTTATGCAATCAAATCTTTCTGTTAACCCTGTCCAACATGGCTAATGAAAATGCTGACGTGTTTTTTTCTCTTTTACATAGCGATGATATGGCTAAAACATGATACTTAAGACTAAAATAACGTCATTTTGGTCAAAATATGATTTTTTAATATAAAATTTTATTTAAATTATATAAAAAACTTTAAAAAATACATAAACAAACGGCCATCGCTTGCTTTTTCCTTCTTCTTCTTTTTTTCTTTTTTGTATTCTTATTAAATTTTGATTATTTTTTAACATAACTTAAATAAATCTTGTATTAAGAAATAAGATTTTGATCAAAACGATATTGTTTTAGCCACGTCATCGTCACGTACTCGAGCAAATAATACGTAAAAATTGGATAGAGTTAACGGAAGGACTTGATTACACAAATTTGACAAATTTGAGGATATAATCGTATTTTTTGTAATAAGTTTTAGGATTTCTAGCGCACTATTTCAAAAGGTAATTTTATCAAGAAAGGGCTAGAAGTGAATCTGGTTTCAAATTAGGGCATGAGTGATCAAGTCAGTCTCAAATAAGGATCTGAGTTCGCAGGCTGGCCAAATTTTCACCGGCCGGAGAGCACACGATTTTTCCAGTGGCCTAAACAAGATATTTTTTTCCAAAACAAAATCTAGATAAAAGATTAAGGGTGCATTCATTTCTTGGAAAATGAATGATTTGGAAAATATTTTCTAAAAAATAATCGCTTGTATCGCTTACAAAAATAAATGAATGGAAAATTTTTCATCGCCCACGAAAACAATTAGGCATAGATTGTTATCGATGATAAAAATATTTTTTATTGACTAATTTTTTTAAACAATATAAACAATCATTTTTCAAAAAGAAAATTCAAATCATTTATTTTTTGCGAAACAAACGTGCCTTAAAAAGAAAAAAAAAAGTGAAAGGTCTCTCTCACTCGTGTCCATTTTCTTCAACCTCTTGATCGAGTCTCATCTCAACCACCGTCAACCCAAAATCTTCTCGGGCTGAAGAGTCTCGGAACCCCATCAATCGCGCCCGGGTCGCCTACTTTCTCTCTCTCTCTCTCTCCACTTCATCTTCCTTTTGCCTGCTCAGCGCTCTCCAGGAGAAAGAGAGAGACAGTAGAGAGAGAAACATGTCATTGCTGCAGTTTATGGGACCTTGCATCGCCATGACACCTTTCCAAAGTCTTGTTGACCCAAAAGTCAAGCATCAGTCTGTCACTTGCTTCAATTTCGCCTTTTCATCTCCATCATTCTCTCTCTCTAATAAACAAAGATGTTTA
Source organism: Syzygium malaccense (assembly GCA_031216405.1). Classification (NCBI taxonomy): domain Eukaryota; kingdom Viridiplantae; phylum Streptophyta; class Magnoliopsida; order Myrtales; family Myrtaceae; genus Syzygium; species Syzygium malaccense. Next base: position 19,303,424 of record CM062254.1, read on the forward strand.
CCTAGTGGGGACGACCATCATCGCTAGGAGTGATCGATTTTCTAGCGATCAGGTTCCTATCCTAGAATCGAGAATTGGATTGAGAGGACTGCTTCCCAGTTTCTGCCGGACCATCTGATCCTGAGACTCGATCGGTTTGATCCAATTTTCAGATGATCCAATAGAATCGGTAGATTCACAACTAACTTCGATCCCTTATCATTACCAATTGAGCATCCGTGCCACTAGTCCATTCAAGGCCGACAAGGACGACAAGCTACTCCATTCCCTACACCGCCGTGATCTGTAATCCCGATGACGTCGCCTCTGTCGCTTGAGCCTTGCACCAACTCCTCCAACTCTACTCCTACAAGCTCAACCGCAGCAACTTGACTTTTTGATTTGATTTGTAGGCTGATTAGCATACCGATGCATACCCGAGCTATTGTCCGGCCGCATCCAACAAATCCATGAGTCCCACCGGCCGAACGAAGCCATCACCAAATCAAGCGCCACCGCATTGCTTGCACCGACTCCTCATTGCGCTACACCACCGCGATTAGGGTTGAGGACTACCACTCTACGATTATGGTTTGTAATTGTGAAAGAGGCATGAGAGCCAAGACGGTGTTCGTAAAATTCTAAATGCAAATAAACATGTCAACGAATATGTCGAACAAGTAATATAATGATTACAAAAGCATCGTCCCACATAGTTTGATGATTAATAAACCAATTAAATATTAAAAATGGACTAATTCTAAAATTTCTCTAACATATCAAAATAGAATTAAAAATAAATAAAAAGTGACAATCTTAGAAAGAAAATTTCGGAACTAAAGGCAGTTAATCCATCAAATAATTATATTAGAGCATCCGATTTCACCGTAATCACAAGATATAAATTTCATATCATTATGCATACATGAACAATATCAAACATGTAATAGCGGAATTTCCTAGTCTATTTACTATCATATTTCTAGGTATAGCAAACATACTCAGTTTATCAATCCACTATATCTTTATGTGAATTTAAATAAATATAAGTGCATTAAAATCTATGAATATTCCCAGTTTACAATGAATATTTTGGACCACTTTATCAACAAAAGCCTCACAAATAACACGGTATATCTCTATCCACATTTAACTCATGGCAATACATTATAAGAAGTAATTGCATATTATTACTTCTCATTCTCAAACATACACATTAGATCATTCAAATGGTAGTTGGTCATTTGAACGCATTAAGCACAATAATACACAACTCACATGAATGAAATCACTTGCAAAACATAAAAAGTATGAAATTCATATCATCATGGTTAGGCTACATTGTAGCCCCAACAAAAGAAAATTAGAACATAATAGAAGAAGAAACAAGAATATAAATTAAATCCAACATCTTGAATCAAAAAAGAAGAATTATGTCACCACTTTTTATCTTCTTTTCAAAATAATTGAAAAACTCCCAAAACAATGAAAACAAAAACGATAAAAAAAAAAAAACTAGTTGTCCCCTATGCTCTCAATGTTATCCCATTTATAGGATAACATCCAAGACTCCTAACACAAGGCAATTGCTTATTTTTCACATAAAATTATGGAATAAATCGCACAATTCCCGATTTGGCATCCACCTTTAACTCTTTTGCGATTTTTTTCCTTATTTTCTCCATGTCACATTATTCTGCAGGGTTAATACCACGAAAAACCCCAAATCGGTATACCTATGATAAATTTACCCCAAATTAATTTTTTGATCACTAAAAATCGCAAACTGGTATACGTGCAACAAATTTACCTTTCATTAATTTCATTTTTAATTTTATTGTCAAATTACTTTGTTAAATCACACGCGGCAGTTGATGAATATACCAATTGTGGATTTTACTCTCCGTTCATCACAGGTGTACCAGTTTGTGATTTTTTTTTGAATTAATGCAATTTTACGGAAATTAACATAGGGTAAATTTGTCACAAACGTACCAGTTTAGGGTTTTTGGTGGCCAGTTTGGGGTTTTTCATGGTAATAACCTTATTCTGCATAAACAAGGAAAATTTAATAAAAGGAAATCCAAATATTTTTCTTACAAATATTGTATTATTTGTTTCCTAAAATAGGTACAATAACTCTATTTGTAGAGTTATCGGAGGGAAAGAGGGAGCATGAGAGAGGAACAGCCGAACAGGGAAAGATGGCTAGCGTGATTAGGGTTTCTATGAAGATTTTTAAGAAATAAATAAAATTGATTCGATCTGGGTGGGTGATTCCAACTTGGGAACGAGAACCGGATTGAAAATCACCTATCCTTATTTTATAGAATCGGGAACCGGACCAAAATTGTAACATCCACGATTCTAATCATGAGAAATGGCTATGGAACCGATGTGCCGATAATGGGGGAAATCGGGAAATCAGGAAATCGGTTATGGACCAATCCAAGAAACGGTCATAGATCGATCAACTTGATCGGAAGGGTAACAAAGAGATCAGCCATGGCATGATCGAAGGATCAGCCCTGGAATGATCTAAGGATTAGCCCTGGAATGATCGAGGGATTGGTAGTGAAGCAATCCAATGACCATGCAAGTGACCCAAGCTATTTGGCCATAGATTGGCCGCTCAACCACAAGGATTGGTTGTAGGATGGTCATGTACCACCGTGGATCAATCCCACGTTGTCCTATTCCGGTTGCAAGTGATTCTGTATGGTCATGTACCGACCGCGGACTACCATGGATCAACCCATGCGACCGTGTGTCGATCACAGAATGATCGATTCCACACAATTACATGACAACCAAGAGTCGACTATGGTCCAAGTATGCTTGGCCATGGACCGGTTTTGAACTGGCCATGGGCCACTTGGATGGGTCACAAACCAGTCGTGGATCGGACGCGGATTGGCTCGGCGACCTTGCCAATTAGGCCATATGCCAAGTCATGAGCCAGGTCTTGTGCCAGGCCATGAGCCGGCCATGTGCCCGAACTTGGACCCTGCCATAAGGCCACGAGCCAGTACAAGCACCAGCTGTGTGCCTGGTTAGCCCGTGGACCCTGCTGTCAGGCCGCGAACCAGAACAGGCACGGGCCATGCGCCCGATCAGCTTGGTCCAATGCATGGCCAGTGCTGGCCATGAAGCCCATGTAATGGGCCACCGACTTAGCCAACATAGGCAAGTTTGGCCATGACCCGCGTCATCCGATGCTGATTCGACTATGAACCTCAATTTGGTTGACACAGTCGATTGAGGATGGACATGAGAACCTCATACCCGACCAAGTTAGCGTTTCCAGTGGCCTAATTCTCATGCTTGTTGTATTCTTGAAAATGGACATAATAGAAAACTCTAGAACATTGGCCATTATTGCAAGTGATGAATCAATGAACCATCATCTTATGTGGCCTAACGAAGATTTGATTATGATGGCCCAAGATTTGGCTTAGAGAAGAAGTTAGTGACTCATGACCAAGTGTACCAATTAGAAATGAGCACATTGGCTTCATCATTTCCCTAAGAACTTAGGCATGACACACTATCCCATTAGGCATGCCACCTCTTCTTGTTAGACTTACCACTCATCTAATAGACTAGCCAACTCATTCTTGTAGGCTTGCCACTTCAAGAAAACCTATTGAACCATTTGGATAAGCAACGATGAAGATAGAGTCTATATATAGAAGGACCCCCTTTTTCATTTCCACCCTTTAGCTCACATTTCCATCTTCCCTCCCTTGCACACCAACCCCCTCTCTCTCGGTCAATCTCTATAGTTCATCCTTAGGTAAGTAGAATTCCTAACTCTTGGTTAGGGCAATAGGCTACGTTGTCTGGTTTAGTTGTGTGTACACCCGTGAAAGCCATGAACGTGATTGAAGGTCTTTGCTTTATGTTGCTTGTGTCATGCATGATTGAGTGTGACCACGCCACGAGACAAGGTCGAGGTTCACCTAGCTGGATTCAACGTTAAGGCAAGATAACCAAGCTGCAAGGCCTTGGTCGGCATTGAGGCATGCCCTTTCCAAGTCTTGCTCGGTGCAGGGATCGACGTTAAACGTTTGGTTCAAGCCATGAATCAAGGATTGTTCGCGACATATTATATATTGAGAGTCATGACACACACACATTCTTGTTTGAGCACGCCCACGGGCATTAAGAATGTATTGGCTAAGAAGAAGATAAGCAATTGACTTGTGTGAAGCATTGTATGTGATTACTAAAGGAAAGATACGCCCGTCGTCACATAGCGTTGGCGGCGATGTCTCGTTTATTGAACGGGATGCCCTAGTTGAGCAAGGATGCCTGGGTTAAGCCTAGATGCCTCGGTAAATTAGCGCTAGGTGCCCTCAGTGAGCTAGGATGCCTTGATTGAGCCCGGATACTTCAGTTGAGCTGGAATGTCCTAACTGAGCTAGGATACCTAGCTTGAAGTTGGATGCCTCAGTTGAGCCGGAATACCCTAGTTGAGCCAGAATGACAGTAAATGAATCCATCATGTGCTCTGGTATGTGCGTAAGCATGATTATGTGTTCGTTGACAAGCCGATGACAAGAATGCACTAATGATGATATCGCTATTGATTTGCCATTCATAATATGTTACGAGTGCCTCACCGCTAAATTTGATGATGAGATGTCTTCCTAGTAGGGCATTAGGAGCTTTACTTACTGAGTTTCCCGACGCACTCCTTTATTTGATAGACTTGTAGATATGGCTACTCCATCCCCTGAACGTTTTGGTTTACCCATAGATATATAGAAATGCCCGTCACGGATATCATCGATGTGGAGGAAGATATTGCCTATCGTAGATGCACTACAATGATATGGGTTGAGGAAGGGATGGACAACTTGATTTCACATCGCTATATAGCTTGGTACGTTTGATTTGACGGGGATCTCGTCAGCCCCCTTCGTGGGTTCGACGAGCCACTTGGACCGAATGATGGGGCGACACCCACTGTGGCGATGGCCAACCCCTAAGTACCGACTTATAGCGAAGGGGATCCCAATTTTGGTTACTATAGCCCGTAGCATAGCTGGGGATACCCCGTCCTTTTGTTGTAGCCGAAAAACTAGCTTGTAAATGAACTGACGCATTTTAAAGAAGCATGTTATGTTTGTAGTTCTTCCCTAATTTCCAATTGTTATTTGTCCGAGAGTTTGTTTGTATACGTATAAAAGGAATGGGACGGTGACGAGCTTGGGACGTCGCAACAACAATAACCCTCGACAACCGCAGGTTGCAACAGAAATCCTCGGGAACTACCCAGAACTGGCCGGTTCGATTCAATCGAGACGGTTCCTTTTGCTCACCCCTAATCATCACATAGCACAACTCATTCAAAAGCACGCCACAGGCTCGTAAGACTAATAACTCAAGCTAGAGGACCTACTCTCTCTAGACAGTAGAACCCACCGTAGCGATGGCGAAGGGCACAAAGCCTTAATTGAACAAGTCCTCAGCCACTACCAGCAATTCTACAAAGAGAAGACAAAGCTAGTGAGGGAGGGCGCGTTCCTCTTCTTCTCCGCTCCCTGGCTGACCTCCTTCAAGTGCACCTTCCTCTCGATCGACGACTTCAAGCCCACGCTCTCTTTTGCTTCCTTGGCTTCTCGGTTGATGGCCTTGCCACCACCTTATTGGAGGAGATTAAGCGGCTCGGAGTGGAGATGAGTAAGGAGAATTTTTTTGCTCCGTTACTTGTACTTTTTTCTTTTTAATTTTTATCCATATTATATTTTGGACAAAAACACCTTGTTTCGATCTGGCCTTATATATAAAAATTTAGCTGGAAGCTAAAAGTCGGTCCCGATAGGGTAAAGCCTAAGAAAGGCATCGTGATGGGACTAAATACCTGCATTTGCTAAGTTCTTGTTCAGAACGTAGCCCATTTGATGGTATCAGAGCATCACAATGTTGGCCGCCCGACGAGAGGCTTGACTTGTCCACTTGAGGTCCTTCATTTGAGACTGACTTGATCATTTTAGGCTCTTGTTTGAAACAAATTTCACTTTAATTTTTTTTTGAGAAAATGACATCAGTTTTTTTTTTGGGGAATTTTCCCCTAAAAATATATTCTCCTTGGTTCGTCAATTTTATGCCGTCATTTTCTCGAATAAGGATATGAAGTGGACATTTTCTTAAATAAGAGCCTGAAGTGACCATGTCAATCTTAAGTAAGGATTTGACGTAACTATGGCAGTTTCAAATAAAGGCTTGACCCCGTTAGTCACCGGCCAGCTAAATATTCCAGCCGATCAAGGGCAATTTCGTCAAAAGAATTTTAAATTTAATTTTTTTTCTTTCCTTTTTTTCCTTTTTCTGGATTTTTTTGGATTTTACTTTCTTCTTCGCCGGTGGCCACCGGCGACCACCCGGAGAGGGCCTAGGCCCAGGGTGAGGCCGTCCGTCGCCCAGCCCTCTCCGAGCGGTAAAACCAAAAAAAAGGAAAAAAGAAAGAAAAAAAGGAAAGAGTGAAAAAATTTCAACAAATTACGAAAATGCCCTTGACCATTTGGAAAGTCAGACCCCTCTTTGAAATAACATTGTCACTTTAGGCCCTAATTTGAAATAAGATCCACTTTAAATCCTTATTTGAGAAAACGAGATTCTTTGAAATAATATCCATTTCAGATCCTTATTCGAGAAAATGACGGCATTTATATGGAATTTTCCCTCGGTGTTATTTATATTATTTTCATCTAAAACCGGAGGAGGACCCGACCCGCGTTCACATTCCAAATTCCAACCGCCTGCGCTCAGCCACGACGCCGTCTTCGTCGTTGACTTGACCGCGCTGCCCCCTCGAATCTCCCATACGCCCAAAGAACACGAAAAGAAAACCATCGGAGAATCCGATTCTCATATCGAACGACGCTCCGTATCGTCGTCTTCGTCTCCGTCTTCACCTTCCTCATCTTCATCTCCCCCGTCGAGAAGCAGCGTCGCCGGAACCGATGTCGTCGCCGTCGCCGTTCGCCGACACCACCACCACCGCCGGCCTCATGCCGCGCGCGGGCCATCCCTTCTTCGCCACGCGCCGCCCCTGGCCCCAGTTCCTCAGCCTCCCCTCCCTCTCCCTCCCCGTGTCCCTCGGCGAGGCCGCCGCCCGGATCCGCCGCAACCTCGCCTACTTCCGCGTCAACTACGCCATGATCGCCCTCGCCGTCCTCTTCCTCGGCCTCCTCTGGCACCCGATCTCCATGATCGTCTTCCTCGCCGTCTTCGTCGCCTGGTTCTACCTCTACTTCTTCCGGGACGAGCCCCTGTCCCTCCTCGGCCGCACGGTCGACGACCGCGTGGTGCTGGGGTCCCTCGGGGTGCTCACGGTCGTGGCCCTGGTCCTGACCGACGTGTGGCTGAACGTGCTGGTCTCGCTCCTGATCGGGGCTTTCCTGGTGGCCGTGCACGCCACGTTCCGGGGCACGGAAGACCTGTACTCCGACGAGCTAGAGGCCGGCGACGGCGGGCTGCGGTCGTTCGTGGGGAGCCCCACGCGTGCTGGATACACCAGCATTTGAATGTATTCCGGTGCGTGATTTCTCTAATTGCGGCGAACTAGGTCACTCCATGCGACGAGATCGGGTTTTCAGGAGCTGAATGTGTAGTTCTTGTGGTGAATTAGTGAAGAAGACCCGGGTATTGCTGCGGAGGTTTCATTGGATGGCAGCGTCAGTTCATACTGGGTAGTGAGTAGTACTGGTTCCATTCTTTTTTTTTGGTGGGCAACCGTTTGTATAATGGCCAGTGTGTATTGACCTGATACTGCTGAAGATAAGTTTACAATGAGCTACACCTTTCCTTCCATTACATTGTGTTCTGAACTTTCTCCTGCTCTGCATATAATAAGCTGCGTGATCATTCTGTGGTTACTTTGATTGTCATGTGCAGGGAGTTTCTTGTTCTTTGAGCTTGATATTGGTGTTAGGATGTGATAAATTTGCCAGAGTGACTTTCCTACTATGAAGTGATACAGTTGACTTCTTTCTGGTCTTTGATTTAAGTATTCTGGTAAAGTGGTCTCCATGGTTTCTCACCAATTGGTTCGTATCACGTTTGATGAGGGGAGGACGAGCTTAGAGTTGTTTCGGTGGTAGTTCAGGTAGAACATAGTATCTGGCAAAATAAAAGAGTAGAACATACTAGGAAGTTCGATGCCTTGGAGTCTCCATGTTTCTGTATGAGCAATAATATGAATACTGAAAAGAATGCTTCATTGACATTTTTCTCACTGTCAGGAATTTTCTATATTTTCCATTTGCTGTATTGGTTTGGCATAGCTTGGACTTGGGTCATAGTCTCCTTTTTCTTTTTCTTTTTTATGGGTGACTTGGGGCCATAGTTGTAGTATTCCTGGCAACTTTTTTTGAGCAGACGAACCTCTAGATTTCCAGAGTTCTCTGTGTCATGACTCTTCATTCTATTCTTGTTTACTTAATGAAAGTTGAGTCTTTTCCTTGTCAAGCTTTCCTGGCCTTTTTTGCATATAAACTTTGTGGAACAGTATTGGAAAATGTCTAGAATCTCACTTGTGTCATGGAATTTAAAAATTGCTGCCCTTTCAAGGGTTTGGATACAGTACTTATGTTGGAACCGAAGTACCCGGATGAGTCTATACTCATCGCTAGTTGTTAGGGAGGGATAGCTCCTTAGGTTGATGCTTTCCCTTACTCAAACTGCTAGAAATCTAGACAATATGACACATTCTGGTCTGAACATGATTGGCGGGGGGCTTTGTTACCAGGGTGGGGACTCTAATGGCTGCCTTTTAGCTTTATACTCTGGCCTGGGTAAGAAAATCATTAAGTTGGAGGATTCATCAAGAAAGAGAAAGCCAAGACCCAATAGTGATAAATTGTCTATCTTGTAGTTGATGCAAGTTAAATCCATGCTTTTATCATTGTTTATGCGAAAAGATCTGTAAAACTAGGGGACATCTTCACAGCCTTTGTTTGCTTTCTGTCGAACCTAGGTGTGTTTTGAGTTTGCGTGTCTTCCGTCACATGCTCAAGTAGGTGGGTCAGCTCCAGTCTATAATATGAACGGCTGACGGTAGAAACAGTTTGGTTTTTGCTATTATGGCCAATCACTTGTTTTCTCTCTTCTTTGCTTACAATGTAATGTCATCTGAATGTTGGTCAATGGAATTGCACTGAGCACACCCCGAAACGTTGTAGCAGTTTGCGGTTGAGCTCTTGTTGTTTTTGTTAGTACTTAGAAAATGTCAATTGGTTCGTGAAGAGCAGAGTTTAGCTTCAAAATGAGTTTTTGTTTTTGATAACGCAGCATCAGTTAAACTCCCATACTTTTGAATAGATGGTTCATCGAAATCACTGGGATTTTTCTATCAAAAGAAAGCAGATGGGTGGTGCTTCGATAACAGTTGATCAAGTTAGAAGGTTTTAATGGCAGTGCTATTGAGGAATTTGCCAAGGCATATTACTATCGGTTTGATATTGTCAAGGAGAATTTGTAGGTCAAGCAGACAGACTAAATTACCAGTAAGACTACTGAAGTCAAACATGTTCACAAGAATAAATAGTACGGGATTTCAGGCATTAGTGGTTGTCCGATACTTGTTGGGCATATCAAAATTCTTCGAGATCAAGTATCGATGCTCGTCTCAATTGGGCACCTATGCCATATCGGCATATGAGGCAACATTGTCTGTTGAACTGATATCAAAATCCCTTAACAGTGCTTCAGCAGGATAAACCAAGTAGACTGGAATATGTTCTGAATCAATGCATTTGGAAGCAAAATCCTTGAAGCGATCACGGATCGATGCCCTTTGGAAAACGTTACTCTCGAAACGCCAACTGCTATGAAAATTCGGAGGAGATCATCCATACTTGAAATTACCTTGTTGGAGAAACTGTATATGCCATAGATCTCCAAAGTAGTGATGGAAGTGTCGCAAGTTAAAAAGTAGCCGTTGTTACGACTCTGAAGGCAGTACCAATTTGAAGGTGCAAAAGAATGTTTGGCAATGGTTATGGCGTCCTTCGACTTCAGCCCCTGTTACTTCTCCTCCAAAAGCCCTTTGACCTCTTCGTTTCCTCGTCTTCTCGGCTTCAAGCTCCACGTCACCAGGTGTCCGGCCTGGTTCATAAGGTTCGAGAGAATTTGGAGGTTGGGGGTTCCTGAGTCTTCAATTCCAGCAGAAAGCGAAAAGGAAGAGAAAAAAGGAGAGCCCTCAATTAAACAGTTCGATTAACGTTCAGAAATCTGCAGTGGTCGTGGCCCTTGATGAAAGTAGGAACCAAGAAGTTCACCTTCTCGTGTTTGCACTCTTCTGAAGCTTTGTATTGCTCCGCTGCCTGGGCACCGGCTCTCGCTCTTTCTGCTCAGACGCTCTCTTCCAGGAGAGACGATGCCGAGCATAATTAGGCATCGCAAGCGGCAGCCTCAGCTTCGGCTGCCTTCGTGTGCTCATCGGACTAGATCAACTTTGCTTGACCCTCCGCTGCTTGAGCGCCCTTCTCCAGCCTTTTGGAGACACTCGCCAAATTGGCACCAAGCGCCACCTCGCGCTGTTCGGAGGCTCGAAGCTCGGCATCGGCTTTTGCCGCTTTGGCCTCGGCATCCCTCATCCAATGAGCTAGGCTCCGAATGATGTTGTCACCCTGCAGTGAAGATCAAGCAACATTTTGCTTGAAGATGGTTATAAATGAAGAAGAACGGAAGTACCAAATGGAGAGAGAGAGAGGAATACCAATAGGCTGGTTCACTTTCGAACCCCATTGATACCCGACCCGACTCACATATGAAGAGTACCTTTTTTTTGTTGTTGTGTAATTGACTCAAGACCCACACCAAAAACAAAACAGTTTGGCCGGGTTATTATATTTATTTATCTATTTACTTAATGTTTTTAGAATTGCGTAGCCATCCTTGATTTTCTCGACTCAAATTTTAACAAGGTTAATGTCAGCTTTGTTGCACGCTTGTACTAATTTACCATGATGCATAATCTAAGATGTAATGATTTTAATAAAGAATAACTCTTATCAAGTTTATGCACTACATAAAGGGCAAGCTTTTCCTTCGGTCAAGTTTGTCAAACATCTCAACAACGTAGTGGTTTCAAATATCACGAACAATTGATAAGCTTAGGAATTGTTTGAAAAAGGAATGGCTAGAGAACAAATGATAAGCTTTTACTATGATTGTTTTGGTTTCGAAACAAGTCCGGTAATGTGTTTCGGCTAGGTTCGGGTTTATGACCTGAAATTGAATCGATTTTATTCAGTTCGGGTTGGGTTTCAATTTAGACAAAAAAAAATTGACATTTCTAGTGACAAGTACTAGTCATCCCGTTTTGCGAAACTCATTGGAGAGGGCTTTATGTAGCTGTTGAAAGTTAATTGGAAAACGTTTACCGCACTTGAAGCTTAGGTGTCTTGTGTAATTTCTCATTTTTCTTAAGTTAATATCGAGATGGCAACTAGCGCTGGTGACTCTTTTTGGGCATTAGCACGAGGATCTCATACCCATTATAGAATGTTTAATTTGAACTATTACTAAACCTCACTAAGTAGCTAGTAGTCAAGAAGTCTCTACATCCCAAGATGTTAGTAGTCATGATGTCTCTACATACGAGATATATCGTAGTTAGGCAGTCCAGGAACGGGCTGTTCAAAACTTTGCTTGCAACGTAATTTGAAGTCGTGATCTCGTAAAAGACGGGTGACTCATTTTTAAATGTTTGTGTTCTTTATCATATTTAAATAGTCCACAGTGACCAAACCTTAAACTATATATCATTCTCGTAGTATTTTATTTTCCTTTCAATTCTTTATAATAAACACCATATAAAAAAAATGAGAAATAAAGAATGTGTTTGCCTCATAGAAAACTTCATAATTATGGAAAATCATTTCCAGGAAATCATTTTTCAGAAAAGTCTTTTCTTTTTTTCAAGTTATGGAATTCATTTTCTTAATTTTAAGCATGCATTTTTTTACCCTAAATGGTTTTTCATTGACCGATCATTCTCAGCAAACCAAACACATGAAAGTCTAGAGAACTAATTCGTAAAAAATTCTTTCACTTAAACAAACATACCCTAAGATAGAACTCATTCTACGCATGTGGATGCACATCAAAATATAGAATATGAAGAGGAAATGGATTTAGTAACATCTCAGTAGACCTTTTCATCCCTTTTGGTTTGCTCTTTCTAAACCATTAAGCCATGCAAAAGCACGGGCCATTGTGGGCCCGGCCTTCAAATCCGGAAAGCTAGAGCTCATGAGCAACACAAAATGATGTTGTGGAGGATAGCGGCTAATGTTTTACCTTGTCAAGCTAACTTGTTTCTATTTATCCATATCCCAAACCCTTTTTGCCCTTTGTGTGGAGCTTCAGAGGAAAATTCGGTACATTTGTTCACAAGATATCCTCTAGCCCAAATTTTGTGGAGACAGAGCCCATGGATCATTATCTCGTCTGCTTTGAACTTCAAGTCTCCAAAAGAGATGGTGAACCACTTTCTTGATCCAGGAAAAAAAGCACAGAGAACGGGAGTGGATTGCAAACTCTCCACCATTTATGCAGCAATTCTTTGCACTAGAATGTGGCATTATAGGAATGCGAAGTTACATGATCAAACTATTCCAGTTCCTTCCCCAACAATTTAGATGATCATACAAGATTTCTTGGAATATTCAAATATGTTCAGGAGGGAAAAAAAAAGTTAAGTTAAGCAAGGAACCGGATTTTAATGGGGTAAGGATTCTCCATCAACGAGAGTTAAATTTAATTTAGATGGTGTGTGGAAAGATAAAAGGGGCCTATAGGTATTATTGCACGATCATATAGAGAATCAGTTGTTCATGCGTGGACAAGACGAGGAAGATAGAACTCGCCAGTAGAAGTGAAAGCTACAGCTCTTCTTATCGCATGCAAAGCTACTTATCAACATTCATAAAACGGTTTTTTAAAGTGATTGCAAGGTGTATCAACAAAAGGGCATTTGCCCTTGGTATATTCATTCTTTCATCTCGAATTCTCGCTTACTACTTAGCAACAACTCGGGATGGAGTTTGAAGTTGACTAGTAAATCTAGTAATATTGTTGGTCATGAGCTTGCAAAATGGGCTTTTTGTTAGTTAAGAACTGCATCATCTTTCCTTTTTAATGATCCCCATATAGAGTTAAAAATACAGTGTCAGCTGAATCTTCTTTAATTTACCATTTTAATGTAGACCCTAGTTTCTGTGTAATAATTGAACTTTTTTGATGCAATGAAAGGTTTGCTTTAGCAAAAAAAAAGTTCGATACACGAGTAATGAATTTGGAAAATAGACCACCATTTCTCTTCCGCCATTATCGTAAAACTGCACGGATGGTAAAGAGATTTCGTTGACATAAATTACCCTCTAGCAGGAATCAACTATAATCCTCAAGATAATCAGTAATGTATATGTTACTACCGACTCATGTAAAAGTACAGTTTTTACAGACCGCCGCGGGTGAATGTAGTTCTATCCATTGGGCTTGACACAGAGATATAAATTATAATGTAAAACACAGGAACATGTATGAAATGTAAAAATAAGGAAAAAGAGACCAACATAAGAAGTATGAAGGGAAGGGTGATCAGCGGTCGGGCACCCTTCGTGCATAAGCCAGGACCATCACAAAATCCTTGGCCGAGGATCCCACGATCGCCGGGACTCTCTCCGACGTGGATGCCGTTTGTAACCACAAGTCAACCAAATTATACAGCAGCAATGTGGGGAGGACGGTTTGTCCCATGCATCTGATTTCGACCTGGGGAAAAATATCGGAGAACACTGGAAGAGTAGCCTTGCAAAACTGCAACACTAACACAAATGCATTTGCTGTGCACAATCTCAGCATAAGAACACTCTCCCTAGCGAACAACAATTCATTTAAGTGCTGATTCTTTCCATCATTATGGGTAGAAACTGCTTCTGATAGATGATTCATGAGAATCTTCAAGAAGAGAATCTTGAATCATAAATCCAACTCTTAGAAATAAAAGACTACCCACAATAAATTGACTCTGCGGCTATGCGAGTTATTACTCTCAAAAGTAGGGACCGACACGACTACAGTTTCTAAACTTTTTGATACCGTAGAATAGCATGCACAGGTGAGAAGACAGCAGTTTACATTCTCAACAAAAATGAGAATTATTAGTTGGCAAAAATTTCCTTCTACTACGATATGCACCAAACATTCCCGATTTGATTTCCTTTTTTTCTGCGTTTAAAGCAATAACGAATCACTCTTTCATACCTCAGTTTCACTTGTGAGATCTAGTTTCCTCACCAGGTACTTTTGAATAAAAGAAACCGGCACGTTCCCATCCCTGAAAAGATAAATGTAGATAAATCAGTTTCCAAGTACATACTACAAATTCACGGAGTACAGTTTTAAAAGCCTATCAAAGATCAACGAAGTCATGAAATCGATGCGATAAGAAGAGAAATTCAAAAAGAAATCATCCCAAGTAGCTGGTAAAAGGTTTGCTATTAAATGGGTCGAGGATGACCATATAAAGATCCACAGGAATCTTGCCCATAGTGCAAATGTCCGAAACAACAAACATTCTACTAAATCATTCATCACAGGTACTTTGCAGAAAGAAATACAGTTGAGCTTTGCACAAAGCATGATTGTCACAACTAGAATGCATGACAACCACAGCAATTCGGTTCCCGAGAAGAGAAAGGAATGCAAGGATGGTTGTCCATGAGAAAGCCCCAGTAGTTGTGTCCAAAACCGTGAAAAATGACATGAATGAGCATACACAAAAAAATACCACACAATATTACATATAGTCACTGCTACATCAGATGAGCACAAAAAAAATGTTATCTAGACTACACAGCATTCGACATTTCAGAGTTGATACTGCACCTTCAACATATCATCCTATCCTTTTGTGTAGATAATTATCCATAAGAACTGCATGAAGCTACTTAATGAACAAAAACGTTTTAGATAACACATTTAGAGAGAAGGAATTCTCCCAAGACCAACTTGACATGTCAAGACAACATATACAATGTTCTGCATGCCATTATCACCCACTTAACAGAATGAAACTTCAAAATAAGGTAGAACCAACTCTATCATGTGAAGTTGTCGTATGGTTTCCACATGGCTTAATGCATCATCTATTCTTCCTTATCTAATAGATCCAGACATGAAACCTGCGTCGTCTCTCTGTCACCTGGGTTCAGACATGCTGATGCTTGTTTGTTTGATCGGCAAACAAACAAGATTCGGGATTTCGAGTTCACAGTGCATAACCTTTTCCCTGCCATGTCTACCACTCAAACCAACAAACACACTAAATAAAAAGCATGTGGGCAGTATAATTGATATAGATAAACCATATTCATCCGGCTGGATCTAAGAGAGCAAGACGGATGAATAGGAAAGAATAAGAAACTGTTGTCACATTTCTTTACGTCAACACTATGAATGTGGCCAGTCTAGCACTTGTAACAACAATTTCGTCACGTCAACACTACAACACATTGGTTATTTGATATATCTTGCCAGTTGCTATGGCACGATGTCCCTCCTTGTTTCAAGTCATTGCTGCAGTTTGAACAATTCTCTCGCAGTTGAGCTATAGAGTGCCTGCCTGGCCTAGTGGCATAAAATGGAGACCACCATGTTTAATTTTCCTTCTATGTCAACACTTGTCGCACCCAAATCCTGATTAGACACGTGTAGCTACCAACGAATCGTGATTCTCAATTCAACTATATTGAGTTTTCTAATAATTTGAACCCAGTGTTAGAATGACATGTTTTTTCATCTCAACTTCATCAGATCTCTTACGCATTGATCTAATATTACATCAGTCTGCAAAACTCCTTGTGCTATTACCCGAATCTATCCTTAGTTGGTGAAGTCCTACTACATTCAGTTTCTCCTGCTCCAACATATAAAGAAGATTCCTGAATAGAATTTCGAGGATCTTCATTAAGAACTTGCAATTGGATTTATTCTGGCTACTCCAGCAGACAAGTCAGCCTGTTTACATAAAGTCATTCATGTTCTACATGGTGAGAAGAAAAGCAGGATAATTATAGGTTAGCAGCTATAGCATTGCAAAAGTTTTTATAAATCATTACCAACTACAAAGAAAGAAATCAATCATGTCAATCCAATAGCAGCCAGGAAAAAAAAACCAGACCAGCAAGCATTACTAAAATAAGAAATCAGAAGGCATAATCTCTTCCAGAAAAGCAATGGAAACAGCTGTTTCCGGCAAAAAGGAACTTACTTTATTCTTAAGTAGCTTGCAGGGATTTGTGGCAGCGGTGCATCTCCTTCCCTGAAGTCATAAAATTGAATCGGTAAACAAATGGAGGTGAGGAGCTTCAACCGAATTCATTATAACTCTCATGATTAATTAGAGCTGCAAAGACAAAGTTGTCCTTACTGATCTTCAGAAGCTACGAGTGAAAACCAGATTGGACCAGTTCTTTGTTCACATTTGGTGCCAGCTGCATCGAGCACATCCTGAGGTGAAATGCCCGAGTCTCCAGAAACTGATGTCCTTTTCTGACGAACCTTTCGTAATCTTTTTGGTCTCGATACTTCCGTAGATGCCGGACTAGTGTCGTTTTTCTCATCCTGGGCTTTCACCTTGAGTTTATTGTTCTTAATTTTATTACCAGCTACTGGAGCTTCAATTGCAAGGACTCGCTCAGCTCCTTGCAAAATGGACCTCGAAGTTTTAGTCCTATTAGCGACTTCCACTAGATAATGCAATGGCTTCCAGAGATCCAATTTGCCTTCATTGCCAGTTTCTCTTTCAGGCACAGACTGACTAGGCTCACTGGAAGTAAAACCCTGCTCAGCAAACAGACAAGTACTAATTCAGAAAATGTGCTCTATCATCTCCAAGAGGGACTATATCCATATTTTGACCCTCAACAATCAAGACCACCAAGATGAAAAAGAATAAAAATATCCTCTTCATTACCTGCCTAATGTTCTGTGCAAACTTGCTTAGTGTCTCGGGGGAGCTTGAGCTTTCTGGACGATCTCCTGCAGAATCTTCTTCCTTCTTAACGGCTTTTTCAATGGAAAAATTAGATCCTTGCAGAGCAGAAGCTTTCCTTGCGGTCGCTTTTGTTCTTTTACCAGTCATAGTAGTCTGTGATGATACTTTAGGTGTGTTGACAACCAACTGGGACAAAGATCTCTCTTTCCTTCTAATAGGTAAGGTTGTCGAAGGCACAGATTCAGGTGCCTTCACTTTTCTTCTTTTGAAAGGGAAAACCTTTGCCCTCACATCTTCCAAGTTGTGATCAGGCCTATGACCAACATCCACTTCTTTTCATCGATTAATTAACAATAAGACTTAAACGGGAAGAGAGATAGAAATCAACAGGTAATGAAATTGACCAACATGTTGTATATGAATGCATGCTCAAGAAGCTGAAACTTATTCTTAGCATACTGCAGAAATAGACATGTAGAAAATAGTTTGTCTGAAACAAAACTTTAGTTTGAATTAAGCATAAATAGTTTCTTAGGCCACATTCCACTCCATTTCATCAAAAACTGTGGTATACAGCAAAGATGTTGACGATATTGCTAAAGAACCAAAATTCAATAAGCAGCTCGAAGAGTGAATAGAAGGGAGCAAGCTGAATTATGACAATGTCTATATATCACAAGATGTCAATGTTCTGTTACACACACACACACACAATCACATTACAATGGAGAAGAAAATAGCAATTTATCCATAGTAATATCCCCAAGTTTACACTTATATTCTCCAACCCCCTCCTAAAGGCAGAAATATTCAGAGTAATTGCTCTTCCTTGTTTTCATATTTCTTCTCAGTTAATGGCGGTAAAGACTACAACCATGTCATGCACGTGAGTCACGCTAATTCTGTGTTATAACGTCATAAGTTCGATGAGACAAACTGACTTCTGAAGCAAACTATAAAATCACACTCACAGACCAAAAACTTCCAGCAGTAATTATCTTTAGCAGAGCACCATTTGTTCCTTAACCACTGGACTTCAGAATTGCATAAAGAAAGAATGCTAATTGAAGGATATTAGAGATACTCCATTGTTTTGGTCAATTTATCTCTCCTCCTTTTTTTTTTAAATGAGTATCGTAAACTAATAGCTCATAACTGATGAAACGGCATGACAATTGTATGTGATAAGAGTTTTATATCTCGCATGAAGGGAAACAGAAGGAAAGAAATTAAACTTTATTGATACTCAATAAACATGATATAGCTCTATATGCTCAAGAAATAAACAATTCGCTTTCTCAAAAGACTGAACTCAAAAAAACTTAAAGTGAGCAATTTAGCATACGATTAAAATGTCTTATACATTGCTAACTAAGTAGCATAATTCAACTAGATCTATCTAATGCAAATGACAATTATAAACTAGTGCAGTTATGCAGCTGCATGGGTAAAACTTTGAAGATTATGTTTCTGATGGAAGAAAAAACCAGCTGATGGATTTGAATATGGCTTAATTCCTTAGGATGTTTCAGTAAACAAAAATAACGTTGCATGTGCACGCGCACAAAGAGAAAAGAGGGGAAAATTCAAAAGGAATCAATGACCAGAAAGGCAAACTTACCGCAATTTCTCCAGTGGCACACAACCTAGATCAATGTTGCATATCGGACAGCATTCAAGTTCTTCCTCGGAGATCTTGTCATATATGCATTTCCTGCAAACTGGAATGATAAAGTCAATCAACATTTTACCATTTCAAGATGTTAGTCGCCCAACGTGTTTACAAGCTAAAACGACCGCCACGATGATAATTCTCTCTTCAAAACCACGAAATTTACGAAAACAGTACATCGCTAAACCGAAGAACACTAAAAACTACAGTTCCTAAACTATGTGAGGCAGCATCAGTGCATTTATCTATCAGAAATTCATCTGTTTGACATTTGGAGATCACGTCAGCATGCTAAAAGCACTTGCATTATGAATGAACGGAAAGTTAACCCAAGCCGATTTTTTTATGAATGCTACCCGAAATCCCAGCAATTTACTTCTCAACAGAAGCTCACTTCTTTCCTAAGAGACCGATGATGACAAAGATAAAGACAGTAGCTGGTGAAACCAAAACACGCACACCTTCTTCGGAACAAAAGTTCCAGACCACACTTGTAAAACAAAGCAGAGCAAAAGCGACATGGCCTACGTATCGATAACAGACAAAAGAGGCCAGATATCAACGAGATATCAACAACCGAGAAAAACACCAACCAACCCAGATCGTGAATCACGAAGAGACACAAGAAAGGACTGCATCAAGAAGCACCAAAGACACAGACACCCACGAGCTGAAACAACAAGAAGACTCGGGAGCAAAGCAAAACAAGAAAACCAATCGAGCCCCCCCAACAACTCACACGAATGGAGGCACTCGGAGATGGTGGTGGCGTCCTTCAAGAGCCTGTCGCAGAGCGGGCACGTCATGCACGCCGCAATCGCCTCCCTCCTCACCCGCACCACCTGATTCGCCATTCTCGAAACGCCCACCGACCCACGTCGTATAACCGGAGCAAGAACGCCTACGCGTGCATGCCGCCGACGCGAATCACCACAGCAACGCCGCGCGCGCGCGCTCGCCTCACGTCCACTTGTCCCGCAACCGCCCGTCGACCTGCATTGAATTCAAGAGGGGAAACCCATGTGGCGTTCAACCGGCATCCGAATGCGAGATGATTCGCATCGAAAACGCGCGAAAAAACAAGAATTTGGCCTTCAAGAAGGGCGAGAGGGTGGACCTGGTCGCGGGTAAAGATGCGATTTTTAAGGTCCCCGAGGGTCGCCGCGGGGAGATGCGACGTGGGCTTTGGATGGGATTTGGAGATTATTCGAGGGGCGGGCGGGCGAAGGCGACGAATGATGATAATCTGAATCTGAGAAGAGAGAGAGGAGAGAGGAGAGAGAGAGAGAGAGAGAGAGACAGCGCCGGTCGAAAAGAGCATGAATGAATGAACCGAAGGAGGAAAGAACTGAAATGAGTAATAACTCTTGGTTGCTTTTGTGCATTTATTTTTGTGTGTTAGCCTTTGTCTGACTGAGACTGCCCTTCTCTATTTTATCTGTTCTTTTTTTATTTTTATTTAGTTCCTTTTTTATTAAAAAAAAAAGAGAATTGCATTGGAAAATCGAGTTAAATTTTTTTCGTGGATTTTTGTCCGTGATTGTGAAAATATTAAGATTGAAAACTTGATCTTGCTTTTATTTCTCAATCGAATCCCCCGATCAGTCGACTAGTTTAAGCGCACTTCTAGTAAAAAGAATCTAGGGAAAATTCAAAATAACTGCCTGAAGTGGCATCATTTACTCAAATAAGGCCTGAAGTAATTATATCGGTTTAAAAAAAAAGGCATGACTTTCCGGCTGATCAAGGACATTTCGACCTTTACCTTTTTTGAATTTTTTTTTCCTTTTTTTCTTTATTTTTTCCTTTTTCTGATTTTTTCTTTATTCTTTGTCGGTGGCCGGTCTCAAGCGATGGCCGGCCACCGGCGATGCCCAAAGAGGGCCTCGTCTGTGGCCGGCGAAGGTCGCGGCCCTCATTCGAAAGAAAAAAAATAGAAATGAGAAAAAAGAAAATAAAAAATATTTTAAATTTTAAATTATCTTTGGACGAAAAATGCCCTCGATCGATAAGAATATTTAGTTGGCCGGTGACCAGCGAGGTCAGGCCCTTATTTGAAACTGTCATGGCCATTTCAATCCTCAATTTGAGACTGACATAATCACTTCATGATCTTATTTGACATAAAGTCCATTTCAAGCCCTTATTTAAGAAAATGAAAATACTCCATACTCTTATTTGAAATTTTCCCAATAATCTATGGCGCATATGGATGACAAATGAATTTTAAGGATTACCATTTAGTCAAACATATTTCCATTATATTAGTCGAGAAAAGGCTTATTTTAGATAATATCTTTGAGGGTACTTTAATAATTAAGTTATAAGTTACTTATTAGATAGATATATCTATCTGGTGATCGATTTCGATCCTGAAATTAGGAATCGCCACTAAGGACCAGTTCCACGAAATGGGAATCGAGAATCGCCGAATGGTTCCATGGATTCACCTAGCAACCAGACTGGTCTGATTTCCGAGTGGGTCCATGGAACTGGTTATTTTGCTAATCGACTAAAGCTTTGCTGAAGCTCACGGATCGACCGATTCTACGATCTTGCACTACCTCACTCTTCAAATACCTGGGTTGATTGAAGGACATAAATTCGGAAGATCCCATGCCGAGTCTTTCAAGTTGATCCCTTACCCTATCCTCCACCGAAACAAATTGAAAATCAAGTTAAATGTTATTTCTCAATTGAATCCTCTGATTAGTTGACTAATTTCTGTGCACTTCTGGTAAATGAATCTAGGAAAAATTCCAAATGAGGGTCTAAAGTGGTTATATCAATTTAAAAAAAGGGCCTTACTTTCCAACTGGTCAAGGACATTTTTGTCATTTACCTTTTTTTAAATTTTTTCCCTTTTTATTTTTATTTTTATTTTTTATTTTTTATTTTTTATTTTTTATTTTTTAGTTTTTCCTTTTTCTGATTTTTCTTTCTTCTTCGCCAGTGGCCAATCTCAAGCGATGGCTGGCTACCGGCAATGCCAAGAGAGGGTTGGGTGAGGGTCGCCTCGTCAGCGACTAGCAAGGGACGGCTTCGCTTGGGCGAGGGCTGAAAAGGGAAAAAAAAGAAAAAATAATAATGTAAAATTCAAATTGTCTTTGAATGAAAATGCCCTTGATCAGCTAGAATATTTAGCTGGTCAGTGACCGGCAAGGTCATGTTCTTATTTGAAACTGTCATGGCAATTTCAAGCCAATATTTGAGACTGACATGGCCACTTTAAGCTTTTATATAACACAAGGTCTGCTTTAAGCCCTTATTTGAAATTTTCCCCAGAATTTATGGCTCTTATGGACAATAAATGAATTTTAGGAATTACCATTTAGTCAAACGTATTTCCATTATATTGGCCGAGAAAAGGCTTATTTTAGGTAATATCTTTAAGGATACTTTAATAATTAAGTTAAAAGTTACTTATTAGATAGATATACCTAGGATGATCGATTTCAACCCTGAAATTAGAAATAGCCCACTAAGGACTTGTTCCACAAAATGGGAATCCACAATGGCCTAAAGTTTCCATGGATCCACTCAAGAACCATATTGATCCGATTTTCTGGTGGGTACATGGACCTGGTCATTTTGCTAATCCTCTAAAGATGCTAGCTGAAGTTCGCATATCACTCAGTTCTACAATGTTGCATCGCCTCGCTCTTCTAAAACTTGGGTTGATTGAAGGACATAAATCCCACATTGGAATATCACACGCCGAGTCTTTCAGGTCGATTCCTTACCCTACCCGAATTCAGGTCACTCTTGAAATGGAGAAAAGCAGCGAAATCGGAAATGCAACGACTAACCCGATTAGGGCTAGGTCAGGGGGAAGCAACGGGGGAGGGAGGTAGAGATGGCCACGGGCCGGGTTTGGCCCGGAACCGGCCAGGAACCGGCCCGGTCAAACCCGGGCCCGGCCCGTTGACCGGGCCAACGGTTCGGAACCGGAACCGGCCCGTGGCATACGGGCCCGGTTCCGGTTCCAGAAAAACTTGAACCGGCCCGGAACCGGCGGTTCCGGGCCGGTTCTACGAAAAAAAAAAAAAAAACGCCGGGCCCGACCGCTGCTGCTGCAGGCTGCACGTGCACGCTGCAGCAGCAGCAGCAGCCCGTTGCCGTTGGGCCGTTGCCAGGCCCCTCCCTGGCAACGGCCCAACGGCCAAAAAATAAAAAATAAAAAATAAAAAAATGCAGCAGGGCCTGCAGACGTGCAGGCCCTGCTGCAGCGGCCCGTTGGGGCGCCAACGGCTACGCCGGACGCCCCAACGGGCATTTTTAATAAAAAAAAAAAAAGACATAACCGTTGCAAATTGCAACGGTTATGTTTTTATTTTTTTAATTCTAAATTTTCTTCTATTTTTTTCCTATAAATTCTCTCAAATTCTCACAATACACACACAATTCTCTCAAATTCTCTTCTCTCAAGTCTCAAATTTTCTCAATACTCAAAATTCTCTCAAATTCTCTGAAATTCTCTCAATTTTCTCAATCCACGCAATTTTTTCTTAATTCTCCCAATTAATCCGCTCAATTCTCTCAATCCATTCGAAAAATGGCAAGTGGAAGTCGAGTGCCAACTGACAAAGGTAAGAATATCGCGACGGAATCCCATCATTCTTTTGATCCTCGTGAATATGCAGATTTTCAAGATGATGAAATCAACATTTTTCCTGATGTGGAGCACGTCCCGACGCAAGAAAGTTTTCATCCTCCTGCCGAAATATCTACAACAAAGGAAGCGGAACGGGAATTTACATCTGACATTTGGAATCACTTCACGAAAGTGGAAAGGTTTGATATCGGTCAAAAAAGGTATGATATAATTTGTAAATATTGTGGAAAAATATATAAACATACAGGTGGACAAGGATATGGAACATTTAAACGACATCTTAGAAGCAAACATCCAACCGAAACGGGAATCGATATCGGGCAACAACAAATTTCCGGGTACGTCAATCCTAACACTTCCCCTTTATTTCGTTTTAATGAAAAAACTTATAAGGAAGAATTAGGCAAATTTATTTCCGTTGAGCATTTAGCATTTAATTTTGGAGAAAGATTTGGTTTTAATGAATTTGTACAAAAAGCATGTGCTCCACAAGCAAAACGTGTTCCTAGAAATTCAATTAAACGAGTAATTAAAGATCTTTACAAAAATGGAAAAAAAGATTTAAAAAACTTTTTTATGCAATTTAATGGATGCGTGCATATAGGTAGTGATATTTGGAGTGATCATTGGCAAAATCATTCTTACATGGGCATAACATGTCATTGGATAGATGACGAGTGGACTATTCAAAAAAGAATTATTGCATTTAGAGTTTTCGATGATCATCATACGGCAAATAATATTTATAGAATAATTAGGCAAGTTTTAGAAGAATATTATTTGCTTAACAAAACTTTTTCAATTGGTTTTGATAATGCCGCAGCAAATACCGCTTCAATTGCCGAGTTAGAAAATATTTGTAAACCTGCTTTTGGCGGAAAATTTTTTCACATTAGATGTGCTTGTCATGTTTTAAATTTATGTGTACAAGATGGTTTGAAAACTCTTGATATTTTTCTTCAACCAATAAAAACGGCGATTCAATTTTTATGGAAACATCCCAAAAAAATGAAAGAATGGGGTCAATTTTGTAGAGAAAATCAGGCAAAGCCAAAAAAATTTTCAAGAGATGTTCCAACTCGTTGGAATTCTACTTTCCACTTGCTTAATGAATCTTTACCATATAAAGATTTATTATGTGCATTCATTTCTAATAATATACCTCATATTAATTTATACCCACAAGAGTGGCATATTTGCCAAAAAATTTTAGATGTTTTAAAGGTTTTTAATGATGCAACTTATACTTTGTCCGGTATTTATTATCCAACTACACATTTATTTTTAGTAGAGTGTACTAATATTGTTGGAACTTTTGATGAATATGAAAATGATGTTGAATTACAACATACTATAGTTGCAATGAAAATGAAATGGCTTCATTATTATAGTGAAATTCCCATGATTTATTTAGTTGCTTGTGTTTTTGATCCACGTTGCAAATTGGATGGTTTAAATGATTTTTTACGTGTATATTATCAATGTTTACATTATGACGCGATAAATATTACAACCATTGTACGTGAGGTTAAAAACGTAATAATAGAATTATATAATGAATTTTATACTAAATATAATTTAGGTGATATTGGATCTTCTCAATCTACGGGTATACAAAATGACAATACAGGTAAAATTAGTAGAGGGTACAAACTTTTATTACATAGACAAAAAAAACAAAAGGGAGTAATGGGAAATATTTCTGAATTAGAGAGTTATCTAACCATTTTATTTGAGTTTACTGAAGCCGAAGGTGGTACAGATTTTTTAATTTTGGATTGGTGGAAGAGGCACGCAAGCCAATACCCAATCCTTTCTCTTATTGCAAAACAGATTTTTTCAACCCCTTGTTCCACAGTTGCGGTCGAACAAGCATTCAGTGCCGGAGGTAATATTTTGAACGAACATCGTTCAAGATTAGATCCAGAATCAGTGGAGATGCAAGCTTGTGTTGCTGATTGGACGAAGGCTCAATACCGGCAACAAGAGATAGATCGGAATAATGAATTCGAATTCTTTAACGACGGAGATACTACCGCTACCAGTATCGGTACTGAAACGGGTAGTGACGATTGAGGGTAAAAGAACTATTGGAGTTGGCAAATATTTCGGGAACTCTTGTTTCTCATACCGGGTACGCCCACGTGAGCTTAGGGAAACCGAAATATAATCCGACGATATGTGACCTTTGGTCCCCTACGCACGGAATGCTTAGGTTTTGGGATAATTTTAGGATATATATATTGTACTCCTTTTTTTTAAGATCGTTGTAACGAATTGTAACGTGCTTAATGATAATTTATTAATTTGAAGCCCTCTCTTTCTCTCTTATCTTTTTGTCATCAAATTTGAGTACAATTTGTATTTTAATCACAATTTATATTGAATAATGTTGTACCACAATTCACAAGAATAGTATTTTTTAAGTTTTTTTATTTTCATTTCTGTTTTTCTTCTTTTTCTTTTCCTTTTCTGTTTTTTCTTTTTCTCTTTTGTCTTTTTTTCTTGTTTCTATTTTTTAAAATTATAATTTATATTACAATTTTTTTTTCTTCCTCCGCGGCCGGCCATGGCCGGGGCCGGCGCGGAGGTCGCCGGCGTCGGGCGAGAGCCGCCCTCGCCGGCGTCGGGCGAGGGCGGCCCTCACCTGGGCTGGGCGAGGCCGGCCTCGCCCGACGCCGGCGAGGCTCGACCTCGCGACGCCAGCGTCGGGCGAGGTCGGCCTCGCCCAGCCCCGGCGAGGGCCGGCCTCGCCCGACGCCGGCGAGGCTCGACCTCGCCAGCGTCGGGCGAGGTCGGCCTCGCCCAGCCCAGGCGAGGGCCGGCCTCGCCCGACGCCGGCGAGGTCGAGCCTCGCCAGATCTAGCGAGGCTCGACCTCGCCGGCGTCGGGCGAGGCTCGACCTCGCGACGCCAGCGTCGGGCGAGGCTCGACCTCGCGACGCCAGCGTCGGGCGAGGCTCGACCTCGCGACGCCAGCGTCGGGCGAGGTCGGCCTCGCCCAGCCCCGGCGAGGCCGGCCTCGCCCGACGCCGGCGAGGCCGGCCTCGCCCGACGCCGGCGAGGGCCGGCCTCGCCCGACGCCGGCGAGGGCCGGCCTCGCCCGACGCCGGCGAGGCTCGACCTCGCCAGCGTCGGGCGAGGTCGGCCTCGCCCAGCCCAGGCGAGGTCGAGCCTCGCCCGACGCCGGCGAGGTCGAGCCTCGCCAGATCTAGCGAGGCTCGACCTCGCCGGCGTCGGGCGAGGCTCGACCTCGCCGGCGTCGGGCGAGGCTCGACCTCGCCGGCGTCGGGCGAGGTCGGCCTCGCCCAGCCCAGGCGAGGGCCGGCCTCGCCCGACGCCGGCGAGGGCCGCCTCGCCTGAGGCCGCCGACCTCCGCGCCGACCCTGGCTATGGCCGGCCGCGGCGGAGGAAGAAAAAAATAGAAAAAAAATCGGAACCGGCCCGGAACCGGTTCCGAACCGGAACCGGCCCGGAACCGGCCCTGAACCGTACGGTTCAGAACCGGAACCGGAACCGCCAGAGGAGGTTCCGGTTCCGGTTCACACTTGGCCACGAATCGGAACCGCCGGTTCCGAACCGGAACCGGTCGGTTCCGAACCATGGCCATCTCTAGAGGGAGGGGTTTACCTAGAAGCGTGAAGCCGCGGAGGACCAGAAGGCAAACTAGGGTTTCAATCGGTGGTTATGAGGAACACACACACGTCTAGAGAGAGAGAGAGCGAGCTAGTAAAAGATATTTTATATATATATATATGTATATATATATATATATATATATATATTGGTCCAGTTCAAGTAATCCGGGTTGGTCAAATTAACATTACTAAAATGCTTATATGAATGGACAAGTCATGTATCTTATAAGAACACCTTATTGCATTTTTAGATATATGTTAGTAATATATGGGAAAGATATCAAATGGTACGGGATAAAGAACAAGAATATATCATTATTTTTCTTAAAAGTAAATTCAAGATCATTAATAGTAAAATCTTAAAATAGTGTTAATTTTATTATACACGAGAAAAAATTTCATATAAAATATACCCACTGTGATTATAACCTTTTTATAAGAATATAGCGCTTGATAATGGATTTTTCGTATTACTGACATACTATTTAAGGATCGGTTAAAAAAACCCAATGATAAGTCATAAGAATATAGATGTCTGTATAAACATAACACAATATAATCATATCTACGGTGTATATATAATAATTACTTCGTTACGTCATGAATCGAGTAATGAAAAGACATAATTAAGTGAAAAAATTTAAGTTTTTTTTACCCGATTACAATATGGGATGTGCTGTATACGCAGATATAGTATGTTTTATTCCAAAGATTGAGTATGCGTACGCAAGTTCAACAAACAAGCGGGAAACGAAAGTTTCATTGAAAACCACTTGCATACGTATATTTTATGTAAAAGTACAAGTATATTAGTAAAGCTTCGATAAGATGTTATGAATGTCAGTCCATGGATTGATCTCGAAAGATGATAATTTATTGATCATGTCGAGAGAGATGAAATAGTTTTTATACAACTTTGGAACATGCATGACTTAAGTCGGATCATCTCACTTGATATCTAAATCAAGTTGTGCAAGTCGTGCATGTTTTTGCTTTCATGGGATGTTTGAGATTACGATCACTCTTACTATGAAAAGAAAATCTTGTGGTGCCTGAGTCTATAAGAATCTCTGCTCCTTTGTTTTCATATAAGCAAGTTAACATGAGTTCAATTTTACTGTTTTCTATTAGAATCAAGCCACGTGCTTGCGCCACGAGTTGGGCAAAGTTGCCACATATGCAAGCCTGAAAAAGAGTTGACTTTGGCTGGATTTTTGTTTTTTTTAAATTCAAATAAATAATCTTTGGTGAATCTACTGTCCCAATCAAGTGGAATTCCTTTTGTACGGTGTCGTGTCATGTAAATGGCTTCTATACATGTAGTTGCATGGGTGCAATTGGTTGGGGGCACCGGGGGACTTTCGACTCAAGAATTAGATGTCACACGTTTGAATTCCACCCATTACTTGCAAAGGATTCTCGATCGAGTCAGCTGAATGGGTTAAATGTATGACATCCGGAATTTCGACTCACTTGAATTTATGAATTGAGTGATATTTTTAATGCACTTGTAGTTGTACCTTGCCCAGAACTGATTACTCTTGAGATACTAACATTTAGGGTAAGGCTAAATAGGGATTTAAGTTTGCAAGACTAAAGAAATTCTATCATGGACTGACTTTCGACCATAAGGATTTTCGAGATGATATTTTGGGCTAACATAGGTTGATCCAAGGATGGTCACGGATCAATTCGCCAATGTCATACGAATGGGTCGCGGGTGATTCCGCTCGACCATGAGATGAATTGCGAACAATCTTAAACCTATTCCAAACGATCACACCTCTCGGAACTAGTGATTAATCCTCGCAATTACATGAAATAGAAATCGCCAAGATTCGAGTGATCTTAAACGTGGCTCAACTTAGTGTCGACCACGGGTCAATTCGCGTATTGCACAAGAGCCGCCCGTTAGTCAGAGATACGCTCAAGTCGCATTGGTTCGATCTAACCACTAAATTTTATCTAAGTTTGGGGTTCCGAATTTCTCGAAAGTCATGACAATTGGATTGGATGACGTCATGGCCAACCTTAGAGCTTGTCGATTTTGTCAGAATTTGAAAATTTGATCGGGAATGGAAGGTTACCAATTTTGCCCCTAGAATTTTGTAAAGGGCTTTAGAAACTTGGAAGGTTAAGTTGGTATTTTCACCTCCTTTTACTTTGGACGAATTTGATGGACCATCTTACCCCTAGATATTTTTTTGGATAAAATTGAATCTTTTAATCCTAGCCTTTGATTGTTGTAATGTGATGATTGATGTGATGGGTGGACCATTCTTGGCCCTTGGATGAAGAGTGTGAAAGGAGGGTAACTTAGTCATTTTGGCTTGGGGTTAGGTGCACCAATTATTGGTGCTACCTATTTAATCATTTTCTCTCTTTTTCTCTCTCTCTCCTTCACTTTCTCTCTTCATTTCTCACGCCTACACCATCATCTTTCATTTTCCTTCCCCCTTGGCCGAACCATCTCTCTCTCTTCCCCTTGGCCGTGTGATTGGCCGGAGCCCTGCCGGATCGCCGTCCGCTCGCTCGCTCGCCGTCTGCCGTGCATCCAACCGCCGGACCGCCGTGGACACCGCTTCCTTGCCGCCTTGCTGCCCCCTTGCTAGGTTGTTTTTGCTTGGAATTTCCAAGAAAGTGACACCCTATTCCCTATTTAGGATATCGGGTATTGACGGATTCGTTTAGGCACGATTTAGTGTAGTTTTGTGAACTATTTTGGACGAGGGTTATTATGGACGAAATTATGGTGATTTGGTGAGTAATTAGAAGCTAAATGAGGGCTGAGTATGGTTGATTCAAGTGCTACAAAATTCAGTTTGGTGCGTAGGGTGTATAATTTGGTTCGGCTCTTAATTGTGTGAAATCGTGGTGTAGTGCCATGCTTGTTGTGCCATGATTTTTGTGATGAAAAATGGAATGTTATGTGATGGTTGTATGTATATTATATGGGCTAAATTGAGATGGTTGAATTGGGTGCATTTGAGTGCATTTAATTAATGTTCGAATATGTGAACGTGTGAGATTTGAGGTGTGTGATGTACGTGTGATCACTAAAAAGCCCCGAAGAGTGTTTACGCGGGGTACAGATAAAATATGACGTATTGGCATGTTCGCGTGATCACTTAATCCCTAAGGCGTGTTTACGCGAGGAATTGAACCGGCCTGATGCGTGTTTACGCGGATCGTGATAGGAATGTGGAGCCTGAGGCGTGTTTACGCAAGCTGTGGAAAGAGATTGAGAGTGAGATGTGTGTTGTGGCAAGTGAAAATGAGATCGGACCTGAGGTATGTTTACGCAGGTCATTGGCAAGTTTAATGAAAATGATGTGGTGGTGCATGAACGAGTGTGAAATGCGGAGTTCGGAAATGCCATATGTTCGACTTTTGCTTTTGGGCATGAGATTAGTTTGGAAAGTGCATGTGGTTGGAATTTGTGGAATTGAGACTAACGTGTAGATTGTGTGTACTAAGAGCCCAGGTAAGTGCATTTGTGTACATATTATGTGTTTATTGAGTGACATTGTGTTTGGACTTATCTGGAGGTACGTAATAACCTAAGTGGGGTTTAAGCTGTCGACTTATTGAGACTTGTCTCATAGTTGTATAAATTAACATTTTCAGAACCCCGGCCTGGACCATGAATCCTCCACTGCCACCGCCTCAGTGTTTTGGCATACCTATGCACACCGATCATGCAGTAATAGAGTACCTTGTAGATGATAATATGACTTGGATTAAGCACATCACAGTAGTCTGGGTAGATATAAAAGAACCCCTTTGGCAAGCCCATAGTTATTCAGCCTGGTGCTTCCAGGATGGTATTGACGAGTTCGGTCTGGTTCGTAATTTTGATGTCCATTTCGATGGAGTGGGAGATTGGGATCCATCGGCTATATCTCCTCCTGATAGTGAGATGACCTGCCTCGACACTAGCTTCGCATAGTCAGGTCCTCAGCCTGTACCTGCAGAACCTGAACCCATGGTGGCTGAGCATGAACCGGAGCCGGAAGAGTCACAAGAAGAGGTTGATCCGATGGACGTAGAATTAGGAGAAGAGCTTGAGGAGGAGCCTGAAGAAGAACCTAAAGAAAAGTCCAAGAAGGAATCGGAAGAAGAGCTAGAGGAAGAATCCGAGAAGGAATCGGAAGAAGAGCCAGAGGAAGAACCCGAGGAAGAGCCGCCAATTGATGTTCCAAATGATTCTGATGATAAGCTGATCGAGATTGAAGCAAATTCTGAGTCTTCAGAGGAACAGGTGGATCAGGGGGAGTCAGATTCAGGTTCTAGGGAGACCGACTCAGAGTGGACACCGTCTATAGGATGTAGGGGTTAGTTAGGAGTAGGGTAACCCTTTTTGAAGTGCCCATTTTTGGAGTTAGTATATATCTAAACTACTGGTCCCTTTTGATGTTGGTGGTGTGAACTTTAGAAGCCCGGTATGCGTATATAATATATTTATTGTAAATAGTATGTAATGTTATAAGTTTGATGTGGTAATGAATGTGTATTCTCCCTATTACCCAATTCTAAATATTGCCTGGGTGTATGTTTGCTTCCGCTAATACTTTATCTCTGTGTGTATGGGGTCAGCGACATCCTGGGACGTCGCGATATTCGACCGAAGAGGGATGTCACGAGCTTGATAGGGTTCGGAGCGTGATAAAATGTTTAGACTTAGGCCCCGTTTGATTCGGCATTTAGAATGGCTTTTGGAGCTTTAAAGTCCTTTGGCCAAATTCAAATTGCGATTGGTTTTGGAGAACTTGGGGAAATGCAATTTTGCATTTCCAAAGGCCTCTAAGACTTTTAGCCAAAGGCAAGTTCACAGGTACTTTGGAAATTAGCATTCTCAAAATGCAAATAGACTTTTTTTTTCCTTCCAACTTGGCCCTTGCTTAACTTTCATAAATCCAAAAATGTTCTCGAAAACCCAAACTTATCGACAAAGACTTCAGCCACCAACAAGCCACTGCCAACCTCGCCTAAGGTTACGTGACCCCATAAGGCGTC
Source organism: Syzygium malaccense (assembly GCA_031216405.1). NCBI lineage: Eukaryota > Viridiplantae > Streptophyta > Magnoliopsida > Myrtales > Myrtaceae > Syzygium > Syzygium malaccense. The sequence continues at coordinate 19,335,360 of CM062254.1, forward strand.
ACCTAAGGTTGCCAGACTCCAAGCGGCTGTCGCCTAGATCTCGTGGCCCAGGCAACGTCACCTTGGGTTGCTTTACTGTTGCTTGGGTCACGTGACCCCAAGAGACAGCTGCCTAAGGTCACACAACGAGGCTCGTCAGGGCCGATTTGGCTTGCTAATGGTTGAGTTCCGCTGACAAATAATTTGAGATTTTTTGTTAAAAAATAGCAATGGTCATTTTACAAAGTGCAGTTTTCACCAAACATCATTCAGGTCAAATTTGATTGCCAATGTGTTTTTAAAATATATTTTGCCAAACACTAATTACATTTTGGAAAACCCCTTTAGCCCAAAGGCCTTTGCATTTCCCCAAAAACATTCCTACAAAGCCGAACCAAACGGGACCTTAATTTGCTCATAACCTAAACCGGGTTGTGACTTTTGTAGGCTGCTTCATGAGTCTCTCGATGCCCGGGTCCTCAAAACATAAAATAAAAACTCTCGATTTTTTGTCAATGTTAGAAGTGACACCTAAGCGGCTAAGAGAATGGACCAACTTGGTTGAGTGTTTGCAGGTTCACTGGGTGGTCTTGGGCCAAGTTTTAGGCATGAAAAGGTCAGGCAACGCCCAGCCCGACCGCCAATAAAACTGGTCGATATAGTATCGGTTTATCAGTTTTCCTACCCTAAATCAACAATACAGAAAAAATGAGGCCAAAAATATTCAGTACAAGAAATAAATATAGCACATATATTATGGAAAAAAATTTTAAAAATTAAATATAAGAAAATCCAAAATTATTTTTGATTGGTTTTTCATTTTTATCTTTTTTAGCTATAAAAATCAATAGAAAAATAGGAAACAGGTTGCCCGTGTGGGTGGGCTTGACTTGCGCATGTTATCCCACTGGCCGAGCTTGCGCCCTTGCCTAGGCTCGCAAGTTCAGGCCTAGGTGGGTCCGGGCAAGGGCAATCCCATCTATTGATCAGTCTATTTGATAGATATCGTATTTGCCTATATTATGGTAAGAGAAGTCATGCTTTTCTTGAATTGGAATGTCTCTAATTGGTTGTCACAAATACGTACATTGCTCGCAACTATAATTAACTAAGTTTGTGTGCAGGTGAAATCCATAATTTGTAACATGCCAATGAGGGGTGTGATTAGAGGAAATTTCCTAAAAATAGGGGCGGAGGAGAATCTAGTCCATTTGATGCATACTAAAACCGATTTACTGAAACGAAACAAATGATCCGCCACATCGTAAATGGAAGTGCACCATAGTCAATGTTAAATAAAAGTTCTTTTAGCCATTTAGTTTACCAATTTAGTATGCTAGAGGCCCATTTACGGGCCAGGGCCATAAAGGCTGATACAAGATCCTAAACAGACGGAAAAACAAAAGTACGACCTTCAATCTTGTAATTACATCGATGTCAAGTAATGACCCATATGACCAAATAATGGACAATAAGAAAGGGAAAAGGACATCACGCGTGGCCAAGATTAGATCTAGATTTTGTCGGAGCTCGAGCAGCACCCATTACTTTGAGCAAGCAACAAGAACCCTAAATAATGGCAATTACTCTCCATGAGAAAGATTCGTCGTTGTAGTAATATTAACCTAACTCATTGGAACATAAATGCTCTGTAAAAAAGGGATGTCTCAGTGGTCTCTCAAAGCTACACCTGACATGGCTTAACCTTTCAATAGGTCCCAATGATTGTTTTACATGCAATGGTCATGTTATTCATCAGTGGGGTTGTGCCTATTACTTATTATTGCCCCAAGACTAATTTTTCGTGGAAAGGTGCAGCAGCAATAAAGCACATTGAATTGAGTGAAGTTGAAAACAATGACACAGACTAGTTTTAAAAGTTGGCGCCTTTACTTAATTGTATGTCAGCTAATCATGCTACACCAGCCAAACATAAGCAATTTATGATGTTTTTACTTGTACTCGACAGGCTGCATAAACGTGCATGTGCGTTTATTTATTGGAAGATTATCAATTTAGTCCTAAATCGATTGTATGGACGTTAATTTCATTCTAAACTTATTAATTTTATCAATTTAATCATCAATCTTTACTTGAAATTCTAATGTAGTCATTCCGATAAATTGCTACGGGAAATCACTGATGTGGTGATAATCATACGTGAATGCTATAGATAACTTATGAATCACCACGTTAATGATTTCTAGAATAAATTCAATCCTATTTCTCCGAGTCCCCATAATGTCTTTAATAACCAATCCCTTTCATACTAAGGACTGCTAGACTTGCATTTATTCGTTTCAAATCAAATTTTAAGCACCGATACTTGATAACTTTTGCAAGTAGTTAGCTAAGGCCATCCGAGAATTCCATGGTTGAATCGGGTTCGCCGTTCACTACAAAGTATAATTGTATGGTTCGATCGCAAAGAAAGGGTAATTGTTTGTCTCTAGAGACAATTTCAAAAATTATAGGATGCAACGCCACTGTATTATTTATTGGCTATTTTAGTTTTTGACAAAATACTAAAAATAATTATGTCGAGTTTTCATAAATCACAATGAACAAACCCTTATTTTACTAATTTACGTAGGGTTTCGTACTATTTTTCCTTCCAATATCAACATTTTTGCGTTATTTGACCTATTAGTTTCATATAAATTTTCAAATATAAAAATAGAATTGATGATAAAAGTATTACACAAAAAAATTCGATAAGTGTATGGGTGGGTTGGGTTAAGTCGAGCCTAAAACGCCATTGCATAAGATTGGTCCACTCATTAAATGGGTTTGCTTTTTGGGCCAAAGCCTGCCCACTGGCCCAAAAAACTGCCAAACCTATTCATTTTATGAGTGAATCGCCCCGTCCATTGATCACCTCTATTAAAAAAATAGATATGTTTGCAATTGATTTTTGGTATATGATTAGCAGCTCAATTTTGTGCCTCGTAAGCTTAATTTATAAAGCTAGAAGACAATAGTATTCTTTTTACGTATACTGTGTTGTCCAGTGAAAAGGATCTCGGAAGATGTAGAATTGCGAAATTAGTGACAAAAGTTAAAATAAGGTATTGAAAATGATTTAAATTTGCTTCATTTACAAGTTAGTTCCCCCGCGAGTTTTGACTGAGACCTGAAGCCCCTTTGGAAACTTACAATGCACTCAAAAATTGAATTGTCCATATAAAATAATAATTTTGTCAAAGTTGGATCACCAAAAAATGGGCTAAAAAACGCAAAAATAATAGTTTGCTATTGTGCATCACTCCCGCAATTCATCCGTTGACTTTTGGCAATCAATGCCATGGAAGACATTAATGGAGTTTGACCCTTTTTTATCCACATATATCCAAATCAAATTTATTAATAAGAAAAATAATTAACACCACAAAAAATATAAATCGGTACACTTGTGATAAATTTACTCAAAAATAATTTTTCGATAACCAAAAACTCTAAACTGGTACAACTGTGACAAATCTACTATCAAAAATCCAAAATTGGTACATTTATGACAAATTTACCCTCTCCCCCGTTAGTTTCTGTTAAATTGGATTAATACTCATGAAAAATCACAAATCGATACACCCGTGATGAACAGAGGATAAAACTCTAAACTGATACACCCGTTAATTATCACGTATCATCCAACTTAACAATTTGACTGTAAAATTTAACAGAAATTAACGAAGGATAAATTTATCACAGGTGTACTGATTTTGAATTTTTAGTAAAAAAATTAATTTAAGATAAATTTATTATAAATATATTAGTTTGAAATTTTTTGTTGTATTAATCTTAATTAAAAAAATAGCCCATTCATGCTTATGCCGTTTCAACGCATTGAGTGTCTTTTCATCAACATTGGTCGACGAGGTATAGCCACGTGTCATGGGATGACGTGTAACTTTTGCACTAGTGAAGGTCGAACCTATGCGAACTAATTATTGACTAATTATCGAAACCGAGGCACGAGTAAAGGGTGTGAGCGAATTTAATAAGATATGTTGACCTCATTGTCCGATGCAATGCGTCTGCTCCACGTTTGGTGATAGAAAATAATAGGAAAAATGATCGAAATGGTCCGTGAACTTTAGCTAAATATATAATGTGATCTCTAAATTTTTAGTTTATTCGATATAATCTATAAATTTTTACTTAATATGTAATGTGATCCTTAAACTTGGACCATAAAATTTTTAATACAAGTTCAATTTAGTCTTTTAGACTATATGAAAATGATCAATGTTGTCTCCGATCTTGAATTAATAGAAAGACAACATTATATATTTTTATATAGTTCAAGGACTACACTGAATATGTATCAAAAGTGCAAGAATCATATTGAACATATTAAAAATTTGGAGACTACATTGCACATTGGGTTAAAGTTTATAGACTACATAAGTTCAGGGACCACATTACACATCGGGCCAAAGTTCAAGGACTATAATTTTATTCATTTTCAATTAGGCCTTGCTCTAGCCTCTTTAGGTATTATTAATTAAAATTAGGAATTCGATTGGCCTTGTAGGAATAGTCCTCCAATTTGTGTCATTATTCCAAAATAATAATATTTGGCTCCATTTATTTCGAAGAAAATGAATGATTTGAAAAATATTTTTCAAAAAAATGATCGCTTGCATCGCTTAAAATTATTAGTTAATGAAAAATATTTTCATAATCAACGACAATCATATCCAAATATTTTCATAAACAATGAAAATATTCTGCGTTTATTCATTTTCGTAAGTAATACAAGCGATCGATTTTCTTTTTTCACGAAATAAATGGAGCCTTAGGGTGTGTTTGTTTTACGAAAAACGGACCATTTCTTGAAAATACTTTCCAGGAAATCATTTTTCAGGAAAATGAGTTTATTTTTCGGTGTTTGGCTAAAACTCAAAAAGACTTGAAAAGTATTTTCAGTTATTTTGTGAGGAAAATCTGATGTTGAAAATTTAAAAAAAATTGTATTTTTAAAATTATTTCAAATTATTTTGAAATTTTTTAATTATTTTTATTGAGAAAAGAAAATACATGAATGTTTTCTTTCTTAGAAAGAAAAGAAAAAGAAAAGAAAAGAAAAGAAAAGAAAAAATATTAACAAATTCAAGATGATCAATTTCGGAAAATATTTTCACTTTCTTATATTAGGGAATTCACTTTCCTAAAATTAAACATGATATTTGTGTTGACCGAAAAGTATTTTCCGTTGACCAAATCATTTTCGGAGAACCAAACGGATGAAAATCCAGAATCCGAGAAAACACTTTCACTAAAACAAACACCTTTAGGATCCATTTGTTACGCGGAAAGCATTTTTCGGGAAAACACTTTTCTCATTTTCAGACGTTTGGTTTTCTTAGGATAATGAGTCAATGAAAAATGTTTTCTTAGTCAAAGAAAAAGGTTTTCTTACCAAAACATAAATTCAGGAAAATGATTTTCTCTTTGAAAGAATTGAAAAACGTTTTTCGAAGTATGACTAGCTATCGACGTTTGGACCCGAAACTCTTCACTTGGGCACAAAACCCCAACGTTGGTTCCCGAGTCTCGACATTTAGGACTAGGCTTCGGTGGCTGGGCTCGAGACCTCAGTATCCAAGGCCCAGGTCCATCGAGGCTGAGCCCGAACCCCTGGTGCCCGTACTCGATACTTCGGCACTCGAACTTGAGTTCATAAAGGCTGTGCTGAGGCTTCCAATGCTTGAGCTCTAGTCTTGACCCTCCGACCCAAGTCCACAAAGGCCGTGCGTAGGTCTTCGGCGCTCAGGCTCGGATCCTTAATTAATGAAACGTTTGTTCTTATAAAAATATTGCTTTAAAAAATTAAAAAAAATATATATTTATTATTTATTTTTAAAAAAATCATTTTTATTTTTTAAAAAATTGAATTATTATATTATTTATTCTTTTCTTTTTCTTTTTCTTTTCTTTCTTTTTCTTTTTCTTCTTTCTTCTTTCTTGACTGGTCACCAGGCAAGCTTGCGGCCTCTGGCGTCGAACCTTGAGCTCACCCTAAGCCAGTAAGCTCACGGTGGCCTCTAGCAACGATCCTCGAGCTCGCCCAAGGCTGGCGAGCCTTGAGCTCGCCCTAGGCCGACAGCCCAGAGACCGGCGAGATGTAGGTCAGCAAGCTCGCCAGGTCAAGGTGAGCTCAAGTTGGGTTGAGTTCAACGAGTTGTGAGCTCACCAACTCGAGCTCCGTCGAGGCTGGCGAGCTCATGCTCGGCTAAGGTCAATAGGCTCACCTGTGGCCATCGTCGGACGAGCCTTGAGCTTGCCGATTGGTCGTGGCAGAGGAAGGAGGAAAAAAAAAAAGAAAAAAATTCCAATTTTTTCATAAAAAGAAAAGAGAAAATAAAAAATAATTAAATTTTTTATTTTTTAAATAGAAAATTCGATTTTGTTTTGCTTGAAATATAGTCATGAGATTGAAATCATTTTCCAATGAAATTCAAATATTAGAAAATGATTTCCATCGTGTATCACCAAACAAAGGAAAACTAAATGTTTTTTTGAAAAATGATTTTTTGGAAAATATTTTCCTCTATTATAAGTTTTCCGCAGAACAAACACACCCTTTAATGTTGCCAAGATTGAAATATTAGAGTAGGGATTCAATTTAGTCAATTGAAATCACTCAATTTTGATTTTGGATCTCATTATTTACCATTCTCCAATCAAACATTTAGATGAAGTTGGTTCATATAAGGAGCTTGTTTGCTTTAAGCTTGTGTAAGTTGGCCTATATTATTAATAGCATAATATTTTTTTAATCAAGTGCTTGAATATACTTTATTTATTTAACTACCCATTTAAAATTTTCCGGTTTGCTTTCCAAATCATTCATCTAGATTGGATTTAACAAGCGATTTTTCCCGGCATCTTTCAATTTGGAGGGCTCAATCCCTTGTTAAGCATGTTTAATAAGAAATATCAATTGCGCATGACACAAACAAATTACTGCATCCAAAAAACGAATGTTGAAAATATTAATTGCACATGACACGATACCTTTCTTCTCTCCTCCTCCCCAACTTCTCTCTCACTTTCTCTCTCATGAATAGTGAAGTTAAAAATTAGCTTAATGAATAAGTACGAACTTATGGGTGTGTATTGTAGGAGTGTGCAAAGGACTCGGGAATCACCTGGACTGCTTGGAACCGAACCTGACTAACTCGGAACAAAAAAGATCCCGGTTCTAATCTATTAGAATCGATGAGCACCGGTCTGATTCTCGATTTTAGACATGGAATTGCCCATCCGCCCATCTGGATTAAACTAATAATATATATAATTTTTAAGAAAAATTTTCAACAAAAAAAAAGAAAATTTTTTGAAAAAAATGAAAATCTTAAAATCTCTAATTTGAAGTTCAACGCCCATCAATTAAGTACTCATATTATTTCTCTTTTCACCTTGTTTGAATCGTCTCTCTAGTTTTCACTTATGGCCTTGACTCTCAAGCTCAACACCTATCAACTCACGGCCTCAATTCTTAACTCATAGCCACGCCTCCGATCGTTTATTGCCTCCCTCGCTCGCTCTCGGTTACCTCAATTTGCATGAAGCTTGATAGGATCGACTCCATCGATCCACCCAGGAATCGTACCGGCGTTCCTATTCCCGAGTGGATTCATTAAACCAATGGACAGTTTCCTGTTCCAATTTTTCGGAATCGGTATTTAATAGACGGTTTCCGGTTCTATAGTGGAAACCGCCCATCCAAACCATGCTCATCCCTAGTATGTATTGCACATTTCTACATCATCAAATGGAAATTTTCAACAAAAAGAAAAAGGAAGTAAACTTTCTTAAGACTTTTACTTTAGTTCTATAATTTTTAATTGATCATAAATTTCGTAGGGCAATCGCTTGGTTATGTAACTTTTCAATTGATCACTTGAGACGTCACAGTTTTTAAAAAACCATTCACGACAAACGCTAGCCACTTTGGATTTCCGTCATTCATGGTAAACGTCTTGTAAAAGTCGCGGCTATCTTTTAAAAGTCACGACATTCAAGTAAGCAATTAAAAAGTTCAGGCACTTAAGGTTGCGTTTGGTCAACCGGATAAAAGTCAGGATATGATATGTTTTATCCTATCCTGTGTTTGGTGATGGTCCGGGATAGGATAAGGTCGGATATAGACCGGATATAGCCCGGATAAAAAAATCTAGAGAAGAGGGTGGGATAGATCAGGATAGAATTTCTAATGCCTATTTTTCCGGAAACCCTACACTCCAATCGCCGTCATCTTCATCCTCACACCTTGTGCGCTTTCACCAAAAAAATTTCTTGGCTTTTTTTCCTTCACTGACTCCTCCAGACCCGTGAATAGCAAAAAAATAAAAATAAAAATTATCCTATTCGACTTTAAATCCGTAGTCCATCAAACAACGGATAGGATATGAAGAAATCCCAGGATTTCTTATCCTATCCTATCTAATCCTATCCTATTTATAAATCCGGACGACCAAACGCAGCCTAAGTGATTACGATACTTGTGATTACCTTATCTTGTTCGAGTCGTGCCTAGTCCAAGAAAATATCATTGTCTTTTACTCGCTTCATAGAATTTCTCAAGTCACGAAAACGACCGGTTACCAAGAATGATATAATAATATTATACACCTAATCATGTGAATCAAATAGATCACAAGTGTCCCCGGAAAAAAAAAATAAAAAAGAAAAAAGAAGAAGGAAAAGAACCGGCCAACGTCTCGATCCAACGTACTCGGGGTCAATCACAATCAGACGACCGATCACGACCCGAGGTAATCACGATCGACGGACAGCACCTGGAGCCCGCACCGTCGCCCATCACGTGCGCGTCCGCACCGTAGCCCACCCTCGTCCCGCTCTCGTCATTCTCGCTCGTTCACGCAGCCCCGAATCTCCACGCCAGCTCTGCACAGCTAATACGTGATTTAAAAAAATTAACTCGCAACCTAATTTCCCAATCTCGTCAGATTCACCTAAATCTCAGGGTAAAATGACATAAACGGGCTAAATGTGATCCGTGAATTTTAAATTTATTCAAAGTAATCCCTGAACTTTAGTCCAAACGTGTAATGTCGTCTCTAAAACTTTAATTTGTTCAACATGGTCCCTAAAATATCGGTACATATTCAATTTAATCTCGGACTGTATGAAAAATATTTAATATTGCCCTTCCATTAATTTAAGCACAGAGACAACATTGAGCATTTCCATATTATCAAGAGACTGAATTTTTTAAGTTCAGGGACGACATTGCAAAGTTGTCCAAAGTTCAAGGCCCACGTTTGACGTCTGACTTGAATATATACCAGGAGTTTATGGACTACATTGAACAGATTATAAGTTTAGGGATGACATTACAGATTGGGTCAAGGTTCAGGAACGATACTACACATTGGATTAGAGTTCAGGGACCACGTTACCCGTTTGCCAGAAGTTCGGGGGCCATTTGGGTCATCATCCCTAAATCTCGTTTTAAATAATTAAATTAATAATAAGAATAATTATAACAATAACAAAACAACAGCAACTTAGAAGAATAATAATAATAATAATAGGGAGAAGACAAGGAAGAGCTCCATTCACGCATACGACCATGGCATGAAACCAGAAGCGCTCTCTCTCTCTCTCCTCTGGCCAGATACACAGAGCAGCAGAGCACGTTCCCGTTGAAAAACCCTAGAGCGCTTCGTCCCTCCGGCCCCTGCCTTGCCCCTCAAGCGTCGAATCCAGTCGTCGCCGATCCCCGCCGTCGTCTCGCGGTGGTGGTGGTGGTGGTGGTGGTGGTGGTGGATGCCCGTCGGGGTACCGGAGGAGGTCCCGGAGTTGAAGCGGCCGGTCGGTCGGGCTTTCGGTCGTCCTCCGTTTGCGATTTTTGATGAGGAGGCTGCATCGGCGCCTGAGGATCCTGATCCTCTCCCTCTTCTCCGTCTCCGTCTTGGCCCCCGTTCTCCTCGTCACCTTCAGGCTCAAGCACATTTCCGCCACAGGTTCGTGCCGCGGCCGCGGCCGCGGATGGCCCTCGTGGGAGATGGGCTTTGGTCTTGGTTGCCGATCTTAGTTTCGGGCTGTTTGGTTTTTTGTTTTCTGATGCGAGGATTGATCGTGGGTTGTATTTTGTTTGAATGTGTTGTTGCAGGACGCAAGGAGTTTCTGGAGGAGTTCTCCAATAGGGTATGAATCTCGTGACTCTCTGTTAAAATTTTTGTCTTTTGCTTGTTTGGTTTTGTGTTGTTTTGTTTTGTTTGGGTGTTGGTTGATTATCGGAGAAAAGAAGTTTGCCTTGTGGGTTGGTCATACGAACAGAGTAAAGTTCATGTCTGAGGTGGTTTTGCAATTGGAACTTACTGCAAAAAAAAAAAAGGCTCATGTTCATTTGCAATGTACCGCGATTCCGTGTATGGACATGGAGTTGCGGGTTTTTTTATGCGGCTGCGAAGATTGTTTTTTCTGTACCTGATTTTTGAGATTCACTTTGATTCTCTCGTGCAGAAATTTAGTGCGGATGTTTGGAGACTTAATTCAGTCGATCAGGTATGAGTAAAAAGTTATTTGTACGGGCTGCATTGAAGCGCCTAATGTGATTTTGGTCAGTGGTTAATGCATACGGGATTGGGATTGCTTTTTCTCTTTTAGGAAGAGGGCGAGGGCTTGAAAGAGCCGAAACACGTAATTTATGAAGACAATGAAGTTGGTTCCATGGTCAGCTATACTTACAATAAGGTCCATCAGTCTGCGGAGTCCAGAGGCACTGCAGAAAGAACTCAAATCTTGGAAAGAAATGGTTGGTGTATCTTGCTTCTGTTCTTTTTTTTTTTTTTTTATCTTGACCCAAAGCTGATCTCTGATTATGGCTGCCTCAAAATTAGGAACTACACGCAGAAGTGCTAAGGAAGATGAGCAAATTCAGCATCATGAAGTTCCATCCACATCCAGAGGACAGGTACCCTTTAACAGATGAAAGAAGCTACTAATCACAGTTTTGGTTTATTTCTGGTTAACATGATGGGAGCTAGGAATGACACTCTGGTCGGAACCTGTAATACGCTAATAGCTATTGGGAATAGAATACAGTTCAAAACAGGGCTTTGATCTGCGTAGGGTGTACTGACATTATTTAGCAATCTAGCTTCATGGATTCACTGATTTCTACCTTATTAGGTTGATTTGTTTGCAAGCAAAGAATCTTCTACTTTGGTTGACACCTACTTTAATCACGGGCTTAGGTCATTCGGAATTTTTACTCTGTAGGTATTTTTTAGGGTTCTCAGATTGATGCTAGTGAAGTAATCATTCTTGCAATTTATTTGTCATATTATCATTTTGCTAATCTCAAGATTTGGTAGATGTATTTCCATCCTATGTAGTGTTTCTTTCAGCCTTCCATGAGCAATATTCAATTGGTGTCTTAAGGGGGTTGACTTTGGTTATTGTCTGTTTAAATAAAAAAACATGCTTTCTTGTGGTCAACTTTTATTTCACCATCAAATGGTTAACTTGCAACATGATTACAACTACAATTATTGTCTGGTAATTTCTGGTGGTCATCATGGTCTGTCGTTTTAAACTGAGATATCTGGTTTGAGATGAGAGTTCACTTTTTCTATTGATATGATAATGTTGAGGTAGAAGACTTTGAGCTAGTTTTACATGACATCAGGCACGTGTGAATAGCTATTACCTGCTGCATGTTGGATCATAAGACAGCATCTGGGGTCCATCTGCTTCGATTATCAGAACATAGGATATGAAGTTCACAAGAATAAAGGGAGACTGAAATTGAACTGATAACTGTGTTATGCTATCTGTGGCAGAAGCCAGAAGCAAGGGGAGGAGTGTTAGGGCCTTGCGTTAGATAAATTGCTCTAGAGAAATATGAGGAATCCCACCATTGTTATAATGTGCTTGGTTGATTGTTAGAAAGGTAACAAAAAACAATGATTTTATGGTGAGAAGTACACCAGTAACTAGTCTTCCTCAGAGAATGGGGCAGATGGTGTGACATTAATTTGTATTGCAATGCCTCTCGCTGTAGAATTATGTCCTTGACACTTGGAGAGTGTCAACCCATCTATGGCTCTGTGTTTTTTTTTTCTAGAGTAAAATGGATTTCCTGTGGTTTTGAGAGCTTTGCCTATTCACCTGGGAATGAAACCTTATCCATTACGATCAAGAATAATGCGAGCTTCTCTTGACTTTTCTATTCTTGTGTCCTCAGACTCCGTTGTTGCTTCTTTTTCCTCTTGTGGTTGTTTCGCAATTGCCTGCGAATCTGGGAATGATATAACTAGTAAATGTGTTCCCTCTGGACAACATATCTAGGAGCCCTGTTTCAACTATATGAGACGTTAACGGTCATTTGTTTCCAGGGTCATCTTGTAGTTTCTTATCACTGGATTTCCACTTGAATGATTGCTTTTCACTGGGATTGCTTGTCAGTCATTGACCTGGCCTTTTGCCATGTTCTGTTAACCACTAAAATGGAGACGAGCTTTTCTTTACTTGCTCTGTTTTCCAGAAGCGAATTATATCATGATGTGTTTTGAAGGCGTAGCATGCACATGTGTTTTTAGATAATATAATTTTCATATTAACAAAAAACTTGATGTCGATAGTTGTTAACATGAGCACATCCTGTTATTGAAGCACAATGGAGCATTAAACTGCAGAAATGATACGTGATACTCCCTTTCGCTTTAACGTGGTACAACTTAAGGTAGTTTTATCGTGCCCTCATATAAAAAAAATTGTATCATCTGCAATTTTTCCATTAATTGCAGGAGAAATTCGATCAAACTATGGTCCGCCAAGTTCAGAGGGGACAGCCTCAGGAGCAAAGTTTGTCAGATAAAAAGGTGAAAGAGATGAAAGATCAGCTGATTAGAGCAAAAGTATTCTTGAACTTTGCACCGCCAGGTAGTAACTCGCATATTGTGAAAGAGCTGAGACAGCGGATGAAAGAGTTGGAAAGAGCAATCGGTGATGCCAAGAAGGATTCTGATTTATCTAGGAGGTTCAGCCACTATTATTATTCCCTATGCTGATTAATGATCTAGCTATTGAACTGTATTCCTCTTGGAAAGTTGGTTTCTTCGAATATGAGTGAAATCTCCAAAAATCTGATCGCTACTCTTAGGTCATTGCTTGCTGGTGTCAATAATATTGATAACAATAGAGAGAATATAAGATACCTTGTATGCTCCGATCTTTTCCTCTTAAAGGAGTTGTTTAATCCTTCTTCTTTATTCATGATGCTATTTCTGCGAAATTGCAGAGCTTGGCAGAGAACAAAAATCATGGAAGTTTCCTTGTCCAAAGCCAGTCGTGCCTTTCCAGACTGTTCATCCATGGCCACAAAGCTCCGTGCTATGACTTACAACACTGAAGAGCAGGTTCGGGCGCATAAGAATGAAGCTGAACATCTTATACAGCTTGCTGCAAGGACTACACCAAAAGGTCTTCATTGCCTTGCTATGCGGCTCACTTCAGAGTATTTCACCCTTCCAGCTGATGAGAGAAAGCTTGCTAACCAGGAAAAAGCACGTGATGGAGATCTCTATCACTATGCTGTATTCTCGGACAACATTCTTGCTTGTGCAGTAGTGGTCAACTCAACAGTGGCACATGCTGCGGTAATTGCTTCTGAATTTTTCTTATCTTGGTGGTTTGATTTCTTGTTTCCAGCCTTGATTCTCTATATTTGAGACTCGTTTAGCAATGACCAGACATTAATGAGCATGAGATGATGAGTCTTATTAAAGGTTGAATTCGCTTCATATCCGATAGAGCAAGTGATGGAAGTGCTGGACCATTTGGAAATTCCTTCTTTGTATCTTAGATCTCGTTGATGCTATGTATGAGCTCGTTTTCTAAGTATGAAGAATTTTGGATCACCCTTCCGCCATTGGCAAGTCCAAATATAATGAGTAATGTCAGTGATAAAAGAATTATGCTTAAAATTTTAACACAGATAAAATATATGTCGGGATCTCATGTTTTTCTCGAGAGCCTGTCTGTTTGTCTGGGTGATTCTCACCAGCCTTCCCTGGATCCACAATTGCCATCCCTTCCATCTTAAATTCCTCTCATCAAAGTACGACTGTTTTTCTGTTGAGACTGGGGTGGAATATTGTAATTTAGCAATACTGCACAGTAAAACTATGTACATCTGCCCTGGACACTGAATAAATCTTTACTCAACTTGGAAACTCCAATCATGCACCACACCTCTAGAAAATTTCAGCTTTGAGGGGAATATCTAAGACACCTTGCTACCCAAAGGCCACAGAAAGATTGAAAAGAGTCTCAGCCTGCGGTATCTTATTTGTTTTTCTTTTATCTGACAACAAATCTACCCTTTAGTCACTGACTGAGGGAAAGGAAAGCACTAACAGTTCAGAGCGCACACAGATCCCTAATTTTTCAAAGCCTGCCCTTGTTTGGTATATTAGATACTTTGGTTTGTGCATTCTATATTTCCATATTCAAATTTGAGTTTTGTGAGACCAATTGTTAATTAAAAGCTGGTAACCATGGTAGGCTATTTACAAGATGAATTTAAACAAATAAATCAGCTCAAACAGAATAACTGGTATGATTTTACAGAGTGAGTGATGGCATTGTTTTGCACCTTTAATAAATGGATGTCTTCGTTCATATCGTATAGTTAGTTTACTTACGTCGCAAGTACTTGTTTTTATTACCAAGTAAAAGTTGCGGAAGTAATTACATTTCATCCATCTCACACCTGTAACTGCTCGTAAAAATTGTAGTTTCAGTTTTTGCCCTTGGTGAGGGGAAGTAGTGTATGTGTGTATACACGACACTGTTTTATGCTATCAACACAGAAGTTGGAGGTAGCTTTCGGTCTTCACAGACATAATAATCTTCCATTCATGACTTGAGTTTCATACGGTATTTCTCATAATATTGACTAATACTGAATAACCAATTGAATGACTATTTTGTCGATCTGTAGTTTGAGGCAGTTTGATCATTTGCTCTACTTGCCACTTCATTGCTGCTTGCTCAACTTCAATCTTTTCATGCACACCCAGGGCATGTTTTGAAAGTTTATTTCTTTTGTTTGGCCGATGAAGAGTTTTTTTAGTTAGCTCTCTGATCTCATGAGTCATGAGCTAATGTCCCACTAGTCCTCTAGTGCAATTGCTCGTCAGTTTAGCTAGATTTTACACTTATTCTTGCAGAAGAACAGCGTTGATGATTTAATTCCATGATTTCTTTTTTATGAAAAAGATGCCGGTTGCTCATTGGTCACTTTTTGCAGGAGCCAGAGAAGATCGTGTTCCATGTAGTGACAGATTCCCTCAATTTCCCAGCAATTTCTATGTGGTTTTTGCAAAATCCTCCTGGAAGAGCGACTGTAGATATCCAGAGCTTAGAAAATTTTGAGTGGCTTTTGAAAAAATATGCTTCATCAATGCAGAAGCAGAATGCCCATGACCCTCGATATACTTCTGCACTGAATCATCTACGGTTTTATCTGCCAGATGTTTTCCCTCTGCTGGATAAGATTGTGTTTTTGGACCATGATGTGGTAGTGCAAAGGGATCTTACCGAGCTTTGGGATGTGGATTTGAAGGGAAAAGTAAATGGGGCTGTGGAAACTTGTCAGGAAGGTGATGCTTCATATCGGCGGATGGACATGTACATTGACTTCACAGATCCATTCATTTCCGAGAGGTTCGATGCCAATACGTGCACATGGGCGTTTGGGATGAACTTGTTTGATTTGCAAGAGTGGAGGAAGCAAAATTTAACTGCAAAATATGGCAGCTACTTGCAGCTGGTATGTGTTCAATGCTAGGTTTCATTTCTTTATCATGTAATTGTATACCTGCTAGTATTCTTTCATGCCTCTAAAATAACTCTAAAAAGCACCGCAGCTTATCAAGAGCACCATTTACATGTCATCTCCTTGGACAATGAACGTCTTATTGGTCTGAGTTTGTGCTAACTAATTACGTCAATCCCCCACGAAATAGTAAGGAGAAAGAGACTGATAGAAAGGGAAGGATGAGAAAGACTAGTGTATTTTCTTTAATTCATATATTTAATTGTCCGCATTGGGTGATTTTCCAATATGAATTGCCTGTGCTGAAACTTCTGTTAAGGATGGTGAAGCATAAATGACATTAAGGATGTCAAATATAAAAAGAAGTGATTGTAATTTGTTAATTCCTGTTCGCACTTTCCTTGATTTCTTATTATTTCGTCCTCATATTCCTCTCTTCTAATTTAAGATTTCCTTTTAAGTGGATGCAATTGTATGGTGTTGATTTAGTTGCGCTAGGGTTTACCAAGTATCTTAAACTTCCTTTCCCAGGCATATGATTTTGATAAGAAAACTGGGGAGGCTGTATGGGAATCGCATTATTTGGCTTGTCCTGCTCACTTTATCTGTGACAACGGCCCTTCTTATGTCTGAAATGATTTGAATTGGACATTTTAGGAACTCGATTTCTGTGGTGCTAGTTGCAGGAGCATGGGAAGCCATTGTGGAAGGCTGGCAGTTTACCGATAGGCTGGCTCACCTTTTACAACCAGACAGTAGCTCTGGACAGGAGATGGCACATCCTCGGCCTAGGTCATGAGTCGAATGTCGCCCTGGGCGACATTGACCATGCAGCAGTTATACACTTTAATGGTGTCATGAAGCCGTGGTTGGAAATCGGGATCAGGAAGTACAAGGGTTACTGGACCAAGCATGTCATTTTTGACCACCCTTACTTGCAACAATGCAACGTCCACGTGTAGTCCCGGCCACTTGAGGAGTATTCTTAAACCACATGGCGCACCCGTCAGCACTTGATTATTCTTCAAGAACAAAGGAAGCTTTGATTCTTTCAATCTCTTATAAATTTTTGTGTAAATTACCTTCCATTCTTTCGAAGAGAACTATCCGGCCATAATTACCATTGGAGCAGAGGTTAACTTAGTTCAATAAGAATCCCCCCACACCTTCCTACCCCCCAAGCAGATATTTGTAATGCTCTTTAGCTCTTGGATGTACATAAAACTCATCTCAGATAATTAAGGCTTCTTAATTCTCGGCCGAACGTCTGGTCTAAGCTGTACTTATAGCATCATCGTGCTTTTTGGGTGCCGATGCCACCAATTGATCTTGGTCAGGCGCCGAAACTCTCTCCGGTTAACTTACGTCCACGAGTTCTCTTCGCAGACTCAGCATTCTATTAGCCCGCATTCTGCTTGAGACATTGTTCATGAATTGACAATCCTTTCAATTAATGGACTCAATCTATCCCTCGGCAGCAGTGCATGATGCTTTAGTTGCTGGACCTCTTGGGCTTCGAATAGTTCGGCTTCCTCTCTCAATTTTTTTCTTTTTGGAGAAAAATGATACAAATAGTCTATGAACTTTAACCCAATATGTAATGTGATTCTTTGACTTTTAATTTGTTTAATGTAGTCCTTAAACTTTTGGTACATATTCAATTTAGTCCCTGAATTATATGAAAATATTTAATGTAGTCCTTTATCATGGATTACGTTGAATATTTTCATATAGTTCAGAGACTACATTGAATATGTACCAAAAATTTATGAATCACATTATATATTGGGCTAAAATTTATGAACTATTTGTTTAATTATCCATTTTTGGGGGGTTTCTCTCCAGAGAAGTCAGGTCTGCTTGCTAAGAGCTGTAGGGGCTCTAAATGGATGATGTGACACGTGGACAAATTGGGTTGGGCAGGTGCGGATAAAGGATATCAAATGAGGGGCTTTCCTGCTATCCATGGTCCTGTGGTGCCTTCTCGTTTTTATGCAAAATCCTCTTCTCATCAAGCCTCTCCATCAAATAAACCGTTCTCACTCGCCAATCACACCCAACACATCCCTTTGGAGAGAGAAAGAGAGAGGAGAGAGATGGCCACCATCACTGCAAGCTCTGCAACCTCCACGGTCTCATGCAGAGGTCTCTCTCAGAAGAGACCTCTTGGGGCTTCATCCTCCCCTGTTCTGGGTAACTACCCATCTCTCCTTTTTCTGTCTTTGACCATTTCTTTTGGGGTAAGTTTTGAGAGGTGTTCTAACTGATTGATTCACTTGGTCAGCTGGTTGATTTCACCATCTGATTGGTAAATAACTTTAATGAGATAGATTCAATTAGACCACCTAGGCTACGTTTCACTTCCTACTAAATTAAGTCATTGCTTGCAGCTATTATCTTACCTTCATTTGAATGCAGTCTGCAATCAATTCTTCAATAGTAGAGTCCTATTGCTTCAATATGGAAAGAGAAATGTACTCAT
Organism: Syzygium malaccense; assembly: GCA_031216405.1. Classification (NCBI taxonomy): domain Eukaryota; kingdom Viridiplantae; phylum Streptophyta; class Magnoliopsida; order Myrtales; family Myrtaceae; genus Syzygium; species Syzygium malaccense. Next base: position 19,353,644 of record CM062254.1, read on the forward strand.
AAGATGAGCCAAGCCGACGCTCCGAATCTGAATCCTTTTTTTCAACAATTACTATGGCCACAGGGTTGCCTGCAATTGCAATGAAGGGAAGAGTCAAGTGTTCCGCAGATGGGAAGCCCTCGGAGCCAGAGAAAACCTCGAGCGTGGGCATGAGTGCATCGCTGGTCGCGGCCCTGTGCGCGGCGACCATGTCAAGCCCGGCCATGTCTCTGGTGGACGACAGGATGACCACCGAAGGGACGGGGCTCCCGTTCGGGTTGAGCAACAACCTGCTCGGATGGATCCTGTTGGGTGTGTTTGGGCTCATCTGGGCTCTTTACATCATCTACGCCTCGAGCCTTGAAGAGGATGAAGAATCGGGATTGTCTCTCTGAATCTTCAATGAGAGCATCATTCAGGGGAATGTAGAATCCACAGAGATTGTTCACTCAAATGTGCCTGTAGCATGGACTACCCTTTGCTTGTGAAATCTTATATGTATCTGTATAATTAACGGTTCATCACCTTTCGTTAATATTCTTCTCTTTCGAATCATTTGACCCTATATTAGTACGTAACCCTGGCTCATTTCGACTTTAAACTGAAGATGATGACTTTGACCAAGCACGATAACAAACACTGAATTAGCCATTCGTGTAGGTTAAGCGATTCTTCAGCAATTTCAAATTGTTTCAAGCTTTCCAAAGTTCGTGGGCAGCGAGATGAGACATGGTTCTATACATTCTTTTTAACCCTCGGTCGATTCCAGGACACATTATCAACGACAGGGGTAAATTTCTCCATCCGATAAAGAACCACCGCATTACGGAATAGGCGAACTGAATTCCGAGGTCATTTGAGTTCCATAGATTCCAATGTCTGCCAGAGAAGGGTTTGTTCTACTTAGTTTTCCAGCATAGCTTTAGAAAACAGCCGAAGAGAAATTTAACCCAATTCGGCTTCATGCAACAGAGAATTTACAATCCATAGGATAGAAAACCGGGAACTACCAAAGCAATCATATCGAAAAGAACAAAGCCAAAGTTATCGAGAAAATCCTGCGCATACTTGATAAAGGAAATTCCACCATCGAAAGAGGAAAGCGATAGCTGTGAAAAATTCCACACGCACGCCTCGTCTATGTAGACAAGAAAAAAGAGCTTTTCTACGCCCAGAAGAAAGAGTTTGCAAGGGCCAATAGCTGCAGAATTGGACTCCTTTGATCACAACTTAGCTTGCACTTCAAACTCAACATGAGGTGAAATACTGATAGGGGGAGAAGAATAATCAATGAAGGCAATGGCATTCAACCCAGGACACCAAATATACATGACCAAGTCCGATGCTAGCCTATGCATTAAACCGTAGCATTCCTCCTATAGTTCCTCTCCACAGTCAATACTGACGCGACAGACACTTATGTCACAGCCCAGAGATCATTACACCAGAAGGTGCCTATGACCACTAAAATGGAAGACTGATAAGACTTTGGCACATATGACTTCAATTAACTTGTCATTTAATACACATAATACAGAAATAAGGAACATATACAGGAGATGCTATAGCTAAGTACTCGTTCGGTAGCGAACACAGTCAATCCTGTTATTGACAGATCTGCCTTACCAACCCAAACGCATATTCATCATTCCCACCATGAAAGGGGACCCAAACCATCATTATCAAGCGATCCCTGTAAAGTAAAAAGTTTAATAAGTATTAGACCTGCTCGAACAATCCAGTCAGGTTTTAAAGATGAGGAGATAACATAGAAGGTAATTAAGATAACACTTGGGCAATAACATGAAGAGACATCGATCATGGGGGTCATTGGCTTCTTTTGGGATAACATTGCATGAAAGACAGTACTTCATCTCCTAATGAAGTCTGTGTAAGGAGTCTAGAGATTGTAGCCATCAGCACTAGACCAGTAATGCCTCAAGACAAAAAAATAGAAACGAAGCTGTAGAGGCACCAAACATGGTTTGAGAAAGAACTCACAGTAATCACCATAGGAGCAAATGGCTTCGCATCTTTTGGTTGTTCCAGTGGAATTGAAGGATAATTTACACTCTGAACTCTGAATCTGATAGTCTGCATTTGATAAGACATGCTTCTATTTTTACTTTTTCAAATCCATATCACAAAGAAGGAAACTAAGTAGGTTACAAGTAAATTGCTGGAAAATGTGACAAGTTCAGCAATAAATTTAGGAACCAAAGCAACAACCAAACCTCGCCAATCTCATCAATAGGATATAATACTGTGCCCGATGTCTGATCAGCTCCGTTTTCCTCATTTGCATCACGATATTCCCATATCCATCTAAACTGGTTCCTGCAATTACGTATTGGTTAACCAAAAATGACATTTCCCATAGAAACAATATATGCACGTGCCCACAAAGAGCTTCCTAAGGAACAACTCAAATTTCCAGTAATAATTAACCACAATTTAAAGAAAAGAGAGGCTCTTACCCATTTTCTGAGTCAGGTTCAAAACGGGATGGGTATGGCAAGAGATGAAAGGGTATGTAAATATCATCAAAAAATCCCATAGATACTGCCAATCACAAAAACGGCATTGCTGCAAGAGTACCTTATAGCTCATAAACAAAAAGGAAAAGAAATTGCCTAACTTGACTATTAGATCACCCACCAATTTCATTAAATTGGTAAACTCTTGCGTGGATTCAACAAGTATCTACAACTAGAAATCATTACCAATGTAAAGTACCTCACAAAGTGAAGATTACAGAAAACCAAAAGATATACTGCAGAAAAATTGTTAGGAAAGACAAGCTTGCATTTCTATTGCAACAAGAATTAATAGCTTCAAAAGACAAGAACATGACATGATGGGAGAGAATTCCCGAAAAAATTCAAATAGTTCCAGAACAGAACATTGTGAGAGAGATGATTAAGATTGTGCAATTATGCGAGACATGATAACTCATAAGAGATGGCAACTCATACAAAGAGAGCATGGAAAAGATAACACGTTGACAAGAACAGGTGAAGATACATCGACCGAAACATTCATCTTCCCAGACATTTCTTCCTTCATTAAGCAACTTAGACACCCCAACTCATCATAACATATGCCAACGCCAGTTTCCATCTACTTAGGTTCCTTTTCACTTTAAAATGCAACCAATTGAAGCCTAAGCTCAATTCTTACCTTTTCTTCCAAGGGTGAGAAAAGTCATTAAAGGTGGATAAACCCTTAGCCCACCGAATATACCAAAAACATGCGAGTCAAAAAAAAAAGGTTATCTAACACAAGAATTTTTGCACTTAAGAACCGAACCTGTAGGGTGCAACTAAAAAACATGTACAAATCGATTCCTCAAAAACCACAGAGACAACTCAGCAAGGAGAAAAATTGACTCTTACTTAGCATCCAAAGTCACCAATATCCTACCCTTGAATGAGCTCGATGAGCACTAACCATCACAATGAATGCTAAAACATGCAGCTATAGTCATTTGTAAACACCTTTATAACCCTTAGAAAGATAATTTTCACTCTGAGAAAACATCAAATTGGTTTCATCCAGAGGTGAGGTGAGAGACCATGTTCATCCTCAATAATTGATAGTTTAAAAGAGGCAATTACCCAACAAATACCAGAGCTTCCATAAGAAGCTATGTAGTTGCGGCTACTTAGATGTGCACCAATTGCTAATCCATTAAAAAAATCCGGTATATGAAAGAGATCCCACACTTAGTCCAAACTACCATGACTAACCCAGTGAACATGCATAGAAAAATTACTTAAAACTTCAAGATGTTTCCCCGCAGTAGTACATCATAGAATGCATTCAAGAAACATCTTCCATCCACAATGAAAAGTTATGACTCATTTTTGCCACCCTTATCGAAGAAAAGATCAAAGCATAAAACTCTATCAAATCAAAATGAAAGTTAACTTAGTTGATATCACTGTGCAGATTATATAGCATATATTCGTCATGCAGACTTTTTTTGTTTGGGCAAAGTCATGCAGACTTCAATAGCCTAATAATCAATCTTCATTTCCCCTGGATAGTAGTTACTAGTTACTGCCCAAACGCATATCCTCACAGGATATAATGCCAGAACGAAACAGCAGCTCTATATTCCCCATAAGACTAGAAAAGAGGCACACACATGCATCTGTTGCTCGTTTGTCAAGAACCACTTTTACACCACTGTGAAAAGGATGACACTGACATTCAGAGGACAGAAGCAAAAGAAGACGGAGTTTAGTATCATGTGCAGATTGAGACATACAGCGCAAACCATCTTTATCAAATTCTTTGAGTTTCGCATCAATTATTTCCCCAATAAATGGACGGAACACTATCAGTCTGCATTCCACCTACAGTGATATCAAAATGACTGTTAATACAGGACTTAATATTAAATAACTAAAAAGAGGGGACAACAATAGGAGAGCATTGTGTAACAAAAGCAAAATTCACCGAAGTATCCCCTAACATGATATCTTGATAAATTAAATAATTTAAAGAGTCAATGACTCACTTTGCTTCACAAATGTTTCGATAAAAAATAAAGGCACAAGTCTTCATAGATATTACCTTATCAAAGACGCTTTGTGCATATCAATACTCTTTCAGGCAATTCGTTTAGAGATGACTCAACTATACAAGCTCTGTGATGATTGACAGATTGGTGGAAGGATAGGAATTCAACATGAAAAAGTGTTGCCTAAACCACTGAACTTAAACTTCCATTTTTTCCCTTTGGGTGGGGGAGGGGCTGTCAGGACAGGGATGTTCCAATAGTTGTCTAATCAAAGTTTACTCCACTAAAAGATGTGGGTAATCTTGGTAGTTCTATTAGATTCCATTTGATTCCAATAAAAGCGACTAGGACCGCGAAGATAGCACTGTCTTTTGCAAATTTTAGGATTTTTTCAGTTATCAAGGAATACGTTATTGGTGGATTGTTTTTCCTTGCTCTGCTAAACGCAAGATCTGTAAAAGGGGAAAAGAACTTCTTGAAGTGAGTTTTGACAAAAAAAAAAAAAAAAGAAAAGGAAACCAAGCTTAGGAGAGCTCATTGCCTTATTTAAACATGGTAGAAGGAAGTACTTTAAGGGAAACCACTATGCAAATCAATATCCCATAAAACAAGAAGGGAAGCTTTGGGACCTAAGCACTTTAAGCCTTCATGCCAATAAGCGCAAGAGAAGCAAACAAAAAGGGAAGTGGAACTGTACAAAGCGATCCTTACTGACTAAAATACGATAGTCGCGACCTTGGATTAGATCGAAGGTCCCGTCCTTATGTGCAACTCACACAATATCTTGACGTATTGGACTTTTCATAAAAAAAGCCGACAGATTCTGGTTATACCAATCCAACACTACTGAAGATCTTAAGCTTACTTATAGAAGAAGCTTATAACAACAACAGGATAAGAATTAACTTACAGAAACAACAAATCCATAAATTTCACTGATTCTCCATATATGAAAGAAAAATGCAGCAACGGAATCTTTCAAAATGTCCCAACATTCTGAACAATGGCATGGGAGATGATCGATATACTTATTGACCAAAAACTAAGGCAGGTAGTGCTCTTTACAAGGTAAGTCGGCAGACAGCGGTTCTAAGTGAATTTATTCAAAGTTGAAATATGAGGAGATGAACTGAAGCAGAGAGAAAATTGCACAAGTCTCTCAACAATCAAACCAGAAAGTGATAATCCACTAAAAAAGGGGGAAATGCTATCGCACAATATTTTGACTGACAGATGCCTCCAGATGACCTATGTGGGCGACTCATTTTGTTACCATATAAAATAGGTTCGACTAAGCATAAAACCTGAAACGGCAAATCTAAATAGAATAAAGTACCGTGTAAGTAGGTGCACCATCTCCTGGAAAGATAAAGCCGCCATCAATTCTTCTGATATCATAGAGAGAAATGCAAAGGCCCAAATTTGCAATAACCTTCATTATAAGAACGAGCAGCATCAGCCTTTACAGTTATTTAATCGAAAATTACATAACACTAAACCAGAAAAAAAATGAGAATACCCAGAACAAATGCACGCACCAATACAAACCTTATCTAAGAAAAGGTTCTCAAGCTCATGTCTAACGGCTTTATCTTGGGATAGGCTGAGCAGATGGGGAGGTAACCGCAGCGTGTGCTCGATTAGACTAAGATAGAACATAATGCCCCTCCTATAAATTGTATACTCCGAGCTGCAGATCAATTGAAAAAGGGAAAAAGCTATCAGTACTAGCTCACATATCAAAGCATAATTTCGTTGGAACCATATTCAAAAGCGGCAGACTGTTCTTGACAACTCGTCTGGCAATAGCAACAGATTTAGAAAAACCGCATGGTCATTCGACATCAGCCAATCCCTCCAAAACTGCGATAGGAATGGATAAGAACATGGTAAAAAGACTGAACTTTTATCGAACAGGTGGTGTGATTGACGCAATTGGCAAGCGCCCGTAAGAAGCAAGCTCGTGGCAATGGATGCTGCACGAGGCATGCTCGAACAACTGGTGAGAAGAATGCGTAGAGATGATGATACTCAAAGGCGAGAAGGACCGAAAGACTTTCGCCACGGTAGAAACCGAAAAGAAACCACCGACAGGCTAACACGGAGACAGAGAGAGAGAGAGAGAGAGAGAGAGAGAGAGAGAGAGAGAGAGCGAGAGAGACGGGGTACCTGGAGGGGAGAACACCGAGCGGCACCGCGAGCGGCGGAGTGCTGCGTACGACGGCGACGGCGACGGCGAGACGCCGCGGCGATAAAAGAGAGAGAGAGAGAGAGAGAGAGAGAGAGAGAGAGTGAGAGCGGCGGCTTAGAGAGTCACCGGTGAGAGATGGGAGAGGGTGAGGTGAAGATGACTCCCGGCACTGCGATTGGCGGAGTGCTGCTCACGACGGCGACGGCGACGGCGACGGCGACGGCGGACGCGGCGGCGAAACGAGAGAGAGGGCCGGCAGGCCTGCGGCTGAGAAGAGTAACGAGCGAGACGAGAGACCGAAGAAACTGAAGACTAGCGTGTGCTAACTTCGGTCCGATTTATTTTTCTAAACATTATTTTTGTATCACTTACTAAAATAAACGAATTAAAAAAAATTCATTGATAAAAAATATTCAGATATAAATTGATGTTGATAATGAAATATTTTTTATTGACCGATTATTTCAACAAATACAAGCAATTATTTTTAGGAACATATTTTACAAAATATATATTTTTCGCGAAATAAACGTACCATTCCTTTGTCTCCATTCACCAAAAGCAGGAAAATTGTTTAAATAGTTCTAAATTTACCGCTAATTCAGTTTTAAATTTTAAATTTTATTTTAATCATTGACCTTTTGACGACTTGTCAATTTAGTCATTAGGCTAATTTAGGTCAACTATTGCCGACATCAATACCGGCCATCCTATATGGTATAGTACTACCGATACTAACGTAAACAATTTTATAATTTTGTTTTTTATTTTATTTTCTTTCTTTTTTTATATTTTTCTATTTTTTACTGTTAAAGGCCAACGACCCACCCATCCCATTTACCAATACGCTATATATAAATTCCCCGAGAACTCTAGCAACACATATACGTGTGTCTTTGGTAATTACTCACGCGTGTCACGGACCAAAGTTCGACATGTCATCAATCCAAGGGATCGCCACATCATCGATCCAAGAAGGTTCCTTAGAACCGTTAGATCAGCAAAGGGGGTTCGATCTCACCATTGAATTTGTGTGATAAAGATTGAAGCCCTCAACCGTTGGATGGAGTTAATATCCATCGTTAGATTAATGTGACGAGATCACTATCCTCCATTGTTCAATCAAGCGGATCTCTACTATCGGATCAATTTGACAAGGATTGGCATCCTCTACCATTAGATCGTATAGAAGATTAATGGTTGTAATTAGAGGGACTTTTGTATAAGGGATAAGTGCATTCAAAATCTTAAAACTTGTCACGAAAGTACAATTGAGTACTAAAACTTTCAAATGTGTAATTAAGTCATAAAACATGTTAGGAAAGTGCACTTGAGTACTAAAACTTTCAAAAAGTACAAACAAGTCCTAAAACTTGTCACGAAAGTGCAAACAAGTTCTAAAACTTGTCAAATTGATTTAATCAAGTCCTTCCATTGATTATATTTTTTGAAAGTTTTAGGACTTGATTGTATTTTCGTGATAAGTTTTAGGATTTATTTGCACTTTTTGAAAGTTTTAGGACTCAAGTGTACTTTTCTAACAAGTTTTAGGACTTAATTACACATCATGAAAGTTTTAGAACTCAATTGCACTTTCGTAACAAGTTTTAGGACTTCTAGTGCATTTATCCCTTTGTGTAAATAGGAAAGCTTCCCTCTCATTTGGATTATCTACTTCCTTTGAACAATACAAGTATAACAGAGCTTTTCCTTGAGTGTGAGTGAGATTAAGGCTTACATAGACTCGATCAAGCGATTCAAAGATCTAGGTTCGCGATCGAAAAAATCGTCCTGGGACTATCACACCCGTGGGGATTATCATATGTTCAAAGATTCCTAAACACCCATATAAAGAAACACTACATATAAATATAATCGAAATCTTTTGTTCCTCGTGGGAAAAACAAAGGACGATAGAAATTGTACATCGTTACTTCTGTTTTCTTGGATTAATCTACCATACATTGGCAAAAATGGACCAGAGAGTGGATCTCTCTGTAATTTAGCAAATAAAATCAAGCACTCATTGGAAATCCGGAAAATTTCTCGGATCTCATTGCCGCAACAATCCTCATCCCTCCGTGGTAGCGCAATTGCCTGCCAGTCGGATCCCGGCGAAGTGTTCGACTTAAGGCTCGAGGACACCTCGCCTTAAGGCTCGAGGAGTTTAATGATTCCGATGACGAAGCTGATAGATACGGAGTAAGTGAGGAGGAAATGTGATCTTATGATGCTGAAGAAGTGGCCTGTCCAAAGAAAGGCTGAATCACATGTAGATATTAGATATGGAGAGGCACTCTGAGAGTGAGAAGCTGGCTTATTGTTCGAACTTTGGCGAAGCCGACACTTCCACCGGAAGTGAGGAAGTGGTGGATAGTTCAGCATCATGCGACGTATTCCATGACAATTTCTCCATATTTCAATCGGACCATCTGACCACTTCTTCAGCATCATCGGACAAGAAGACGATATGTGGAGAGTGATTTTGAGAGTGAGGATGATTCCAGCTTTGACTTAAATGAACCATAGTTTGCACCATCCACCAACTCAGCATCGCAAGTGAAGATAATGTATTGAATCAATATGAGCAGAATCTTATTTTAATTTCATTAAATAATGGTGGCTGTTGAATCACGACGAGCAGAATCGTGTATTTTTATTTCATTTTGATTGAATAAAATCTTAAGACAAGCCACATGGTTTTTCTTTTGGTCTAAAGACTAAAGCACATGATGATAATATCCACTCTTATCTTATTTGGGTATTCGTTTTCTATCAGGAAACAAAAATCCTCAAAAGTGGGTACAATTTTGTTATCCATAGGCAAAACTAACTTCCTCTGCATTTCTCAATCCATTTAAACTTACTCGAACGTTGCCTATCGAGTACTTTTGGACTTGGTAGCAGTTGGAATTGGGAGGTGCTAAATCGTCCCCAGAGAGGCCCGATGAGGCCGATTGCATCTCCTATTTGTGGACAGGGTTTTGTGGGTACGGTGCGCGGTGTCGTTTCATTCATCCGCCCGACCGCAGCGCGGTATTTTCTGCCTCCTCTGGTTTCCAATCCGATGACCATTTAATTGTTTGTTGGTTGGATGGTTGCTTGATCCTTCGAACTTGTTTTGGACTGGCGTGATCTTGTTGTTTTATATTAGTTAATTGGGTGCTGCAGTTTTATTTGGTGATAATATTTGGACAGTGAATGATGCTACTTTGATAAAACTTGTTGATTAAGGATCCCGAATTGTTTGGCATAGAGTAACGATGTTCGGAATAGACTGACGGTGAACTTTCTAGTTGCCATTTCTGGGCGTCAACTCAGATGTCATTCACCAAACAACGTAGATTTTGTACGCTTCTCAGGTGCTTGGGGCTATGCGAACGGGTGCAGTTGAGTGTCCGGAACGCTTGGGCCAGCCAGTATGCGAGGTAATAGATTTGGTCTTCTTTTTTTCTCGTGTAAGTATGCTCAGTGCCGGATGTGCTGGGGTATGCTCTCTGTTTTTTTTTTCATAGGTAATGTACAACGAAGGTCTTTGTTCCTCTCTAACGGGTCCTGGTTTGGACATGTGATGCATTCTCTAAACTGCAGTACTACATGAGGATGGGTACATGTAAATTTGGTGTGTCATGTAAAGTTCACCATCCTAAGAAGGGAATTGGTTCTGCTATCCCTGTCGCGCTCAGTTATTATGGTCACCCATTACGCCTGGTTCGTATAACATTAATTCGGAGTTTAACAAATAGATGCTTGTTATATATCATTATCAGATTCGCTCCACATATAATTTTATGAAAAATGAACTTTTGATGTCAGGGTGAGAACGAGTGTTCCTATTATATAAAGACAGGGCAAAGTAGGTTTGGTGCCACGTGTAACTTTCACCATCCCCGGCCAGCTGGAATCCAGGTTCCAACACCAGAAGCAGCACCACAGATTGCTCCATTGGCTGCTCCGATGGTGGCATCTGAGTGTATCCTACTGCGCAATCCCCTGCTGTTCATTCATCTCACCAGTACGGTGTTGTAGTTTCAAGGTCTCCTGTATTGTCATTATATGGCCCCTAAGGTTCTGTTTTGCTTTCCCCCAGCATGGTTCCTTATCATGGTTGGAGTCCTTATTTAGTAGGTGAATCAAAGTTCACTATTTCCACGTGTAAAAATTTGCTTCTTGTTTTTGGAACAAGAAAAAAGAAATGAATTTTTTTTTAGAATTCTCTAAAAATAAGAAATAATCCATCGGCCGCAACCCTCCACCGCCGCCTCTCACCGTCCTTCACCGCCACCTACTGCCCGCCTGCCGCCGCCGCCGCCCGCCGGCCAACGCTCGCCGGCCGCCTCCTGCCCGCTGGCCGCCTCTTGTCGTCGAACATCGTTCTCCACCGCTCGACGCTTGTCGCCACCCGCCACCGACTGCCGTCCTCCACCGCTGGCCACCGTGCTCCATCGCCCGACGCCGGCTGCCACTCAGCGCTGGCCGCCTCCCCCCGCCAACCACCCAACACCGGCGATCACCCACCACCGGTCGCCGTCCTTGGCCGCCGCCGGCCACCCACCACCGGCCGCCATCCTCTGCGCGCCGGCCATTGTGCTTTGACTTTTATGGTTGCGAAGAGAGGAAATTGCGGACTCAGTTGAGATGCCGATCCTGGGGGGATGCATATATCTCACAACTTAGAGATTGAGTATAGAGACCATAATCTTTCTGGCATACTACTTGAGATGCTTATTTTCATGACCACCAAAAAGATGTCTTTGAGCAATGTTCTGCTGGTTACAGGACTTGATATATTCATGGACAGCAAGCTCCAAACTGCAATCTTCAGGATTTAACGGTTTTAAAGTTCAGCCCATGATGTGATCCATGCAGTCTTCACTACCAATGTCCGTAATTTAACTTGTAATACCCACATGGATTTTCTATTTCCAAGCATCTGTCATCCTTTCCATAGTTCTTCCCTGTTCTGGGTTTTCTCAACCGTGTTTGAGTAACAGTTCATGATACTATCTATTCCTTACAATTTTGTTGCTATGGATCATGATTCTTCAAGTGGAAAGAAAATGGAAACTCGTTTTTTCTATCCTGCCAACTTCGTGATGCTAGTGCTAGCATATACAAAGATTTTTATCTGGTCCACTCTCTTCCCTCTCAATTACTACAAACTAGCAGGAGACAGTTGTATCTTTAAGAGTCCCAGAGTTTGTAATCTAAAAGTTTCCTTATTCTGCAAGCATGAAGAGTGATACTACTCCATTAACCAGATCTACTTCTTGAGTTATTTTTGGAAACCATCTCTGATAATCCTGTCCTTTAGGGGAAGATTTTGTGCTTTTGTGTTATAAATGCTGTAGAGAGAACTATCAGCCAAATAACCTGCAAGAATATTCAAAATCATCATCTTCCCAACAGCTCAGAAAATTTATGGCAGGAGTTAGCTTGTTATTTTTGGACTGTGTAACCATAAATAGAAGTCAAACTGCATGTTAATTTTTAGTGTTATTGGCAGCCAATGATAGTAGGAGACTTCCCGTGTCCCTAGACTAGTATAGGAGATTCAGATTTCTGGGACCTTCCAACCCCTTCCTCCATGTACATAGTAGACAAATGAGTGGATAAAGTTCAACCTAAGAAGTGTAGCTTTGTTTGCCCAAAATTGTGTTTTCTCTATTGTCAAGTGACTAATGTGTGTGATACAGGTATTTAGCCATTTTGTGAAAAGTGGAACCTACAGAAACTGTCTATTGCTAATTGACAAGTGCAAAAGTGGATCCTATTGTTATGTATTCAGTGAGCCATAACGCCTTTGTCTGACTGAAGTGTGTCACTTAATGTCTTCTATGTTAGGGCGATGATACAGCTCACAAGAATGATCAAGTTGATATTTCACATGATGTTTCCATTATCATCAAGTCAATACAACGATTTATCTTCACCAAAACTCAGTGATAATGGAAATACAGCAATGCCTATCAAATTGATCAATTTTGTGGGCTGCATTGGCAAACAATTCCAGTTTTTTACTGGTGCAATCGATAAGCGATCGTCTGACAAGCAACTCAGCATGATATTCGTGCAGAAACTTATGTTCAGCCTTTTTTGACTGATTCAGAAGACTAGGAAAGCTAAATTGAGAGTTCCACGTGTTCCTCTGTTATTGATATTGCCATTCTATGCTTAATGTATCTGAACTTATCATCGATGTGCTATATGGAAAATGACCATTTAGGAATCTGAGAATAACAAAAATAGCGGATAAAGAACTGAGAAGGTATTGCTTATTCTGTTGACTTAGCTTATTGTGGCAAGTGAGAAGATGGACTATTTAGGATTCTTAGGGAAGGCAATGGTAGATCTGATTCAGTATGCAGGAGTGCAAATATTAACATCTGACATTGTTACCCTTTCTTTTTTTACTTAAATTTTTGGTTGGCGGCTTGCTTGACATCAGTGTTTGTTTATGTCTGTTTCTGTGTGATGTCTGCATTTAGTTTGAATACTCAGTCTACACTTTCCACATGGCTTGATTATTGTATGCAGCATGCATCTTGCATTCCACTGGGTATCGAGTCTTACCACAAAGGTGCTTATCTAGGATACAAGCTTGAGAGTTTCAGAGTACAATCTCATGCTGGATGACATATCATGCCTCCTGAGCATTGATAATACCCCTACACTGGCCCCAAAGGAGCCTCATAACTCTTTATTTTGCATCTTCTCACTATTTATCCTTCTAAAAGATAGCTGGATCAGCTCAAGAATGGCTAGACTAAATTGAAAAGTACATTTTGCCACCTGTATCAATCTGCCCCATCTAAGTCTTGTTTTATCTCATTTTACCTACTACACTATCGGAACTGTAGGAGTTTGCCTCAAGTTCTTGCTGCTGGTGAAGTTTTCGTCCAATGCATGAAGCATGTATTCCATAATTACTGTAATGAATATGCAAGAGGTTGTTTGATGTGAATCTTGGTGATTGAACTGTGAAAATTCAGCCAGGAGTTTCAGTATTTGCAGTCCCGATCAGAGATTACTGTTTAATAATGGCAAATATTGATTCTATGCAATCTCTTTTGAAGTTATATCAAATTGGTTAATAATTGAGAGTTGTATGCTTAAAAAGGTGACTCAATTTCGAGAAGAAATTCGCTAGTGAAAAGAACTTCAGGCAAACTAACGTAAATTATGAAATTGTTGGGGCAAAGCAAAGGAAAGATTCAGATTGTGCATACTTCATGAAATGAAGTGTGTTTTTTTTTTAAAACTAAATTTCAGTCATGTTATAGGTGTTTGCTTCTCTGTTCTTAGATGGATTGCAGTGTGCATGAGATCTGCATCCTTCAACAAGAAAATCTATTGAAAATTAGAAAGTGTTAGTGATGCTTGCCAGCATGTTTTGTTCTATAATAATACAGGCAAAGGTAATTTTCTCAGATCATGGTTAATTTGTTTGAATAAAAGTATGCCTATATCGATATATAGCATTGTCTCTCATTGTCATCTAGGTTTTATAATCTTGGCAAATTCACCTCAATTAAAAGGGCTTCTTCTCTTCAGCACACATGTTTTTCCCAGTTGTTTTTTAGTACTCAACCCTGATGCTAATTGCTGACTTGTTGATTCTTATCCTGCATTGCATTCTCACTACCGCTATGACAGGGAACAAAATATAGCTAATGTCTTTTCTTCTGCAAAAGCAGATTTATTTTATTTTTTTAAGATCTGTCAAGTGGTATCTTCCAAAAATGACCATTCATCACATAATTCCCAAAGAAGAGAGTTCCATTATGAAGTCCAATAAGAGCTATATCTCCAGTTCAATGGCTATTCCCACTTTCTTATTTGACTTGTGATTGGCCTGCAGGTTTAAGTTGTCTCACTCAACTTGTGTTTGCATTTGTTTTTTTTTTTTTTGGTAAGGTTGTGTTTGCATTTGTTTATAAGACTGGAGTATGAAAATCACGAAATTGCAAGTTTACTATTTCAAGCTCTTTTAGAAAGGATAATTGAGTACGTAGGCATTTGGCTGGGCTTTTTCCTACATGATAGTGATGCTGATGCTCACTGCTTGTGACTTGCCTTTGGGAGTCAATATAAAACTTTAATAGGAAGTGCGATCCCTGGAGAGTAAGTGGAGTTTTCTAATGTGCCTTGCTTATTGCTAGCTAACCTGGTCACGTTTAGATGCTCCCTGATTGGGTTAGGGTGCAGATGGTATGCGCTCCCCTAATCAAGACAGGCATAACTGCAAGCTCAATAAGCACTTTTGCCTGCTCATACGCAACGTATTGACACTAGCTTCTCTCGTCTAGAGTGAATTTTATCAGTGTATATTGTATGACTTTGCCATCTTCTGCAGTCCCTCACGACAACCTCGGCTTCTTCTTTTTTTTTGTACGTACGTCGAAAAGAAGTCTTGCAGACCCATGATAAGCCCCAACATTTAGTTACTCTTCGTAAAGAGAGCATTCAAATTGGCCTCTATTGCTGCTAAATGGTATGCTAGGGACATGATAGTTAAGACTCAGAAGCAAATTTTTTGACATGGGTGTGGCACGCATATAGGTTGGCTAGCCTTTCAAGTCTGCATTATCTCTAATTTCATTACTCTTACATCCCATAGTCGTAATTGTTCATATAGCTTTTCTCCTTATTTTCTGTTCTCCCTCCATTTATACACGATAATATGGGATCATTTACTCTGATATACTTAGCACGGTCGTATTGCAACTTTTAAGTTCATGATTTGTGTGACTTACCTTTTTCTCAATGTCTCCGTGAAAGTTTTGGCTTTTGCAAAGCTACCCTTGTTCGTTCATGCTTGTGCTCAACTATTCATGATTAATTTAAGTAACCCTACCATTACTTCTTATTTTGGCCTTTTTTTTTTGTCAATTAGGGTGCACCACCCTGTTCTTATTTTGCGCAACATGGAGTATGCAAGTATGGACGAGCATGCAAATTTAATCACCCAATGGGAATGCTAAGTTACAGCCCCTCCGCATCTTCTCTGGCAGACATGCCCGAGGCACCCTACCCAGTGGGATCTTCCATTGGCACACTAGCTCTGTCTTCTTCTTCTTCTTCTTCAGAATTGTGGCCTGAACTTATTTCAGGTTCTCTCAGGGAGGCATCATCTACTAGGTCGTCCTCATCAACAAGTGCATCCAGTGCGTCAATTGGTTCAGTTCTTTTGAAGAGTGAAACCGCTTCTCATTGTAAGTTTTAAAGGTCTAGTCAGACTCCTGGCTCTTCACCTGGCAACAACAGCAGGACTACAGAAGGTCGGAGTTCAATCTGAATTAATGGAACAAAAGGCTTTTCATCATACTTTGTTAGCCCGATTTTTTATGAACCCAAAACATCGCATTTTTTGCCGAAACACTCCCAAGTAAGAGGCGCGTTCTCAGATTCTGGTGCCAACATTCAGGTCTAGCATATCGCTGCAGCTCCTGTCATCTCCACTCTAATACAATTTTTAGTTGGCCATACCTTTTATCTTAAATAAGCATGGCCAATCAACAAAGGATTAGCACAAGCTATATATTTTTCCTTCATTTCTTTGAATACCGGCAAGGGATTCTGCAGTCCAAAACCTACAAACGGCTGCCCCAAATTTGAAAGGTTGTGTTTATTTATGGCTATATGGCGAAGATCGCCAGTACTGTCCTTCCTCATTAGACACGTCTCGATGTTGCATTTCACATCAATTTTGGGAACGAGCTTCCAGTTCAACTGAAAGAGAAACTTGAAGTTCTTCCCCTTCCCCTCTTATTGTGCAGGGTGTATTATTGAATAAAAGCAGTTGGCAAGAGACTCCAAGGACTCGTACCAGGTTCCTTTACCTGATTATTAGATATATCATCATCCTCTTGGTACAATGACTGCTTGACTCGGTCTTTGAAATTATACAAAATACAAGCACATGAACAATTCTCTCTAACTTCCTTGTTAATTTCAGTCATATTACTTCATACAAGTACCTCACTTCTCTTGTGATTAGTTCTGATTAGCATGGGGTGACGAAACTAGCATGGGGTCTCAAGACTCAAGCCAATAGCCTCTAGGCACACATTCTGATTGCCAAATATTGTTCACATTATGAAAAGAGGACCAATATTCATGCTATACTTGGTGACTGATCTTATGGAAGGCGGTGGTGAATGTATGGCCATTCTTACACGAAAGAGTTCCGTGGAGTTTGGGCAATGGCAAATAGAACGGATGAATTTCAGACACAGACCCGCTCTATAGTATCGTTAATACTCAACTATCTCATCCCAAGATGGATAGAAAAGTTTGCGATTATGTGTTGAATGGGAGTCGGAATTTTCAATCAAAAAGAAATAATTTTTCCAATTTGAGCTGTTAACCCTCCTTCACACTCCAATGGGGAAGATAATCTTTTGTGGGAGGGTACTAAAAGCGGATCTTTCTCTCTTAAGTCAGCGTGTGAAGTAATTGATGGGGGTAGATAATCAAGAATTTGATAGCATGTGGTCTATTATTTGGAAGTGGAAGGGACCTTAATGTATTAGAACTTTCCTCTTGCTAGTCGCTCATAAGTGCATATTGACAAATGAATTGAACTTGCAATTTGTGCGGGAATTCATATTGCTTGAGATGTGAGTCTCTTGTGGAAACAACATTATTTCTAATGTGTCGTCCAATTGTTCGTAGGATATGGCTTAAGTTTGTCCACAATTGTTATATTTCGTCGGTCCGCCCATGATGTGTGTGTCCAAGGGACACCATTTGCTCTAATAAGAGGTGCGTCTGAGAGACACCTTTTGAAGAGGTGCGTCTGAGAGACACCTTTTGAAGAGGTGCGTCTGAGAGACACCTTTTGAAGAGGTGCGAGGAGAGTTTTTTAATGGCAGTTAAGATAACTTCTTCAAAAAAAAAAACGATTGACATAAGAGAAAAATTAAGAAAACTCTCTCTCGACACATTAGGATTCTGTATCTACTTTGAGAAGATAATCGGCATTAACGCTGTGGAACAAGAATACTTTCCTTGTGATTGTATTCGGACCAACGTGTAGTAGATTCGTTTATCATTTGCTGGTGATTCAACGTACAATCCTGGAAATTTTGTTTAGAGTGCATCGAACAGGTTAATCGATTCTTTCGACACACGCTTCCAACATTGGTATCAGAGCCTTGGTTATGATCTCTGTCTTGTTTTCCCGTTGATTTTTTCCACTTGCTGTTTGATATGAAGATCATGATGATGAACTTCATATTGTCTGCATGTTCATTGCTCGGGAATTGCAAGATGAATCGACGAACATGAATTGAAACGAAGAATGGGTTTGAACGTTACGGGCGACCGTTCTATTCGAATGATATTCAAAAAAATTTATATTGATAAAATAATTTTTTATTATACAAAATTGAAGAACTCATCGAGACGAGCAGAACGGTGGGTCGAACGCCGCCGGAAGACGCCGGATGGACCCACACGCACGGCCAGAAGCTGCGGCGCTGGCCCTGCTAGCGCGTGAATGGCACGCACGCGTCGGCCAAACAGCACGTGCTGACGTCAGCAGAATTGTTGGTAACGACACGCTGATGTCATTGATGACGTCATCTCGCTGGCCAATCACCTCCGGCGATCGGCGACCTAACCCGACCGGCGTCCGACCCGACCCGACCCGTACGGTGACCGGACCCGGGGACCCGACTTGGAATCTGACCCGACCCGTGACCCGACCCGGAAGTTGACCCGACCCGTGACCGGTCAACCGGTCGGACCGGTCAACGGTCGAACCAGTTGGACCGGTCGGACCGGCTTCAGAAGCCCGAATTGGGCAAGTGCGTGAGTCACACGCGCCGCGCACTTAGGCAGAGCATGTGGGCGCGTGGGCAGTCTGATCGGGCTGTGGTTGGTACCGTTGTGTTCGTATTGGAATTCTCTACATTTTGGTATAGTTATTTTATATGTTTGAAGCTTTTAAATGTATGAAAATGCGTACAGAACCCAAAATACGTGTATTTTTGGGGTATTATTGCATTTTACTTGTATTTCCCTAAGGTTTTGGAAATACAGAAGCTGGCTTACATGTAAATGACCACATAAATATTATGTAGAGCATGATTCATTGATGGCATGTCTATATGGTTTGACGTGCTTGCATTTTTTCTAATTTTGAGCGTATTAAAATAATGGCTGGAGATCCTTATGTCGTGAATTCTGCTATTGATTATATTTGTTGCATGAATGTTCTATTTGTTGATTTACATCATGCCATGCTATATAATTGCTAGAAAAGATGTGATTATTGTTTTAGATATTTTTTGTGAATTATCTAGTCTAGTGGGAGTTCGTAGGTCAGTAGAATTAGAAAAAATTCTCACCTAGAACTTAAAATTTGCACAAATTAAACAAGTTAATGATAGTAGAACAATCGTACACCGAAGCTGATTGGGAACATCGTGAACTTTCGTTTTGGTGTCTTTTGTTGAATTATCATTAATTTAGTTTGTCTTTGCTGCAAATTAAAATGTGTGTTAATATGGAAAAATGTGCTAGTATTGATTCTGCATTTATTATGTCAATGTGTAGAAGATAGTGATTATGGCTTCGGCATCCAAGGCCATTGTGGCTGACCTCAATAAAGGTGAGAAGCTGAATGGTGACAATTACGATATTTGGCACCGAAAAGTTCAATATATCCTTGAGGAGCAAGAAGTTTTGGAAACCCTTAATCACACTATGGATGAACCTGAGCATGGAACTTCTGCTCAACATAAAAGAGATCAAGAAGCTTATCAAGCTTGGAAAAAGAAAAATAGCATTGCTCGCATCACGTTACCGAGCTGTATGCAAGATGATCTCATGTGTGAGTTTGAAAGTTATGATAAAGCTCAAGCAATGTGGGTTGCCTTGAAAGATAAGTTTGGGGGTACGTCTACCACTAAGTTGAGGAGACTCACCATCACATTTGACACATACCGGAAGCGCTCAAATCTATCGATGAGGCAGCATTTTCGAGAGATGTCAAATATGATACGTGAGCTGAAGTCGGCAGGTCATACCTTAACTGACGAATAGCAAGTTCAAGCTGTTATAAGGTCTCTTCCTAACAACTGGGAATATATGAAAATCAATATGACGCACAATGAGAATATCGTCACTTTTGATGATATTGCGCGTCATTTGGAATTAGAAGATGAGCGCCTAGAGGCTGCAAAATCCTCTACCCATGCTTATGTTGTTGAATCAGGTTTGGGTAAAGTTTCGAGCTTTAAGCGCAAGAGGAACCATAAATTCAACAACAAAGGAAAAGAGACTGATCAGGCACCCAAGAGAGCCAAGATCTTCCGACGCAAGAAGCGCGGCGAGAAGAAGGACAAGGCCAAGATGATGTGCTACAATTGTGGCAAATTGAGCCACTTCGCCTGTGAATGCACTGAGGCGAAAAAGATACCACATTACTCCATTACTTTGAGTAATGCTTTTGTTTCTAGCACTGTAATGCTTGCTGAATCTCATCCAATGTGGACTATAGACTCAGGAGCAACAGATCACGCAGTTAGAGACCGAGGAGCATTTGTGGAGTATCGTCAAATACAGCCCGGAAGAAAATGGATATATGTTGGAAACAACTTAAGAGTTGAAGCGAAGGGTATCGACACATGTAAATTAACCTTTCGTAGTGGTCGAAACCTATTCCTACATGATGTCCTCTATGCTCCAAATATTCGGCGAAACTTGGTCTCTGTAGTTGTTCTTCTTAGCTTAGGTAATGTTTTTAATTTTCATGGTAATTGTATTGACATTTTGTTTGGAACAGTTTATTATGGTTCTGGTTATGTATTGAATGATTTTATGGTATTAGACATTGACTATGATGTGTACAAAGTTAATGTTAATGGTTATTTTTCTTTAATTGCATCTTCTAGTAATGTGGAGATTGATACAAATACTTGGCATGCTAGACTGGGTCACATTGGGTTACAAAGAATGAAACGATTAGCAAGAGAAAGCCTTTTGGGGTCACTCGCTAATGTTGAACTATCCGTATGTGAACATTGTCTAGCGGGAAAAATAACTAGAAAACCATTTGGTAAAGAAACCAGAGCTCAACTTCCATTGTAACTTATACATTCTAACATTTGTGGTCCTTTAAATGTGAAGGCGAGGCATGGAGCTTCATATTTCATCACTGTTATAGATGACTTCACGCGTTTCGGTTATGTTTTTCTGATCTCTCATAAGTCTGAAGCATTGGATTGCTTTAGGCGGTTTATAGTTTTGGTAGATAATCAGTTGAACAAAACAATAAAGGCATTGAGAACCGATGGCGAACGTGAGTATGTATCTAAGCAATTCAAGGCTCTTTGTGATGAAAAGGGAATTGTAAGACAATTGACTATTCCTGTACTCCGCAACAAAATGGGGTTGTAGAAAGAAGGAATAGAACCCTTTTGGAAATAGTTAGGTCTATGATGGCGCAGGCAAATCTCCCCGTCTCATATTGGGGAGATGCGTTATTGACTACTGCTTATATACTTAATCGTGTTCCCTCTAAGTCAGTTGCTTCAACCCCCTATGAATTGTGGACGAGTAGAAAACCAGACTTAAGTAATCTACGACCTTGGGGATGTGCAGCATATGTTCACGATTCTTCTCATAAATATGGCAAATTAGGCCCTAGAGGGAAGAAATGTATCTTTATTAGATACTCCGAACACTCCAAAGGGTACGTGTTCATAGGTGAACAAGCTGATGGAAGTGTGACTGAAATGGAGTCACGAGATGTCACGTTCTTGGAGAACGATTTTCCTAGTAGAGGTAAGATCGATAAGGACTTCCAATTACATGAGATGGAAGATCCCGATAACACACCCACTAATGTTATTGAGGGAAATACAGATTTACCTCAACATACAAGACCTAGTGGGAATATAGCGTCGCCTGGCGAACTAAATTCTCAAGAAGTTCAGTTGCGTAAAAGTAATCGTAAAAGTATTCCCCGTCGTCGATTTGAGATTGAAGAGGAAGCATTTATGATTGCTCCACAAGACGATGCGGAGCTTAAAACAATTCAAGAGGCTCTCTCATCTCCTGACAAGGAAGAATGGAGAAAAGTTTTAGAAAATGAAATTGAGTCTATGGGGACAAACCACGTCTGGGACTTGGTTGATCTACCACCTGATCGCAAGGCTATAGGAAACAAATGAGTTTTCAAGATTAAGCAAAGGGCAGATGGATCCATTGAAAAGTATAAGGCTTGCCTTGTGGCGAAAGGCTATCCTCAAGGCGAAAGGCTATACTCAACAAGAGGGTATAGACTATGAGGAAACTTTTTCACCAGTTGTAAGATTTGCCTCCATACGCCTTATCCTAGCCATTGTTATACATTTGGACCTAGAATTATATCAAATGGATGTAAAGACAGCATTTCTCAATGGAGAACTAGATAAAGAAATCTATATGAAACAACCAATAGGTTTCATTGCTGAAGGTCAAGAGTGTAAAGTTTGCAAACTTCATCGCTCAATTTATGGCCTTAAGTAATCGTCTAGACAATGGTATTTTCGTTTTCATCAAGCCTTAACTTCTTTTGGGTTCACGATGATCGAAGAGGATCATTGTGTGTATATCAAACGGTCTGAGGATAAATTTATGATTTTATCTCTTTATGTGGACGATATTCTGTTGGCTGAAAATGATAAGGGTTTGGTTATAACCATAAAAGAATGGTTGTCTTCTAATTTTGAAATGAAGGATATGGAAAAAGTTGCATATATATTGGGAGTTAAGATTGAAAGAGATCGATCAAAGAAACTCCTTGCTATGTCACAAGAGTCTTATATAATGAAGATTCTTGAACGCTTCAATATGCAGCACTGTAATCCCATTGATACCCCTGTCATGCAAGGTGAAGGCCTGAGTACTAAAATGTGTTCTAAGACTCTAGAAGAAAAGAAAGAAATGGTAACTGTTCCTTACGCTAGTGCTGTCGGAAGTTTAATGTATGCTATGATGTGTACTCGACCCGACATATGTCATGCTGTGGGGTTAGTAAGCCGATATCAATCAAATCCTGGTCCAGCACACTGGAAAGCAGTTAAGAGGATCCTGAGATATTTGAAAGGCACTATGGACTATCGACTTTGCTATCAAGGGAGTGATCTACGCTTATTAGGATACTCTGATGCTGATTGGGGAGGAGACCTAGATGAGCATAAATCGACGTCTGGATATGCGTTCTTGCTTAATGATAGGGCAATTTCTTGGAATAGTGAGAAACAGACATGCACAGCTTTATCTACGATGGAGGCAGAATTTATTGCATGTTCTGCTGTAGTGCAAGAAGCAGTATGGCTAAAACGTTTCTTAAAAAATTTAGCTATTGTCACTGATGTCCCAAGACCAGTGACGGTATATTGCGATAGTCAAGCAGCTATTGTCTATGTGAAAGATCCCAAGTACCATGGTAGGACGAAGCACATTGACATAAAGAATAACTTCATCAGAGATATAATAGCGCAGAAGGAAGTAGTCCTACAATATATTTCAACCAATAGGATGGTTGCTGATCCATTTACGAAGGCTGTTCCAAGAGACGTGTTCTTGATCCACAGGATGTCTCTAGGATTACGTAGAATGTGATTACAATAAGTAATATTATTGAGGATCACTGGATTATGTGTGTATATGTATTGTACTTGTTTGTGAATGAATTGATGTTTTATCAATTAGTACAATGTTATGAGACTAGCACAAACACACATATATTATTGAAAGGTACGTCATCAGGCAATGATTGGCTCACTCACACGAGCAATCACCTCAAACGCTATAGTAAGCGGGTTGAGATGAGACGATATGTACTATAAATGCTGGAAGAGCAGTTTAGTACATAAAATGATTTAATGTCGCCTTGATTGGAATCAAGATGAGGTCTGTTATTCGTATGTGATAAGACCGAACATGATAGTTCCACAATCATGTATGCCTGAAGGTAGCTGGCTACGAGTACTAAATTGGGCGCTATGGAAAGCGAGATGATATAGCACTCGGGCTAAACATGAGTACGTGAGAAGCATGTGACTATGTTTAGGCTAAGATTCGTATAGTGGATATGATTAATAAATGACATATGCTCTTATAGAAAGAGAAATCCACTATAGCATGTAATTCATACTACATGTGCTTTATTTGACCAATAAGGGAGATGAGTACAATTATCCCTATTTATTCATCGTGTGAGTTCTTAAGATAATTTATAATTTACCTTACTCTGTGCCCTATGTTACTTCTGACTATGTTCTCAAAATAAAAGATCAATGTTGCTACTTTAGCATGTTACCGGCGGTCATGAATAGATATGACTTTATGGGACGTGTCTAGGAAAGCAGTTGTTCCAAAATGGAGAGAGACATGAGTGCGAAGGAAGACTATTGTTGTTTTACATATATCACATGTGTTTACTGGTCAACCAATTATTTCGCCTTCAATGGATTTCAGAAATAATTGTAAATACATGGTGTTTTTGAGAAAAGTCAAGTATAGCCTTTAAGGGATAGGTGTACTTGGACTGATGGAACAAAATATGTCTGGGGCCCTGTGAGACATCAATTGTTTATTTATTTTTTGGGTTGTAGCAATTATGTTGTCCTTAACAGGTGCATAATTAGAGCTCTCAAGTGCAGGCGTACTCACTGGTCGCACGGCTTTCTTGCCAGTATGAATTGTTTCTAAGGTAGATAAATGTTGAATGCCTTATGTTCTTGATAGAGCATCATCAAGCCCATCATGTGTGAGTGGGAGATGTTATATTTCATCGGTCCGCCTATGATGTGTGTGTCCAAGGGACATCATTTGCTCTAATAAGAGGTGTGTTTGAGAGACACCTTTTGAAGAGGTGTGAGGAGAGTTTCTTAATGGCAGTTAAGATAACTTCTTCGAAAAAAAATGATTGACATAAGAGAAAAATTAAGAACTCTCTCTCTCTCGACACATTAGGATTCCGTATCTACTTTGAGAAAACAATCGGCATTAACGCTGTGGAACAATAATACTTTCCTTGTGATTGTATTCGGACCAACGTGTAGTAGATTCGTTCATCGTTTGCCGGTGATTTAACGTACGATCTTGGAAATTTTGTTTGGAGTGCATCGAACAGGTTAGTCGATTCTCCCGACACTCGCTTCTTATAACAATAATATTTGAAGGAATTTTTCTTGATGAATTTGTCTCAATGGTTGAATAAGAATCTTGCCGGCAAAGAATGATCGAATTTTCATCATAATTGGAGCATAACTTATGGGTGAGTGTGTGGCTTTATTGGTAGCGGAGAAACAAATCCTTTTTCGGGATAATTTTGTTTTCCCTTCGAATCCAATACAAGTAATTTGATCACAAGTGAAGTCATCGAGGTTTCGTTTGGAATAACTTGATGTTAAGTGGATTACATACTTCTCCAATGTTGGTCAGTTGGGATCCTTCGCTTCTAGAGTGAATTAAACTGAATACCGATGGGCCCTAGAACAACCCAAGACTTGTAATTGCAGGGGGTTTATTCAGAAACAAATGGAGTAACTGGCTTGGTGGTTTTGCTAGCTTTGTTTGAATATGTTCGCCGACACAAGCAGAACTTTAGGCATTGTGGTTGGGACTCAATTTTGCAAAACAACTTGATTTTTACAAGATCATCATTCAGATGATTTCTTTCTTGAAAATTATGTTGCACTTTGAACTCAAAGTGAGATTGACTTTAAAATTGTCATTGATTTTTTTTGTTTAGAGCTTATGGTTGACAATGTTGGCATTGCTTTGCTTAAAGATATACAAAGACTATTCAAATCTCACTTTAAGGGTTCGTTGTTTCGCAGAAAACATTTTTCTCCAGTGTTTGGTTTACTTAGGAAAATGAGTCAATAGAAAAAGTTTTCCTACCAAAGCTTAAATTCAGAAAAATGATTTCCTCTATAAAAGAACTATAAAACATTTTCCAAAATATGACTAGGTATTGGTGCTTAGACCTGAAACTCTATGTTTGAGCACAGAAACCCTAACATTGGTTCTCAGGTCCCTGCATTCAGCACCAAGTCTCCGGCGGCCAAGCCCGGGACCTCGTTGTCTCGGGTCAATCGAGGCTGAGCCTGAACCTTGGTGCCCATACTTGATGCATCGGCTCTTGAACGTAGGTCCATAAATGTTGTGCCCAAGACTCGGGTCCATAAATGCCGTGCTCGAGTCCCCAATGCTCGACCTTTGGTCTCGACTCTAAGGCCCGGGTCCACAAAGGCCATGCGTGGGTCCTTGGGCGCTTAGGCTCAGGTCTTTGGTTAATGAAACTTTTATTCTTAAAAAAAAATTAAAACAAATTCGAATTTTTAATTATTTCCTTTCTTTTTAAATCGAATTTTTATTATTTAAAAATTTTCTTTTCTTTTTTTTTCTTTTCTTCCTTTTTCTTTTTGCATCTTCTCGGCCGGTTGCCAGCCACCACGACGATGGGCAAGCTCGGGCCTTGCTTGATTCGGTGAGCTCACAACCACTAGTGGCGAGCCTCGAGCTTGCCAACCTTGAGTGAGGCTTGAGCTCGCTTGTGGCCATTAGCCAGCAAAAAGAATAAAAATAAAAGAAAATATATATATAAATAAAAAATAATTAAAAGTAATGAAAATATAAAAATAATTTTAAAAAATATGAATTTTTTGATAATTTTCCCCATAAGATTTTCCTTATCAAATGACTAAAAATAATTTCCAGGTCGTTTTTAGATTTTAGCCGAATTTTGGAAAATGACTTCTTGGAAAATGTTTTTCAGAAATGGTACATTTTTGGCGAAACAAACGGACCCTAAGTTCAAAGCGCAACATAATTTTCAAGAAGGAAATCATATTGCTGACTAGCTGGCCTCGAGAGGAGGGTGGCTGGCGGCAGGCTGTGGGCAGCAGGAGGCTAGGGCGAGTGATGAGAAAAGTTTTTATTTCTCTTTTTTGTTTTAGAAATTAAAAGGTTTTCTACTTCTCATTTATGTTCCAAATGTATTTCTGGACAAAAAATTATTCCAGAAATAGAAAAATGAAATTGCGTTATCAAACGGATTTATGTTCCAAACCTATTTCTGAAAACAGAAAATATAAAAACAGAGAAACATAATGTTTATCATGTGTGCCCAAGTTAGAGAGTTAGTTAATGTATAATGAGGTGATAAAATAGGGATAATAGATTCTAGACGTTAATTTTTGTTTCGGCTTTAGCCCTTTTTCATAAAAAAAATTATTTCTATTTCTCTTAAAAAGAACCACCAACGTGGTGCACTTAATAAAAGCTCTTTTGTCAAAATAAGAGCTTAGTTTCATTTTAAAGGAAAATATTCTTGACAAAACAAATACTTTGTCTGCCTTTCATAAACTACTTAAACAAAGGAGAATGGTAACAATTTTTTTGCCAATGTTATTCATGTGGATGATACTAAGTTGAAATTATTTACTTTGTTATGTTATATGTTATACTTAATGTGTATAGTACAACTGGCAAACGTAAAATACAAGATTTAAGAGAAAGAAAGTTTATTTAAAATCGTTATAGGAAAACTAAGAGGCCACGGAATATTACGCATAACACGTGTTATTATGTGTGTATATATTTTATATTTAAGAACATGTAGAAACATAAATAGTATAAATACAAACAATCCCACGCAAGATCAACAATTAGTTAATATATATATATATATATATATGCATCTTTACAATAATAATAGTATCTTTATATCGATACAAACATCCAAAAGAGCGCATGGTACATCATAGCAGTCCTGGGAATCCAACATGAATTGACTACATTATAGATTTGGTAAAATAAAGGGGTGAGCCACGCTCAAGTAAGATATCTATATCTAAGGTAGAAGATCATCTTACTAATATTCAGCGGTGTGAATTCAAGATTAGTATAAAATATATGCATATACAAAATCAATACGAGTAGATGCATTGTCTTTCTAGCTCTATATGCAAATGAAAAAATAACTTGTCGATGTGGCATCAAGTTACTCATTCAAATGTAAGAAGATGGCATATTATTTCATTATGCGCAATTAGCACATAGTAGTTCACAAAAATACATAGGTGAGTATCTATAACTTTGCTCTTTTTTGGCCAGGACTTATCTCGACTAATGACACATTATCACTACCAACTCATGGGGGATGGAATCATAAATTCATCTAGCCTTGACTCATTCATCACTAGCGTTCTTTATATCAATGTAGATAAATAACTAGTGTACAACGTCATGATGATGGTTAACTCATACTTATTTTCTTTCATAACTTTCTTTTTCAAACTTGGACCTCTCGTCCATAATGTCTCATTACCAGCTACTCAAGTCACAATGTATATTATGTAGGTACACGAGCCCATCGCATGTGAAAATTATTGGACCTCATATCCTCTAAACCCTACAAAGAATCGTTTTTGGCGGTAGAGCACTTGTCCTTTTCTAATGTCTTGATTCTTTGAGTCTAATCGAGTCCACCCATCTTGGGCGTCCACAAATTTTATACAAGTCCCACAAAAACACATAAGAATACAAAGGTGCTAGAAAATTCACCACATTTTGCACTGAGTGAGTCATTTTCCACGTGAAATCTGGAATTTACTCGTTGGAATCGATTCCCCAATTTTTTGAATTTGGAACTTACCCGCGTACCCTGAAACCTAGAACAGTGCCAGTTCCCGGTTTTACTCTGGAATCATGCTCATCTTTACTTTTAGGCGATGACATTTCAATCCTGTCCACCGATATGAATCACCGCATGTGTGGACGTCTCATGATTTTCCTTTTTTTTCTTCCGAGTGACAACATTTGACTTTTTTGTGGGCAATAAAGTCATATTTCACGGTACCTCAGAATTGCTTAATAATTTTTGACAATAAATTTTTTGTGGGTCACCGATGATAACTTTTGTCACGTGGAAATATTTCACATGTGCGATTTTTTTTTTCCTGTATAAGCGGTGAGTTATTGATCTTTATTGCGTGGTACGAGGTTCACGATCATGTCGCGAACTCGTTCGGTCTTTGATTACAAGCCTTAACTTTTCACACCGGACTCGAAACTCGTCCAAAGCTCCCCTAATTGCATTTCTTGGTGGAGGTCTCGAGTTGTTGGTTGTGTGGATGCATTAACTTGAATAACCCTACATAAATTAGAAAAGCAACGGTAGATTCAAATTTTTTTAAATGAGATCGCAAAGCCGGGTTGCAGCTTGAAATCCTATTACAATTTTATAAGGGTTTGGATGAATTGGGAACGTGATTATATCGGAGCCGCTACTAAGGATGTGCATAAGAACCCATAGAATTGTGTGGAATCAATGGAATTGTTAGAACTTGAGAGTATATGATAAATTTCGAAATATGGAGTCATAATTATATCATATCCTGATTATAACTTTTATTCGTGCATACTACAAGGCAGATGATTTTTTCAGATAATTATTTATACCAAAAATATACGAGAATATAGTAATTACTTGTTGTTTTATAGTTTTCAGGTACAAGTTTCAATATAAACTCGTGGAATTATTTTGTATTTTAGTTGTGCAATATCATTGGGTTTTGCTATCAATATAGTGAATCTGTACTTCATTGTATGATATACGAGTTTTTCTCGTGTTGCGACGTAATAGAATAGCATTTCGATAAGTTAAAATGCACAAGTTTTCTTTTGCAGAAATTCAACAAACTATTTAGTAATTTTTTCTTAAGAAAGAGTAGATCAATGGATTTTGGGTTTTGAATTAAGGCAAATACCATTCTCACATGAAAACTTGCAATTGCATAATAACATCCTAACTTTCCTTGCCATGTGAGGGGAAAATTGCTCGATGACACACGCAAACTCTCTCTCCGTAATTGGTTTCTGGCATTCTCCATCACATTGAATTGACTATATTATTCTTTGCGGATCTCACTTTTGATTTAAAATTATTTCTTACATTTTTTCTTCTTTTTCTTTTGCTTTATATTATATTAAAAGAGAAAACTACTCACATTCCTTTCATATAATTTTTTTTCGTTTTAGCCTCATCTTCCACAGCCATTCATTGCAAGGTTTCCTTCATGTCCGTCTTCTTCTAAACTTATTCCAACAATTATTAACTTTATTTCCCAAAATAATCTTCATGATCGTAAATTTTTCGACTTCGATTTTTGGTACAAATTTACAAAAATTTACTCAAAGAATGAATATTGTGGTTGATGAATGCATCATACTCAATGTGCTCATATTTTATTGGAAGACAATATTGAAGAGGACCCAAATTGCTTAAACATATCTATTGATGATGAAATTGTGAATGGAGAACAACAATCAATCACGTCAACAAGTTTATTTGGTGCTTCTCGCACTTAACATTGAAATTTATTCCTTGATATATATGCATTTTAAGTTAATAATGACTTTCTTATTGATGTAATTGAAAAATTTTATTATCCAATTCAGGTAAAATATTTTTTCAAGTGAGTAACCTTTTTTAGGGGAGCCAAGCAACTGAATGAACTATATCTTTTATTAAGCTGCATATGCAACTTGTTATTATTGCAGTGGATAATTTTCTTTTCATTAGCGATTCAATGAAAATTATGGTGCATTTAGAATTGACAAAAAAATATGTGTTTACAAAAAGTTTGAATGGGTTGTCTTATAATGCCATTACAATTGCCATAATTGTTTGTCAATGGCTAATTATACATGTAATCAAGGCAAAGATAGTTTTCTGTATAACAATGTTTTAGGGAGCGTTTTCTTTTGCATTTGCATGATAATAATGCATGTTTATAATTTTTTATGCATCGAACTTTGTCATATTTTTAATTTTTTTAAAAGTAACTTTTAAAATATCATGCAATGATGGCATGAAATATAAATAAAGATTGAACTATTAGGTTCACTGAATAAAATGAAAGTTTAGCAATTAAAATACACAGATTATAACGTAATGTATATATTAAAGTTATAATTAAACGAAATGCGTACTAAAATTGGTAAATGGGATTTTTTCACTCTTACTTGTCTTTCAGTCATTTTTTAGATAATGCTTTCCTACGACATAAAAAGATAATTACACAGCTCATTTACACAATATTTTTTTTTTGGTAAGGTTCATTTACACAATATTTAGTTAGCTATTTACCAAATAAACTATTTTTCGGAAAAGAAGGACACCAATTTCATTCCAAATGGAGAAAGAAAAGGAAAAAAACCAAAAAAGAAGAAAAAAGGCAAGAAACAATATCAAATCAAGAGTGAGCCCTACATTTAATCTTAACAAATGCTGTGTGAAAGGAGTACGGGTAGTTTTTTTTTTTTTTTGGTAAGAGAGTACAGGTAGTTTTTTTTTTTTTGATAACCCAGGGAACCCCCGCACGGCCGACAGCCGGGGAGTAAACCCTGGGGGCAACACGTGCTAGCCACCACACACGTGCCACCGGTTAAGTCACCCTGCGGCGCCCGGGATTCGAACACTCAACCTTTTGCGAGAGGAAGAGTGCGCGCTCCAGCAGCGTCACCCAGGCGGGTGGTGAGTACGGGTAGTTTCGTCTTTAGTAAAATTAAAACAAAAGAGAAAGAAGAAAAAAAGAGGTAAGAAATCATCTTGAATCAAAAGCGGGACTCGCAAGTGATAATGTAGTCAATTTAATGTGATGTGAGATTGACAAGAGCCAATAAGGGGTGGAAGAACCACCAAAAACCGATCCACCCTAAAGAAAAAAAATGTTCGAGCATCGGCAAGTAGGGGTGAATATGGTTCTAAGATGGAATTAGGAACTTGAAACGTAGAACAAGTCATTCTATTTTTCTTGTTTTATGTCTTTGCGCAATCATGCGATATTCTCTGGCATCCGATGATGAGTGTGTAATTTGGAACCACTAGTCTAAACTTTCATTTCCGGTTATAACAATGATTGATACTTTTATATTATTAATGTTTTATATTATTCATGTGTATAAATATAAGTCGTGCTCAGTAGATTATAATAGTAAATGGAGGTCATTAGAGATGATGATTCACTATAACTGTTCAATTATGAATATATATGGAACGTAAGTAGACCCTGGAACTGACTTTAGAACTTGTGGCACGATAGATTCCAGAGTATGCATGGTAGGGATAAGTGATTCCAAGTTCTTGGTAGAACCTGTATGGAACCTACCCTACATACCTTGGAACTCAAAATTTACCCCGTCACAGATTCTAGGGTATATCCAGGTTTCACCTGTATTAATAATTGAACAATTACAGTGAATTATCACCTTTAATGACTACTACTTATTTTTATAATCCATTGATAATAACTTATATTTAGATACACGAAAAATATGAAATATCAACAAAATAGAAGTCACGATCTAAAATAAGAGCTCAGACTAGTGGTTCCAGATTATATACTCATCGACACCATGAAATACTGTAGGATTAAGCGAAAATATAGATCGAGAAAAACATAAAAACTTATTCCAGATTCCATCTACTTAGAAGTTGGAGCCTACTCTTCGAAATAAGTTTCCAAATTTTTGGATTCTGAAACCTATCCTACATGCCTTGGCACCTGGAACTGAATAGATTCCCACCTGTCCAGTTCCTCGATTCCAGGTTTTACCTAAAATCATCCTCACCCCAAATGTAGAGTAGGTTCAGAGTTTCAAAAAATGAGGAATCTGTTCCGACGGTCCGACCTAATTAATTTTTTTTTTTTGGTCAGACCCAATTGAATTTAGAAAGTTAATTTTTTTTTGTCAGATCATACTCTCCCTTTTCGTCGCCTGCCTTTTCATCGGACAACAGCAACAGCAACAGCAACGGCAACCGCACGTTTTTTTCCCTCTGTTTTCGAAAATTTTCAGGAACCCCCGCGCGCGTGCCCATTCCCGTAATTCCACCACGTCCCGACGCTCCCCCACGCATGCAACGCTCCTCCCCCCTCCTCTCACGACGGAAAAAAAAAGCTAATTAATTATTTTTTAAATAATAATTAATAAATAAAAAGTCTTCGAAACACGAAGGCGCGAACTCGCCTCCCCGTCTCGCGCCATCCCCTCCCCTCCGCTTGCTCTTTTTATTCCCCATCCACCGCCGCGCTCTATCACTCTCTCTCTCTCTCTCTCTCTCTAACTTCTCTCCCCCCTCTCTCTCTCTAGCCTCCTCCGCCGCCGCTCCTCCGCCATGCACCGCCGCCTCCACCAGCCCCACCTCCCCCCATCCGACTCCCCCGCCGCCCCCTCCTCCTCCTCCTCCGACGACGCCGCCGCCAAGCGCGGCAAGAAGCGCGGCAGCTACAACTGCGGCCGCTGCGGCCTCCCCAAGAAGGGCCACTCCTGCCACGCCGACTCCTCCCCCTCCCCCGCCGCCGACTCCTCCTCCTCCGCCGCCGCCGCCGCCGCCGCCGCCGCCTCCACGCCCGTCAGCGCCGACGCCGCCGCCGCCTCCGCGTCCTCCGCCTCGGCTGCTTCCGCGTCCGCCGCCGCCCGCCGCCCTCCCCAGCCGCCGCCGCCCCTCCTGCCGCGCCACCCGATCTCGCACCTCCGCCGCGCGCTCTCCTTCGACGACCTCGATGTACGCGCCGACGAGGAGGAGGAGGAGGAGGACTTCGACGAGGTGGAGCCGGATCTCGACGAACGGGATCGGGATTTCGTGGACGGGGATGCGGACGCCGGGGGGCTGCCCGCGAGGTGCTTGTGGGAGGTCCTGAGGAGGCTGCCCCCGGCGGAGCTGCTCGCGGTGGCGCGGGTGTGCAAGGGGTGGCGGGAGACCTCGAGGAGGGTGTGGAGGGCCGCCGAGGATCTGAAGCTCAGGGTTCCCTCGAGAGCTCAGCTCCGTTTCGTCGGATCGGTGTTGAACAAGTGCCCTGAGCTCGTTAGGCTATCTCTGCGGATGGAAAGGTTAGGACTCTGTCGGGGATTCGGATCTAGGATGTTTTTCCGCGAGGTGGATAGGATCGGTTGATGTTGATGCACTGATGAGACAGGTTTCATCTGGGCGTTATCAATAAGGACCGAAGTTGATACACGAGCAAATTACCGCAAGTGAACTGTTTAATCAATTGAATTGAAGCTTAAAATTAACAAAAAGAAATGTATGCTGCGAGTAGTGGGAATGCTGCTTGATCAGCATTTATGGACAAACTTTCATGAATCAGGGAGTTTCAGGATTCGCACACTAACCCTTTAAGGAAGGACTAGAACCTGTGAATCAGTTGTGAGGATCCTGATTGGATCTCACAATTAATTCCAGTTCGAGATCATGTGCTTGAGCTTCGTCAAATTTTTCTGGGTTTATGACATTGACTCGGTTCTTGTTCTATTGGTTGGCTTTCGCAGTGATGTAGATGCAACGATGCTGGCTTGCATTGCGTTCTCATGCCCTAATCTGGAGTCTGTGGAGATCTCAACATCCTCTAATGCTGTCAACCGGATTACAGGGTAAACTTTCTGTTCCCCTTTTGCGGGTTAGGTCTTTCATATGAGATTTGTTTGCATCTTGGTTATATATGTATTGAGGCATTTCTGGGGTGGAGAACCCTAAGATCCCTGCATTACTGCTCAATTAATGGTTGCAAATGGATATCACTTTCAAGCTGGCACATGTAATTTGCCAGCAACATTTGTTCGAAATGGAAAGACTTTAGTGGTGTCTACTCTGGTTGTAAAGGTTTTGATCACCTGTCTGTGATTTACAAATTTGTTTGCGACTCCATGATCTAGGAATGCCACTAGAAAATGTGATGGCTCTTCCAATTGTGGTGTGTGCATCATTATTTCATCCTTGACTAGCAGTGGGAACTAGGAGAGGAAAGCTGTCAGATTTTTATGCTCCGTTTTTGAACCAACTATTTAGGAGATCAATGTGTTGAGATCTTTCTCTTGGTTGCTCATGCTTGTAACATCTTAGTTTTGCAAGTAAATATCCATTTTGCAGCTTAGATAACATCTTGTTTGTTTCAAGCAAGGAGGTTACATAGTCTGTTTACTGGTTTTTAGTAATATCTAAGTCAGTTTGATCTCCATTTTCTGATTCATGCACTCAGAAAGCTTGGAAATGTATTCTTCATTGACCTTATTACCTTATGCAAACTTCTGCAGAGATGAATTGGGTCGTTTTGTTGCTGACAGACGATGCCTAACCTGTCTTAAAATGGAAGGTTGCTCGAACATTGGGGGTTTGGTTCTCAGCTCATCGAGTCTTTCTACACTCTGGCTTTCTGATCTAAACTCCCTCTCAAAGATGGTGATTGCATCCCTTTGCTTTTTTATGTTCTAGGATCTCTCCTCTGTATCTTGCACATCTATTCCTGTCTTTGATAGATGTAACAAATGATGCTGACTCATTTTCATGTCCCTACAGGTTTTTAACTGCCCCAACTTAAGAGAAATCTCCTTGGAATTCTCTCGCAATGGAAATGATTGTACAGATTTGATTGCCGTGGTTGATGGTCTGGGAAGGAGTTGTCCTATTTTACAAAATATTCACATTGCGTCGGTTCGGCTTTCCCATGCGGTTGTACTGGCTCTTACAGCTTCAAATTTAAGGTGTGTTCTTGCATATGATAACAGCTTCAAACAGGCATTTATTTCCTTTAAGCTCTAGAGCTTTGTAATCCCTTGTTCCACACATTTTGCTGTCTAGTGATCATATAGATTCTAAGTTCCCTTCCTAGATACTAAAGACTGAAATTTTCCATACGAGCATTGAAGCATCATTAATTTAGATACAGCTTTGATGACCACTGCTTAATTTTTTTCATTGTTCAGGGGTTTGCGGATGCTTTCACTTGTGCTTGGATCAGAAATCACTGATGCATCTGTTGCTGCTATTGCTTCCAGCTTTTCGGATTTAGAATTGCTTGATCTCAGTGGGTATGTTCTGCTCCGAGGTCCTATGTTGTTTGATTTATGAGATACCACAGTGGTATAGAAAATTCAGCTTCATCGTGTCAATTTGTGGATTTTTTTTTTCTTTTTCCCAGACATGATATAAACACATTTGGTTTCAAATAGTGTGACAAATAAGATGCATTGGCAATGGCCATAGAAGCTGAGAGCATGAAGGAATATAATTAATCATCAGCCCCGACAATTGCACTTCTTTTTTAATCATGAATTTATTGTTACACGCAGGTCAAGCATTAGTGACAGTGGCATCGGGATGATATGCAATGTGTTTCCTGAAACATTATCAAGGCTCCTACTTGCCCTTTGTCCTAACATCTCTTCAAGTAAACTTCCTGGACTACTCTGTAAATAAATGGCATATCTCTTCAGTTTGTGATTCTGAACATGAATCTATTCAAATCATTTCTTGCATTTCATTTTGGTTCACTAACTGTTTATATATTTCAGGTGGAATTCAGTTTGCCACAGCTCAGCTGCCTCTTCTTGAACTCATGGACTGTGGAATGACCGTATGTGATAGTAATGACGAAAGCCTCATCTCTGATGAAGCCAGCAACCATGGGATGGAGAAAAGGCCCAACAGCAGCCTTCACCTCATACACCAGAAGCTTATTATAAAGCACAGCAAATTAAAAAAACTCAGCTTGTGGGGTTGTAGTGGCTTAGATGTGAGACTCCCAGATCCTAGAATTTGTATATTGCATTCTGTTACCATGGGTTCCTTGTGGTTCTTATTTTGTTGATTGAAATGCAGGCCCTGTACTTGAACTGCCCAGAGTTGAATGACCTGAATCTCAATGCCTGTAAAAATTTGCTCCCTGGTACGTTTTAAACAATGTATTGGTCTTGATCAAGTGCTTACTTTAATGAATGGGATATTGATGCATCTCACATGCTTTCCTAATTTGCATCCTAATCTAACTTTAATTTTCTTTGCATTCTCAGATCGGTTGCTAATTCAGTGCCCCAGTTTAGAGAATGTATATGCGTCAGGTTGTCAAGAATTGTTAATAGAGGTTATTCAAAACCAGGTATGATCTGAATTTAATCAGAATATAGTATTAACATCAATTTGTGCTGCTTGTCAATATGCTTCTCTAACCTATACGAGCTTGCTGATTACATCATCAAGCGCTTTAAAACTTGAATTTGCGGAACAAACCTACCTCATAGACAATATTAACCTTGCTGGAAATTTGATGTGACATTCTACTGACGCGAAAGTCTGTATGTTGCACTTTCTTGTTGTGGCCCTTGTCTTGAGAATCCTATATGTGAGAAGTTATACCTTGTTCTTGCCCCCACTTTTCTTTGTCCTTCTCAGAGTAACTTAAGATTGATTTATATATTAAATAAAATTGTTTGATCTCAAAGATTCAATGGTTTTGGGAAAGCATTAACATTTGTGTTGCATCTACTTGTAGGTCAACAATGATTCCTTTCCCGTGGAAAACCATTTGCCCTTTAAACGTCTGGCTGATGGTTCCAAGAGAGTTCGGGTTCCCCATTTTCTGTGCCAACAGGTGAAGTCCCTCTACCTACATATCTTCCAGTAGTTGTAAAAGTAACTGATGTTTTTATCTAAATGTCAATGTCGTTTCTTAGATACAAGCCCCTTTTCTCTTTCATGTGAGAAAATGGAAAATGAATTGACCACATCTAGTCTGACAATTGATTAGATAACAAGCAAATAGATGGACAACAGCATTAATGTCACGAGAGTATCTTGTAACGTTGTATTTGCATTCTATTACTGGCACTGAAATAGAATAGGGAATCATATCATAACATCGCCCTCACATGTTAACCATCTTTACTCTTCTCTTTTTTCCATGCAGCAATTTGATGTTGATAAGAAGCAGAGAAGGAGGCGGCCGTGTAACGTGCTTGCAGAATGATTATACATGTGGATAGTTGACAATTGACATGGTGATAGCTTCACTTGAGGCAAGGCCCTCTAGACCGACTTCTTCTGGGTTCCCAACATTATTGCTGGTTGCTGATGCCTCGTAGAATTCTTGTAGGCATTGTGTGGCCCCCTGGTCACTATACTAGAAAACACTCTGGAGCTTAGCTTCAGCAGCATAACTTCACCATTCTAAAATAAATTTATTAACCTATGTAATTTCTGTGCAAACTGTCTTCGTATAAGGAGTTTCATGGAAAGACTGTAATTTACCAAGAATTTATATTAGAGCATGAACTGTTGCTGCTAATATTCATGTACTTGATATCAGATGTTAGAAGGAACTCTGCAAGGCTGAGTTTGTGGTAGATATATCAGGTTTCAGCCATGGATTAGATTCAGTTTGCACTGTGCCAGTTGTGATTACGACACATGCGGTTATCTTGACTAGTAGGAGGTCAATCTGTAATGCTCGATGAACACATGCTCCTCCATGGAAGTGCATTGATAGCTGCTTTTGGTATATACAATAATTATTCTATCAGTTAATTAGACATCAAGTCAGATTATTGATGATTCCAAAATTTTGATCATGTTAATTAGACATTAATAATTGCGGGTTCAATGATTCCTTTTGAGCTACAAAAAGGCAAACGATTTCTTTCGGAGGAGTGATATTTCTCTTTTTCTTATGACAAGGAAGAAGTTGCAAGGGCCAGGAGTGGCAAAATGTCACTATAGCCGTTACTTTTTCTTCCATGCTTATGTTGGGGCGTGTATAGAAGTTGGATTGTCCTCTTTGCTGCTCGTAGGAGTAGGAATTATAAACTTGTTTAAAAAGTTTCCACTAGAAAGAGTTGCGGCTCATTGTCCTCTCTGCTTCTTTTTGTTCTGTTTCCATCTTCCCCGGTTTATGAGGAGATGAAAGCTAACTATACTCATAATTCCCAGTGGTCCTCCAAAGGTTTGTTCTCATCATTCACTTGATCTATCAGTCAGTTATTCATGTCCTGTGCAATGTCGCCTCTTTCTCCGGTCTGCCAAAGTTGCTTGCTCGAAATTTTCTCAAAACAAGAAACCCCATGGATCCATTATTATGGATTTCCTAGAGCAGATCTGTATCATTTGTCCTTCGCAGTTTTTCTGTTCCCTTTCCTCATCTTTGAATAACTCGAGTCAAGGCGAGTACCAACCATGAATCCAGCGTCTGCAGAGGAGAGAGAGAGAGAGAGAGAGAGAGAGAGAGAGAGAGAGAGAGAGAGAGAGAGAGTCATCCATTAAGAGACATTGGAGCAAGTATCATATCTAACTCTCGAAGAACACCGATCCAACTGGCGAAGTCAATCTTTATACTCAAGACTCTTCAAATATAAATTTACAATTCTTTCATCTTAAGAGAAGCGCGAACCATTCCAATATTGGTAGGGACTAGAGAGATGTTAGGTTCACAATCGACCCAGGTTTCAATCCACGACCTTGCATGATCGGCGTGGCATATAGCTAGAGCGAGAACCATAGGGACTATGGTCCGCGAGCAACCACTAACCCCTTACCCCAGTGCTTGCAACAAATGTACATCCTTCAAACTTGACTGTCTTTCCGTTATTCTGTCAAGCTTTTCACCCAAATATCCACAAAAATATGCAAATGGACTTTGGAGGGATTAGCCAAATTGATAGAGCAATTGGAATTTTGAGTTTTGAGAAGGATGGCATCGTCAGTTTAATTTCTGTTTGGTGGAACTCTTGGGATGAGACTTCCAGGGAGTCATCCTCGTGAATCTGCTGGTTATGATGTGAATTGCCCACCAATGACACCAATTTGCTTCCTTTTAATGATATGCCAACCATATCAATGTAAGTAGAGTCATGAAAATCAGGACAACTTTTCAGGAAAGATGATGGAAGGGAAAAATACATATAGAGCATATAATGGCATCCAGAGCTTCTTGTCATACATGTACCATCTTGTTCCTCATCTAGTAGAAATTCTAGCACAAGAATCAATGAAGTTCATTAAGAATAAACGATCTCCGACTTCCATTCAACTCAACAAGCAAAATCCCACGCAATGCCCAAACAAGAGAAGGCAACACTAGTTGCTCAAGACAGAATGTTGATCCACCTAAAGCCCCCTTTGACAATGATAAATGGCTCATGTTAAACTGATGTAGTATAGAGACTTGTGATCAATGCGGTCAATGGGGAACATTGAGAGCAAATTGGGTGATAATAACAAACCTATTGAGAGACTTTACTGGGGTTTGCTAAACAAAGGGGGTTTTGACAGAGCTATACAGACGAATAACTTTATCGACACACAAATAGCTAGAAACTTAGAGCATCATCACTGGCCATCGCACTGACAGGCTTTCTGGCATCCTGCCATTGAAGAGAACCCATTCTTGTATCCAATTTCGCTAGCTGGGACTTTACCCATGGTGGATTATTCCTGCCTTCCACCCACAAAGCTTCGCCAGTATCCTTATGCTTGAAATCTGGATATTTTGGGTTCTTCTGCCAATCACATACAAATATGACACTTGAGTAAACTAATAAAAATGGATTGAAGACACTCTGAACTAGAAAGACAACAACTGGCACAGTATGTTTATCCCAAAATGGCATGAAATCCAATATTTTCAGGTTAACCTCTGTCTACTTAAGTATCTTTCTTCAGATAATCCATGTATTCGCTGTTGACAATCAAATCATCAACAACTGATGGCAGCGAATGACAAAAAAGGTGGAACCGTGCAGTGGATGTTAGATGGAATGTGCTTGCATCATCCGTGTAATAGACAAAAACAAGAGAAACAAGTAGGGGTGGCAATTTTTGACATGACAAAATAACACAACTTGAGTACGATACGTAGTTTGCAGTTTTGGGCCCCGATACATGACTAATAATTGTGTTGTGCTTGGGTCAAACCCTCCAGACACGAAATTGACCCGCGAACCACGTTTAAAATGACTGTAATTGTTATTTTTATAGAGTACTTATATGGAAAAGCACTTCAAATTTCTGCTAGGGGGAAAAACAGAAAATATAATACAATCAAAATTGAAAGTGAGAATTGAAATCCTAGCCCTCTTCTTCTCTAAGTTCTCTCAATCACGCTCCTCCATCTCTCTTATAGACTCTGTAGCACTAGGACCTTGTCTTGCAGGCCTCTCTCGGTTTTGGCTAGATCTTGCCTATTCTCATGGTCTGGTTTATATGCGTTTGCGCCATTCTCTAGGTGTGTGTCTGGTCGTACATGTGTGTTCTCTGTGTGTGTGGTCTGGTGCTGTGTGTGTGCATTTGTGTCGTCTGTGATTCATAGTATTGCGTGTGGTCTTCCTGTGTGTGCGATGAACGCAGAATTCTCACTTGGAGATAACATTCAAGCGCAGCAATATACCCACAAGCTTTTGTTTCTTATATCTTTTTAGTTTAAGCTTTTCCTTTCAAGTTTGCAGTAATTATCACAAGCTTTACTTTTTCTTGTATCTTCTCCTCTTGGAGAAGACCTTGCAGAATTCTCACTGGTTGGCAGGTTGCCATCGTGTCATGAAGGGTCAAGCAATCATGTTGACCCATTACACCTGTATGTTTGTCGTGTCACACGTCGCATATTCTTGTTGACCCATTATTTAATTCATGTTTCATAGATTGAGACGATTAATTAATCATGTCTTGTTTGGATTGACCTGTTTCGTAGTATACACCTAGGTCGTCATGATAAGAACACCAGTAAACACCAACTGGCACACCTAGAAACAAGTTTGACATCTTCCTACATGAATTAGATCCAAATTCTAGTGAAGATTTACTTAGACATCTTGCACCTCGTTTTCTTCCTTAAGTTTTGTTTTATGTACTAGTGAATGACCCAATAGAGCTTCTTTTTTGAAATAAAAGATGTTTATGTCTGTTTGAGATCGTTAAGGTTGACTAAAACCCATTGCAACGTTCAGGAGCAGAAGACATGGCAAACTACTTCACTGGTGAATTTTCAGGAAATTATTCCAGGAAATATTACCATATCAACTCACATCACCGAAGATATTTCCTTATCAACTCACATCACCGAAGTTCCAGGTCCATATAATTATGTCAAGCTGACCAAACTTAAAACCAACAAATCCATAAACTTGCACGCACTAAAACGCGCCCTAAGTCTTTTTGCACTGCACTTTGCCAGCATACTACAGATATCACACGTGATGCAACCAATGAGATTCTCACACCCATGCATAGATATACATGCCGCAAGACACCACACACCAGCAACAATACATATTAGCTGCTGCCCAAAAGCAAACAAAGAGATCCCATGTCTGTGTGGACAAGAACATGCATGCAAAACCTGCTGATATCACTTGTCATTGACTGAAAGAAAACTCAGCCATACAGCTTATTTTGGATCGCCTAGGAAGATACAAGCTCATGAACAATAATGGTCGCCCACACAACTGTGACAAAGAGAGTGAGAGCTACACATTGCAGTAGACCAGTCGTGTTTCATCCTACACATTGGATCATTAAGAAAAAAAAGGCGTACCTTGTTTTTCCTGTTATCCCACCATTCCGGGGGATTGGCGAAAAAAGCTTGCCAGAGTTCTACAGTGGAACTGTTATTGTGGACTGGATCACTGACAAAATTCCTACCTGCAACCAGTAAGCAACGATAATACTAAACTCATGTAGATAAATACCACAGCAGTTGGCAACTTTAGTATATTGGATTTTCACTTACTTGATGCATGATCGTTAAGGGCAACTGGTGAGAGGTTCCTCTCAATGAAGTTTAACTGCTGAACGACGACCTGCAGGAACACTAAGACAATCATTTTTCCCGTGAAATCACATTATCTGGAAGACAAAAAGCATCCTCTTGCCAAAGAAAACACCACCTTATAAAAAGTCTGTTGCTTTCCTTCATCACTTTCGACTACATCGGAAACCAGCCGGCCAGACACAAATATCTGGTGACCTTTCTCTAGATGCTGAGAAGCAGTTAGTGCCAACTCGTCCCAAAATGTCAAATTTATCCTGGAGGAGTAATCATCGGTAACAAGTGATCTAACTGTCCGCCATAAGTTATAATAACACGCAGGAAATGAAGTTGCCATAACCAAAGTAAACAATATGTCCACAGACAACACAGGTTTATCAACTATTGTTCCTTTCTCTGTTGTTGCCTGCATCAATCAAGAAAATCTGCTTCAAGACAACATTGTACATGACTAAAATCACTTTTCCAATTCGTTGAGGTATCAATCCCAATGCATTACACAGAGAACCGCTGGCGAGCTGACTACCGCGGTGAAACTTATTGAGAATGGACCAAATCTAATACCAAAACCAATGAACCTGGAGAAATCCAACCGTTCAAGATGAACAGACACCCCAGCAGCATCACCAACAAAAGTATCCCAGAGCAAGAAACCGATTTCCACTTAAAAACCACGACTTTCTCCGCAAACGAAAGCGACATTCCAATTCAAACGAAAACCAAGTGCCGAAAACATCCACCCTTGTGCCAAAAGAGCAAGGGGAGGGGTGGGCAAAAGACAATTACCACGTCGTGTCGGTGGGGGACTTCCGGACGGCGAGGCGGGTCCAGGCGACGACCTTGCCGGAGGGCAAGTTCCTGACCTCGACCGGCGTCGAGACGACCCCGATGAGCTGGACGGAGTTGGTGAGCTCCTTCCGCCACTGAATCTCCTGGGGCCTCGGGTAGGCGGCCGCCTGGAGGGAGCACCTCAGCCGGGCGTTGCGGGTCGAGCGCTCGGCGCTCGGCGCGAACGAGAAGAGGGAGTTTGGGGAAGACCCAGAAGAGTTCGATGCCGGGAAGGCGAAGACTCTGGCGTTTCCGGCAGATGTCAATGTCTGCTCCAACGCCATCTCTCCCTCTTGTCTCTCGCTCTGCGGATTTCGTGTCTTATCACTGGACTCGGGGTTGCTCTGTGCGCGCGAAGAAGATGAGGGGGGAAGCGATAATCGCCTCTTTCTCCGAGAGGAGTAACGAGTGCTAGCGACACCGGTTTAGGCTCAATTGCAAGGAAGATCGAATCGTAACTGTTCCGCACCATACGCGGTCCGAGGTTGGTCAGCCCATCGTTACAATCTTACCAAGATGGTAACGGTGTCTCTTCACAGTTGCGAGTCATGCCGGAGTCAGGCGACGCAGCACGAGCCATTCAAAGGTTCGCTCGCTCGCTACGAACTCGTGACCTCGTGAAAATCAAGCGGCCTCTATGCCGCTAAATCAAGAACTAGCTTTGAATTTGACAAAGCTCATCACGACATACTTGGATCACTGAATTGATACATTTGAGCATTCTGGTCGATGCTACTTTTTTTTTTGGTCGGAGAGGCTCCTTTACAAGTGTAACATTCTGAATTTCCGATCTTTTTTCCCGGGATCTATGAAATGAATATTTTGGCCAATGTACTTATAGTGACATCTCACCCGGAACCGCGCATTCTTGGGATGCTAACTTTAGGAGTAAGGCCATTACGGGATTGAGTTCGCACGATCAAAAACTCGACATTGGGTCGATCTTCGACCACAAGGATTGACGAGAGAATGTTTTGGGCCAATAGAGACCGATCTATTTGATTGATCGTGTCCGAAGGGAACTAGCGACACACTCTCGCAACTACATGACAACCGAGATCGTTCTGGTCAGAGTAAACTTAAACGTGATTTGACTTAGTGCCGGTCACGGGTCGAGAGTGCGTAATCCCAATGAGCCACCCGTTAGCTAGAGATAAGTTAAAGTCGCGATTGTTTGATTTTAGTCATTTCTTACAATCCGGGCTTGGGAATCGAGAATTTTGAAAGTGACAATTTTTAGCGGCCGACGGCGTTTTTGGTGTGGTCAACCTTGGGGCCACCCGTTTTTGTCAAAAAATTGGATTTTGGTTGGGATCGGAAAAATGACCGTTTTGACCGTGGGACTGCGAATGAATTTTGAGGACTGGATTAAGTCGGGGGACTGAGAATTATTCTGTATGGCCGAAATTAGAGGGACAAGAATGCCCTTTTCCTTCCTTGAGTAATTACTCTTTTGCC
Organism: Syzygium malaccense; assembly: GCA_031216405.1. Lineage (NCBI taxonomy): Eukaryota > Viridiplantae > Streptophyta > Magnoliopsida > Myrtales > Myrtaceae > Syzygium > Syzygium malaccense. The sequence goes on from CM062254.1 coordinate 19,398,234, forward strand.
CTTTGACTTATTGGATAAGGACGAATATGGGCCGTTGGATTTTGGATGAGATCAAATCTTAGCCATTGGATCGGAGGGCTAGTTGAGGGGTATTTTAGTAATTTCCGGTGGGGGTTTAGAGTTCAATTATTGGGGGTCCCCTATAAATAATCATTTCTCTCTCTCTCTCTCTCTCTCTCTCTCTCTCTCTCCAATAATTCTCTCTTTCTCTCTCTTCACCCCCCACCGATCGGCTCTCTCTCTCTCCTCTCCCTTATGCGTGAGCCCAGCTAGGCTGGCCACTAGCTCACCGCCGCCTGGTCGCTACTCTTCCGTCGTGCACCACCGCCGCTCCTCCTCCTTCCCGGCCGTGCCTCACACCGTCCGTCTATCTCTCTCTCCTCGTTCGCCTGTCCTGTTCAACCCTGCCACCACCGAGCCACCTCTAGCCATCCTCCCTTGGTCCATACGACCTGACCGTCGCCCCCAGCAGGCCGATCGCCGCCCACCAGCCACCCGTCCACGGTGGTGCCGCCATTCGCCCGCCTGGCCGCCGGTGACGCCGCTTGACTGCTGCTGTTGGGCCAACTATTCTGGCCACCCATCCAGCCTGTTTGTCACGCCTTTTTAAGGTAAGTGACTTCCCCAAATGTTACCTAGGACCTCGAGTATTGTTGAACACGTTTAGGACTTGGTTTAGGCGATTTCGGTGGCTATTTTGGGACTGAGATGAGGGCTGGATGTTTGGTTGTTGTGGACTGAATTATAAGGTGAAAATGCGAGGTTTAGGAGGTTCGGATAGGGCTATGATGATGTGGAACGATCATGATTGAATTGTGTGTTTAATTGGTAGTTTTATGGCTTGTATGAGTTTAATTGAATGACTGTACGACTTATGGTTGTTGGCTGGTTTGGAATGTGTTTTGGGCTGAGTGTAGTGTGGCCGTGTGTGCCATGTGTGTGACCATGAGGTGTGCCGGTGTGATCGTGCATTGAGGTCGTGTGCCAAGTGTGTGTGGCTGTATGATGCGTTCGTGCGACGAGGATGTGCATTTGCGAAATGTATGTGTGACGGGAGATTGTACATGACCGTGTGTATGTGTGGTCGTGTGATACGTGTGGAAGGTGAGGAACGAAGATACGGGAATGTAGGATTGGTTGGAAAAGTGATACCCTGAGGCGTGTTCGTTTACGCGGGGTAGGTTCCGTCCTGAGGCGTGTTCGTTTACGCGGGACGATGCTGTCCCTGACGAGGTGACGATGCCCGGTCCGAAGGGGTGACGATGCCTGACGAGGTCAGAAGACCGTTGGCCTGATGCGTTTTACGCGGGCGCGGTAGTAGTGGAAAAGTTGAGAATGAGCTGGACTTGGCTTGACGTGTGAGGATTGCGAAAGTTAACGCATGGCATGAGTTAGTGTGCGAGTGTGATTTGTATCGCGTGATGTAGTGCTCGATTACGAGGTAAAAACTACTAGGCATGGTATGGGACGTGCTCAAGTGGGTTTTGCTTTAAAATCGAGGCATGCGCGACTGTGATGCTTTGATGCATGAGAATTCCTATTACGTGTTTCGGTTTTGTGATATGGATGATGTATTATTGTGGCATGTTGGCTGTATTATTATCTGACATGCAGGGATGTGCATGATGGATCCTAGGTAGGATCGTATGTGATTGTTAGTATGATTGATCATTGTGTGTTATGCGTGTTTCATTTGGCGGTACGTGAGAGCCTATGTGGGGTTTGGGGTTGTGCACTTATTGAGATTCGTCTCATGGTTGTATAACTACCAATTTCAGACCCCCAGCCTTAAACCCAGGAGACCCGCCTCCTCTTTTTGGGGTATGAAGAGCCGCCCATGGTGCCCCAGTGGAGCTGCAGGCGATTCCCCGTATCGTGGTTCAAGTGATCCTCTGGAGGCACAAGCCAGAAGACTCAGGAGCAGATTGGGAGGAGGGCGACTATTAGGTTTTCCCTAGGGTGTTTTAGGGGTTGCATAGAATAGGTCTGACCAGTTATCTTTTGATAGTTAGGTCGACCTATAGTGAAGCTAAGTTAACCAAACCACCCAATCCTTTTGTTATGTCGGTGGTTATAAATGCTTGTTTGTTATGTATGTCTGTAATATGATGTTTGTATGCTCGGTTCAATGGCATTGTATAAAAATGGATGTTGTCGTTCTTTGACTGTTTTGTTGATCTACCCCGTCGTCATCTTTTTAGTCAAGGGTTTTTATATTCGTTTCCGCGTGTGTCTCTGATGTTTGGGTTGGGTCGGCGATGAACCTAGGACGTTGCAATAATTCGACCAGAGGGAGATGTCGCGAGCTCGATATGGTTTGGGGCGTGACATCCCCGTTGTTGAATTGGTATTAGAGCAAGGCTAGCTCGATACCGATAAGATCGAGACCTGCAGTGATAAGGAGCGATGACTTCGGGGTAATAAGTTAGGGAGCCCTTCGTAGATCGCGTGTTTATGTTGATTATGCATGTCCCGTGAGTACGTGCATGTGGTTGCTGAGTGGTTTATGGTGGCTGTGAGGTTGATTGAGACGAAGGTGTGGCAGGACTTGAGGTGAGTACGAATCCTGTTGGGTGCTTGATAATGTTGGCTTGATGTTATGTGATTAGTTTGATGGTTGGTTGTTGGCTGATGAGTGTTGATTATCGAGTTTTATGCTTGGGGCTTGGACTAGTATAGTTGGCTTAGGTCTCTAATTCCCGTATGGAATTATAGCAGGTAGGAGAATAGTGTGAGATCGTGAGAATGAGTAGGAGAGGTGCAGGAGCGGGAGGCTCGTCGAGTTCTCAAATCCCAATCGCGAATGATCTATGTATGGAAGGAGTCCTCAGAGTGTTAGAGAGGATTGAAAATATGATGAATAGGTAAGCTCAAGAGCGAGCTAATATGACTGCCCAAGCTGCTGAGGCTGCAGCTGCTGTAGTTAATGAGAATGCTGGCAACGAAAATGGGAATCGACAGATGCATCAGATAATAGAACAATTTTTAAAATTGAAACCACCCAAGTTTGAAGGAGTAGGGGATCCGGAAGCTGCTTCTAAATGGGTTGAGGAGTTGGAAAAAACTTTTGCTTTATTGGGGTGTACTGAAGCAGAGAAAGTGACGCTAGCAGTGTACCAGCTATAAGGTAATGCGAATGACTGGTGGAAAGCCACGCAAGGCCGAGTGTTTCCTACGGGTGTGGATCAGAATTGGACGGCTTTCGTTCAGGCTTTTAATGAGAAGTATTTCTTGGTAAGTGCTCGAGAAAGAAAGATGACAGCTTTCCTTAGGTTGCAGTAGAACCAAATGACCGTGGATCAATATGAGGCAGAATTTGCTAGGCTGTCTAAATTTGTGCCGAGAATGGTAGATCATCCTGAGGATAAGGCGAGAAGATTTTGGGATGGATTGAGGGCTGACATTCGTAGCCAAATGATACTGGTGAATTTGAGGACCTATGAAGAATTATATGAGAGGGCCCAGGCTATCGAATAGGATATGATGGATAGAACCGCCGCGTTTGGAACAAGGTATATTTCAACCAGGGATGATCGTCAGCAAGAGAAAAGGCCGATGATGGGAAACCGATGTTTTGTTCCTCCGGCAAGAAGGAATATTGGAAAATCGGCACATCCATCTAATTCAGCTTGTAGACGTTGTGGGAGACATCATGGAAGTGGTCCCTGCCTAAGTGTGACTGCGGCATGCTATGGGTGTGGTGGAATAGGACATCACATAAGGAATTGCCTGAATCATCAGGTTCGACCATCCCTATCACCGCAAACACCTCGGATTGGGAATCCGACTAGTGCAGGCTCGCTAGCTAATTCGAACAGGCCGCGGGCATAAGAACGTGTGTACACCCTGACACGAAAGGAAGCTGAGAATGCGCTAGGCGTAATCACAGGTATGGTTTCTCTGTATAATTATGTTGCATATGTTTTATTTGATCCGGGAGCTTCGCACTCGTTTGTGTTTGCTCAATTTGTTAAATTAGCTGGATTGAACCCGTTTTGTTAGAAGTGCAATTATGTGTGATTATACCATTGATGAGTAAGATATGCATATCGTTAGGATGCCAGACTGTAAAATAGTGATTGGTGGTGTAGGAAGCAGGATAGATTTGACTGTTTTGGCTATGTGTGATTTTGATATGATTGTGGGCATAGATTAGTTAGTCAAACAGAATGCTGTAATGGATTATAGCAGCAGGGTGATTCAGTTTAGTCCGGCTAGACACCCTAGATTTGAGTTTGTAGGGAGTCGAGGAGGAACCCCGATCCCTTGGGTTTCATCAGTAGAAGTAACCAAATTGTTAGATAAGGGGTGTCATGGTTACTTAGCAAGTGGGGTAGATTTGATGGTAAAATACATGCAGCTAGAGGATATAGCTATGATGTGCAACTTTCTCGATGTTTTTCCTCAGAAATTACCGGGATTGTCACCAGAAAGAGAAGTACAGTTTGTTATTGAGTTGGCCCCTGGAACCGAGCCAATCTCGAAGCCACCTTATGAGATGTCGTGGTTGGAGTTGAAAGGACTAAAGGTTCAGATGCAGAAACTATTGGATAAGGATTTTATTTGTCCTAAGGTGTCTCCATGGGGAGTACCGGTCCTGTTTGTAAGAAAGAAGGACGAGATATTGAGGTTGTGTAACGATTATCGGCAGTTGAATTAAGAGATGATTAAGAATAAGTAATCACTGCCGAGGATTGATGACCTGTTTGACTTATAGTAAGGAGCCTTAGTGTTCTCTAATATTGATCTACGGACCGGATATCATCAATTAAGGAGTAGGAAAGAGGATATTCCTAAGACCGCTTTTAGGATGCGGTAGGGGCACTGTGAGTTCACGGTGATGCCCTTTGGTCTAACCAATGCCTCTGCTGCCTTTATGGGCTTAATGAACCGGGTAACTAATGTACTGAGCTTGAAGTTAAATGTCGCACATTTGATGGTTAAGGATTGGGTGTTGTCAGAAAAAGTAAGAGACTCAGGGTTTCGGCTCGAAGTAGGACACCTCTCTAGGCTGACAACGATGTTGAGGATTGAACCGGAAGTGCGGATCAAAATTTAGACGTTGCAGTCGACGGACCCGAGATTCAGAAAATTCTAGAAATGGATAGTACTAAGAGGAAAACGGACTTCCAAGTGTTCGAGAATGGAATTTTGAAGTTTCGAGGACGATTGTGCGTGCCCAACGATTTGGAATTGAAGGAAGAGATTTTATTGGAGGCTCAAAGAAGCAATTATAGCAGTCACTCGGGCAGCACGAAAATGTACTAGAACCTTTGACAACATTAATGGTGAAATGAAATGAATGTGGATATGGCCAAATATGTGGCCAAGTGTTTGACGTGCCAGCAGGTAAAGGCACAACATTGTAAACCTAGTGGGATGTTGCAGCCATTAGAAATCCCAGAATAGAAATGGGAACAAAGTTGCAGTTCAGTACAACCTATCATCCGCAGACGGATGACCAGTCTGAAAGGACTATTCAGACTTTAGAGGATATGCTGAGAGCATATGTACTAGATTTATAGGGCAAACGGGAAGGAACAGGTTTTAAGAAATAAGACGGTCCCTTTGGTCAAAATTGTTTGGGAGCATCATGGGATAGAAGGTGCCACTTGGGAGGATGAAGGAGTAATGAAACGTCATCACCCCCATCTGTTTGGATAGCTGGGTATAGTTGTAAATTTCGAGAACGAAATTTTTATTAGGGGGAAGAATTGTAACATTCTGAATTTTCGATCCTTTTTCCCGGGATTTATGAAATGAATATTTTAGCCAATGCACTTATAATGAGATCTCACCCATAACCGTGCATTCTCGGGATGCTAACCTTAGGGGTAAGGCCATTACGGGATTGAGTTCGCACGACCAAAGAACTCGATCTTGGTTCGATCTTCGACCATAAGGATTGACGAGGGAATGTTTTGGGCTAATAGAGACCGATCTATTTCATTGATTGTGTCCGAAGGGAACTAGCGACAGACCCTCGCAATTACATGACAACTGAGGTCATCCTGGTCAGAGTAAACTTAAACGTGATTTGACTTAGTGCCGGTTACGGGTCAAGAGCGCGTAATCCCAATGAGCCACCCGTTAGCCAGAGATAAGCTAAAGTTGCGATTGTTCGATTTTAGTCATTTCTTGGAATCCGGGCTCGGGAATCGAGAATTTTGAAAGTGATAATTTTGAGCTACCGATGGCGTTTTTGGTGTGGCCAACCTTGGGGCCACCCGTTTTTGTAAAAAAATTGGATTTCGTTTCGGGACCGGAAAAATGACCGTTTTGACCTTGGGACCACGAACGAATTTTGAGGACTGGATTAAGTCGGGGGACTGAGAATTATTCCGTATGGCCGAAATTAAAGGGATAAGAATGCCCCTTTCCTTCCTTGATTAATTACTCTTTTGCCCTTTGACTTATTGGATAAGGACGAATATAGGCCGTTAGATTTTGGATGAGATCAAATCTTGGCCATTGGATCAGAGGGCTAGTTGAGGAGTATTTTAGTAATTTCCGGTGGGGGTTTAGAGTTTAAATATTAGGGGTCCCCTATAAATAATCATTTCTCTCTCTCTCTCTCTCTCTCTCTCTCTCTCTCTCTCTCCAATAATTCTCTCTTTCTCTCTCTTCACCCCCCACCGATCGGCTCTCTCTCTCTCTCCTCTCCCTTATGCGTGAGCCCAGCTAGGCCGGCCACCAGCTCACCGCCGCCCTTCCGCCGTGCACCGCCGCCGCTCCTTCTCCTTCTCGGCCGTGCCTCACACCGTCCATCTGTCTCTCTCTCCCCGTTCGCCTATCCTGTTCAGCCTCGCCATCACCGAGCCACTACTAGCCGTCCTCCCTTAGTCCATACAACCTGATTGCCGCCCCCAGCAGGCCGATCGCTGCCCGCTAGCCACCCGTCCACGGTGGTGCTGCCATTCGCCCGCCTGGCCGCTGGCGACGCTGCTTGACTGTTGCTGCTGGGCCGACTGTTCCGGCCACCCATCCAGCCTATTTGTCATGCCTTTCTAAGGTAAGTGACTTCCCCAAATATTACCTAGGACCTCGGGTATTGTTGAACATGTTTAGGACTTGGTTTAGGCGATTTCGGTGGCTGTTTTGAGACTAAGATGAGGGCTGGATGTTCGGTTGTTGTGGACTGAATTGTGGGGTGAAAATGCGAGGTTTAGGAGGTTCGGATAGGGCTATGATGATGTGGAACGATCATGGTTGAATTGTGTGTTTGATTGGAAGTTTTATGGCTTGTATGGGTTTAATTGAATGACTATACGACTTATGATTGTTGGCTGGTTTGGAATGTGTTTTGGGCTGAGTGTAGTGTGGCCGTGTGTGCCATGTGTGTGACCGTGAGGTGTGCCGCTACGATCGTGCATTGAGGTCGTGTGCTAAGTGTGTGTGGCTGTATGATGCGTCCGTGCAACGAGGATGTGCATTTGCGAAATGTATGTGTTGACGGGAGATTGTGCATGACCGTGTGTATGTGTGGCCGTGTGATACGTGTGGAAGGTGCGGAACGAAGATACGAGAATGTAGGATTGGTTGGAAAAGTGATACTCTGAGGCGTGTTCGTTTACGCGGGGTAGGTTTCGTCCTGAGGCGTGTTTGTTTACGCGGGACGATGCTGTCCCTGACGAGGTGACGATGCCCGGCTCGACGGGGTGACGATGCCTGACGAGGTCAGAAGGCCGTTGGCCTGATGCATTTTACACGGGCGCGGTAGTGGTGGAAAAGTTGAGAATGAGCTGGACTTGGCTTGACGTGTGAGGATTGCGAAAGTTAACACATGGCATAAGTTAGTGTGCGAGTATGATTTGTATCGCGTGATGTAGTGCTCGATTACGAGGTAAAGACTGTTAGGCATGGTATGGGACGTGCCCAAGTGGGTTTTGCCTTAAAATCGAGGCATGCGCGACTGTGATGCTTTGATGCATGAGAATTCCTATTACGTGTTTTAGTTTTGTGATATGGATGATGTATTATTGTGGCATGTTGGCTGTATTATTATCTGACATGCAAGGACGTGTATGATGGATCTCAGGTAGGATAGTATGTGATTGTTAGTATGGTTGATCGTTGTGTGTTATGCGTGTTTCGTCTGGCGGTACGGGAGAGCCTATGTGGGGTTTGGGGTTGTGCACTTATTGAGATTCGTCTCATGGTTGTATAACTACCAATTTCAGACCCCCAGCCTTAAACCCAGGAGACCCGCCTCCTCTTTTTGGGGTATGAAGAGCCGCCCATGGTGCCCTAGTGGAGCTGCAGGCGATTCCCTGTATCATGGTTCAAGTGATCCTCTGGGGGCACAAGCCAGAAGACTCAGGAGCAGATTGTGAGGAGGGCGACTATTAGGTTTTTCCTAGGATGTTTTAGGGGTTACGTAGAATAGGTATGACCAGTTACCTTTTGATAGTTAGATCAACCTATAGTGAAGCTAAGTTAACCAAGCCACCCGATCCTTTTGTTATGTTGGTGGTTATGAATGCTTGTTTGTTATGTATGTCTGTAATATGATGTTTATATGTTTGGTTCAATGGCATTGTATAAAAATGAATGTTGTCGTTCTTTGACTGTTTTGTTGATCTACCCCGTCATCATCTTTTTAGTCAGGGGGTTTTTATATTCGTTTCTGCATGTGTCTCTGATGTTTGGGTTGGGTCGGCGATGTACCTGGGACGTCGCAATAATTCGACCAGAGGGGGATGTCGCGAGCTCGATGGGATTCGGGGTGTGACAACAAGGATACTTGTACGTCTCAGGTTAATATAATTACCCGCGCGTGAAGGGATTAACATATCCACTAAACATTAGTCGGGTGTATTATCATACCGATCGATAATGTGATCCCACATTTAGTTTATTATTACTCATATTAATTAATTTTGTTGATTTTTATTGTCTGCATTAAGCTGCGTGATAACTATGTGATCGTCTAATTTTGAGATAACTTTCTTGATGGAAGAAATTATCTATAAGGGGGTGCGAATGAGAATATAAATAGGTCTAAGCCAATTCTCATTATCTAATCTAAGACTAAAAAACACATCATCAACTTTTGAGAGGGCAATTGGCTAGAAGTATCCATTCATCGATCATTCAAATCTCTGTTTATCTGGTTTTCGACTTTGTCAATGGCCGGAGGTTAGTACAGAATTTTTTCACGTTTCCGCATTCGATTATGATTATGCATGATTTTTATTCATCCATTAATAATTGAATCTACAGTTTTTCGCTAAATCTTCTAATAGTTAGTATCAAAGCTAGTTCATATATCTGCCTTGATGATTTTTCGTGGGGATTTGAATAAATTAAAATTGGGCAATTTCTGGCCAAGAGAGAAATTATCGATTTTGGCCAAATTCGGGTGACCCACCCCCCAGCTTCAGACCAACACAGTCATATCGCCATGGGCAAGAAAAGCCCTAAGTCAATTCGGCATTAGGGTGATTGTTCGAGGCAAATTGAGTTGCGGAAGTTGCAATGGTTAGGATTTGCGTTTGGCAGAATTTTTCTTGATTCAGCCAATTTCTTAGCCATTTTCGCCAATTCTTGGACCAATGTGGTTGTGCCGGCATGGTCTCTAAAGGCCACGGCTTAATTTGGTCTGAGGGGGCTGTCAGAGGAGACCCACGTGGTGGAAAGCGTGGCAGAGACAAAATCGCAACTAAAGTCGCGCGACCAAGGCTAGGTGTGTGTAATCCACGCATCCGCGTAGTGGATCAGGCGTGTGTGCATGACGGTTTGGGCTTGTACGCGTCCCCATCGGACCCCTTAGTGCGATTTTACTGTTTTGCCCTTGGATTTTTGATTTTTCTGTTTTGCACTTGCATGCAATTTGGTGAATGTTTTATACATGAAATTATATGTTTAGTGATCCATATATAATTTTTATTAATTAGAGATTAGCCACAACATCTCTAATTTTCTTTAATTATGTATATTAAGAGCATTTAGATCACATCAATATAGTAATGGGACACTGATTGTAATTAATCATATCAATATAATAAATTTTTTTCTTAATTTATCCACAGGGATTAAGAAATTGAAATATAATATGATAGTTTCTTCATAAAGTATTATGAATCTATTTAAATTAGAAACTTAGCCCACGAGCAGTTTTTGATGTTATTTGATTCATTTCTTGTGACATGTTTTATGAAAACATGATTAATGTAAAATTGCCTCAAATTTTGTGACATAAGCATATTTATTTATTATGTAGTTTCACCACCTGTGAATTTTTTTGATTTCAATGTTCTCGAGTTAAATGGTGACAATACTAAAGTTTGGAAGGAAGTAATCCTTTTACAATTGGGATGCATGGATATTGATTATGCTATTCGAAAAGATGAACCACCTGCTCCTACCGATGCTAGCACTCCAGCTGAAGTTGCTCTTTATAAACAATGAGAGCGGTCCAACTACCTTGGTGTAATGTTTGTAAGGAATAAACTTTATGCTAGTATTTGTGATTTAGTTGCTCAGCATAATAATGCCAAAGCATTGCTAGAGGCTATTGATGCGCAATTTGAAACCTCAGAATAGGCTCATATCATGACCCTAATTATGAAGTTTTCATCGTTGAAGCTCACTAGTGTTAAAGGTGTGCATGATCAAATCATGAAGATGAGGAACATTGTGGCTCATCCGAGGAATCTTGAGGTTGAGATATCTAAATCTTTTTTTTTTGTACTACATTCTGAATGCTCTATCACAATAGTATGAACCTTTCAAGATCTCTTATGACACACATTAGAATAAATGATCAATTAATGAGCTCATGACCATGTGTGTTCAAGAGAAAGAAAGATTACTTATGGAATCGGGAGAGAGTGCTCATTTGACAATACAAGGAAAGTATAAGGAGCAAGGCAAGCAGAAAAAAAATGCTAAAATGCCTCCCCAAGATGATATTAAAAAAGGAATCCAAATGCTTTTTCTATAAAAGGAAGGGCATATGAAAAAGGATTGTGTCAGGTTTAAGACTGGCTCGAGAAGAAATGTAATCTAATCTCAGGTGTTTGTTATGAATCTAATATGGTTGATGTGAGTCACAATACTTGGTGAATTGATTATGGATCTACAATCGACATTTTGAATTTCTTGCAGGATTTTCAAAACCATCGAAAACTAGTGGGAAGAGAACAATGCATTTATTCAAGAATCGAGATGCGTTTGCACGTGGAAGCTATTGGGACATGCACATTAGTTCTCCATAATGACTTTGTTTGGAATTTGGAAAGGAACTTTATGTTTCAAGTTTCTCTAGAAATTTTGTTTCAATTTCAAGACTTGTACCATTAGGTTATTTCTTTAACTTTTCGAATTGAACCTTCTGTTTATCATTTAAATATGAAATTTTTGGGAGCGATATTTTGTCTGATGGTCCTTTTGGAATTAATTTACAAGATAATGCCTCTTATAATGTGATATATGTTCATGATAATGCCGGTATAAAACTATGTGTTGTGAATGAAGATTCCTCTATATTGTGGCACCAGAAATTGGGATATATCTCTATATATAGAATTAAGAGATTAGTAAATGTTGGAGTACTTGACACTTGGATTTTACTGATCATGACACTTGCCTGGATTTCATAAAGGGAAAGTAGACCGACAAGATAAAGAAAGGTGTCAAGAGGAGTACCGAAATATTAGAAATCATACGTACAAACATTTATAGTCTAGATATAGACTCGTATGGTCAAAAATACTTCATCTCCTTCATAAATGATTACTCACGTTTAATGTATTTCTACTTGCTTCATAATAAGCATGGAGAGTTAGATGTCTTTAAGGTATTTAAAACAGAAGTAGACAAATAATGCGGTAAGTAAATTAAGACCGTGAGATCAAATAGAGGAGGCAAGTACTATGGTAGATATACTGAAGATGGATAAACACCTAGTCCATTTGTGAAGTTTCTTGAAGAGCATGGGATAGTGGCTCAATACACCATGCATAGTTCTCCAGACCAAAATGGTGCAGCTGAAAGAAGAAATCGAATTATATTCGACATGGTGCAGAGTATGCTTAATAGCTCAAAACTTCCTAAGCCATTGTGGACTGAAGCTCTTAAAACATTAGTGTACATATTGAACCGGGTTTTGATCAAGGCTATTGTCACGCCCCGCACCCTACGGCGCGCCACATCCCTGCCGCGGTCGATTCAAGTGCGACGTCCCAGGACGCGTCGCCGACCCAAAATCCAAAACCCAAAATAGAGAACAATGCACAAGCGAAAGCAAACAAACACCCGTACAAATTAAAACCACATGACCAAGGATAGCAGTAATACCATAAATACAACTTGCACTAATAATAGGGATTTACAATATCCATTATAACAGAATAAACACATAAAATCCAAAACGGGTCAACAGCCACCAACATCGAAAGGGGTTACGTGGCTCAGCGGTTAACACTATATCTAGCCGGGGCTCCTCCCAAACGTATCGGTATACCTGCCATCCTCAAGGCTGGAGGACTTAAAAGTTGGGTTTCAACAATAGTGAGAATGAATCTCAGCGAGTATGCCCCCTAAACCTAAACTAGGCTAACATGCACCTCCTGACGAGCACCAAGCAACACATAATCCAGAATATAAATGACTTAGGCTCTCGGGCCCAAATCCAATACTTAATTAACCTTGCAGGTTAGACATTTTATAAATTCACAATAATATCACAGAACCCAATCGCGGTGCTTGCACAACATCACATGATCGCAACGCATGTCATACATCTACTCATGCTCATGCTCATGCTCATGCTCACGCTCGTGCTCATGCTCATTGCTGCACTCTTGCACACCTGCACACATGCCATTTCTCAATTCTCCTCCGACCCGCGTAAAACCCATCAGGTCTATCACTTCGAGATCAATCTCTGGCCTGCGTAAAACGCATCAGTTTGGTCATCTTCCGGTAGTCTGGGCATCGTCCCGCGTAACACGCCTCAGGATGGGTTCAATACCCCACGTAAAACGCATTAGGGCTTTATGTGATCACACGTACATAGTCACTAGTTATTATCTAAACCCCGCGTAAAACGCATAATGGTATTTTAGGTGATCACATACTCATGTTATTCGTGCACACTCACATATGCACATATTATGCCAATGCTCGAGATGCACACTCATGGCCACAATATCCGCACTCGGCATCCATAAAATTTACAATGAGCATTCAATTTCACATAGCCACATGCTCAATTTACACAGCACATATTCAATTTAATGAATCAATATGCCCAATCAATCAATTAATTCAAATCAGCCATGGTACATCATCAGCACACGAAAATCACGCGATTAAGCCATTAAACTTGCACAAGTCTAAGGTCCACCAAGGCTATCCTTTCTCGGCCACATAAGTACTCAATCCTGACATCACGTAACCACAACCAAGCCATAAACAACCAACTACTTAATGGACAAATCAAGTACACACGGCCAATTCACAATTGATCCTCAGTTTCGCCGAACAAGGCCCGATAAATTCCACTATGGCCAGCCACTGATCAGTCCCCTCTAGGTCTCCAATCCACCTCCAAATAATCACATTAGGCTTCCAAATCCACCACATAAACAGCCACTACATGGCCCGATTGTTGCACCCATTATAGTCCGCATTTAGACCACGATTAATCAACATGATAATCCAATCGAGCTTACACTAATCGGTCACCAACCAGATCACCTTAGGCTACTAAATCACTTTCAAATCATCACATTAGACCACAAGAATAGCCACCACTCGGCCCACAAATTACATCCGCCACATTCACATTTTTGCCCGAATCAAGACGCCTATGCTCAGTCACCACACAGCACACTATAGGCCATTAAACCTCATCTAAATCATCACGCTAAGTCACTAAATTAACCACAAAGTCAGCCCCTAACATCCTCCACAATTTAACCCCTAAATTACCCTAATTAACCCCTAAAACTCATCTAGAAATGTACATTAGCCTAACTAGGGTTTAGGGTTGTACTCACTTGGATTCCTAAGCTCCCAATTGAGCTGAACAAGTGGGGAAAATGGGTGGTCCAAGGTGATCTCGAGGCGGCGGCAAGCGGTGATCCTCGGCGGCGGCACGCGGCTTTTCCAGCGGATGGCGATCCAAGGTGGCGAAGGGGTGGGGAATGCTGGTCAGTGGCGGATGGGAGAGAGAGAGAGAGAGAAGGATGGTCAGGATGGTGGAGCTAGGCGGGGCGAGCGGCGGACGGTGGCGGCGCCGGCGTGTGGCAGTGGCAGCTCCCTGGCGGGCGGCGTGCGGCCGAGAGAGGGAGAGCTCGCGGGAGAGGGAGAGAGGAGGGGCTATGGCTGGCTTGAGGGGAAAGAAATGAGGGGGAGAGAGAGAATGAGAGAGGTTTATAGGCAAATTGGCTAAGTGGGGTTAGGTGATCAACTTTGCACTAAATGACCATCATATCCTTGGTTCAAGGGTTAGGATTAATCCCACTCAAAATATCTTGAGGTAATATAGTTCATCATTTCCATCAATAATAGAGGCTAAATTAATCCAATTTAATCTCCCAAAATTTGGAATACTAGGAATAGGCTTAGGGGCAAAATCGTAATTTTTCGATTCCGGGCCGAATTTCCATTTTTCGATCGTACTAATCCCAAATATGATTGGCCACACTTTTACAACGTTGTCCTTGCAAAAATAGTCGCGTACGCCCACGAAATTCGACACCGAAGTCCGGATTCAATTCCATGATCAATTTCGCTCAAATGCGATTTTAGCGTCTCTCACTAATGGGCGGCTGTTTAGGGGTTACGCGTATCAATCTAGGGTCACTCGAGTCGTGACGGTCTCGATTAACAAGAGAACGCAAGGAATTATCGCCAGTTCCCGAGGTCGCGATCCTTCGGATTAAGTTCGGGATTTATTTGCCACGCGTACTCTTGATCATGCGGAATCACCCGTGATCTGATCGTACGTCGTTGGCTAAACCAAATCCGTCACGTTCCTAGGATCGGCCCACATTGATCCAAAATATTTCCTCGTCGCTTCTCGGAATAGGTGCCCAATTTGCGATCGGGTTCCTGGTTCACGTACCGTTTTTCTAGTTAGCCATTCCTCATCGGTTAGTATCCCGAGAGTGATCAGTTCTGGGCGAGACTTACTAAAACGAAATGAGAAATAACCATCTATTTTATTAATCCCGGAAGTGGGCAAATTCAGGACGTTACAGCTATTCCAAGGATGCCTTTTGAGTTATTCAAAAGTTGGAAATCAAGTTTGCGACATGTACACATTTGTGGATGCCCATATAAAGTGAGAGTATACAATCCACAGGAAAAGAAGTTGGACCCAAGGACTATAAGTGGGTATTTAATTGGATATTTTGAAAAGTCCAAAGGGATACATATTTTATTGTCCATCTCTTGCCACTAGGATTATGGAATTGAGAAATGATAAGTTTCTTAAAAATGACTTGTTTAGTGGGAGTGATCAATTCAAGGACCTTGTTTCTGAGAAAAATCATTCAAATACTCATCCTTCCATCTCAAGTATTATATCGTTTACTGTTCATAATGTCCTCCAGTTTAGTTGGCTATTGAATAACTAATAATTGAAGTTCCACAAATTGCTGATATTGATTCGATAGATCCAGTTGTTCAGCAATTACCAGAAATTGTTGAGCAACTAGTTGAACAACACGCTCCTAGGGAGAATGGCAATGCAACATTAAGAAGATCCATTAGAATGAAGAAATAAGCAATTCCTAGTGATTACATTGTATATCTACAAGAAGCTGATTATAATGTTGGAGATGAGAATGATCTTGAAACGTTTTTACAAGTCATGAGTTATGATGAATCCAATTTATGTTATAATGCCATGAAGGAAGAGATGTATTCTATTGCATCTAACGAAGTCTAGGATTTGGTTGAATTGCCAAATGGTGCGAAGGCCATTGATTGTAAATGGGTCTTCAAAACTAAGGACTCGTTGGGCAATATTGAGAGATATAAAGCTAGAGTCGCTGCCAAAATGATTCCTTCAAAATGAAGGAATCGATTACATAGAGACCTTTTCTCCTATATCTAAGAAAGATTATCTTTATATTATTTTGGCATTGATTGTCCATTTTGACATGGAATAACATCAAATGGATGTGAAAACAACATTCCTCAATGGAGAATCGGAATGGTTCTCCTCTAGTAATGGTGAGTATTTAGTGTGCAAGCTTAAGAAATCTATATATGGCTTCAAACAAGCATCCCGTCAATGGTAATTAAGGTTCTATGATGTTAGAGAATGTCATCGATCAAAGTATATACCAGAAGATTAGTGGGAGCAAAATTTGTTATCTTGTCCCATATGTGGATGTCATTTTACGTGCAACCAATGATAAGGGGTTGCTACGTGAAGCGAAACAATTTTTCTATAAGAGTTTTGACATGAAAAATATTGGTGAGGCATCTCATGTCATTAGCGTTAAGATCAATAAAGATAGACCTCGAGGCATTCTAGGACTGTCTCAAGAAACTTATATCAATAAATTTTTAGAGAGATTCCGGATAAAAGATTGTTCAGCAAGTGTAACACCTATTGTGAAGGGTGACAAGTTCAATTTGAACCAGTGCCCGAAGAAGGAACTAGAAAGAGAATAAATGAAAAAAAATCCCATATGCTTCTTTTGTTGGAAGCTTGATGTATGCTCATGTTTACACTCTACCTAACATTATTTTTGCTGTCAGAATGTTGGGAAGATATCGGAGTAATCCAGCTATGGACCACGTGAGAGCTACAAAGAAGGTGATGAGATACCTTTTAGGTACAAAATGTTACATGCTTATGTATAGACGGACTGAGAATTTGGAGGTAGTTGGTTCTTCGGATTCGGGCTTCGCTGGTTGCGTTGATTCTCGAAAATCAACATCTTGATATATTTTTATGTTTGCTGGTGGAGTCGTATCTTGGAGGAGTGCAAAGCAAACTCTGATTGCTACTTCCACTATAGAGGCTGACCACATTTCTTGTTTGAGGCCATCACGCATGGTGTGTGATTGAAGAGTTTCATATAAGGCCTTAGAGTTATGAATTCCATTGCTAGGCTATTAAGGATGTTTTGTGACAATTCACCCGCGGTTTCCATGGCTAAAAACAACAAAAGTAGTAGTCGAAGCAATCACATCGACATTAAGTATTTAGTCATAAGAGAACGTGTTAAAGAGAATAAAGTGGCAATAGAACACGTTAGCACTGAATTGATGTTAGCTGATCCTTTAACTAAAGGCATGCTATCAATGAGTTATAAGGATGATGTGGTTAGGATTGGGAATTGGCCATGTCATGTAAATTTTATTCATATGGATGAATCTGTGAAACTTTTATTCATTTGTGATGTTTTTCTCAAATCTGGTGTGCACATTCATTTATACTAAGAACAACAATCACTTTTTGACTTAAAATAAACATAATGTTTATTCATTAAGTTATGTTATCACATATGAGCTGATTTTGAGGTGGATATTGATAGATGGAAGAAAATACTCATTCTAAGTGGATTTATCGTCGTGATTCATGTGCTTTGTTTCGGCATTAAGTTTTATGGATTTGGTTCAATATTTCGTTTGATAAAATGTTGGGATCGAATGGGAGAATGTCATCGTACCGATCGATAATGTGATCTCAAATTCAATTTATTATAGTTCACATTAATTAATTTTGTTGATATTTTATTGTCCGCATTAAGCTGCATGATAACTATAGTGATTGCCCAATTTTAAAATAAGTATCTTAATGGGTGCAAATGAGAATATAAATAGGTAAGTCAAACTCTTTCATTATCTAATCCGAGACAGAAAAACACACTATCAACGTTGAGAGAACAATTGGCTAGAAATACCCGTTCACCGATCATTCAGGTCTCTGCATATTTAGTTTTCAACTTCATTAATTGCTGGAGGTTAGTACATAATTTTTCACTTTTCCACATTCGATTCTAATTATGCATGGGTTTTGTTCATTCATCAATAATCGGAATCTTCAATCTTTCGCTAAATCTTCTAACAGGGTGCTTAACAAATATCTTGGACAATTCAAATTGAAGTACCATGTCCGATTAAGTCCAGTCCACAACAACATTGTCAAGCCTTAAAATTGAATCACCGTACTTGCATATTCTTTTAGAATCATTGCGGGTGTACGTATTTGCGTGGAACTTTTTTGGCACTTTAGAGGTTTTGAACGATGAATATTGTCCGCGAGGAATCCTTCATGCCCGGTGATTTTTCTGTCTATGGCAGGAACACTACTGCTCATGGCTAGAGATCGGACCGATGCCCAGCGGCGAGCGTAGATGTATGAGAAGAGGCAAGCAGATTCCTTTCTCGGGTCAGTCCTTGGCTCGATGGATCTTGTGAAGAAATTTCGATGGATGGGCGAGCATGGACAAGGCTTTTCAGCTACTTCTCAATTCCATTTATCACTTCCCCTCCAAAATTTGAAATAAAAAAGGGTAAATACCACACAGAATCCCGAACCATGCCCATTACAACACAAATACCTTAATTTTTTTTTTGTCATCAAAAACCTTAAACTTGCTCATTATGACACAAATACCCCAAACTTTTTTTTGGTGTCATTGAAAAACCAAAACTTATCCATGTGGGATATATATAAACTCTATTTCAATTTCATCATTGATATATTTGTTACAATGATATAAGTGGGAAAAGTGCCAAAAAAGTTCTAAATCTTTTGCATTTGTTTCAATTTAGTCCTAAACCTTTTTTAGGTGCCAATTCAGTCCTAAACCTTTTGCATTGCTCCCAATTTAGTTGTAAACCTTTTTTTGGTGTCAATTCAGTCCTAAACCTTTTGTATTGGTGCCAATTCAGTCCTAAACCTTTTTGTCGTTGTGCCAATTCAGTCATTCCGGTCAATTTTGGCCGGATTTTGCTGACATGGATGTTGGCCGGCCGGCAGCCGATCACCGGCACTGACGTGGATAACTTTTAATAATATTTTAGTACTTTTTTGAACTTTTATTTATTTATTTTCCCTCCCCTCCCTCCTTCCTCCTGCGACTGGCCATTGGCACGACCTCGCCAGCGATGACGAAGGTGAGCCTCGCCTAGCCGCCAGCGAGGTCAACCTTGCCGGCTTTTGGCCTCTGGCTAGTCGCCGGTCTGGTGACTGGCCGGAGAAAGGAGGGAGGGAAAAAAGAAAAGAAAAGAAAAGAGTAAAAAATAAATAAAAATTTTAAAAAATATTAAAATATTATTAAAAGTTGTCCACGTCAGCGTCGGTGATTAGCTAGCGTCCATGTTAGCAAAATCTGGCTAAAATTGGCCGAAAGGACTGAATTGGCACAAAGACAAAAAGGTTTAGGACTAAATTGACACTAATGCAAAATGTTTAGTACTAAATTGACACCAAAAAAAGGTTTAGAGCTAAATTGGCACAAATGCAAAAGGTTTAGAACTGAATTAGCACAAAAAAAAGATTTAGAAATGAATTGGCACAAATACAAAAGGTTTAGATTTTTTTGGCACTTTTCCCTGATATAAGTTCAGGGTTTTTTATGACACAAAAAAAGTTCGGGGCATTTGTATCATAATGGACATAATTTGGGAGTTTTTTATGGTATTAACCCTAAACAAATCAAGTTTTGAAAAAATATATTTAAAAAATTATACACTATTCTAATCTATCGCAAATATTCAAATGTTGTAAAAATTTTCAAGATTTCTCGTGGGTCGCGCTTTTTCCACTCCTTTTTTAGTTTAGATATTCCCGTTTTTTGTATTTTGACCACAGTATCTCTAGTGGGGCCTACCACTTCTGGTACAACTCTACAAAAGTGATTTTTTTTTATTATTTGCTCAACTTTTTATATATATTTTTTCTTTTATTTCTTACGGGTCCCACTTTCCTTTTTTCTTTCTTTCTTTCCATGCCTTTGATGTCTTAGTTCTCCGCTCTTGTAAATCGTCTCTTTGTTCTCTCTTATAGGGTATTCTCTTCTTTCTACGCCTCCCGCTCCTTCTTCTTCTTCTTCTTCTTCTTCTTCTTCCATACATCCCGTCGTCCTCTATGTTCTATTTATGATGCCAAACCCGTCATCCTCCACACTTTCAATTATAAATGGAGCGCTGATTTTCTCTACTAGAAAATGAGGAAAATAGCATTAGAGAAAAAAACAATAACCCAATAAAAATATGAATTTAAATTCTAATTAGAATTGGGCAATCGACTACAAAATTGATTAATTCTAATCAATCACTTTCGTAAAATTAGTTTTGTTGAAAAGAAAATTTTCTAGGAAACCTAATTCTTTTTTACGTTGTCAATTAAATCTAGAAAAATTTTAACATAGACACTTCTTTAACAAGATCACTTATTTATGAACTTTCACTTTTGTAGTGTATATCACCGTTACTTGTTTACTTGACAAAACTTATTTCTACGGAACTAAAATCCAAAACTATAAAAGGAAAACATTGTGCCGACGATACAAGCAAATCTAGTCTCATAAAACTATTTTAAACCCTCGCGGGCATGCGACTAGCTCCTATTATGAACCAAACATGGGATTGGAAATTAGATCGGAAATGAGTATTAATTCATTCCAGGCCAATTCTCTTCAACCAAACAACTCATTGCTACCTTTTTAATGGCAAATGATTGAATCGCAATCATGCGAGATGACAAGGCCCTCGATCCTTGTAGAAGAGTAAAACCTGAGAAGAATTTATTGCAAGTGAAACAATTGTAAATGTTTCCTACATGAATTTCTCATTAATAACTGATGAATCCATTTCATTAATGCACTACCTCTCTCAAGCTATATAAGTTCTCATCTCTAGATCGACTACATCATCAAACAATAAAAAATATCAGACAATTTTCTAACCCTTCCGTCCCCAAAAGATCATCATGGCAACGCTCAAGAACTTGTCTGCACTCATGATCTTGTTGGTCGTCAACATGGCAATGCTTCCAAGGGCTACCTTCGCCACAGGCGGAAACCCCACTTGCGCAAAGGGAATGACTGCCAATTGCGGGTCTCAGCTCTTTCAAATCATAGTCTTTGCCCGCACCTTTGCACCCACCAATGAATGTTGTCGCGAGCTCCTGACGGCAGGGAAGGACTGCCAAAACCAATACGTGAAGTTGATCCTCTCGACTCACAGGCCGATCAAGGGAACGGTCTCCGATCTCTACAAGAGGAGCAACGAGACGTGGAACAAGTGCGTCGCGGCTGCCAATTCTGTATCCCCTACCGAGCTCACTCATTGAGAGCTATTCTTACTCTGTAGTACACTAAACGTGTAAAATAAAAAAAGACGAAAGAATTATAATTTTTTTTATTGGATTCTCCTAGGAATTTTCCTATTTTTTTGTGCCTCTTAAGCCTTATAGTTAACTATCACCGAAGCGCAAAAGTGGATGAATCATAATTTTAGTGTTCAATGTGCTTAGAAACTTAAAAAAATTTTAAATGGTTTGCAAAATACACGTCGTCCCTGAAGTTGTTACGTATTTTCGGGTCTAAAAACATACGGTCACAAATAAAACTATGAGAAAATGTCACTTTGTTTCTTTGTTTCTAACATAGCCTTTTGGAACGAACACCTAAGCAACCAAAAGATCAAATGATGGTTTGATAATCATACATTCATATCTACTAATCAAAGATCGAACACGGACGGTTCGTAATCACCTAATTCAAAATTTTAATTAACACACATGAGCACCAAATATAAAAGACACATAACCTAACGTAAAACTGCAAAGTTGTTCATTATGGTCTGAAATAGTAATCTAGAGAATTCTGGGACCTAAAATTTGATTTGATAGGTTGTATGCTAAAATTGGAGTTTGCTTCCTAGGTTAAATTGGCCCCGAAATCTATTAATAGAATCTGGAAATTCAGAGTTGTCGTCTGAAATCCTCTGTTCTGACCCGACCTAGCTCAATTCTCGAATTTTTAAATCATTTTCTTTTCAGAATTAGGAAAAAAATGTTCTTCATGAAAGTTGTAGAAAAGATTCAGATCTTTCTATTGTAAAAATTTCACATGAATCTAAAACTGTTTGATTGGTACGATGCTTGCCTCAAAAAGACAATCAAACTCTATGTTAGATATTTTTTTCTTATCCTTGCACTGACCGACTTTGTTTTACAAATTACACAAAGTTAAAGATCTTTCTCGCAAAAACGCAAGACTGCAAAGTTGTTCATTAGGGTCTAAAATGGTATTACAGAGAATTTGGGGACCTAATTGGATAGTTAGGTTGCCCTTAAGTGCAAAAAGCTCGGATAAGGTCAGTCTGGCCTATAAAGCCGCTTTTAATTTAGTCCTGAGAAAAAAAACGAATTATTGGGAAATATCATGGATTTTTCAAAAAAAAAAAGTCAAAACATGAAAGTCAAAATACGAATTACCCATAATAAACAAAAAAACACGAATTGCTTAATTATGGTAACTAGATCCTAAATAGAAAATAAAATAAAATAAAATAAAGAAAGTAAATTGATTTGGGGCCATACTTTTTAAATTGCAATTGAATCATTGAGGATAGTTTTGTCTTTTCAATAGAAAATGGAGTGGATTAGTCATATAACGGGTGAAAATAGCGCCGCCCTTTTCTCGCTAAGATTATCAAAAGTGGAAGCCTCAGAAAATATAAAAGCAACAAAAAAAATTCAAAAGTGAAAATAGAAGTTGCCTAAACAGGCATTATAGCTATTAGAAGCCCCCGTTTCTTTGTGATATCTACTCTCTAGGTTTTTTCCCAAGTATTTTTCTAAAAATGATTACTTGTTTTGCCTGAAATAATTAGTCAATGGAAAATGTTTTCATCATCAACAACAATTTATATTTAAACATTTTCGTGGACGACGAAAATATTTTTCGTTTATATATTTTCATATTCGACACAATCAATTATTATTAAGAAAATGATTTGCAAATTATTTATTTTTTACTAAACAACCACACTCCTAATATCACGGTAAGCGAAAATTACCGGTGTGTTAGACCCATGGGTAATGGTGGACTCTCCCGACATCAAAGGTGGGGGCTTTCCTGATGCGTTGTGAGGGAGTTTATACTTTGCACTCAAGAGTAAATAAGGACGGCGCAGATTTTCCTCACTTGATCCTGAAAAATAGAGAAAGTACTAGTGTGTTAGCCTAGAAAAGAAAAGAAAGGAAAAGATTTAGTGGGTTTCCTTATTTTTTGATTTTATCTGGTGAAATTAAATAGCACTCAGATTTCTGAATTTTGTTCTCTCTTGATATTGATGTTTTTCTCATGCCTTTCAAAGGTAAAGTGCAGCTTTTTCTTCAGTTTTGTGTCAAATGCCTTTTAACCGTCCATTCATATGTATAACACTAGTGTTCAGGCAGGGGTTCGCGCCTTGGTCCCTAGAGTTTTCGCAACCAACCAATTCACTTAAGTAGCCACCGGGAAAATAAACTACTCAGGTGACGCGCAAGGTCACTGTTTTATTGGTATTAACCAGAGGTTGGGATCCGGGGTGTCAATTATCATTCCACAGCACCCTTTCGGTACCATAACTCTTTAATTAAATCATAATTCCTAGTCATTGTGCATTTTCCTTAAGAGATTTTTGAATCGATTTTTTGACCGATACGCAATCAGGCACGAAGATCGCACATCTTGCACATTGGTCGACGCATTGTGTGTGACTGTGTTTTTTGGAAATATGCTATGTATGATACGTGCCAAAGAATGAGACGTGTCAACAATCGAATCTGACATTATGGAATGAAATAGAAGTCAAAATTGAACGTGTAATAATCAAATGTGACTTATAATTGTAATGCGACTTATAATTGTATTGCGATGTGACATAAATACAACGATGGAGTGTGACATGTATGCGTGACAAGGATTTCGAATATGACACGCACGAATGACATGTGAGATGAAATGATAACTAAACAAGACACGTGGGAAGATCGAATGTACAATTATCATGTAGCATGACATGAGCGAATGGCATGTGTAATGATGTTGAAATCGAAAATGGCATTAACGAATGGCATGTGTGACCAAGTAGAAAATCGAAGATGGCATGAGCAAGTGACATGTATGATGATGTGGCAATTGAACATGACAATGTGCGGATAACATGTTCGATGAAGTGGCAATCAAATATAAATTGCTTTGCTCTCTTGACATTCTTGTTGATAGAAGATTACTTTTTGCATTACATATTTCGGCTTCAAACACGAAAAAGTTAAAAAAAACCTCTCATCTACAAAACGTTCTTTCAAATTACAATAATAACCTTATCTACTAATCGTTCTTTCATCAATGCAGAAGTAATTACAAAAAATCCTAAAAAGTAGAACCAACGTCACTTCTCTAGACTCTAGTTCTATATTAGATGGTGGATAGAAGTTGAATCGATATATAGAGTAGTTAATCAATGAAAGCGGTCAAGTGGGTGGTTATTTGTTGGAGTAACAAGAGGGAAAAAGGTCAGATTGCAATAATAATCTTATCGATTAACCTTTCTTTCATGTCTGTAGGGGTAAAATGTATAGTTTTATATTAGATATAGTTCTATCAGGCATTTCATTGATTAAGTCTGCGATGAAATCTACATTGATCATCTTGCGATTCAATCGAATTCTTCTTCTTGATGAGCCTTTCGGTTCAAATCCATCGTTGTTTCAATTACCTCTGTAAACTTTTTTAGAAAGACTGTTCTAGGAAGCATACATTTCTAGCACTATATTGCCTATGAATTGGTTCTTAATTGTGTGTTCCTGTGGGATTGATCTGCACCTCTTCATACAAGAGATCGAGTTGGGTGAAGCTTGGTGAGAAATAGACTTCGCGCCTGTTGTGTTGACGGGGAGAACAGGAAAGAAGATCGAAGTAGACGATCATAGCTTTAGGGATAGGCATTAGGACTTGTTGATCCACGGGCTACTTTTGGGACCTCCAGTGTTAATGGATTGGAGTGGGGTTCTTTGTCTGAACCCTATTGTAAACTCCATCAGTCTGATCTCTTGCATTACGTCAAGAACATGAGAGACACAACAACAATAAGATCAAGTCCCGGAATTCACAGACAAGTCCCACATTTGACGGATTTCGCAGGCAGTTGAGCCTCGGGCCCCTGCTTTTTGATGGTGTTTGTCGGTTACGACTGTTTATAGACTCAAGGTGGTTCTTGATTCAGAGCCCAAGCCTTTTCTTTCGCAATGTCTGCGTCACTTTCGATAATCCGTTCAGGTGTTTGGAGGATCTTTCTTTTACCTCTTGCTATTTGGATACGTATGTCTGCCTATGCTTCCTTAATCCTGGGTGTAAAGGATGTCCTTTGCTAATTTTTTGCTTTTTGGTTTTGTGGAGTCAGTTTTGTAGTATCATAATTTTTCAAACTGGTTCTGATGTGTAGACACATGCTGATCAAATTTGACACGAATGTCTCAAAGCCCTCTGGAGAGTTTTAGTTTCCATGCTCTCGTGTTACGTTCGATACACACATGGTCTACTTGTGTCGCAATAACTCGATGATTATTGCCCACATGTTCTTCTTCGGTGATTTTTTGCTCGTGTCTGGCTCTGGACTATCATTTATACTATGTCCACTCTTTGCATCAGAACCTTAATTACCAAGGGCATGTAGTTATGGTTGATCTTCCTCCGTTCTCATCCAGACAGATGTGATCTTCATGCGACCCTTCTTCTTTTCAGACACTTGGGACCGAGTAGTGAGTACTGCATCAAACTCTACTAGGAACCTTGCCCTTCATGCTTGTACATTGATATTGTCTTGAGGAAATCTGATTCAGATGTTCTAGAGGGACCTTGCTATCTCGATGTTCAGATTATTGGGTTCTACTTTGCTTATCTGTCTTCCCTAGTCAACTGCTATGACGTCCTGCTAGTTCCACCTTCTGTATCATTCTGGCTTGCGAATTGCAAAGACGAGACAAGCCTCGTAGATTTCATGGGATCTTTAAAGTTGCCGAGCAGGAGACTGGTGTTTTTGGCTGTAAATGACAGTGAAGATCTGGATCAGGTAGAAAGTGGTGCACAGGAGGGAAAATGAATATTTTCAGCTATACAGCACGAAGGGAACAAACCGTCTTGTTGCGATGAAGCTGTATGAGGCCATCAAGGGCTATATGGGAGCAGCTTGTGTGTTCCCTGTCATGATCTTCGTCACCAAAAGGTAAAAGAAGAGAGAGACACGAGATCAACAGCCAAATCTACAGGATCGGCCAAATGTGCGTGCTCAACCAGTGCTACCAATTACCATGGCTACGGCTGAACCTTTGCTTAGAGAAGGCGAAGTAGCACAGCAGTCAAATAACTACAATTCCGGACCGTGCATCATGGCTACCGCAAGGGAAATCTGTAAGTGGTATTCATGCTAAAGGAAATGCAAGGAGAGTACCTGGTTGCATGCTGTGGAGAGACATGTCGACACGCGGTTAGAGGGGACGATGAGAGGCGAAGTACTGAAACTGATAAAGGTATCAAAGAACTGACTACTGAGCTTACCCGATAGGAAACACTATTAAGTTAAGTCAATTGCTATTTCTAAGTTCTTTAGTTTCTTCCTTTTGGTTCTCAACTCTCATTGTGAATGGACAAACCATTTCGCACACAATATTCCAGTTTTAGACAATACTCGGAACTGCTCTTCACATGCAACCTCAGTTAATAATGATAAAAAGGCTGAATTCTGTGGTGCAATATGCCTAGTGATTTCTCTTGAATTAGAGCTATCCTCAGGGAGTAGTCCATTGGTTTTGCTGCTAAATGCTATCAACTGCAGCACCACACTCTGCAGAACGATCGTTGAAACTTGAAACAGCGATAGAACTGGGGACATGCTCCATCTTCCGTCTAGAATCGTGATGAGAAATATCAGTGAAGCGTCGTCCCGGGAAAAAGTATAACTCTGCTGATTTGTGTTTGTCATTTTTTCTTCTTAGTTGCATCCTTGGTAATGAGTGGGAATGGAGTACGCCTGAAATTCTTGAGAGTTAAAGTTGTAAAAATATGAATTTGAATTTGATCGCACACACATCGGTGTGGAGATTTGTACGATATTTATAGCATATACATGAGCAAGAAAATCACAATTGAAATTTTTTTCCAAAAGGTAAGAATCTACAATATTAGCACAGATTGTGGAAGATTTGCTCTATCAACGAAATTGGCACAAATTGTGGAAGATTGGCTCTATCAACGGGATTGGCACAGATTGTGGTCTATCACGGGAGATTTGCTCTATCACGGGAAATTTGCTCTATCACACCCCCTCAAGTGAAGTGGTGGTGACGTCATTGCAAGCTTGTCGTGCAAAATAAGAAATCGGGATATGGATAGAGGTTTTGTCATGACATCAGCCGTTTGCACTTGTGTAGGAATGAAGCGAACTTCTATCTGCTTCCTGTTGATTAAATCATGAACAAAATGATAGTCAATTTCCACATGCTTGTTCATGCATGGAAGATGGGATTTGCAGCTAGATAGATTGCCCCTACATTATCACAAAGAGCAAGTGGTGACTGATGGAGAGTTTATCGCAGATCTCGAAGGAGTTGTAATAACTATGGTAATTTAGAGGCTACATTAGCCACCCCTTTGTGCTTCGATTTAGTGCTGGACCGATTAACGGTTGGTTACTTTTTAGAACTCCAGGAAACTAAGTTGGGACAAAAATCAATGCAATAGCCACTAGTAGACTTTCGGTCATTAGGGAAGCCGACCCAGTTAGCATCTATAAACATAGTGAAGGTCAGCTGGCGCATAAACTATAAGGTAATCCCATGATGAAAAGTAGCTTAGAGATAGTGCAAAATCTGTTTGACGGCTAACCAATGATCCACACTTGGACTATGCATAAATTGGCATACTTTATTGATAGAGAAGGATAGATCTGGCCTGGTAAGGGTGAGGTATTGTGGTGCCCCAACCGTACCTAATATGTGGAGGCATCGGTCAATGGTTCACCACTTTGCTTCGACAATTTAGAAGTCAAGGAAGCCATAGGCGATGAGTAAGGTTTTGCATTGACCATGCCTATGTGAGTGATAAGAGAAATAGCATACTTGGATTGAGCAAGGGATAGACTAGTAGAGGATCTATAGGCTTCGATGTCAAGAACATATGACATATGTCCCAAATCAGTGATTGCAAACTCAGTGCCAAGTTGAGTGATTAATTCGTTGGTGGAGGTGGTGGAGCTCCCGGTAATGATAATATCATCAACATAGATGAGAAGAAGTTGAATGTGATCAGATCTA
This sequence comes from Syzygium malaccense, assembly GCA_031216405.1. NCBI lineage: Eukaryota > Viridiplantae > Streptophyta > Magnoliopsida > Myrtales > Myrtaceae > Syzygium > Syzygium malaccense. The sequence goes on from CM062254.1 coordinate 19,426,519, forward strand.
CGCTGAATGGAATAATGAAGAGTCAGCAGTGGAGGCCACAAATCCGATTAATAATAGGTATGGACTTAGCCAAGAAAACTAGGCCCTTGGAGCTTGTTATAGCCTATATGAAGCTTTTTGAAGACGGCATACATGGCCAGGATAACGTGAATCAACAAATCCTTGGGATTACTTGATGTAAATTTCTTCTTTAATGGTGTCATGGAAAAATGCATTTTTTTATGTCAAATTGGGTAGAGACCAATTATATGTAGCAGCTGAGGAGAGAACAACTCGAATCATTATTGGTTTGATAACTCGACTGAAAGTTTCTTCATAGTCCAAGTTAGCTTGTTGAGTAAAGCCCTTCGCAACGAGTCGTGCTTTGTATCTATCAATGAAGCCATCAGCCTTGTTTTTAGGTGGTAAATCCACTTGCAGTAGACCATATTCATAGAAAGGTGATGAGGAACCAGTTCCCAAGTGCCATTTTGAACGAGAGCATTAAATTCACTGGTCATAGCTTATTATCAGTTAAGGTCTTTGTTTGCAATGGAAAAACAAATGGGTTCACTTGGCGTCAAGCTTGAGTGAAAACAAGAACACAGTGGGTGCTTAGTGAAAATAAAAACCTCTTGTTCACAAATGTTAGCTTTTAGATGAGTAATAATTGGATGGGTGGAAGCTGGTAGTTGAGGTTGAGAAGATGGTAAGGGTGGAGCTTCTGGAGAAGAGGATCCACATGGAATTGTGGAAGTAGATGATTGTTGAAATTGTGATGAGGAGGTGCCCATGATATTAAACAAACTTAATGGAATTGATGTAGGTGGACACTACCAAGTAATTAACGTTTAATACATGCAGGACAAGATTTATAGCATCAAAGTATTAAGTCAATGACTAAGATACTTCCAATCATAGTACTTAGAAAAGATTCACTTCTTCAAATTTCAATCTTACTGTCTCCCAAGGCAATTTACTATATTTCTCTCTGTAGAGTTAATTACCACCAAAACAAGATTTTATCTTTAATCCAAATTTCTTATAAAGAAAAGTATCACTACTTAAAAGATCATCACTTAAACTTATCGCTTCTCAGATCAACGACTGAAGCACTCGCCTTTCATCTTCGATATAAAGGTAACTACAATCAAAATTGACCTTGTCTACTAATTCCACAAAACCTTTTAAAGTAAGATCATAGCCTATTGCTCAGAAGTTGACAACCCTCCAATTATGTAGATCACATATATTACCTCGATCTATAAACAACAAGTGAATTTAACTTTTGCATAATAATTCAAGTTTATAACTTCTAACATCAATTCTTAATATATCAAACATCACCATCTAATGCGTCAAGACTTCCAATATAAACCCTCCTTTTCTAACAAGAAAATCATAACCTGTCCCAACCGATCATAACTTGATTCTTAAAAAAAATCACAACATAATATCTATAGATCATAACTTAAGCTTTGTAATCTATATCCATCTAATTTCACCAATACTCGAAGCTCAACAAATTTCATACCGAAAGCTTGCTATGATAGAAATAATGACTTGTGACTCAACCAATAATGTCCACTGCTAAAGGATCATCACTCACCGCAAGAGCATACAGTTAAACTTAGCACTTCTAAAATCCATTCTGGCCACCATGCGAATCAACCAATACTAGTACCTCTAAAAGCTATTCCCTGGATTCTCAAAGATCGTAACTCATCGAATAATCTGTGACCTTCTATATCAAAACTTATCACTTCTCTAGTCCCTATATCACAAATTAGTTTTAAAACATAAAGTCCATATGCACACTGCATCTATTTCTCTTCCAACTTAAGCTCTTCATCATTAGTCTTCCTTATCACTCTGTTAACTTGCAGATGGCATTCACCATTCCCCGAACTAGACATAGCTTGCTATTGTGCCTACTTTTCCATCAACTTTCGATATTTGCAAGCGCCACGAGGATTCCTTCCATCGAAGGTTCCTGCTCTGAATTTTCATCATGAATCATCTTGTCTCACAGTGCCTACACATATTACTTAACTTAGTGGCTAACTATATAGTAACAAATGTTACTCGTACCACACAAGCAATTAAAGCAAACACATGCATTTAGTATTTTATACTTGCACAATCTACTATATCACTCCAACCACTAAGCGCACCTTATCACTCCATAGGTAAACCTGCTCTCATACCAAAAACTGTAACGACTCGAATTTCCACAAAATTTGAACTTCGAATGCTAGTATAATTTAACTTCAATTCAATCATTCGATAAAATAGCTAACTCCACTTCGATTCTTCGATAAATACCTAACTTATTCCCAATTGTACAAATAATTTAACCTTAGAAAATATACATCAAAACTTCATGTACAGAAACCTAACTTCACTTTCATTGCGCATTCTGATCCGATCCTTACTAGTGATCTTCGGAAGCGTTTATCTAATTCTCTTGAATTCCTAACCTGACAAATCTGAAAAATATATTGGAGTGAGCCTAAGCTCAATAAATGAAATCTCTAAGTCTAAGGTAGAAGATTCACTTCACCACTCAATCTGGTATTAATAATAATTATGAGTTCAAGGCAGTACATAATACATGAATAAAGATACTATCATTCTAATCATGATGTGTCAATGAAATAACAATAACATTGCATAAAATCAATCACTCATGTGCAAGCGGATGGCATTTTGTATATCATGAATATCATATAACATTTCATCGATTCACACATATGAATTCACATTTGTCACTGGCCAGGACCATCTCGATTCATAAGGCATCTTGACTAATGAGGCATCGTCACCACCAACTCGTGGGGGACGGAATCATTTATACCATTTGCCACGCCTCAGCCCATTCATCACGAGTATCCTTTTCATTAGTGAGGCTAAATACACCATTGTACATCCACGTGATTATGGTCATTTCTTAATATCACACCATGACTACAAGAGCCATATCATCATAGAATTTCATATCATCTCAACCTTACAGAGAACTGTCTTATACGGTAGAACATCTAGCTAACTCCAGAGTTTCATCCACATACTTAGGCAAGGGAACTCGCTCTGTGGCGAATAGGCCGTGGCAAAGGTCTTAATCACGTGGCATCATTCACATACATTTCGTAACAACATAACAATTGCCATTTCTCATGCAATTAATGATAGATGATTAATTACGTGCACTTCGACAAATATATCATCATTCTTTCCATGCTAAGCCATCATTATTTAATCATAAGCCATAGATAGGTAATTCGGTAACTTATGATCTGATGCTCATAAATTGACCCTGTGAACACTGACAACTCAAATCATCGACAATGTAAATGATCGACCATGTGAACCTCAACAGCTCAAAGAATCAACAGTATGAACATCATCAACTTCAAAAAATCGGCCACGTGATTAATTGACAGCACTTAGTTGAATTACAAAAATATTATTATCAAATCTAGTTTCTCCATTTTCACACTTTCAGTTAATCAAGCCATTTATTTTTCATCTAAAACATACGAGTATTTTATTTACACTATGGGCATGACACATATTTTATAAAATTGCCAAATCAGCCCACTTCCAAATTAATTACACAATTAGGTTCAATTTTGCATAGTTAGATACTTTGCCTAGATTAAGCAATTAACACTAAAAATAACCTAAGCACCTATCAAAATAAGGTTCCTCCACTGTGAACAGTCCTCAGAACTTTCAATGTTTATAGATTCACCCCCCTTAATTTGGTGAAATTACAAATTTGCCCCTATGGGTTATAAACTCATTTTTTAAACCAGTTTGATTTCCTTTAATTAATAATACTTAATAACCCACTAATTAACACTAAAAATCATAATATAACACTGTTCACAGTCTCTCTTCATTTCTGTAAATTCGAAATTCTCCCTTACCTTGACAAGAAAATTACCAAAATATCCTTTTTATGCTTAGTTTTACCATTTTCACACTTTTCCTACTCAAAATGCAACAAAACCTTTTTAGTAATCTCTCAAGAACCACATAAACATGTGAAAAGCTTTTTACTTCAAGCTCAACAATCACCATAGCTTAACATACATCTATTGAAACTTGCTCACACATAGCATAATATATAAACTAAATAACAAACAATCAATCAACCAAGATCAAGAGTACTAAATAAATCATTCTAGCTTAGTCCTTAGAGTTTTCACTTATCCAAAATGAAATCTTCAACAAAGCAAGCCTCTAACCACCTTGAAATCAAAATAGATACTAAAATTAACAAATCTTATTATTTAAAAAAAAAACAACAAAGCTTATTTGATAAAAAAGAAAGGGAAGTCCAAAAATATACCTTGTCAAGAAACTAGATTGAAAGTGAGCTTGAACTTTGATTTCTTTGTTGAAAGAGAGTGAAAAAGAAAATTTGCACTAGAAGAAGAAGGAGGGAGTGATGTCCACGTGAAGAAGAAGAAGAAATGACTTTTAGTCTCTTATCTTTCAAAATTTTGCCACAATGAAAAGCATTTTGGGGTCACATTAAATGACTTGGGTTAAAAACTATAATAACATATAACTATAGTTACATTTAGATAATAACTTACTAGAGTTAAACATTAAATGACTTGGGTTAAAAACTATAATAACAGATAATTATAGTTACATTTAGATAATAACTTACTAGAGTTAAAAATGTAATAGGCCATGCATGATGTCATGGGCTTAGATTGAAAGTATTTAAATTAGGCATGTGACAAAAATAGGGTGAGAATTAAGACATTTATTCATGCTAATATTGTGAAAAATAGCATAATTTAATTGAATAGAGGAAAATATTAGGTTATTTTGGGTATATACTATACATTATGGTAAATAAACGGAAAAATTGGTATTCGTTTGAAATGTCGGTAAATCAGAAAATTATTTTAAAACCGCTAAAATTAGAATAAAAGTGACACCTTAACTCAATAAAATTTTTAATGCTTGAAAATCATCCAATATGAAACTCCGAGCTTATAAATCACTTCTTCAACTAATATGGCGGCAATTGATTAATTACCATCACACTACACCATCAACATATGTGTCAACCTCCTATCACATCGAACTCCGGGTGATAACGATCACGGAAAATCATTTTAAATATTATTACAAAACGTGGAAAATTCCGGATGTCACATAACCAATGCAAAAAAGGGGTACTTGGCAATGGTGAAGGCAATTGACCAGATTGTAATTTAGCGAATGCGAACAAGTACTCCTGAAAAACCACATGGCGAGAGACATATATTTGGCTAGTGCTACGATGCAGACAACAATAGCCACGGTGATAAAGTGAATAGCCAATGATGATACATTGCATCGTTCTATCATCAAGTTTATGGCAAGTATAAGGGCATAGCCAAAGGTAGCAGGCACATCAAAAAACACACAACTGTAGATAATTGGGTTTCTAGCCAAACAGTTTCTCATAAGGAGACCATCCACCTAACACCATTGTAGGTATGCAGTTAATTAGAAAGACCACAGTGAGGAAAGCATTAGTCCAATATAGACAAGGAACAGAAGATCGGGTAAGCAACGTGATGTCAATTTTCACGACGTAACAATGTTTGCGCTTAGCCCGACCATTTTGTTCTTGTGCGTGCAGGCATGAGAGATGGTGTAGGATGCCATGAAGACAAAGATGAGGATTAAATTTCTCATACTCACCACCTCCATCAATTTGAAGGGCCTTGATCTTACGGTTAAAATATTTTTCCACATGGGATTTAAATTGCAAAAAAATAGAGAGTGCATCAGATTTCATAGCAAGTGGAAAAAGTCACGTGAATCCACTCTAAGCATCCATAAAAAGGATGTAATAACGAAAACCATTCGCTAACATAACAGGAGATGGTTCCCATATATCTGAATAAAGTATTTCCAAATGAGCATTACTGGTGGTTCATGATCTAGTAAAAGGAAGATGATGTGACTTGCCCAAGTGACATGATTCACAAAAACTAGATAAGGGAGAAGCAGATATTGGCAGGTCATGCTTTTAAATAACTGAAGAAGTAATGCGGGAAGTCGGATGACCCAAGCGCTTATGCTAAATAGAAGCAAAAAGTTGTTCACCAATGAAGTAGGATGGAGCTGGCGGTGATTTATTGGATTGTAGAGGGACCTTGTTGGTAATACATGCATTATTAAGACAATGCATCATATGTCCAGTTTATATGATTGGTTTGTCATTGGCGATACAAGTAGAATGATAGTTGTTACTTTATTAACAAATTAGAGGCCTCCGTGGATTGGCTTTTTGAAAGCAAAAAAAGGATCATTTTAATTTTTCTTTTCCAAAATGAAAAAAGCCACTTTTATTTTGAAAATTATGAAAATCTTCTCCATTACTCGAGATTGCCTTAAAAGCCCACAGGCCAGATGTTAATGATTCTAGAAGTTTAATATTAAATAAAACTCCTTAAATGCAAAAACCAAATATAAAAAAAATTAATAATAGATACCACTCTGAGCAAATTGTTAGGATTTGACACACAATTACAAGAAAATAGAGAGTAAAAGTGAGAAAAGGAAATCAAGACATGGAATTTTTATCTTAGTTCACCCTTAACTTAGGGTTACGTCTAGTAAAGCATTCCACTATAACCAGCACATCATACCACTTTGTTTCGTCCATCAATTGCAAGAGATATAAATTATGTATATTCAGTAGCTATTCATGGGCCCAAGCCCAAGCTACTAATAAAATACGAACCTAAACTATAAAAGCCCTCTAGCAGCACGGGAGGGCTGCCCTACAAGGGTGGCTCCCCCGGACCCCCACCCGTTCACTGTGGAGTGAGACTCCCATGCTTTCCTGTTGAAAAAGAGTACGAATCACACCCCAACACAAACCTTGATTAGCAAGAATGACAAAAAAAACCACAAAATATATTATTTGGTTATTGCTACAATAGGATAAGAATATTACATTTGTCATAACTTTTGTATGTAGCTTACTTGAGTGCATATCCTTTTTTTTCCCGACCATTTGAATGCCATAACTTTCAATTGATCACTTGAGTTTCATAATTTCTTAAAAACATTCACCCAACCACTAGAATTCTGACGTGGCATGATACTCGTGATAAATGTTTTTAAAAATTTATTGCACTCAAGTGATTAAAAAAAAAGTTATGCACTCAAATGAGCGTTGTATATAAGTCATGTTACTCAAGTGATCAAAAAAAATTATGACACTTATGGTGTCTTTCTCCCTTGCTATGGTCATCAACGAATTCATGCAATTCTTTTTCTTAAGTAAAGGTGTAAAGAGAGACGACTAGAGCCCCTTTGAGCGTTACCATAAGATTGCGTTTGGTGGTTCAGGACTGGACAAACCTGGATATACCCGAATAAAATGCCGGATAAAAAAACCGGGCTAGGTGGGATAAACCCAGATTGGATTAAAAAAAAATTAACTCTTATCTTTCAAGAATGAAGTAACGCATTCAGTTTTGCAGGCAACCGCACAAGGACCACCTCCACAACAACCGGTTGTCCGCCAATCGTCAATGTTGGCCAGCCGATCTTTGTTCCGACGACTAAGGTGAAAAAGAAGTCATCACTAATCGTTGTCCACATCGCGTGTCTGGCCATAAAAAGTGACAAAAATAATATGGTCTCTATTAGTTATGGTGATGAAAATAGATTGGCGGCCACAGATTACAACAACAAATTGCCGCTGCCACTAGTATCTTGCCATTGGTGCAACAATGGTGACCTTTTGTTTCCAACAAGGAATAACCATACTGTGATTGCATTATCTGTAGACCCCAACTTGTCAAAACGATCTCGTACTAGTCCGCAATCCCGTCCATTAGAATCAAATCTAAGATATTCAGCGCAGGTAAATTACATATCACTAATCAACAATTTTCGAGATTTTTGGTGCCCCTCACTACACTAGATCGGCTCCGACATCAAATGGTGTTCGAGCTTCATGTGCAGCATCCACCACCCCATCGCCACCCTTCACCTCCGCCGCTACATCGTCTACCAAATCAGTAGCGCCCGGGACCTCCTTTGATCGCTCTGTGATGCCCTCGGTGACTTGATTCGTTGGCGTTTAAATCACCTTCGACGCACTGAAGTTGAGTGATGAGTACAGCCAGGAGGCGAAGATAGCGGCGGCAGCGGAGGAGACAATTAGGAGGGAGCTGAAGAGAGTGGGTTTAACGATCTGGTGAGGAAGCTCAAGAGGTAAGATATGCATATAAGGAGATTGCATTAGGCAAATGAGATTTTCAAAGATATTCAAAGATTTTTAAATATTTTTAATCCTATTTTGGATTGTACCAAACATACGATAAGATTATATATAATCCAAAGGATATTTGGAGAATTTTTAGTCTTACCTTATCTTGTCCTGTTCCAATCCGAATCCAGAGATCAATCACAGCTTAAGGGTCTTACACTGTCTATGGAATGTTTAATTTCAACCATATATACTCAGTAGGACTGCATGATTTGAGGTTGGAGAGCCCATTATCATAGCCCCACCAAACTACCGGCAGTCAATAAATCTTTCCACACGAGGTATACCGTAGTTAGGCAGTATAGCATTAGCTATCTAGAGATTTGCTCACAAATATGAATCGAGCTCCTGATATCGTGCCTAGCTCCTGATATCGTGGAAGGCAGGTGATCCCTTTACCGCTAGGCCAATTATCTTGGTGGTGTATTATGCAATTGTTTTAGCTCGTCATCATCGCAAATGCTGGGGAAACAACATGAGAGTTAACAGATCTTACAATTCAAGTCAAACACGTGATGCGGTCCTTATGATTTCTCTTATCACAAAACGCATGCTTCAATCACAGCGGGATTGAAGAATCACAGCGGGGAACAAACCAGTCTCCCTCAATAATAATTGAGAGAGATTGAGGGGACTGACCGAGCTAAATGCTCCACCACGAAACAAATCAGAACCGTCCGTTAATAGAAAACTCTCCACAACTCCCAACCACCCCATTTTCGTCCTCTTTGATCAAAGATTTCACCTCCCAATAATAATGACCCGGGAGAAACCTTTCCCTTCGGAAAAGGCAAGTCAATTTCACTTTTTTTGAAACGATCCCACCCACGCGCCCCCTCATCAAGCTACCGAAAAGTAGGGCAATAGCACTATCGAAATCCATTTGGACTACGAACGCTTAGGGAAATATCTCTTCTTCTTCTTCTTCCTTTTATACCCAAGCAATCCATTCCCTCTCCAAAACACACTACGCATTACATTATACAAATGGTACTTTACACAACCAAACCCTTTTACAAGGTCCCACGACCCACTACCAAGAAAAACAAGAGCCCCCACCCACTATAAAGTCGCTCACATCATTCTCCACTAAACATCACCAATTGGGGGTAGAGAGAGAGAGAGAGAGAGAGCATATCAAGTGAGGGTTTGAATCTCTCTCCTTAAGGGCCTGCTAGTATTTTATTAGGCATTGACATCAAACCCCGTCCCGGCGAAAAGCTTAAAAGAGAGGGCGGAAAAGCAAGGGCTGTGGCATCTGACTTTGATTGCAATTCGAGGAGGGCCATCAATTAGATTTTTGAAGGTGTCGGAACGGGACAAACTAGAGCAGGGGGCACCAAGGAGCATTTTAGTTTTCGAGTCTTTGGTGGGACCAGGAAAAAGGGGAGGCGCCCGTGTTGTTGGCAGTCTAGGATGGTGGATTGCTTTCGGACTTGACGAGGGAGGAGCTGTCGGGGGGTTGCGTCTGGTAGATCGCGGTGGCTAGAGAGATTGGCATGATGCAGAGGGCCTTGGATTGAAGGAACTGCATTGCGGCGCCGACGTTCTCCTCCATGAGCTTAGCGACCTGCCGCTCCGTGCCGTCGTTTGACCATTTTTCCCAGGCCGGTTGGTTTCTTCCGCCTTCACCGCCTTCTTCCTGAATTACAAAAAAAAACGAGTAGAATGCCTCGAAAGCTCATCATGAGATAAAGAGAAGATCATGACGATTGTTGTTATTTTCTAATTTGTCACCTCGACTGATGATAGTGGGATGTCGGTCACAAGTGGTGCCACCGCACTAGCTCCGCCCAATCTACTCATGCTCAAAACCTGAACAGGTAATTTAATAACAAATACTCAGACTCTTGACTAATTTTGCATTGTCCTTCCGCCATTGACAACTCATAAATAAGCCATCAAGTGGCTAGCTTACATGACACCGCAAAAGTTATTAATGCAAGTCCATATAAAAAAAAATGTCAAGCACCACATCTTTGAAATACCCGTTTGGAAACAGCTTGTGCAACTCAAAAAAAGAATTCGCTTTAAAAAAGGAACTTGCTTAATTGATTCCAATTCCTCATACTAGCATGAAGCAAAGATAAAGTTCATTCCCAAGAACTTCTTGTACGATGCCTGAACTATCACTCAAAACTCAAAAGACAGGGAATTCCTTCAAATTATACATTTGAAGTAAGTTAACTTAGAAGCTGTTAAGTCAGTAGTTCAAGAGGGACTACAGTTGGTTAAAGGTGGTTAATCTAAAAGAATCGCATCAATCTTTAAAAAAGTAAAAGTCAACCACCCAGCACAAAAAGCATTGTCACAAGAGAAAACACAATTTAAGCGCTTGATTAGCCAAAAATTGAAAGTGATTCTCAGAGAGACATCACTATTAATCAAATACCATGTGTTTCAAGTTTCAACATGCGAAGCTCAATAGCCAAAAAGAGAAAATACCCTTGGATCTCATCATGAGGAACAGGAACTATTGAATAAAGATCATGCCTAGTTTACCTTAACTTGGAGCCTCAGGAACTTCACATAGTCCACAATTTCATCAAGCATGGCAGCTCTATCTGTCTGCATGGTCATAGCAATTGATTAATAATTACTGTTTATGTATGAGCTCCATGCTGAAAAAGCTGCAATAATCAGTGACAAATGTGTTGTGAAATTAGTGAGATTATTTACTGCTGAACAGCATAAAGAACTTTCCTGTCTTGGATAATGCAAAGAGTGGCCAAAAGATAAAGCAAGATATATAGCTAATTTTGAATTACTCAAATTCAAGAAGTATATGACACTAGGTGAAGCTTGGCAAAACAAGAAGATAAGATAATGCCTCATAAATGATAACCCCTTCCATAATGTCCCAATCTCTTTAGCTATTACACTCAATTAAAAGCAAAAAACATTTTTGAGCTATTCATAAAAATAGAATAAATGAGAATTACTATTGGGTTTGATCCACTTGATATTTACAACTCAAAGAACAAAATCGACTAAGTCTTATCTCTTCAACCCTTTTTTCAAGCCAACAATAGATTTTTTTATTTCTTAAGTAAGCCCTTAGAATGATTTGGCATCATAACCTCAATTGAAGGACTTCCTTTATTATGTTTCTGTCTGTCTTCATAACAGGACAACACCCTATCCTTTCTCCAAGAACAGAGACCAAACAAAAGCAATAAACAGACCGAGAGGTGGAAAAGAGTACTGAAGAATGAGCATGGATCACAAAATTTAGATCCTTACTGATCTAAGAACACAGATACCAACCTTGTTAACACTTGGAACCAGATCTTGCAATTGTCTAATCCTTTCTGCTATTCTCTCTCTCCGCAACTGCAGAAGAACCAACACAATAAAGTGGGTGTGCAAAATTTTAAGCAGAATGCATAGACACATCTCTTTCCAAGATTACTTATAAATGCAATGTTCAATAACTTAAAGGCAAACATTTATGGAACTGTCCTGTCGTTCCTGTCAAGCTCACAGATTGAGAATTAGAATCCCATTAGCTCTATAAAAGCATAAGTGCACAAGTCCCTATGGACCTTATATCCATATTTGACAAGTATCATGACAAACTGTGGTTAGATGAACTCAACTTGAGAGAGAAGGGTTCTCTTTGTAAAAATACCCCATAGGACGGAACTATTCTGAATAAAAATACCCAGCAGCTAAATCCTTTTGAAGAGACCCGGAAAAGGCAATCACTTAATGGAATAAATGATTCGATTTTGCTGGAAGACATAGTGATAAGTAGCCGCTCCTTATGAGCAGGCCAAATATATATCTTGCATGTAACCTCCCCGGCTCTCTATATGTGTGAGAAAAAAGTCTTTGCCAAAAGTTAAGCTCAAGCTATATTAGAGTTTAATTAGGTCATAATGCATTTTTCAGTCAGTTCGCACTCAGACGGCTCAATCTCATATTGCGAGCACATATAGTACTTACTCGTTCTGCAATGCTGTGGGGATCTGTAGCTTGTCCTCGTCTAGCCCTTACTCTTGGGCGCATCGCTGGTGGATGTGGCGCTGCAGGAACAGGGTTGGGCACTGGTTGTCCATGAAATACCTGACAAAGAAGGAACTTGTCAGGAAATTGCAACAACATGCTGTATGAGAAAGAAGTACCTTGTACTGGCACTTCATGCCCTTGACAGTGCACCCGAGAGAGAGAGAGAGAGAGAGAGAGATCAGAACCCAAAAGAAAAAATAAAAAACCAAAGAAAGAAAAGACAAGAAATCTTGGGGAAGCAAGCCAATAGATCTATACTACAGTGGAGGACTGTCGAATCACTGACAATATTTGCTTAGAAGGTTTAACAGTGAGGAAACATTTCCTTCAGATCATATATTGAGTTTAGAAACACAACATAGACAGCAAAATTAGATAAAACACATGCTTACATTGCACAATGCTCCAACCAAAACAAATTGCATAATGCAAACCATTTCCAACGTAGTCCATTCCTCTACAATTTACCACATGATAAGAAAATGCAGAATGCAACACGATCTATTAAATGTAGATGATTCTCTCTGAAAGCCTTCAAATATTAAATGCTTTCAACCAACTCACTTTACTTGTAACACTTATCAAGGTATACAGTCATTTTTCCATCTTGAAATTTCACTCCTCCTAATGACTCGACATTGTTACTCACGTATATATGAGCTAAGGAGAAAATCACCGAAAAACACCACAGAAAGAAACATCTTTTAAGACACCAGAGTCGTCACGCTCTGCATTCTGCTCAATCAGTATGATCTTAGTCTTAGCCTGCCAAGGTCTATCATTTCACAATGTTCTTACCTTATTTCTAGCAGCTTCTACTTGTAATTGGAGGAGCCCTGTCTCTTTTGCTAGACAATTCCTTCTCAATCGGATTGGACTTCAATACAAACAATCAAAAGATCCAGGACACTTCATACTATTAAGTTTTTAAGAAGAGATAACGGTTTGGCTAACTTTTCTACTCCAACCGGTAAGAATTTACCATGTCCACCCATCCGCCCAGATCTCTGTCTACTAGCAGCTGCTCTCTGCCTCACAGTCTGATGAGCAGTCGTCATGCATGTAGGAAGAAAAAAGCACACTCAAACTACGAAATCATTAATTAAGAGCTTGTGGATAGAAGAAAGAGTTGAAAGCTCTATCTACACCTAAGCGTTGAATTATAAAAGCTCTGCGCAAGTGTAACTTTTATAACCATCCTCCCCACAGAAACTCGGTACATAACAGGAAGCCATGAGAACGATAAAGCTTTAAATGCAAAATTTGCCGCTGAATTGAATTAAGCAGGAGATCAAACATGGCGATTAGTCAGCTAATGATTAACAGCAATAAAACTTTATTGACACAGATCTCGATCCTTAAAAGAAGCCATTGGCTAAACATCTAGGTAGTTGGGGAACAAGGGGTGCAGCTGTTTGGACAAAGTAGAACGCAGACAAGAAAGAATAATTAGTTCTCCAGCTTCAAACCCCATCAGAAAAATGGGACATGATTACTACGGAATTACGCGGCAACGAATATGTGCGGCTATTTAGCCAGACTAGAGATGATCAGACTCGTCTACGTTTATATGAACTCTCTTGGACTCCCCATACTCAAAGAAGTAGACAAAATCTGATTTCTGCGAAGAAATGATCAAGAAACAAGCATCCATCCACCAAAAAAAGTGCCGAGATGTCCTTCGTCCATAAAGCAACGTATTTTACAACAGCTAAATCACCAGCTTGGCCAAATAAGAACACTACTCAACCAGCAGAGGCTTCGTAACCAATTCCTTTCCACGTAGCTACGATTTCGCATGCTAATTTGCACACAAAAAAACAAACAGGCGATGAAAAACAAAGAAAGCAGCGAGAAATATCACTCTTTTGCACCTCTACCACCTCTGCTCTGCCGAACAGAGCTCAACGAGGAGGAGACAATTCGACAGGAGAGCCTAATTCGATAACCGACTTACGCTCTTGACAGCCGAAGCTCTGCCATCGACGACCTCCTCGTGGAACCGCTTGCCGCTCCCGGACGCCTCCTCCGGCTTCAGGAACCCTCCCTTCCCCTGCTCCAGGCTCAGCCCCAGCGGGAACACCGCCCCGTGGTACCCCCCGCCGCCTCCCGCCGCCCCCCCGCCACCCCCGCCCCCGCCCCCCGCGCCGCCGCCGCCGAGGGCGGACATGTGGCCGTGGCCGGAGCCGTCGCCGGAGCCGAGCTGGAGCATCATCGGGGCGGCGGCCGCGGACATGCCGCCGCCGCCGCCGCCGCCGCCGTCGCCCGGGGCGAGTCCGGCCTCCGCCGCGGCGGCGAAGCTGGGGAGGCCGAGGAGGTGCTCGAGGAACTCGTCGGCGGGGGCTTCATTCGGGTTGCTCGCCATGAGCGGGCGGGGAGAGCATCTACGCGCGGGGAGAGAGAGAGATGGAGCGAGGGTTTGCGCGGAGGTTCTCGAAGGGGGAATTCGCCTTCGCCTTCGCCTTCGCCTTCGCCTCGCCCCGCTTCGCTGAACGCAGAGAGCTGCGAGGAAGGAGAAGGAAGGAGAAGGAGAGACGCTGGAACGAAAGCGGCTTTATGCTCCGTTAAAAAGAGGTTCCGCTTACGCAAGAGGGCCTGCTTTTCGGTTTTATTACGGATGTTGCCCCTCCCCGGTGGGGCCCGCTCCCGCTCGCTTTATCCCCGAGAGCGGGTCGGGCCGCCCTGGGTTATCGGGTCGGGCCCGTCGGAACTTGGGCTTCGGCGGCCCAAAAGCATTGGCCGCACCGGCCGGTGGAAATTGTCCGGTTCGATTTTAGAAGGGGAAAAAAATTGGAGGCTCCAAATGTGTCCTTATGGTGAAGTGATTCCAGAATCGAAATGAAATTACTCCGAGAAATCACGAGTCTCGTTTGAAAGAAACGAAGTTGCCACACTTCTGAGTTCAATTGGGGGGGAGCATAACTATATGCGCAAATGGAGTTACGGGCCCGTTATGGACACCTGATTTTTAAGCTCTGGTTTTCAAATTTCGATCGACATTTGATTGGCTCTGACTCGAGGACGAACCTTATCGAGAGAGCGAGCACGAGATTCAAACGGGTGCCATTCGTCTACATCCTTTCGATGATGCCCAATTTGCCCCAATCTGACATTGGATCATAGGATATCGCGTCTTTTTGATATGGATCGTCCGATCGCGAGACTTCAGCAAAGTTTGCGGTTATTTTTTAGGGTTAATACCACAAAAAAAATCCTAAACCGGTACACCTGTGATAAATTTACTCTTCTTTAATTTTAATTAAATTTTATCATCGAAATGTTAAGTTAGATGACACGTGGCAGTTGATGGGTGTAACAGTTTGGGGTTTTACCAATCTTTTTATCACAAGGTTTACTAATTTATGATTATTTGTGGTATTAATATAATTTAACGGAATGTAAATTTATTATAAATGTACCAGTTTGGGATTTTTTATGATCAAACAATTAGTTTGGGATAAATTTGTCAAACGTGTACTAGTTTAGAGTTTTTGGTGGTCAAAAAATTAATTCGGGATAAACTTATCACATATATATCAATTTGAAATTTTTGGTGATATTAATTTTTTCTTTTAATTCGAAATCAACTTCGTAAAATTAAACCTACGAGATTTTTCGCAGCTAGAATCAGGTCAATTGGGTTTGAAAAGAGGGAATCGTGAGTCAAAGTTCGAGTACAACTTTCCTTTGAAAACTACCAAAAAAGACGAATTAGGAATAAGACGAAGGAGAAGACCATAAACCGGGCCTTTTTAAGGCAAGTTTTGGAACTCGACCGGGATCTCTTAGAGAGAGAACTAGCTCGAAACGAACTAGGGACCAGATTGGCCATGTCAATTAGTAACCCTCGGGGCCTCGCTTTGGTCTGGTTCGAGGTTCGAGGTGCGGAACTACCCATCTACCCACCCGAACTGGATCAGTATATATATAAAGCGGGAGCATTCACCCTAAAATCATAGTATCATGTCGTGTATGATGATAAGTAAGAGATGAAACCAAATGTCTAACTGGGAGCATTCATCCTAAGATCATAGTATCATTTCGTGTTTGATAAGCAAGACCCTTATACAAATTTCTTTATTATTCTTCCATTTTCCATTGCAAAGAAGTACTCAAGTAGAAACTACGTTCACCGTGATAATAATTGAATAATGCAATTTTGTAGAGATTGGAGACTGGTTCCATGGACCCACCCATGAGAATCGGACCGGATGGGCAGTCTTAGTTCTCGAATGGATGAAACCAATAGGCAGTTTCCGGTTCTAATTTTTCGGAACCGGTTTTTAGTGAGCGGTTCTCGATTCTATTCCAGAGTATAAATTGCTCACCTGGACCATGCTTACATCTAGCTCTAAGCTAGGTTCCCTCAATTCGGCTCGGAGTGACTGGCCACAAATTCTTATACAGGTCATTATAATGCCTTCGTTCTGCCGAATTGGAGATAGAAAACCATGAAAAAATAGCCGTTTCTCCACAATGACAGTTCATTGTCCCTAGAACTATTTTTTATTCTATGGTCCAATCGATCTAGGTGGCAGCTCCATAATTTTCAAAATTCGAAAATCAATTTTTTTTTATTGCGACGAAACTGGAATTAGGGAAGATCCGGAGGACCTTGAGGCACTACATCCTTAGGCTCCATTTATTTCGTAAAAAAATGAGTGATTTGAAAATATTTTCCTAAAAATGATAACTTATGCCACTGACATTAGGCTTGGTTTAGGATGAGGAATTGAACTTGGAAAGTTGTTGTCTCTAGTTTTAGAAAGAATAGTAGTTGGTTTAGGGAAGGAAGAAGGTAACAAAGTTGGGCATAAATGAATATATATCCTGCCAAAAGCAATTAAAATCATGTGTAGAAACTGTGAATCTAAACAAACTCCACAGGGTCTGTTGAGTTGGTGAGGGATTTTTGGTCTTGGAATTGAGATCAACCGTTTAAAATTCCAGCAATTACGTGCAAATTACTTTAAGTTTAGGCCACCTATATAAGCCAAATAGTCGGGCTTAAGTAGTTCTTGAGACTTGTAGGAGGGTTCATGAGCATTCAAGTAGTCGGTCGGGCCTTTACGTGGGTCCCCTTATTAATTGTAAAAAAAAAAGGCTTAAAAAAAAAGATTACGAGGTTCGGTAAGTTGAGGATAAAAGGTGAGCATCAATTCCGACTTAACCTAAGCACCGGACAAAACCAGCCTAGTCAATTTGATTCAAAGCCGATTCCAAGAACCTAGAAACGATAGTTCGTTTCCTCGTTCCAAAACCGAAATTGCCGGTTTTTATCCCGGCGCAACAGGCTTCGAAGCTTCATACTAACGAAAAACATTTTTGCGCTTGACAAAAATTTTGAACCGAGGCTACCTTTCTTGTTCAAAAGTTGCAATCTTGTGTTGTACAATGAGATTTTAATCTGTTACCAAAAAGAGAAAAAAAGTGTCTATTCTCGTATCCGGAACGGGTGGTGTCCAAACCGATCGGTTCTATTCCCGTTTCCATTTTTCATAATAGGGTGCATGGTTGGTTTTAGGTGTTTGGGTTTGAGAACCGACCACCCTCCTTAGAACCGACATCCCTAGTGGGTGATGTGGGGGCAAGAATAACCAGTTACATCCCAAAAGTAGTAATCCAAAACATGACAACAGCCTCCAGCTACGCCCGTGACAGCGCTTGGCCAAATTGAATGATGCATAATCCAAAGACAGGCACAGAGCATCTACTTTTCCAAAATTGAATAACCTCAAGTGGATTCATAAGCTGTACATCCCCAAATGGAAATCAACCAAAGATCTTTACTCTCAGTTGTCAATGGCAGTCAGAAACGTAAGTAAACGAAACATCTGGGCGGTATTAATCAATGGGTAGAATGATTATTTGACAAGCTAAAAATTCAAGACAAATTTGGAGGAGAAAGTTCGCCGAATGTCTTGTTAAATCGAGCCCGAAGTGAGCTGGCCTGAGTCCTCGCTACTCATGTTAAGGACCAACGCTCGAGATCGCGACCGTGTGGCGCGTAGGCTCCGAATAACTCGTTACCCTTTTCTTGCGTCTCTGAAGCTCAACCTTTTCTCGTCACTCGCTTACTTGCTCATTTGCCTCACCCAGGTCGGAGGAAGAGAAGTATTTGGGAGAGAATGTCTTGTATTACTCTTGCATTAGATGGTACAAATTAGGGAGAACGAACTACTATATATACATCAGCTCCTCAAATTACAATCATAGATCTCCTTACGATTTGATAGTGGAGATCCAAATATTTTCGAGTTTACTAAATACCCCTACTTAATACACGAATACTACCTATAATTTCTGTAATGCCCCTAAGAAATTCTAGACATACGAGAAAACCCTCAACTCCTATAAACTTCAAGACACCTCGGATCATCTGGGCCACCTCCTAGGCTCGTTTGTACCTTGAAACTTCCGTCCCGCGGCATTCTTCCCCGCCCAATTAAGCGACGCCCTTAGCGCTGAAAAGTCTTCTTCTCGCCTGATCAGATCCTTCGGATCATCGGCTCCTTAGGAGATTGGCAGTTCTTCCATCTCCCATGCTGTTTCAGTCTCTCCCTTTTTCGACTTCACGGTTGCACGCCTCGCACGGCAACTCGCTCCAAAAGCAATTCCTTTCTTGGCTTGTTTATCTCCATGTTGCTCGACAAGTCCCCCACTTCCAGAAATAGAACATGGATCGGCACCTGATCATAAGTTGGCTTCGATGGCACCGGCTCCTAGGGGTGTCAATGGGTCGGGTCGGGTCGGGCTTTCATGATACCCAACTTGACCCGAAACCTATAGGGTCATACTTGACCCGCCCAGACCCTCCCAAGACCCTGTTCACCGTACACCCCAAGGTCCGGGCCGGGCCGGGTCGGGTCGGGCCGGGCCTCGGGTTTTTTTTTTTTTTTTTTTTTTTTTTTTTTTCGGGCCGATTTTTTTTTTTGCTTTTGCGCAGATAGTAACATCAAAAGGCAGAAGACAATTCTCATAAAGAAAAATTTCTACATAGAGTAATCACCATCACGGAGAGACATGGTTCATGATGCTTGGGTCGTATTATTATAAGTCTATCTTAATATCAGTACACATGCTAAACAATCGATACACTTCCAGCTCCCGATTGAATAATGCAAGTTGTTCTTTGATGTTATCAAAAGACAGAAGCTCATGTGAAATATCCAGCTCAAGGAAGCGTTTTGCCTCTCAATAATCATCATCCACCACTCCCGTCTTCAAGAAAAACACTACTAGAACAGAATAGCCTTGCTAAAAAATACTGGAAAGTGGAAAGACAATCAAACATATTCCTTAATTTTCACATTCCATTTACCACTAGTAACATGAAGCTGCAGTATGAATTGAAGTGAGCCATATGCTACGTCAAGAAACATCAACCCCAATGAAAGCTATGAACAATTGATGCAGGGCCATTGTCTAAAATAATAAGTCTTGCTGCTGTGTCTGCACCAATTACAAAAGCACTGCCTGGAAAAAGCTCCGCTTTCTTATAGTAAAATGGTTGATTAGATATTATCACAGTTTTTCCTGAAATTCACAAGAAGTGTGATGGTTGATATCAATAAAAGTATGAAAGGAACATTGGCAGTCAAAAGTAGTTCTAACGTAAAAGGCCCTCAGAGAAAAACAAGGACACAGATATTGACTTCGAAGACTCATCCCATCCCTGTACAGATTATGCAGAAGCAGAGCACATACAGTTCACAAGTCATCATTCAATGGCCAACACCTTGATTAAACAATTTCAGCTGTTAGTATGGTAATATTTCTATATATTAACCTCCTCTTTTTAAAAACATGTTGTGCCTCAGAAACAATAGTGGAAGCTCTAGCCTTGCTTGCACGACTCTTTATACAATGTTTCATCCTGATAAGCACAATGCAGGTAGGACATACAGCTGCAGCCATTTACTCACCATGATAAAAGAAAATGTAAGAGGGTGCAGAAGGAGTTTAAAATAGCAGCAAACAACAAGTCCACTCCAACCAAAGCCACTACATCTACAGCAGTTTTGAAGTAAATCTCTAAAGAAGCTCAAAGAATAGCACATGATCTTCACTATAGATAGCAAATCTATATAAAATGTAATTAATGTATGCATATCCATTGCCAAATATATCTATATTCATTGCCATATATATCTATCTGCAAAAACATACATAAGTGATTTCATAGTTGGAGTTCATTAAATTTCCAAATTGACAGCATGGAACATCCAGGCAGGAAAATAAAGTTCATACAGCAGGACTGGTAACCAAGAACAAGAAACTCTCACCAACTCTTTCAAATTGCTTCACTCGATCTTTTATTTCTTGCACTAATAGTGGAGGTTTATCCGCATTTATTGCCGAAATTTCGAAACATGGCTATGTAGTAAAAATAGGTCCCAAGTCATTTAGAGTCTCAAGTAAAAACTGACAAGTTACCTAAAATGACAATCTCCAACTTCATCAATCATCTAGAGAAATTGATATCGAGCTTGGCTCCATGACTGTAGTTAACAACTCTGCATTAAATTCATGATGAAAATAAGAATTAACGTATCCATTGAAACATAGAAGGGTATTAATATTCTACAACCATATTTTTTCACCTGACTCAAAGATTTCGAGTTCTTCTAAGTCCTCTTCAATCGAGCGTGAAAGTGGCGCGGATCGTAACCAATCTTGAGCACATATAAGAGCCTCCACCATGTTTGGGGTTAAAGAGCTACGAAACACATCAAGCACACGGCCTCCTGTACTAAATGCAGCCTCTGATGCTACAGTTGAGACGGGCACGGCCAAAATATCTCGAGCAATGGAACAAAGGATAGGATATCTTGAAGAATTTATTTTCCACCAACTTAAGATGTCAAACTCAACGCTATAACGTTCACATCCTTCCTCCAAATACTTGTCCAATTCAGATTTTTCTTCCAAATATTGTTGTCCGGTTTCGCTAAGATACATTGCAGTCATAATATCAGCACCAACCACCGGAGACTTTGACACATTAATCATCCTTGTGCTCTTTAGCCTCAAGTTGCTTTGGGGGCATACACCAGTGCGGTATTGCTCAAACAAAGACGTCAGAGATGCTATTACTTTATCTTGTAAAGTTTCCGCCTGCTTGCTTTCATAAACACGATTAATCATCCACTTCACATATTCCCACTTATGCCGCGGGTCAAGTATACAAGCAATGAATAAAGTAAGATTGATGTTGTTCACATTGCCAAAATACTTATTGAATTTGATCTTCATTCTCTTAGCCATTTCTTGTAAAGTCGGGTCCTCATTTGCACAACATCTGTCAATCATGATATAAATCCCATACACATCCTTCGCCATATCATTACTAGTGACATAAGAAGAACCCGAAACTTTTAAAGTCGTATCAAAGAACAACTTCAGAAAAGGAAGAAAGTGACGGGCATACTCCCAATCATCACTAGTGGGCAATCCTTTCACCTTGGAAAGCTCCTCAACAAATTTTCCATCTTGAAATTCCAATGAGCTAAAAGCTGTTTGAAACTTCAAAGCTGCTTCCAACATTATATATGTCGAGTTCCAACGAGTCTCGACATCCAAACATACAAGACTCTTGGACTCAATTTTCTCTAGCTCAATACAACCTTTAAACCGTCTCAACCTCGCAGGAGAAGATCTCACATAACGCACGGCTGAACGTATTCTAACAATCGAATCATTTATGTCTTTCAACCCCTCTCTCACAATCAAACTCAATATGTGAGCACAACACCTCATGTGAAGCAACTCACCTCTCAATACCAGAGAATTCCGAGAGTTAAGTCTTTTCTTCAAATATTGAATTCCCAAGTCATTTGAGCTAGCATTATCTACGGTGATAGAAAAAATGTTCTGAATCCCCCAATCAATCAAGCATTTCTCAACCGCTTTTCCTATTATCTCAGCAGAATGACCTAGGATTTGACAAAAATTTAATATTTTCTTATGCAGCTTCCAATCGGCATCAACAAAATGAGCAGTGAGACACATATAGCTCAAATTTTGACAAGAAGTCCATGTGTCTGTTGTAAGACACACTCTTGGAGATGTCTCCAAGAAATATTTCTTCAACTTCTTTCATCCGTGTATAAATCATAACATTTGCGCCTCAAAGTGTTGCGCGATGGGATTAAGAAATTTGGCTGGATTTTGTTTACAAATCGTCGAAATCCCTCATGCTCTACTAACTTGAAAGGCAATTCATCAAGAATAAACATGATTGCCAATTCTTTTCCACTATCATCTTGGTCAAATTTCCAAGGACCCGAGTCACTTTTTTGCCTTTTCTCGACATTTGCATATGGGAATTCCTTACATCTAGCTAAATGACGATGCATCGAACTAGTCCCTTGACCACTAGCACAACCAATACAGGCCCCACAGTATATACATTCAGCCTTTTCTTCATCAGGAATATGTTTAAAGTGTTCCCATACCGAAGATCTCGTCCTTCTTTGTGTCACACTAGAAGCGCTTGTCTCAGACATTTAGCAATCGTTTTATCTATGACACTTAGAACCTGGAAAGTATTACTATAATCAGAAATGTAGTCCTCAACATACTCTTGACAAATACAAATGGACACCAAACAAAAAGATGCCTCTCCTGTTAAGGTAGATGGTGCTTTTCAAGTGGACCTCTGATCTTATTAATGAAGTTTATTGATGTGCATGATGCTAAATGAAAAAAGTCCACATCCACGAAATGCCATCGTCTATAGCAACCAACCAAACAACCTGAACCCTTCAGTTTTAAAAAGCTGATACATTTTCTGTTTAAAGTATTGATATGCTCATAATTACCTTCTAATCATCATGCATTGATTGTATCCAGCATTGTCCCTGATCGTCAAACTCGAAGCACCATTGGAGGAGTTGCAGTAGATTTCTAAACCCGCGATCTCTACAACTTTGTGGACTTGGCCTTTTGTGCTAGGCAAAGGAGAAAAGAGAACTTCAGGTTTCTCACTAAGACAAAAATCAATCAAACGAGCACCATAAAGCTATAAAAGAAAGTAAGAGAAAGAAGTAAATCTAATAATTTCATTATATGGAAGACATTCTCTTCAAGCTGATGATTCTGCAATCCGCAAGAGATAAGGTAAAATCAAGACCAAACACTGCTCCATAACTTCCCCAAACAGTAAACTTCTTGAACCCAGTGGCATGCATGATGTATATAGTAACAATGGCGACGGCATCACCTCACGTTATATTGATGGCTAGTGGACACAGAGAAAGAACCATATTTTCATAATCGTCATATCCTTCAGATTAAGGGTACAGAAAAGGCTACTATTTTGGAGGAAAAGTCCCCGCAATCTAGAATCACAAACTAATTAAAGATGAATACATTTTACTCATCTCTTCCCACCTCCAGTTTTTAAGATGATTCCAAGGAACTTTCTTGATTTCGTTCTTTCAACGACCTAACACAGATGAAGATATTGCAACCGGCATAGGGGGGCAATAACAACAAAAGTTCTCACTTAATTACTAATCATATTGCACCACTCATACCACTTCCACTACAAAAATTGCATAAAGCTGAGCAAACTGCAACCGCTCCAACTCCTCCAGACATGACAGAAATCCCCACCGCACAATTCTATCAAATGAAATCGACCCACAAAAGTCACACCCGTTAACAACCACAGCTAGTTCGCGACAACGCAATACAGCGACTCCATGGAAATTCGTCTTCCAGAGAAAGGGAAAGGGACAAAGAGAGAGAGAGAGGGTGTAACCTGGACTTCTTGGAGAGGAGCTTGTTCTCGTTGATCTTGCGGCCGCCGCCCTCGGTGGTGTTGCTGGCTCCGTCCTTCCACTTGTCCGGCACTATCACCTGAACCCAAAATTCAGACACCCAATCAGAGATACCCAACACACATGAAATCCGCAGAACGCGATTGATATCACGCTCCATAGCTGCTTTGTACAAGCAATTCGCTCCCTTCGCCGGAGCGCGAACGGAAGGGCGGGAGCTCGTGAGCGCAAGTGATCGCGGAGCAAATGGGAGCAGATTGAGGACGCTAGGGCAAGCGAAGCGAAAAGGACAACAACAGAGGCGAACCCTAACAGAGGCGTTGCAGAGCTAGAGAGAGACACAGAGAGACAGAGAGAGACCGACCTTGAGCGACAACGACGGCGACGGTGACGAGTGAAGGATGCAGGGAGATGATCGACGAGGGTAGAGACGAGAGTAGACAAGGCGAGGCGAGGCGAGAGAGCGTCCGTCAATGGCGATTGGCCACTGAGAGTCTGAGAGAGGGAGATGGGCCGGCCCAAAGTGTTAATGGGTCGGCCTGACCCTACCCAACCCTAATGAAACCCCAAATTTTAGGGCCATATTCGAAGAAAATTAAGGCCCGACCCCAAAATACCCCAAATTTTAGGGCCAGACCGGGTCGGCGCGGGTCGGGCCGGGCCGGCCCGGGTCTTATTGACACCCCTACCGGCGGCTCCACCTTTGGCCCCTCCAAATGCCGTGGCCTTATCCTCAGCTTGGCCACGGGGCTTCTCGTTTCACAGCCTCGCTCCCCTCCACGAGTTGCACCGTGACGATGGTCTTGGTTGCCGTCAACCCACCGATCGTTAACACTACACATTGGCATTTCCGATCAGCGACGACAAGAGACCGGGTCGTCATCTCGATCATGGCATCAACCTTGTTGAAGAATTCCATTCCCAAAACAAGACTGGAAATCATCATGTGGAGATACCTCTAGGGTTAATTATCCTTCCAATCAGCAATGCTTATCTCTATTTCCAAGCAATGCCAATAGCTAATAGCAACTCGAACCAATGTGTCGCGTCGTAAGCTCCACTTGAAGTTCGCCATTCATAAAACAAATCCGACGCGCTTGTGTCAATTGTAGCACCTCGAATTATACAAACGGGGGATCGTCGACCTGTAGTGCCCCTAATTCTTAGAACCTTCCTAAATCCTAGGTTTGAGTTGGCCACTAAATTAAGGATGTAAGGAGAGAGGAGTCATCGCCATCCGACTTATATAAGGTCGATGAGACACCTGGAATGCCCAAGCAGTTGTGGAGAAGACAAACTACCTACGTGACATGTGCAAGGTGACTAGAGTCCCACGTCATTTTGCCACCACAAGTCCTCGTCGAGCCTTAAATCGCATTTATCGTGCGTTTTCCTTAGGGGAGGAGAGGCTCGTGCTTTACTGACCCCATTGGCATGTTCAGTACCACCGAAGCCCATGCTGACGAATTACAAAAGACAATAAGTATATAAATTGACTACGCGAAATATAGAAATTGCTTTTTGCAGGCATGATTAGTTATGTAGAGGTGTCAGAATCGAACCGAAAAACTGAATCGAGATACGAACCGAACCGAACCGAACTGAAAATTTCGTGCATTTCGGTTCGGTTTCGATTTCGGCTCGGATCATCAAAATAAACTAATTTTTCTTTTCGGTTCGGATCGGATCGGATCGGTTTGGATCGAACCGAACTAAAATAAACACTTCGGTTTAGGGCTATTTTGCCCTCTCTCCTCTCTCTCTCTCCTTAATGAACTTGAAACCGAAAACTGATCCGAACCAAACCGAATCAAATCGATTTTTCGGTTCGGTTCTAATTCGGTTTGGTTCAAATTCAGTTTGGTTCAAGGGGGCACCCTTAATGGTTTGGTTCGGTTCGGTTCGGTTCGGTGTTCTTGAAAAACCGAACCGAACCGAACCATTTACACCCCTAAGTTATTGCAGGAATTGACTATGTGCCTAGCGTAAATATGAGGACAATGGCGATACCTTATCATCCGAATCACCATGGGGGATACCGCCACTGGGGGTGTCAATTTTACCCGGCCCGGCCCAACCCGACCCGAACCGACCTGATGAAGAGGTGGATAGAGATATGAAGGGAGCTCAACTAATTGATTGGGAGACGAAGGAATGGAAACTGGAAAGCACTGAGCACAATCTGCTGGAGGTGGAAAGGGAGCTAATTTCTAAAGTCCCTATTCATTCGAGCCAAGAGAGGGACAAAGCCATATGGCCATGGAATATGTGCGGTTCGTTCACTGTAAAATCTGCTTATCAGGTGGCTTTGAAGAAGCTGGAACGAAAAGTTGATGCGGCTAAAGCCTAGGAAGTATGGACACTCTCTGGGAGCCTCTGTGTCAGTGTCGGACACGTGCCGGACGTGTTGGAGACCGACACTCGTCTTACGCTATTTATTTATTTATCTGTGGATTTGAATCAAATTAATATGATTGAAATAATCATAAAAATGATAATTTATTATGTATATATAAAAAATATAAATTTAATATACAACGTGTCCCAACGTGTTGAAATTCTCTATTTTTTGAGAAATGACTTGTCGGCGTATCGTATTGTGTCCTATCGCGTGTCGGTGTTGGTTACGGTGCTACTTAGGCTAAAGCTTCGAGTTCTAACAAAGTGGAAAGTAGGGCAAATTTCATGTCTAAACCTTAGCTGAACGTGTCCCTGTCGACTTATGAGCAAATTGCATTGGTCACGTATCATGTAGCCATCAACTCCTCTATTTGTGAGTCAAAACGATGTGGCAACTTTGTCATGCTCATTTATGAGGAGGGAAGAAAGTGTAAACTACATTTCCCTGAGAATTTTAAAAAAAAGAGAGATCCGGACCTGTCCGACCCGAGTGTTTAGTTTCGAGTCAGGTTCAGGACAGACAGAGTGGGCATCCATATGATTCGGGTTGGGTTGGGTAGTGTTGAAACCTGACCCGACCCATTAACACCCTAACTGCAACGGCAAAATCGAATTAATTGGGCATTCAATTAGATGTAATATATGTGTAATTGTTGTTAGGGCGCTTGTACGTGTATTTTTTCATTTTAAAATTTGAAGATGCACTTATACTTTGTTGGATGGATGCTTTTCATTAATCATCTACTGTTTTAATTATTTTTAGGAAATACTATTATAATTGCAATTCTTGCATTTTTTAGCGAATGCAACCTTTTTATTATTCGTTCAAACCGAATTATTTTTTCATGTTATAAGTTCAACCTTTTCCATGATCTTTTTGAATTATTATTATTTTGAAATAAGTGCGCTAAAAATTCTAAAATTTGTCGTGAAGGTGCAATTGAGTCCTAAAACTTTTAAAAATACAATCAAGTCATAAAATTTATTGCAAAAGTGCAATTTTATCCTAAAACTTTCAAAAAGTGCAATCAAGTCTTAAAACTTATTAGCATTTTCCGTTTGTCAAGTTGAACGGAGTTGATGGAATAACTTGATATCACCAATTTGATAAATGTTAGGATTTGATTGCGCATTTTAAAAGTTTTAGCATTCAATTATACTTTCGTGATAAATTTTAAGATTTTATTATGTATTTTTTTTTAAAAATTAATATTCAAATGTGCTTTCATAATAAATTTTAGAATTTTCGATGAGCTTATATATTTATTTATTTGGTAGAATGCCAAACGCGCGGAAATAGCACCGGTGACGACGGACGGGCGGCGTCTTGGAAGTAACGCGGAACCGGGGGGGGGGGGGACAAAAAGATCCCCCGTATTCGCCTTTACCGTGGACCCCACTTTCCCTAAAAAGACGGCTTTCTCTCGTCCAATCAGAACCCTGCTGACTACTCATGCCCAACCCCGTCCGGACACGTCATCACCATCTCAGCGCCGCTTTTACACGCGTCGATCCCCTACTGGGAGGAACGCCGGTTCCCCGAAGCACCCGAACTTTTTCCCCTTACCTCACTCACGTGGGGCCCCCACCTTAAAAAAAACCCCGAACCGGAGGGCCCAAAAACCCACCGTAGAGAGAGAGAGAGAGAGAGAGAGAGAGAGAGAGATCAATCATCGTGGCGAAGATGAATTCCGTGTTCCCCGTCGACGAAATCGGCGACTCCTACTGGCCGCCGCCGCCGCATCGGGTGGCGCTGCCGCCGCCGGCGGTGGCCGATCCGGCGCCGGGGGCGATGGGGCGGAGCCAATCGGAGTGGGCGTTGGAGAGGTTCCTGGCCGAGGGGACGTGCTCCGGCGCGATCTCTCCTTCCTCTTCTTCGATCGCGCCGCCGAACCCGAAGCGGCTGGCGGAGGGCGGCGATCTCCACGACGTCGTCGAGATCAAGAAGCCGAACGGCCAGCTCGCGGGGTTGAATCATCAGCCGCCGCCGCCGCCGCAGCCGCAGCCGCAGCCGCAGCCGAAGGTGCCGGTCAATCCGGACGACGGCCACGCTTTCCTTAAGAGTCAGCTCGCGATTGAGTGTGCTGCCGTCGCTCGCTTCCGTGTATCGATCCTTCTTCCTCTGTCTCTGCTCGTGTTTGATGATGATACGTGCATGCGCGGGTGCGCGTGCGGTGTTTTCCTGCCTTTGTTGTCTGTTAATTTTAGTCCATCGCTGGAATTGTGTACGTTTGGGGACGCAGTGCTTATGGTTTGACTTTGTAGTGAATTGTGTCTATCTGAATATATGCGCACGGTTGTTTCAAGGTCTAGAGCTCAGCAATCATATCCATTAATCATAAGGAGTGGAAGTAGGATTCGAACCCATTTGTCTGAAACTTTTGTGTCAACTGCTGTCCTTGTAGTTTTCTCTCTGTGATTGAAAAAACTGTATTGTGTGGTTACAGGAGTCAACTACGAAGCCAGGAGAACCTACTTCTTTGCCCAAGATGCCGTTACGGGCCTCGATTTCTACACAGTTGGACATCCAAGTTGATGGTATAGCTTGTTTCTTTTAGATATTTTCTTTCTGGGCTGTGTGCACGTGGTATTTTGATCATCCTCTGCAAATTTGTTTGCTGAATATTAATTGTTCAATAGGTAATTTGTTCAAAGTAGGTCTTAAGGTCTTAGTAAGGTGCATGTGATTGCTCTTTTATCTTCTAGAAAAAGTAAAATATCATCCTTCGCTTGCAAATTTGGCTCTCATGACATGTGTATTATATATCTCACATCGTTCTGTCTGGGGGTGTGTTAAAATCCTGGTTTCAAATAGAGTAAGTAGTTTATGTATGATTCGAAGGATTCACCTATGAAATGTAATTTGAAAGTTTAGCATATAATGTGCCAGCAAAAGCTGCAGATGAATGATGCATACTACATTTGACAAATTACAAGAAGCATTGGTTCCAGATTACAAACTGTGGTCTGATTGATGATTTATCTCCGAAATGTCTGTGACAGTCAAGCAAAAGCTGCACTAGGTCCACTGTTTACAAGTAGTAGGCATGGATTACTAAATGAATAGTTGCGACACATAGGAGATGCATCTTGCATGTTGGGACTTGTGTAGTTCTCTTAGATATGAGCATGTGATCAGATGCATTGGTTGCTCCAAACTTGAAGTATGGCCGGAGGAGCATCTTCTTTCCAGCTGTCTCAGACAGTGCGCTTGACAATTGCATTAGTAGTACATACATGTATTATGGTGATTGTCTTGGGTTGACCTTGTCTGTTATCTTGGTTGTGTTAGATCTGCTGATAAGAGAATGCGAAGTTTTCTTTGCTTAAGTTATTCCATTTAAATTTTATTGACTGAAAAGTTTACTTGTAGGGTGACGTTCCTGCTTAGTATATCCATTTGACGTCTTTCCAAGGGATGATGCCTCTGTTTTTCTTTGAGTGTTGCTAGCTTCTATCTTCTGCTTAGGCAATTACTTTACAAATTCTTTATTTTCTCATAACAGCATGTTGCAATGGTTCACAATAAATTTGATTTTCATGTTACCAGATTAATACTGCCTAAATGTTTTGCATTTACTGAGTCAACCAGATCTTTTGTATTCCCCAAGCCCTTACTTATAATTGTCAATTCATGTCCACTTCTGCTGTCAGAGGACTTGTTACTTAGATGATTTAGGCTATAATCCTCTAAAACATCTCACTTGTCTATCGCTTTGAGGTTCTGGTCATGGTGTGCCATTACCACAAGTTGCAGATAATGGATCATTTGGCATTCCAGCCTTACCCTCCATACAAAGAGATTCAGGTGTGCAAGTTAAGCAAACAACAAGTGAGTCGTCAAGGGAGGATTCAGATGATGATGAACTTGAAGGCGACACAGGAACCACTGAAAACAAAGATCCTGCTGAGGTCAGACGTGCTAGAAGGTAGCAACATTTTGCCAGCTTTTGCACAATGGTTCATTACATCCTTTCGGTCACAACATTTTGCCAGCTTTTGCGCAATGGTGCATTACATCCTTTCATTTTTTATTCCCTTCATATCCTTGCGCGAAATATCTTGGCAACTTATGAATCTGTTCATTCCCTATAACCAAATATGTGCTGTAAAAATCAAAACTGTTTCAATTGGACGCAGAACTTTGAGCAAAAATCTATATAACCAGAAGCTTGGCTTCTCATCTTCAAAGTTGCCATCTCACTTTTATTATCGGAGCTTTTCTAAGTTCAACTTGAGTAATATGACTCTGAGAGCGATTACATTCCAGTTACATATGCAATGTTTTCCCCCCAGGTCCAGAGCTGGTTTCTGTACCATCTATCCATTTCAGATATATTCCTATCTCAAAGGGAATTGTTGAATTAGAGTGAAACAAACATCCTCTTTTTTTTCAGTAATCTGCACTTCAATTTGTTGTCTGAAATTCTCTTCTGTGATGTGGGGTTCTTGGCCTGTGGTTGATTATGACTGCGTTATTGTTGTTGTATCATTTATATATTTCAGAACGGGGTGGTGTGTGAAATCATGTTGTATCTTCACATCAGCGAAGTCACCATATAAAATTCTAGTGTTACAATCTAGTACCACTTTGTCAATTGATATATTAATGGTGGCTCAGGATGCAGTCAAATCGAGAGTCAGCTAGACGATCCAGAAGAAGAAAGCAGGAGCACATGAGTGAACTTGAAAACCAGGTATATACTTCACTTGAAGTCTTGGTTGAAAAGCTCTTACAATTATTGATTTTTGAACTGCACTCCTGGTAATGGTCTAGGTGGGCCAACTGAAGGTTGAGCACACTTCACTACTGAAGCGTCTCACTGACATGAACCAAAAGTATGATGTAGCATCAGTTGACAACAGAATTTTGAAAGCTGACATTGAGACATTACGAGCAAAGGTTTGGTTTCTTTTTGAAAATAATGGTTACATGTGGAAAACATTCTTTGGTCAATTCACGCGAGGCGCTTTAATTGATAACTCAAATTTTTTTTCTACAACGTAACTATGTTTGCACTTCTTAATTGAAAATTTCTTTCTCCCCCTTCATAACTTTTATGTGATATATGTGTGGCTGTTCCATGTGTTACTCATGTGCTTTATTGTGGAAAAGATATTAGCTTGTCATGGTTTTGGCCTTTTTCTTCAGACGTAATCATAACTGACTTGATTTGCCATTAGCTTCTCCTATCCTCTGATCAAATAAGCTGCTTAGGTGAGTCCATCATTCCCTAGCATAAGATTTACTTATGCATTGCATCATTTTAACGATGAAGTTTCAGTTTTAAGTTTTAGCAATGACAAGATCTGGCCTCTATCTGAAAGACACATGGTCTGACCATTTCGCATGTCAAGAAGAGTATACTCTTTTGCCAAATTTGAGGAATACATTGTTCAGGAAGTATACCAATTGATTACCTCTCATTGATGGGTGCTGTAACTTGTGTGAATCGATCGAGGGGGTGATTTTGAGAAGGTTTGTTTTCATAGAAAGAAGAGTAAGGAATGATATCTATCAGGGATGGATCCAGGAATACCATCTTTGGGGGCCAAATTTAAAAGATAATAAAGACTCAGATTCTGGCGAACTAAAAATTTGAGTATTATCTAATTGAACTTAACAAATATGACAAGGTATTTGGCCAAAAAAATGTGGAATTCTGAAGGACCTCGGTAGTGTCCATATCCAGTCCCTTCTATTATTCTTTTAGTCTAGTAAAGGTAATTTCAAGGATAGATTTTTTTAAGACTAAATTTCCATATGAAGGGACAATTTCTTGCTTGATAATTAGTGATGGAACATAAGTTTCCTAGAGGTGTGTAAAAGCGCTAGCACCATCTTAATGTAATGGAGTGGATATATGGAAAGTGTAATGCTTGATAAGGCTTTTTGAAAGGAAGGAAACAGAGAGAGATTATCTTGGCCTTAAAATAGTTCGAGCAAGGTGTTTGCCTTGGAAAGAGCAGGGAAAGATTAGTTACAGAATCAGGCATAAAAGTATTCCAGTTTCATGATCCAACTAGACTTTCAAGATTGGGTAATTTCAATACATTTTACGCTGCCTCAATCTGGTAACTACATGAATGGGGTCTGGTCTACCTTCTCTGTTGTTTCTGTCTTTCCTTTACCATATTCTATCCCAAGACCTTGAGGCATAGGCAGAAATGTGCGATGATGGGTTTATCAACACTACTAAACCTATTTATTATGATATCTGTAGATGTTCTTGAGAGTTTGCTTCTGGTATCTCCCATGTTTCGAGACTCTAAAACCTCGTCTTTGGTGAGGGTATATCATCTATAATTAATGCACTACTTGTATTGTTCGCTTGTGTCTAATGTAGCCTTGACATCTCTTATTTTCCCAAAATTGGATTGGAGTTCAAAGCTCCTGTAGTTGGAATTTACAATTCCAATACTATGTAACATACACTAAGCATGAGCAAATGTAAACAGTAATTGCATGAACAAAATTAAGAATCAAGTTGTCTTGATCATTGTGGTTTGCATTGCTCGTATTCTGAGCATGAGGACCCAATTTTGGGTGCTGCACGCTGCATGAAAAATAAAACTGTGAATAATTTAAAAGACAGCTAGTTCGCAACCAGTGCTCTCCACCAATTATAGGGCTTCAATTCCTTGCGCCAATAAATGGAAAGCATCGTTAATGAGTGCTTCGGAGGCATTTGTTAAGCATACTGAATGAGGAATAATTCACTTTTCAAAGTAGTGGTTACGCAGGCACGAGGCAATCAAAGCATTGGAACTGCAAAGTTTCCTTAATTAGTTGATTAAGAAGTGTCTCTAGGGCACTTGTTAACAAAATCATTCTTTTAAAGTGAGTTAACTCTATTCCTGGCTGAAACGGTTGAACCAGGGTTAGTCAACTGGTCCGAAGCCCTAGCCATTTCCCCATTCCCACCAATAAATAAGGACCGGTGTGATAGAGCTTGAAAACACTAGACATCTTGTGAAATGTCCTTGAAATTTTATGAATATGGGTTATTCTGCTTTTGAAAGACTTTGGTCTGCGCGACGATCTTTCTCTTTCCAGGTGAAAATGGCTGAAGAAACAGTCAAGCGGGTTACTGGAATCAATCCACTTGTCATCGCTATGTCGAACTTGCCTAGTTCAGACCCGTTTGTGAGCAGCCCAATGGATTCATTCACAACTGCTGCTACGCCGATGCAACCAAATGCCGACCACTTCTTTCATCATGCAGCTCCTAATATAACCTCTATCAATCCGCATCACCCAAGATTTGATGACAGTGGCTTCCCCGGGAACAACCCACTTCCAGTGCTCGCAAACATACAAGCCGATGCCGTTTCGAACAATGTGGCTCCGGTTTCGTCAATGCAGGGTGTTCATGGCGCCTCTGGGACTATTCCTGGTTGGAGCTCAAACATTCCTCCTCCACTGGCAAACACTAACATTAAAAAGAAGTAGACTCCCTGCCTGGCATCATTCCTTTGTTAGTTGATAGAATCTGTCGGAATATCTCTATCTCTACATGTACTTCTGCATGCATCTGGATTGTCAATGCATCTTTAGGGTGTGCAACTAAACTTAGTCCAGACAAGGAGTGGATCATCTGGTGTCGCCCCATGTTATGTAGCCTATGCATTATAAAATAGAAGTGAAAGGAAAATGCGAAGCCTTTTGTTCTCGCAGAATCTTCTTGGAGTACGGTAATTGCAAAAGGATGTTCAGGGTATTGGAGTAACAGGTTAATTTATTTGGCTGCCTTTTCATTACTCTTAAGTGCAATCACTCGGTTTGGTTCGCGAAGGCTGGCCCCCCCAACCATGACAAAATAAAGAGGTAACGATGGCCATTGACGGGTAGTTTTTCGTTCTAGTTTGTGTCTGGAGTTTCAATTTCCAGGGCTCCTCTTAAGATTGTTTGGTTTAGCTTTCGGGATGAGCTGTTCCTAAAGAAAGTTTTGTTCCCTGATCCTAGGCAAATTCTAGAGGTCAAGCTCGGTTTCGCTTTTGTTGATTCCTAATGATCCACTTATTCATATGATGGAACAATTGCAGAAAACTTCGTTGCTTACTTTTGTTAATTTAAAATTTGAATAAAGTTGTTTCTGGTAGAATAAACTATTGAAATGCTATGACAAAGTATATGCAGGTCGTACCTAGAATATCGACTGAATCAGCCTCCGATTTTCATGAAAAATGGCCGAGGGCACTAGCGTCGCATTCTAAAAGTCTGTTGTGAAAGATCCAAGTTCTATACAAATCTTCACGGCATCTCGCATGAGTTCTCCTTAAGTTTTGAATTCTCAGTACTATGCATCAACGGTGAACCCACTCTGTGAAGTGCTTTGCGTCTTTTATCCTGTCGGCCTTGCAAATCCCTTGTGCCATCGGTTGGGTTGCTTACCGATACAGAACTTCTCAACAATCCTCCATGGCTCAGCCAGATTTCCTCGGGCGGAACAAGCTATATGCAGTAGTTTCAATGGCTCCAGATCGAAGTGAAAATGGATCGAACATTCCAAATTGAAGTGAAAAATGGATGGAACAACAAAATGTTTGAAGCCCTATCTAATTAAGGTTTTGACCTCCGGTCACGTAGCTAATATGACGTAGCAAGCAAAGCCATTAACCAAGTTTGTCGACCCGTGGGTCGATCCAGATGATGCAGGACGAAGTTCGAAGAATCGGATGATGCAGGACGAAGTTCGAAGAATCGTAAGGACGAGAAACAGGGGAAGTACTCCATCACCTGATGGATACGCTAACTCGGCAAAGTAGCGACTAGAATGGGTGGGACACTGAAAATTTTGGGAAGAACAGCTTTAGCTCTAACTCCTTTTTTGTTACATCGCTAGACATTGTGTCGAAGAAATACACCGCTTTACCCTTAGTCACGTCGTCAAGAAAAATAATCAGATGAACAACAAAAAGTCTTCAGTATCTGTTGAATTCTTGTGTGTCATCTCTTTATCAAGCAACTACAACACAGCATCATTCAGTAGAATTGACACATGATCTTCGTCACGTCATATGGTATGTAGACTGTCAAAGCACCTTCCACAGGCGAGATGTAAATCCAAAGTTGGAACTGCGGCTCTCATTCCATCATAAAAAAGATATATTCCTACCGTAACATATCAAATGCACCACGACTTCCAGTCTTCAGCTAAATTTGCTAATTAATTCCATTCCCCTGCTTTGTTCAAGAAGTGACTAGTCGATAAACGGTATCAGAGTTCACGTTATAGGGTAAAAGGTGCGCAATGACTGTTAGGGATATCTCTCAAAAGGAAGATGGCAATGACTATAATGTACACAAGTACTAGGAACATCATGCAACGCGATAAGCCTTCCTTTTCGTTCCTGTACAAAGTATGATGGAGAAATCAGGGCACAAAATGTTGGCTTGCACTGCCGTCATTTTTATAGGACAAATTTCTATCTGAACAACAACACTGCAGACTAACACAGAGAGAATTCAATTAATCAATTGTTAATATGAAATCCATTTTTCACTCAGTATGCTACACTTACAAGTGCTATAGCAGCTGCTCAGACCTTGCCGTTCCTTTTTTTTTGGCAGCCTTCTTTCGTCTCCCCGTTGAGTAATTCTTTGCTGTATGAGAGGTCCAGGGGGAGGAGGTGTCATGGGATTGAAAAAAGAATAATGAAAGCGGGCTTTGTATGTTAAAATGGAGAAGCTCGCCGAAAGGTCCTCTACAGGAATACAAAATGTGGAAGAGAGACTGTTTCTCGTCGTTTGTCTAATCTGTCCTCGGACGGGCTGAGCCGCCTTTCTGATTGCTATACAGAGGTAAGAGTGAACGTGAACCATGCTTCCTTCTCCCATAACACCGCCAATAAAGTATAAATATCGCACCCAATAGGATAATGGGAATCGCCCATCTGTTGGAAGCAAAAGAATCTCATGTCACAAGCACATTGCAAAATCACTGTGCAGGCTTACAATGTTTTTCATTGCCCTTATTTCCTTAAATCTTTGAAAAGCCTTCACAACTGGTTCTTTGAGCTATCCAATAAACATAGAACAATAAAAGAACTATGGCAATACAATTTTCGGCATACCAGATTAAACAGAACATGAAAGACACGAAGAGATAACATGTTTGACAAAGAAAAGAAACCCATGCCATTCCAGTGAAATGCAAAAGCATAAGTAAATACACGAATCGCGCATGACGATTTTGTAGAACAGATACTGCACCTAGTACCAAAAAGGATCAAACTCAGAAGGAAGTCAAGACTGCTTAGCACAAGATATATGCTTCAGAGTTGTTGTACTCACGAGAAGAACAAAACACCCCATCAAAAGTATAACAGAGAACGAAAGGTAACCCTTAAAAAAGAGATTGAATAAACAAAAATAGGAAAAAAGATCAGTTACCTGTCCAAATCGAGAATGGGGTTGTAAACGAGAGTTTCCCAGGTAGCCACAATAAAGTGCCAGGCTGGGTTGTAATAAAGGGTCTCTGCTGACCAAAACATTCTGGTGTATGTCTCCAAGAAGATGAACATTATCCATGCTCCTATTTCAATCAAAATAAATTTGATAATGAACCGGCCAACCACTACCATCACCAGAGAGAAAGCGACCAGCCAATTGAAGAGTCTGTGGTTGTATTCCTTAATAAATAGAGTCCGTGACTTGCCTAACATCTGCACTCAAATAGACAGCACACAGGAAAAAAGCTCAACTTTAGACGTGCTTTGTGAAAAAGAAAAGAAAAAACAAGCGCTAAAGAAACAAAGGAGAATATTGCAGTTGACCTTCATCATGCGTTGCTCATAATTTGTTTTGGAGGGTCCAACGCATTCATGTTCAAAACTTTGGTTGCATTGTAGGAAACCGGCATTGAACTTTGCCATGGAAGGAAGTCTGAGAACCTGAAGCTGATCCATCTTGTCCTCACATCTTGTATAAAGTGACTCACAAAGCTTTGAGGACCGATACTCATTAGCCAAAATGATATTTTTGTAAACCTGGAAAAAAAAATAGAGTTTCTTGCATTAATCTGTAAAAAGTACAGATATAACCAAAAAATATATTCACATTTAAGCATGATAATCAATATATACACTCAGCATACCACAGAAGAATAGAGAGCATCTGCAAACTACACGTGATTAGATTGCAAAATTCTTAATACTTACAAACCCAGAAACCTTAGAGCCAAACTACCTTGTCCATTTCTTCTTCTAGTTGCATTGCTGACTTCTTAGCATGATGGCGGCCAAAATGTTGATCATCAAAAGCTTTCATAGATAGAACCCTAGACCTTTCATGGGCCTCTTGCAAAGATTGCTCAGAGAGAGGTAAACCCACTTTTGCCATCATATCACTGTATAGCTTTAAACACTGCTCAAGGATTTTCTTATTGAAAACCTCCACCAGAGAGCCTGTTGATGGAATTTCCCCTTTATTTAACGCTTTGAGTATCTGAAACAAAAGAGGAAATACTTATAGAACAAAAATACATATATCTCATCTTTAAATGCCTCGGCAACAATAAAATCTACATGCCAATGTATCTACTATTTTTTGTCCCTTCCTCGATCAGAAGGAGACCATTCTCTATTGCAAATAATTGTAATTGAATGCGAGGGGATAAGGATTCTCTTGATTTTAGCTAGTACATTAGGAAATCCGCTGCTTGATTATTTTATCTCAGAACAAATAGGCTTGCCTTGGAGATTACCATCAGCGTGACATTACACATGCAAGGTCCAAGTAATGAATTAAACTCCTTTTTGCATAAACATACATGGACAGCTAAAACATATTTGCAAAATTTTCAACTAGGTGGTGAAACGACTCCATTTCAGTAGCTCTTTTCGAATATAAACAGTTCACTTGAGATAAACTTGCTTTCTGGAAACCCAAAGACATGGGAAGTATTCAATCAAGTATGCTAATCAAAGTCTCGCATCAATACTCCAGATAAAGGAATAAAAACATATCAAGCATGTGATTTAAGGTGATGCTACAATTAAATCAGGCAATCCATGGGAAGTTACCTGCTCTAAGAAAGCAACAAACTCCTTTCCATTCAGTGTTTTGCCTTGCACAATCTTTGGACGTATGACACTCGCAACAAGCTCCTTCAATTGCTCCCTTTTCTTAACATATGTGGGATCAAGCTCATCATCTTTCATGTCACAAAGCTTTGTCCGTTGCAGATGTGGCTGTTTAAAGGCTCATTTTAGCAAGGACTTGCACCATAAAAGTAACACAGTATAATGCTCATGACAATTTATACACCTTATTAAGAAAAAGAACCAACCTATGCAGAGGAAACCCTATAAATGGTAATATACATGTTCTTTATTCCCTCATGCACTCACAGAAATTCAAGTTCTATGTAAGGAAGAAAGATGATCTTGGATCATACCTACAGAATTGAAAAGAGACAAACATCCATTCCTTGTGCATAATGACATGATGCTACTATGAAAAGAGGCCTCTTACATTTTCACCATATATGTTGACAACTCAAACAATGAAGGCTTCAACTTGGATGCAAGGGAAAAAAGAAGAAGAAGCAGAGATTGGAGACAAAGAAAAGGGAAACATACTTGAGGCAAGCTGAAGGCTGTGCTATTATCACCCATGATAGCCAGTGAATCCCGAATCTGATTAATCTATAAGATTGATAAAAAGATTGAAAGATTCATTCCAACAACCAAATCTTGAAGCTAAATGATGGGGGGTGAAAAGCAATCTAGCAGAGAGAATTACTTGATCAATATTCTTGTCTCCTGCAATTGGAAGATGCATAATCATTAGATATTTGTCATTGCATAAAGTAGAGAAAGAAATCCAACATTTTCTTACTCAGGTAGGTAATGATACTAACCATCAGTATTAGGAACTCGTCTAAGAGCTTCGTGCACCATTTCTTGTACGGTTTTCCCTTCTGCAGGACAACAACAATGTCAATCATGATAGAAGCGCACATGAGGGAGCTTCATTTACTAAACCAGAAAAACTTCAATACAAGAACTGGACACTTTAACTTACGCAAGAAATCACGTTGGATAAGCCACAATAGCTTCGCAGGTTCAAAAGCAACATCTTGACCCTAGAAGGCAAGCCAACCATGAGAAGAAGTCTATGAAAAATAATACTGCACAGAATTTGTCTGAAAAAACTGGTCACAAAATAAAAGTGGTGAATGAGTTACCTTAACTCTTTCAGCAATGTCAATTTGGTGAATCCATCAATAAACAAGTCAGTAATGGTAGATAGGTAAGCTATGATGACACAAACAAGGGCCAATACTTTAAGATATAGTCAGAGAAAAACCATTGACAGCAAAATGAAGCTCATACCTCCCATAAAACTCTTCAGCAAGCTCAACAGCAAATGAAAGCCGAGATATATCAGCTTCACGTATCTAAAAGGGGAAAAGAACATTTTGATATAGCATAAAATAAAACTTCCCAGATATATCATTTTTGGTTATTCAGCAAAAGCAAGACCGCTAGACTTCCCCATCAAATAAATAAATTTCAGAGAGTTGTAGAACAAAAAAGCATCCCTCAAGATGCAAAATAATCCTAAGAATCATGACACCAAAAGTAAACAACATTCTTTCAATCTCTGCATACCATAGGAACTTCCAAGTAAAAGCATGTTAAGATTAAACTTTTCCTTGATGCGTAAGAGTTGACAGTCTATCACTCTATCTCAATACCATAATTGGCAATTAATTAAAAAGCATAATCAGTCTTCAAATTCTTGTCCATAAAAAAAATTCCTAAATGATTTCATATCTGATGGCAGTCAATAAATAATGAAATTAGAGTGGCTAACCGTTTCAGGGAGGTTATAAATAAGCACGGAACTCATAACAGTTGCGAGAGCGAAAATCCTACATGAGAAGAGATCAGATTACACAGAGTTTACTAATAATCAAAAAGTCCAGCCCAGCTTTTTATCATGGGGCAGACACTACCTGTCATCATATACATTCGACTTGCCAACACTTTCAAATCCTTCCGTGTCAAGGTAAAAGACTGATGTTTTTACTCCATCAATGTCAAGTTCAATAGGGAGTCCCCAAACCCATATTCCTGTAACATGAAACCAACAAGTGAGTAAATGGTAATTGGCAAGAGAGGGAAAAAGAATATTACTTCCAATTACCCTTAGTTTTTGTGTCACGCATGTGTCCAACACCAAATCCTGCACAAAATCCAATGCTAACACTTTTATGTCAAGGAAGGTGCAAAAGGATCCAACTAAAAGAAGTTCCATGAGCAAAAAAGTAGATATGTCACCCTCATAACATGAAAGGGAGAGTAGCTGATTAAGTAGAAAAGATTTTCCAGAACGGTAAGGACCAATTACCTGAAAAGACAACATGAAATGAGATCAGAATGGGGAAAGTTGGAGCAATCAAATGTTTCTCTAGAATAGACACTTTCCATAGACTATTAACCGCACAGAATAAGCTGGAGGTATACAAAATTATGCAGATGGACCAAAATTCACCTCTAATGACCAATCTGCACATATTGAGAAAAGATAGGGACCACATTGCCATAAGATAGAATCTTATCCAGAGGTAGATGTTAATTCCATAATCTTACAACATAAAGGGACTATCCATTGAGCCATCAAAACAAAACGACTTCTATTATGGTGCACTTGCTTTCTAATTAATATTGGCATTCGGAAGTTCTTCAACCATTCTTCTACTTTGCATCAACAAGCAATGTCTCATCTATAACTGAACACCTGGTTTCATAGGAAAAGAGAACCTCTACAAGCTTCAACACCATTGGATACCAAATAGGATGTTTTTTCCTAACGATATCTTAACTGTGATAACTCTTTTCAGAAGAAAAACTTTCTCTGAATGAGCATCTACCAAGTTGACAACTCACTGCGGAATCTCCACTCTGTTTTCCTCTTAGAAAGCCTTTCACCAAAATTGAACACTGCAATCTTTCTTGTTCTTTGTTTCTGTTGCTAGATTATGAATAATTGTGACTAATCGCTCTTTCTGCTTTCTCTCAATCAACCTTGTCTGTTCTTATCAGCGGACTTCTTCAATCCCTTCAAAAGCACTGCTAACATTTCGCTGACTGAATTTACCGCTTGAAGTACCAGTCGAAATATTCATTCCGTAAACCCTCCTGCTTGCAAATCTCCTCAAGAGTAGGCAAGTGGGGTGCATGGATTCAGGGAAAGCTGCTTATGGTATTAGGTAGTCAAATCATCCAACAGTTTAGAAAACAATCAATTTTAAGAGCCTTTACATACTCAAAGTAAAGCAGAGCCATGAATCATTTATGTAAACATGCTAGTTTCACTGAAAGAAAGGCCTAGCGTGACTATGCATTCAGGTCTCTATGGAGTATTGATAGCAAAATTTAATAATAAATGTGTGTCACGGAGACTTACAGCAACAGCAGCAATAGGGTTCTTTATCCTCTTGATAATCTCCAAGCCTTCCCTTGCAAGACGCAGTTTTGTATGACCAGGATCAGGTTCCACAACAGGAAACCTGCAATAACAGATCCATTAGATGGTATAAGAGGGGGATGACTCATAGTACAACATATGAATCTGGAAGAGAGAAGGGTTGTTGCAGCACTTCCGCAAGAGTATATAAAGGGTAATATCAGCTCAAGAGGCCGAAGTGCTGCTTCAACAGATCAATATGAAAGACGACCGGCTCTACAACTTTCAATGCCATATCTTCCACAACTTAGCTGCGCACCGTCCACACCCTCATAGGTAGTGATAACTTACAACCTGACTAGCTGCACGATGATAACTTAACCTTTACCGTTGAGCAATGCCAATCTCACGCATCTTTTTACTCCATTATATGATTTATATCCAACACCGTAATATCGACTAAAGGTCCTTTAACCTCCTCATCTATTTCCTTAGAGCTCTCTCATACTCGTTGCTCCTAGTCAGCATCAAGTCGCATCTCCTTGTCAGAGAGTTCGTGGTATCGAATGCCAAAACCACCATGAAAATCATCTCATTTGAAGCAAGTACCTCCACTTGCCAAAGAGCAAAAGTGAAAGCTATGATCAGCTCAAATTTTCTCTTGGCACCCTTTATGTCAATCGCAGGCCAATGTCAGGTTGGCCCTTTCTTATCTTATTTTAGCCTCCAATACATTCTTCTTTCATCTGTAGCTTATGACAATA
Source organism: Syzygium malaccense (assembly GCA_031216405.1). Classification (NCBI taxonomy): domain Eukaryota; kingdom Viridiplantae; phylum Streptophyta; class Magnoliopsida; order Myrtales; family Myrtaceae; genus Syzygium; species Syzygium malaccense. The sequence continues at coordinate 19,469,185 of CM062254.1, forward strand.
GCATACAAACTAATTCACAACCTACTTTTAACCAATTAATAAAATCAACCGCCCTAGCACAGAGGGATAATCTAAGTCCAAAGATCAAGTAAAATTCTCCCTAGTCACCGATTCAATCCTGAGCCAAACTGACAGCTCTTGGTCTCATATCTAAATCAAGTTGCCCAATGCAGCTCATCCCAAATCGCAATGTGGACGTCACAAGTGCAAAAGTCAAATAAAACCAATCACCCACAAACTCAGCAAAGCTCATTCAAGGTCAAGCTGCAAACCACCAATACCACATACAAACCAATTCACAACCTTCTTTTAACTATTCAATAAAACCAACAGCCCTAGCACAGTGGGATAATCTAAGTCCAAAGATCAAGTAAAATTCTCCCTAGTCACTGATTCAATCCTGAGCCAAACTGACAGCTCTTTGTCCCATATCTCAATCAAATTGCCCAATGCAGCTCATCCCAAATCGCAATGTGGACGTCACAAGTGTAAAAATCAAATAAACCAAATCACCCACGGGCTCAGCAAAGCTCATTCAAGCTCAAGCTACGAACCACCCAAGATCACACAACATAAGTAAATCTAGCGACAAGAGTTTCCAGTTCACACATGCAGCTGCTGGCATTTTACAATACATCCAAGAACCACAAACAGAGAATCGCCGCCATCATCCAAGAATCAGCTCCAGCTCCATCTCCCAAAACAAGAACCACCCATCAAACCGAACCGAGCACTCGACCAATCAGAAAGCTACTTACGCTTGGTGAAAGCCATCGATCGAAGACGACCCAGAAGCCAAGAAGCCGAGCCAGATCCAAAGCACCGCGACCCAAGTCAAAAGCTCCATTTTTAATGACAATTTCGATGCAACGAGACCGAGAAGCCGAAGAGGGTATCGTCACGGCCGATCGGGGGAGACCATGGCGAGGAGGTTACGGCGGAGGAGGAGGAGGAGGAGAGCCCGAGGGGGGAAAGATCAATGCGTGATGGCGAAACGGGGCGAGGAAAGAGACGTATCTTGAAGAGCCATGGGGATTGGTGTACGTTAGGAATCGGAACGGACGGACATGGCCCGAGTTTTGAACCGGCAAGACAGGCAGGGGAAGGAATAGATACACGAAGCGGGGTTTTCTGAGTGAGGAAGTATGGGATCGCTGCCCTAACACACTCCGTGTCTCGTACGTAATCTCACAAAATTCACGGAGTGTAACGAAAATCGAAAAGTCCTTAAGGATTGGGGTAATGTTACGAAAAATCCAAATTGATATAATCATGATAAATTTATTTTAATTAATTTTTTGACCAGCTAAACTCTAAAATTAATACACTTTTGATAATTTTACCCTCTATCAGTTTTCGTTAAATTTTATTATCAAATTGCTGAGTTGGATAATATATAATAGTTGATTGGTGTACCAATTTAGGATTTTACAGGTATATCAGTTTGTGATTTTTCGTTGTATTAATTCAATTCAATGGAGGGGGTAAAATTGTCATAAGTGTATCAGTTTAAAGTTTTTAGTGATCAAAAAATTAGTTTAGGGTAAATTTGTCACAGGTATACCAATTTAGGGTTTTTGGTGATCAGAAAATTAGTTTGGAGTAAATTTATCACAAGTGTATCAATTTGAGATTTTTCGTGGTATTAACTCAATAAAAATCGAAGTCTTTAAGGATTTGAGGCCCCTTTTTTGTTGGCAAAAAATTCCTTGAAAAGAAAAACTATTTTGATTAAATCAAAGTTTTGATTTGGAATCGATTTATGGGTCAATTCTCGATTCATGTCTTATAGGCGAATCCGTCGATTCACCACCGAATCTTTTGATCTGCTGCATAGCTATTGATTTAATTGAGTCATAATTCTATTTGTTTTAGGGTTAACACCACAAAAAACCCTAAATTGGTACATTAGCGGCAAATTTAGCCTAAAGTAACTTTTTGACCACCAAAAACCTCAAACTGATACATTTATGATAAATTTACCTATGTTAGTTTCCGTTAAATTGTGTTAATACCACGAAAAATTCCAAATCTGTATACATATGACAAACGGAGAGTAAAACCCAAAATTTATACACTTGTCGACTGTCATGTGTCATCCAATTCAACAATTTGACGGTAAAATTTAATTGAAACTAATGGAGATAAATTTATCACATATGTACCGGTTTGGATTTTTTGATGGTCAAAAATTAGTTTAAACTAAATTTATCACATATGTATCCATTTATAGTTTTTTTGTAGTATTAACCCGATATCTTATCGGTCAACCAACGTTTTTTTCAACTTTATATTGTGGTGTATATTGTATTGGTTGTCGTTGCACAATCACATAAAGGAATGTTTGTAAAGTACAAACCCACAATAAATACTATGGAATATATTGTCACGCCCCGCACCCTACGGCGCACCACATCCCTGCCGCGGTCGATTCAAGTGCGGCGTCCCAGGACGCATCGCCGATCCAAAATCCAAAACAGAGAATAATGCACAAGCGAAAACAAACACCCGTACAAATTAAAACTACATGACCAAGGATAGCAGCAATACCATAAATACAACTTGCACTAATAACAGAGATTTACAATATTCATAATAACAGAATAAACACATAAAAATCAAAACGGATCAATAGCCACCAACATCGAAAGGGAGTATGTGGCTCAGCGGTCAGCGCTATATCTAGCCCGGGCTCCTCCCAAACGTATCGGTACGCCTGCCATCCTCAAGGCTGGGGGTCTGAAAAGTTGGGTTTCAACAACAGTGCGAATGAATCTCAGCGAGTAGGCCCCCTAAACCTAAACTAGGCTAACATGCACCTCCTGATGAGCACCAAGCAACACATAATCCAGAATATAAATGACTTAGGCCCTCGGGCCCAAATCCAATACTTAATTAATCCTGCAGGTTAGGCATTTTATAAATTCACAATAATGTCACAGAACCCAATCGCGGTGCTTGCACAACATCACATGATCACAACGCATGTCATACATCTACTCATGCTCATGCTTATGCTCACACTCGTGCTCATGCTCATTGCTGTACTCTTGCACACCTGCATAGAAGCCATTTCTCAATTCTCTTACGACTTGCGTAAAACGCATCAGGTCCATCACTTCGAAATCGATCTCTGGCCCGTGTAAAACGCATCAAGCTCATGACACAAAACCCACATGAAACACATCAGGTTGGTCATCTTCCGGTAGTCCGGGTATCGTCCTGCGTAACACGCCTCAGGATGGGTTCAATACTCCGCGTAAAACGCATCAAGGTTTTATGTGATCACACGTACATAGTCACCAGTTATTATTTGAACCCCGTGTAAAACGCATCAGGGTATTTTAGGTAATCACATACTCATGTCATTCATGCACACTCGCATATGCACATGTTATGCTAATGCTCGAGATGCACACTCATGGCCACAATATCCGCACTCGGCATCCATAAAATTTACAATGAGCATTCAATTTCACGTAGCCACATGCTCAATTTACACCACACATATTCAATTTAATGAATCAATATGCCCAATCAATCAATTAATTCAAATCAGCCAGGGTACATCATCAGCACACGAAAATCACGCGATTAAGCCATTAAATTTGCACAAGTCTAAGGTCCGCCAAGGCTATCCTTTCTCGGCCACATAAGTACTCAATCCTGACATCACGTAACCACTACCAAGCCATAAACAATCAGCTACTTAATAGACAAATCAAGCACACACGGCCAATTCACAATTAATCCTCAGTTTCGCCGAACAAGGCCCGATAAATTCCACTATGGCTAGCCACTAATCAGTCCCCTCTAGGCCTCCAATCCACCTCCAAATAATCACATTAGGCTTCCAAATCCACCACATAAACAGCCACTATACGGGTTGATTGTTGCACCCATTATAGTCCGCATTTAGACCACGATTAATCAACATGATAATCTAATCGAGTCTACACTAATCGGTCACCAACCAGATCACCTTAGGTCACTAAATCACTTCCAAATCATCACATTAGACCACAAAAATCACCACGAGAACAGCCACCACTCGGCCCACAAATTACACCCGCCAAATTCACATTTTTGCTTGAATCAAGGCGCCTATGCTCAGCCACCACACAGCACACTATAGGCCATTAAACCTCATCTACATCATCACGCTAAGTCACTAAATTAACCACAAAGTTAGCCCCTAACATCCTCCACAATTTAATCCCTAAATTACCCTAATTAACCCCTATAACTCATCTAGAAATATACATTAGCCTAATTAGGGTTTAGGGTTGTACTCACTTGGATTTGTAAGCTCCCAACTAAGCTGAACAAGTGGGGAAAATGGGCGGTCCAAGGTGGTCTCACGGCGGCAGCAAGCGGTAGTCCTCGGCGGCGCTTACGGCGGCAACGCGCGGCCTTTTCGGCGGACGGCGATCCAAGGCGGCGAAGGGGTGGGGAATGCTGGTCAGTGGCGGACGGGATAGAGAGAGAGGGATGGTCGGGATGGTGGTGCTAGGCGGGGAGAGCGGCGGATGGTGGCGGCACCGGCATACAGCGGTGGCGGCTCCTCGGCGGGTGGCGTGCGGCCGAGAGAGGGAGAGCTTGTGGGAGAGGGAGAGAGGAGGGGCTATGGCTGGCTTGAGGGGAAAGAAATGAGGGGGAGAGAGAGAATGATAGAGATTTATAGGCAAATTGGCTAAGTGGGGTTAGGTGACCAACTTTGCACTAAATGACCATTATGTCCTTGGTTCAAGGGTTAGGATTAATCCCACTCAAAATATCTTGGGGTAATATGGTCCATCATTTCTATCAATAATAGAGGTTAAATTAATCCAATTTAATCTTCCAAAATTCGGAATACTAGGAATATGCTTAGGGGCAAAATCGTAATTTTCTGATTCCGGGCCGAATTTTCATTTTTCGACTGTACTGATCCCAAATATGATTGGCCACACTTTTACGGCGTTGTCCTTGTAAAAATAGTCGCGTACGCTCACAAAATTCGACACCGAAGTCCGGACTCAATTCCACGATCGATTTCACTCAAATGCGATTTTAGTGTCTCTCACTAATGGGCGGCAGTTTAGGGGTTACGCGTATCGACCTAGGGTCACTCGATTCGTGACGGTCTCGATTAACAAGAGAACGCGAGGAATTATCGCTAGTTCCAGAGGTCGCGATCGTTCGGATTAAGTTCGGGATTTGTTTGCCACACGTACTCTTGGTCGTGCGGAATCACCCGTGATCCGATCATACGTCGTTGGCCAAACCAAATCCGTCACCTTCCTAGGATCGGCCCACATTGGCCCAAAATATTTCCTCATCGCTTCTCGAAATAGGTACCCAATTCGCGATTGGGTTCCTGGTCCACGTACCATTTTCCTACTTAGCCATTCCCCATTGGTTAGTATCCCGAGAGTGATCAGTTCCGGGCGAGACTTACTAAAACGAAATGAGAAATAACCATCTATTTTATTAATCCCGGAAGTGGGTGAATTCAGGACGTTACATATATACTGGCCACCAACGTGTAAATGACACTTTAAAAAAATAATATGTTGCAATATCTCGTGTTATGTTAACGTGTATTGGAAATGATCCTTGCCTTTAATCAAGAATGTTACTCAAAACGTGTATGTCTATAAAAAAAATTATAGGTATTTTAACGAGTCTTATGATTCAACTGATTTCTTGATTCACAATTAATTATGGTATCATAAAAAATTTCTTTATTTTTGTGATTTTCGTTAGACATGAATTTCAAGAAAAATTGGGATGGAAAAAGAAAAAAGCTCCAGAGTTTTGTTTATCGAAATATAATTGGGTTCATATTATTCACTTTTAATTAAATAACATAATTTCAGAAAAAAACTCGAAAACTTCATTTTTTTTACAAACTGAAAACAAATTTTCAAACCAAATAGGCTCTTAGTCTTCTCATGCGTGATTTGAAATGTTCTCATTCTCTTGGCCCCCGCGAGCCTGTCATCATGTTGTGTTCAAATGTAGATAATACAAAATGGGAAGACTGGAGACACATTTGAAGTTTAACTACTCTTGCGACGACCTATTCCTACAAGATGTGCTGACGATTCTTTCGAGGAAAAAGTCCACTTTTTAAGTCTCTAAGCTTGTGCAATTTTTTTAAATTTCAATCTAAGTTTTGAGTTGATCAATTCCTTGAACTAGTACAACTTTACTCATCGGGTTCTTTCAAATCCTTACCCAATTAATTAAAAGCGGTGCTTCTATTGAAGTCAAGAAGAGACAAAATTGGAAAACTTAATGGCAGTGTTCTATTGAGAAATACAGGTTTGCTGCACAAATTACAGTTGCAAAAAAGGACGCGGCAACTTTTATGAGGTGTTTGGGAGAAAAGTGCATTAGAAGTTTCAAATTTTCCAGTACAATGCTTAGTTTAATGCTACAATTTTTCAAGTGCTCATTAAAATTTTTCAACTGTCAAATATCATTCATTTAAACTAGATAAGCTACTTGCTCGCCGGAAAAATTGATGTGGCATTACTTAAAAAGTCATGTAGTAGCGACTTTTTCATTAAAATAATGACATATCACCATTTTCAATGAAACAAGTCGCCGGAGTTACTTGAATGAATGATATTTGTAAGTTAATGGCCTTAAATGAGAGATCAAAAAATTGTGGAACTAAATCGAGTATTGTACAAAAGATTTGGAATTTCTAGCGAACTTTTGCCAATGTTTGGCAAATTCCTAACAGCTGGAGCACCTCAAGGCTTGCAACATTTTCTTAGGAAGCTGCCTCAATCAATTGTTAGAGAGTTTTCTCAACAAACTTTTCGGTATCACAGCTTTAAAACATGCATTATCAAACATACAAATTGTATTACTTTGCAATATAGTCATAACTAGAGGTGATAGCGGGGTTGACTTGCTCGGCGAGCCCAAGGCCACCAAGCCCTAAACGTAAATGGGTGGGTTTGGACAATGTTTACATGAGAAAGCCCGACCCCCCACCTCTCGAACGACTTCGACTCAGTACGGCTAAAAAATTCCTATACAAATTTTATGTAATGGATGGGCTTGGGCAACACCTTATGCCCAACTCTTAGGTTCAAGCATGTCCAATGATCACCTCTAGTTACAATGTAACATAATTTCAGGTAACCCATAGCTGAACTAAACAAACAATAAGCCCTAAGATATGATTGTGAGCTTTATCTCCAAGGTTTTTTAGTTTTCTTACATTTGTTGATTGTCCAATATGCATAAAATCCTTCTAATTAGACTCTTGCCAGATCCAAAGGACGTACAGTTAACCTTGACCACCTCTAATTATAATGCAACACGGTTATAGTTAACCCATAGCTAAACCAAACAGACGGGAATATCTGATTGTAAGGTTCACCTTCTCAATTTTTTAGTCTGATGAATTTGTTGATTGTCTATGTTGACACTTATAATTAATTAGGTTGTCGACAACAAAAATAAATGGAAATAAACTCGTAAAAGACGTCAAGGGATGACGTAGCCCGTAGAAGATTGCTCACATAAGCAAACAACTGGCAAGCACTGTAATATCCCGGCGGGAAATTTAAGAATTTGAAATGGAAAAGCTTGAACCATAGAGGAAACAAGCGCCACTTGAGTTATCGTGCCGAAAGTTGTCGATGAAAATTGCCATAAGGAACCCAAGTCATCGAAGCTGTCGACGAGAAAAGGAGAAAAAACATGTGTCAAGATGTAAAGAGCTCGATGGTGGTTATTACCTTGAGAGCATAGGTGTCAAGATGGAAGGAACTAGATGATGGTTATTCCTTCGGGGAGGATAGGTTTCAAGATAGAAAGAGCTCGATGACGGTCATTACCTCGGGGAGGACATGTGTCAAGACGGAAAGAGCTCGATGACGGTTATTACCTCGTGAAGGACAGGTGTAAAGACGAAAAGAGCTCGACGATAGTTATTGCCTTAGAAAGGACATGTGTCAAGATAGAAAAAGCTCGACAACGGTTATTACCTCGGGAAGGACAGGTGTCAGAACGAAAAAATAAGTTTGATGGCAAGTCATGAACATATGTCATTAGATAAACGGCGAAGATGAGATCAATGGTGGTTATCAAACATGGTCTCAAAAGGTGGTTATCGGGCTTATATTATAAATAGTACCTAACAGCCATAAAAAGCCCCCCCTCCCCCTCGGCAAATACACATCAAAATGCTCTATTTCAATTATTTTATTTTCCAGTACTGCACCTTTAGTTTCCATAGTTGTAGTTGTTTACTTTCTAAGCGAGTAGCTTTGTAATGTTGCATCGATGAAATTTGGATGCCACTAGTGAGTAACTGGACGGATTTATTTGAATTATTTATAAATATAAGTCGAATTTCGTTACTGTACGAAACTTGTGTCATTGATCAAGACAATCAAATTCTCTGTTCATGTTTGGATACCTCTTGTTCGAAATTAGTCACAGAATCCGGTCTCCTCTAATTAAAAAGGAAAAACGACTTTCGGTAAATTATATTTCGTCGCGGGAACATTTCCAGCTAAACAGTCTAATATGGCATAAAATTTTTCTACATCAGACACTTGCCAGATCTAATGGGCGTATAGGTCCAATTAGTTTGATTTTAGAGTGGAAGAGACTTGATTAGAAAAGTTATGCAAGTTGAAGAACTTGACTAAATAAATTAAAAGTTCAAAGATTTAATAGACAAAAAAATTATATGCAAGGTTAAGGATTAGAAGTAGACTTCACCTTTTTCATGACAAGGATGTAGTCCTTCATTGTATTTAATGAGAAGTTTGGGGAACGAACTTCATTTATAGTCGTATTTAGTGCAAGCCTATCATACAACAGTTAAACAAAGGTAATTTAATGGATGTGTAAAATTTAAAGAGTATAACCAGGACATATAATTGCTCTTTTTCTTTTCTTTTAATCGGTAGATGAGATTGAAGGATTGAGTACATTGGAATAAATGTCTTCGATCTTTCCCTGAGTTTGGAAATTAAATTTTCACGGTAATTATCCACGTACTAATGTAGATTGCATAGGTTCTTTGGAATCTTCATGATGAAGCGATACAAATTGATGACACTAGTTTACATCCTAAATTAAGATGAAGCTTATTACATTTTATGATAAAAATTTAGCGAGAAAGCCAAAATGAATTGACTCAGCTGGCAAGGTTTGAACTCTCCGTACATCAAGTCTAGGTACGAATTTTGCTGCCAGTGAACCCTTTGGTAGGTGCTTTGTAAATCCACTATAAGACCTTCTAGGACTATGGTATGCCTTGGTCTTGACATGGGATAACGTCCCCTCCTCTGAAACTTTTTGTGACGTCTCCAATTTGGACCGAGTTGACCAAAGGAAAATGGCTATGGAATTGATGAGCAGATCGATTCAAGGGTCGATCATAGATTGGCTAGTATGGTCGGAATAGGTATTTCAAGGATTGGTCATGGTTTGATCGAAGGATCGTCCATGGATCCGCCAAAGAATCGACAATGAAATGACTTCCCAGTCACTCAAGTCAATTAGAGTGATTCGACCACTGATCGACCATTCGACCATAAGGGTCGGTAGTGGAACAATCCCGAATGGCCATGGATCGATGCCATGTGGGCATGTGTTGGTCACGAGCGGTGCCGTTTGACCATGCACTGGTCATGAGCGTTCATGGATCGATTCTGTGGTACTCGATTCCATTCGACTACATGACAACCGAAGGTCGATCATGGATCATTGATGCTTGAACATGGATTGATCGCGAATCAGTCATGGATTATTGCGTTGAGTTGGGTAGACCATGGACAGGCCATGTGCCAGGCTAAGAGCCTTGTGGCTTGGTCACAGACCAGACTTTGTGCTAGTTGTGCAAGCTAGGCCATGTGCACAACCATGGACTATCCATGAGCCCATCAGTCAGGCTACAAGCTGGCCCTGTGCCCGGCCGTGTGCTAGTTAGTGTGCCTGACTCTTGTGACAGGCCTTATGCCCATCAGTTCCAGCCTAGATCTAGTCCCGTGCTGATCAGACTTGGCCACCGGCCATGAATTGTGCCCCAACCGTGAGCCAATGCATGTGTTCGGCCCAAGAATCAATCCCTCGTTCGTGTATCCCGTTCGTGTCCGAGACTCCTCAATTTTGTAGCCCAACTGTGCGCTCGACATATCAACCGTTCGGCCTGGCTTTGCGCTTGTGCAGCTAGGCTGTACGCTCGGCCAGGCCCAACCTAACATGCCACGTGCCAAGACATTTCGGGTGGTTCAGCCTTGCACTGTTCGGCTCGGTCTTTGACTCGGTTGTGTCCAATCATACTTGGATATATTTTTACATCGAACCTAGATTCCAAATGGGATGGTCGATTGTTTATGGCACTTAAAACCTTTAATTACCTTAGTTCCTTATTAAGTCAAGTTTTAGTGAAAAGTTGGTCTTCAAAGAAAGATGTGCCATTAGAGCTAGCAAAGACCCCAATAATTAAGTGTTCTTGAGATAGGACATGTGATTCACGCTCAAGAGCTTCTTTGAATAAGAAGACAAGTTGACTTGACTAGTTAGCCAATAATGAAACTTGTCTTATAAGACCCAATGATAGAGGCAAACCCCAATAATATAGCTACGGACCAATAATAGAACTTATCTAGCAAGGCCGATGATTGTGGAGTCTCAAGAGTGATTCATGCCCAAAGGGATTTCATGGGCTAGAAGACAAATTAACAACTTTCTTTGTAAGTTGTTGTTCGTAAAATTCTGCACGTGTCAACGAACGTGTTGAACAAGTAATACAATGATGAGAAGAGTATCGTCCCACAGAGATTGATGATAATAAACCAATTAAATATTAAAAATAGATTAATTCTAAAATTTATCTAACAGATCAAAATATAATTGAGAATAAATAAAAACTGACAATTTTTAAAAACGAAATTTTATAAACTAAAGGCAGATAATCAATCAGGTAAAATATGTTAGAGCATCCGATTTCACCATAACCACTAGATATGAATTTCGGATAATTATGCATACAAGAACGATATCAAGCATGTGATAGCGGAATTTCCTAATCTATTTACTATCCTATCTCTAGGTATAGCAAACCTACTCAGTTTATCAATTCACTATATTTCTATGTGAATTTAAATAAACATAAGCGCATTAAAATCTGTGAATATTCCCGGTTTACAATGAATCTTTTGGACCACCTTATCACCGAAAGCTACACAAATAACATGGTATATTTCTATCCACATTTAATTCATGGTTATATATTATAAGAAGCAATTACATATTATCACTTCTCAGTCTCAAACATGCACATCAGATCATTCAAGTGGTGGCCAATCACCTAAACGCATTAAGCACAATAATATATAACTCACATGAATGAAATTACTTGCAAAGCATAAAAAACATGAAATTCATATCATCATGGTTAGGCTACATCGTAGCTCTAACAAAGAAAATTAGAACATAATAGAAGAAGAAACGAAAATAGAAATTAAATCAAACATCTTGAATCAAAGAACAAGAATTCTGTCACCACTTTTGTCTTCTCTTCAAAATACTTGAAAAACTCTCAGAACACTGAAAACAAAAACGATCTCTCTCTCTTTATATAAAAAAAACTCTATGTTCCCCCAAGTTATCCTATTTATATAATAACATCCAAGACTCCTCTCACAAGGCAATTACTTCTTTTTTCACATAAAATTAGAGAATAAATCGCAGAATTCCCAACGTGATATCCACCTTCCAACTCTTCTCTAGGTCGCATATTCCTTTCCTTCTTTTTGCCATATTTTCCTTATTTTCTCCATATCTCAATATTCTGCATAAACAAGGAAATATTAAGTAAATAAAAGGAAATCCAAATATATTCTAATAAATATTGCATTATTTATTGCCTAAAGTAGATAAAATAACTCTATTTTTATAGAGTTATCAGTTGTCTAATAATTGAACTTAGACACCAATAATGGACACAAAGCCGATAAGTGAGGTGTCTTGAGGAAGACACCAATAATTTGTGTCTTGGAGACCAAGACAATGATGTACACGCCCAAGCTAAAAGAGAGAGGGACCAAAGATATATCTTTAAGTCATCACAAGGATCTTAGACTTAATGGCCTTCTTGACAACTTAGAGACCAAGTTAGGCAATAAATGGCCTTAAATGACTTAGTAGGGTATAATGACCCTAGAGTAGAGATTTGGAGGCCAAGTTTGGAAATAAATGACCTTAATTGAAAGTTTGAAGAAGAAGATTAATGATGGGCAAAGACTTTTAAGACCATCTTAATCATTGGTTTAGATTCTTGGTTTCTTCTTCATCATGATCATGGTAGGCCATACTATAAATGGCCATTGTCCCCACTTAATCTCCCTTTTTCCTCACACCATCACCAGCTCTCACACCTCTCTCTCTCTCTTACACCTACCCCACTTGGCCAACCACCGTTTCTCCATCACACCACCTTCTTGGTCTCCACTAGATCTTGTTTTTGTCTAGTAGAGTAAGTAGATTTCCTAATCTCGGGATAGGATGTTGGGATACATTGTTAACTTGTATCTTTACCAGAGCCTTGATAGGGACTTGCTCATTGTTGTTTGTGTCCTTTGGTTGTTTTTGCAAGACATAGTCATGAGTCAAGTATGACTCGATCGTGAAAGAGGGAACGTATATCTTATACGCACGTTATGGCATATGAATCAAGACTTGCTTGGTAAAGGTTTGATATTGAGGCGTATCGAATCCGAGCTAAGTATGGTTTGTTTATTACTTGGCGTGACGGATCAAGTCACGAATCCTGGACCGTGATCAACATATTTGAAGGTTTAGGCTCATTGTCCACGAATCACGTGGACTCACACCTTTGGGCAATCTTGTTTGCATGGACTACTAAAGAAAGATAAGAAACTGGTTTGTTTGATGCTTGTGACGCATGGATACACGAGGGACTAATGCCATCTACGATAGATTTCAAGACATTGCCCGATGGATTCCGGATGCTTGGTAAATTCCGGATGCTTGATGGATTTTTGAAGAATCGATGGATTTAGGTTAAGAATAAATGAATCCCATGTGTTTGTTCTTGATTACATCACTTAAGTACCATACTTGATGTTCTATTGTTTGGTGCGAGTGCCATGAATAGCACATAGGCAAGGTGAGATGGATCTTTGCTACTGATATGCCATTGACATCGGGGCGGTAAGGTTGGACGCATGTTCGATGATGATTGTTTCCTCCTAACTTGACATTACTGGATTTACTTATTGAATCCTTAACTCGCTCCCCATGTTTTTTCTCAGACTTGTAGGATGGTGTCTCTCGCTTATGCATTTCGTTACCCCCGTGGAGCTTATAGTGGACATTATGGACGCCATAGATGTAGAGGAGAGTAGAGCCTATCGAAAAGTGATTTCTCAAGTCATGATTGATGAGGGACTTGACAGCCCCGTCCCTCATAAGTACGAAGCTTGGTATATGTGGATGGAAGGCGGATTGTTTGAACCCCTTCGCGGGTTCAATGGTCCTTTGGTGATGCCAATGGACCGGCACTCGGGAACGCCGCAAACAGAGCATAAGCGACGGATCCGACTCGAGAGGGATTGAGCGCGTTTTGAGAAGAAGCCTTTTAGGAGAACCTTTTTGGAGGAAACCACGGTAGCAGTGATACGGTAATCCGACCGTATATGTTATAGCGGATATACGTATGTGAATTAGCTCGTAAGAAGAAATGGCATGTAAAAAAATGTTTGGCATGTAATATATGCCATCATGTAAATAAAAGGTTGGCTCATGATGCTTGTCTTAATCTCGTTATGATTGTCTCAAGTTTATGTTTTTGCTTGTTCGTAACGATAAGATAAAATTGAATGGGACGTTGCAAAGTGAGCCCACGGGTTACGCTCTTGGCCGAGACGTGACAGTGGCATGTTGTTTTTGGTATTAGAGCAGGTTCCCCTCAAGTAAGTGTGTAGTTCGAAAATTGAACTAAGCAAAGACTGGTGATCCAGAAATAGCCCGGTCCGATGAGGGCGGGAAGTGGTTGCCAGGTCATAACCTGATCAAGGAGCAGCTCTTGACAAGGAAGCGGTCGCCAGGGCAAGAAGCTTGATCAGGGTGTAGCTTCCAACAAGAGTGGTCATTGGGGTGAATGGCCTGAACAGGGTGCGGCTCCTGGCAGGCTTCTAAGATGGCGAGGTAAAGAGGAACAAACCGAACTATGTATTGAACGGGGGAGAACAGTTATGAAATTAGAACGAGAATTATTACTTGGAGTGATAAGGTACGTTAGGAGTCTTGGGATAGCTAGCCAGGAAAAGCGCAATGCATGTGAACGTCTAATTGTTTACTCCTGACGTTAGATTGAAGTCGCTAACCTTTTTCTATACCTTGTAGAAAAGCTTCCTTAAGATCCCTATAGCTGCAACATGAGTGCTTAGGGCCAAACCACAACCTCGAAGGGGAAGTCGAAGCAAGACCCTTGAATAGATGGAATTCTGCAGGCTTTCACGACCATCAGAGATTTAATGGAGTAGCAGGTTCAACAATGAATGATCAATGCTACTGAAAATGCTTCAACAAATGGAAATGGAAATGGAAATGGTGACCATACGATGCATGGATTGGTTGAATGATTTCTCAAGTTATGACCCCCAAGATTTGTCGGGACGGGAGATCCCGAAGAAGCCGAATCATGGATCGACGGACTATAGAAGATATTCGCACTTCCAAGGTGCTTCGATGAAGAAAAGGCGACAATGGTGGTATACCAGTTACAGGATAATGCCAGTCATTGCTGGAAAGCAACAAAGGAAATCGTGTTTCCAGAAAGTGCTACTGTAACATGGAATGCTTTTGTCGAAGCATTCAACAGAAAATATTTTTCTGTGTGTGCTCGTGACAAAAGGATGAAGGAATTTCTACAGCTTCGACAAAACAATATGACAGCAGATCAATATGAGACGAAGTTCACCCAATTATCAAGGTACACCCCCAAACTGATTGAAAATTCGGTGGATAGGGCGAAAAGATTCTGTGATGGCTTGAAGCTTGATATCCGGAGTCAATTGGTGCCGTTAAATATTAAATATTAGAACGAATTGTATGAACGAGCTCAATTGATAAAGAAGGATTTGCTGGTGTAGGCAACTCTATCAAGATCTTACTATCCAGCCTCTTGGACTAACCAACGTATAGGCATGAGACCGATGTCGGGAGGAAGGCGTTCCTACATACCCAACAAGAAGAACAACCACTAGAAGACAACTGTCGTCCCTGACAACATCTATCAATTTTGCAGAAGATGGCATGGAAATGCTCTGTGCCCAATTTGCACGGGAGCATATTTTGGGTATGGTCAATAAGGCCATATGATAAGAGATGGTCTATATAGGCAACAAGGAATGCAGCCGCAGCAATTGTTTACGGCATTACGAAATGGAGTGCAGCCTCGTAATAATAACAATAATGTCAATCATCCCCCAGTACAAGGAAGAGTATATGCAATTACTCAAGAAGACGCTGAAAATTCCCATATCGTTATCATAGGTACGGTCTTTCTCAACAATCGTGCTGCGTATGTATTATTTGATACGAGAGCTGCTCATTCCTTTATGTCTAAGCAATTTGTGCGATTGGTGGGATTAGAAACGAAACCCTTAGAAAATATGCTTAGTGTTTCCACCCCAATGAAGGATGAAGTGCAAACCACCCTAAAATGCACAGGGTGTAAAATTGTTGTAGGTGGACCGAAGGAAACCATAGATTTAGCTGTGTTGGCTATGTACGATTTTGATATCATTATAGGATTGGATTGGCTTAGTAAACAACGGGCTAATGTAGACTGCTATAGTAAAGTAATCCAATTTAGTCCACCCAACCGTCCCTGTTATAAGTTCGTGGAAAAATAAGGAGGATCTTTCACTCCTCTGATTTCTATACCGGAAGCATTCCAACTTTTGGAAAAAGGTTGTCAAGGGTATTGGCAACGGTGGAAAGTAAGTTAAGAGGGGAAGGATCAAAGCTAAAAGATATCTCTGTTGTACGAGAGTTTCTCGATATTTTTCCAAAGGAATTACCAGGATTACCTCCAGAAAGGGAAGTAGAATTTGCTATTGAATTGGCCCCCGAAATGGAGCCCATCTTTAAAGCTCCTTACAAGATGGCTTTAATTGAATTAAAGGAGTTGAAGGTGCAACTGCAAAAATTACTTGATAAAGGATTTATCCGCCCTAGTGCATCACCATGGGGTGCACCAATCTTGTTCGTGAAGAAGAAAGACGGGTCTCTACGTCTTTGTATCGACTATCGGCAATTAAATAGGGTTACTATTAAAAATAAGTATCCACTACTGAGAATCGACGATTTATTTAATCAACTCCAAGGAGCGTTCGTGTTTTCCAAGATCAACTTGAGATCGTGATATCATCAACTAAGGATTAAGAAGGAAAATATTCAGAAAACAACGTTCATGACTCGATATGGCCATTATGAGTTCACAGCAATGCTATTCGGTCTAACTAATGCATGAGCTGCTTTTATGGACCTGATGAATCGAGTATTCAAGTCGTATCTGGATCGTTTCGTCATAGTATTTATTGACAAGATCCTGGTATATTTGAAGAATTCGGCCGAGCATGGACAACACTGAAGACTGGTACTCTAGACACTTAGAGAACACGCACTTTATGCCAAATTTAGCAAGTGCGAGTTTTGGCTTTCTTGTGTGGTATTTCTTGCCCACGTGGTATCTGGTGAAGGAATATCAGTAGATTCATACAAGGTCGAAGCAGTAATAAATTAGCCAAGGCCAATGACAGTAACCGAAGTACGAAGTTTCTTAGGCTTGTCTAGATATTATAAGAGATTTATGGAGCGATTTTCTAGTGTTACTACTCCCTTGACGTGATTATTAAAGAAAGAAGTGAAGTTCAAGTGGACAGACAAGTGCGAGCGGAGTTTTCAAGAATTAAAATGGAGACTAACCACTATGCTTGTCTTAACCATACTAAGGTGACCAAGAGGTTTTGAAATGTATAGTGATGCCTTTTATAAAGGGCTAGGCTATATATTGATACAACACGGCAAAGTGGTAGCCTATGTGTCAAGACAACTAAGGCCATACGAGCAATTATCCAAC
This sequence comes from Syzygium malaccense, assembly GCA_031216405.1. Taxonomy (NCBI): domain Eukaryota; kingdom Viridiplantae; phylum Streptophyta; class Magnoliopsida; order Myrtales; family Myrtaceae; genus Syzygium; species Syzygium malaccense. The sequence goes on from CM062254.1 coordinate 19,486,322, forward strand.
TCACGATTTGGAACTTGCTGCGATCGTTTTCGCCTTAAAGATTTGGAGGTATTACTTATATGGAGAGAAGTTCGCCATTTATATGGACCACTAGAGTCTCAAGTATTTATTTTCCCGAAAGGAGCTGAACATAAGACAAAAAAGCTGGATGAAACTTCTCAAAGACTACGATTATGATATATTGTACTATCCTTGCAAAGCAAATAAGGTCACGGACGCTCTTAGTTGAAAGTCTGCCATTGCGCAACTAATGGTCAAGGAATGGATTCTTCTCGAAGAAGCTCATGACTTGGATTTCAAACTTGAAGTTGGACGTTTTCATAGTTTACTAGCTGCTCTCCGAATCGAATCAGAAGTATTATCAAAGGTCAAGACACTGCAGCAAACAGACTCAGAAATCCAGAAGATTCGAAAGGAGGCCTTGGAAAAGAAAAGGCCTAATTTTCATGCAACTAAAGATGAAGCATTGAAGTTCCATGGCATCTGTCTATGTGTACCCAATGATAAATAAGTTAAAGAATAAATCCTTACAGAAGCTCACAGAAGTAATTATAGCATTCATCCTGGTAGCACCAAGATGTAGTAGAATCTACGACAACATTTCTGATGGAACAGTATGAAGAGGGATATCACAAAACATGTCGCAAGATGCCTGACGTGTCAACAGATAAAGGCACAACATTGCAAGCCCGAAGGAATATTACAACCATTTGAAGTTCCAGAGTGAAAATGAGAACACATTATAATGGACTTTGTCTTGGGATTACAGAGAAGCCAAAGAGGAAATAATTCTATCTGGGTAATAGTTGATAGGTTGATAAAGTCAGCCTATTTCCTCGTAGTATGAAAAGATTTCTCATTGGAAGAATATGCGGAACTATATGTTTGACAAATAGTGCGACTGCATGGAGTTCTAGTGACAATCACATCGGATCGAGATCCCAAATTCACAGCCACATTCTGGCGAAAGTCTTCAAACCACCATGGGAACGAAACTCCAATATAACACCGCCTATCATCCACAGATAGATGGCCAAACAAAAAGAACCATCCAAATGACCAAATACATGCTATGAGCTTGTGTCATCGACTTCAGAGGAAGTTGGGGCAAGCACTTACATCTTGTCAAATTTGCATACAACAACATTTATCGATAGAGCATTAGCATGGCATCATTCGAAGCATTATACAGTTGAGCTTGCAGGACTCTAGTATGTTGAAATGAGGTCGAGGCAAAGAAGGTCACTGGTCCAGAACTAGTACAACTCACAACAGATGTTGTACAAGTTATTAGGGATAAGCGTAGAACTGCCCAAAGCCGACAAAAAAGTTATGCTGATAGACATTGGAAGCCTTTAGAATTTCAGGTAGGTGACCATGTCTTCCTTAAAGTATCGCCCATGAGGGGTGTGTCACGCTTTGGAAGGAAGGGAAAGCTAAGACCCAGGTACGTCGGACAATTTGAAATTTTAGAAAAAAATAGGGAGTTTAGCTTATTGGTTGGCGTTGCCATTGAAACTTGCTGAGGTACATAATGTGTTCTATGTATTGATGTTGAGAAAGTATAAGCCCAATTCGGCACACGTGCTAAATTTCGATGAGATCGAATTGGACAATAGAGTGTCTTATATAGAAGAGCCGGTGCGGATCGTGGACCGAAAAGAGCCAGTGTTGAGAAATAAGACCATTCTTGTAGTAAAATTCCTATGGTGTCACCATGAAACGGAGGAAGCGACATGGGAAAGTGAGGAATTATTGAAGTGTCAGTATCCACACTTATTTGAGGAATCATGTATGTGTTTAAATTTCGAGGACGAAATTTTATTAGGGGGAGAGAAATGTGACATCCCCAATTTAAATTGAGACGACCAAAGAAAAATGGCCATGGAATTGGCGAGCTGATTGATCCAAGGGTCAGTCATAGATTGGCTGATATGGTCGAAACGGGTATTTAAAGGATTGGTCATGATTCGATCGAAGGATCGTCCATGGATCGACCAAGGAATCGATAATGAAATGACTTTTCAGTCATGCAAGTCGATTAGAGTAATTCAACCATGGATCAATTATTCGACCATAAGGGTCGATAGTGGAACAATCTCGGATGGCCATGGATCGATGTTGTGCGAGCATGTATCGATCGGGGGTGATTTCTCTTGACCATGCACTGGTCACGGGCATCTATGGACCAATTCTGTAGTACTCGATTCCACACGGTTATATAACAACTGATGATTAACCATGGATTGTTGATACTCGAACATAGACCAATCGCGAATCAGTCATGGATTATTGCGTTGAGTTGGGTAAGCCATGAACAGGCCATGTGCCAAGCCAAGAGCCTTGTGGCTTGATCGCCGATCAAGCTTTGTGCCGGTCATGTAAGCTAGGCCTTGTGCCCAGCCATAGACCAGTTGTGAGCCCGTCAGTCAGGTCACAAGCCTACCCCATGCCCGGCCGTGTGCCAGTCAGTGTGCTTGACCCTTGTACCAGGCCTTATGCCCATCAGTTTCGGCTCAGACTTAGTCCCATGCCAATCAGACTTGGCCACGGGTTATGCATTATGCCTGGCCGTGAGCCAATGCGTGTGTTCGGCCTAAGAACTGGTCCCTCGTTCGTGTATCCCATCTGTGTGCTCGGCTCCTCGCTCGTGCAGCCTAGCCGTGCGCCCTGCACACCAACCATTCGGCCTGGCTCTGTGCCCATGCAGCCAGGCCGTGTGCCAGGCCTTGCGCCTGGTTAGGCTCGATAGAACATGCCACGTGCCGAGACATTCCGGGTGGTTCGACCTTACACCGTTTAGCTCGGTCTTTGACTCGGTTGTGTCCAATCATACTTGGACATATTTTTACATCAAACCTCGATTCCAAATGGAATGGTCGATTGTTTATGACATTTGAAACCCTTAATTATCTTAGTTCTTTATTACGTTAAGTTTTAGTGAAAATTTGGCGTTCAAAGAAATATGTGCCATTAGGACTAGCAAAAACCCCAATAATTGAGTGTTCTTGAGATAGGACATGTGATTCACGCCCAAGAGCTTCTTAGAATAAGAAGACAAGTTGACTTGACTAGTTAGCCAATAATGGAACTTGTCTTACAAGAATCAATGATTGAGGCCAACCTCAATAATACAGCCACGGACCAATAATAGAACTTATCTTGCAAGGCCGATAATTGTGGAGTCTCGAGAATGATTCACGCCCAAAGGGATTTCATGGGCTAGAAGACAAATTGACAACTTCCTTTGTAAGTTGTCTAATAATTGAACTTAGACACCAATAATGGACACAAAGCCAATAAGTGAGGTGTCTTGAAGAAGACACCAATAATTTGTGTCTTTGAGACCAAGACAATGATGTACACGCCCAAGCCAAAAGAGAGAGGGATCAAAGACATATCTTGAAGTCATCACGAGGATCTTAGACTTAATGGCTTTCTTGACAACTTAGATACCAAGTTAGGCAATAAATGGCCTTAAATGACTTTGTAGGGTATAATGACCCTAGAGTAGAGACTTGGAGGCCAAGTTTGGAAATTAATGACCTTAATTGAAAGTTTGAAGAAGAAGATTAATGATGGGCAAAGACTTTTAAGACCATCTTAATCATTGGTTTAGATTCTTGGCTTCTTCTTCATCATGACCATGGTAGGCCATACTATAAATGGCCATTGTCCCCACTTAATCTCCCTTTTACCTCACACCATCACCAACTCTCGTGCCTCTCTCTCTCTCTCTCTCTCTCTCTCTCTCTCTCTCTCTCTCTCTCTCTCACACCTTCTCCACTTGGCCGACCACCATCTCTCCCTCACACCACCTTCTTAGTCCCCACTAGATCTTGCTTTTGTCTAGTAGAGTAAGTAGATTCTTTAATCTCGGGATATGATGTTAGGATACGTTGTTAACTTGTGTCTCCACCCGAGCCTTAATAGGGACTTGCTTATTGTTGTTTGTGTACTTTGGTTGTTTTTGCAAGACATAGTCATGAGTCAAGCATGACTCGGTCGTGAAAGAGGGAACGTATGTTGTGTACGCACTTTATGGCGTATGAATCAAGACTTGCTTGATAAATGTTCAATATTGAGGTGTATCGAATTCGGGCTAAGTATGGTTTGTTCAACGCTTGGCATGACGGATCAAGTCACGGACCCTGGACTGTGATTGACATATTTGAAGGTTTAGGCTCATTGTCTATGAATCACGTGCATTCACGCCTTTGGGCAATTTTGTTTGCATGGATTACTAAAGAAAGAAAAGAAATCAGTTTGTTTGATGCTTGTGATTTATGGACACATGAGGGATTAAAGCCGTCTGCGATGGATTTCGAGACGTTACCTAATGGATTTCGGATAAACCAATCTGTCTGCGATGGATTTTGAGACGTTACCCGATGAATTTCGGATGCCCGATGAATTTCGGATGAACCGATGGATTTCGGTTAAGAATTAATGAATCCCATGCATTTGTTCTTGATTGCATCGCTTAAGTACCATGCTTGATGTTCTCTTGTTTGATGCAAGTGCCATGAATAGTACATAGGCAAGGTGAGATGCATCTTTGCTTTGCTGTTGATCTACCATCAATACCGGGGCAGTAAGGTTGGACGCATGTTCGACGACGATTGTTTCCTCCTAACTTGACATTAGTGGATTTACTTATTGAGTCTTTGACTCAATACCCATGTTTTTTCTCAGACTTGTAGGATGGTGTCTCCGCCTGTGCGTTTTGGTACCCCCATGGAGCTTATAGTGAATGTTATGAACGCCATAGATGCAGAGGAGGGTAGAGCCTATCGAAAAGTGATTTCTCAAGTAATGGTCGATAAGGGACTTGACAGCCCCGTCCCTCATAGGTACGAAGCTTGGTATATGTGGATGGAAGGCAGATTGTTCGGACCTCTCCGTGGGTTCAATGGCCCTTTTGGTGGTGCCAATGGACCAGCACTCGGGAATGTCGCAAATGGAGCAGAGGCGACAGATCCGACTCGAGAGGGATTGAGCATGTTTTGAGAAGAAGCTTTTTGGAAGAACCTTTTTGGAGGGAACCACGGTAGCGGTGATAAAGTAACCCGACCGTGTATGTTATAGCAGATACATGTATGTGAATTGGCCCATAAGAAGAAAGGGCATGTAAAAAAATGTTTGACTTGTAACATATGCCATCATGTAAATATAAAATTTGGTCATGATGCTTGTCTTAACCCTGTTGTTTGTTTCATCTTGTTGTGATTGTCTTAAGTTTATGTTTTTGCTTATTCGTAACAATAATATAAAATTGAATGGGACGTCGCAAAGCGAGGCCACGGGTCACGGTCTTGGCCAGGGCGTGACACTTTTTCATATTAAAAAACAATAGATTAAAAAGAATATCCACTATAACACCTTCTAAGATTGTGGTATGCCTTGACCTTGGCATGTGATTAGCTCCCCTAATCCTAAACTTTTTTCATACGAAAAAAAAAGATTAAAAAGAAATATGGCCCTACAGTTTAAACGCTTTACTTTGAATTTGCTTTAATGAAGCATTTTTTCATTTAATTCTAGTGTTAATTTGCTGTATCTATTAACACAAATTGGTTTTGTTTTCTGGTTTTTCATATTAAGTTACAATGCTATGAATCTATGATATTATCTTCAACCTAGCTTTTTCAATGTTAATGTTAAACTAGTCACTTTGCTTGCTTTTAGCATTCCATTTATAGGAGATCCGACTAAAGAGAAAAAGATGACATTTGTACATTGTCATTAGTTTATAATTTTGTTAGAAGAATATCATACTTTTAGAAGTCCTATTATTAATTTTAGGCCGAAAAAAAATTATAATGTTAAGTTTCCTAAGCACGTAAAATTTTAATAATAATTTATTTTTTATCGCCACGCATAGCATTTCATTTTAGGTCGGTGATATTTATTTGTCATTTTAAGAAAGTAGAGTATCTTAGGATGCATTTCCATGCACATCATATTTTATTCACATGGTCATCATATGTTAGATTAAATTTTTTTTTTCACTTATAATATTTAGTTTCTTCTTTTATTCTTATTTTCTGCCTCTTTTCGACTATTTAGTATATTCACTGTTTCGCATTCATTGTTTAAATACGGTAAGTTTTTGAGTATTTGATTGATTACCACAAATTCTTGGACCTGGAGACATATGTTGAGAAATAAAAATCAACCAAAATTGCATGTTAAGGGTTTCTTTAAAAGAGAAAAAGTACTAATACATGGGCATTAGATCAATCTAGCATAAACAAATCTAGCACCCAATGTGACATTCTGAATTTCGACCCATTTTCGAGATTTATGAAATGAATATTTCTTCAATGCACTTTCAGTGAAATCTCGCTCGGAATTGATCACTCTCAAATAGACTAACCGTTAGGGAATGTCTAGCTAGGAATCAAGTACGTGAACCTAAGAACTTGGCCATGGATTGATACTTTGACCATAAGAATTGGCGAGGAAATATTTTGGGCCGTTAAAGGCCGATCCAAGGATGGTTATGGAATGATTCGTAAATGTCATGCAATTGGGTCGCGGATGATTCCGCTTGGCCACTGTATGAATTTCGAACGATCCTAAACATAATTCGAACGATCGCGCCATTCGGAACTAGTGATTGACCCTCGCAATTACATGACCACCAAGGTCGTCATGACTTGAGTAAACTTAGAAGTGGCTCGATATCGAATTGGCCATGAGTCGATACGCGTAATTCTTAAAAGCCGCCCGTTAGTTCGAGATACACTAAAGTCGCATTCGATTGCATTTGGCCATTGATTAGAATTCGAATTGGGCATCGAAGTTTCAAGATTTCCTCGACTAATTTATTGGACGTCGTCTCGTTAAAGTATGACCAATTATCGGGTTGATTAGAATTTCGAAAAAAGGGGAAATTGTAGACAATATTTGGTGGATAATGTTGAACCCTTCTCTCTCCTCTCTCTCTCTCTTCTCCTCCTCCCCCGCTGAACCCCCATGCCGCTGCCCCACGTGCTGACCTTGCTTTTGCTGACTTTTGCTACTCCCACCATACCGTTTCTGCTGACTTCCTGCTGCACCTCACGTGCTGTTGCTGCCTCTGTTCTGCTGCTTCTGCCTCTACATTGCTTTGCTGACCGCTGACTTCCCCACTCCCTCACGTTACTGCCGTTGTTGCTGCTTCTGCTGAGCTGCTGCTTCTTCCACTTCTGCTTCTTCCCTTTGGTTCTTGCTTCTGCTTTGCCCCTGCTGCTGTTGCTTCTTCTGTTTCTGCTTCGTTGCTTCTGTTATTGCTTGGCTCCTCCATTCTAGCCCGACCAGTAGCTTCGCCCGCCTCCCTCAGCCACTGTCCGGCCGCCGTGAGTGCCGCCGCTCGCCCGTCCAGCCACTATGAGCTCAGCTCACTGCCGGAGTCGCTGCTACCTCTTCTTCTTGGTTTTCTAGCTTATGCTCTCTAGTAAGTGCTTCCGAACCCTTGACTAGGCTAAGGAGTGACTAATGGACATGTTTAGGGGTGGATTAGGGCTGTGGATAATTGGTTTAGTGGTTGTATAAGCTTGATTTGCTTAATGGTGCAAGTTTAATGATTCTCGGATTTCTGGTTGTTACTGTATCTCTGTGCTTTGTTATTTTTTTGGTGATCATTGTGGGACGAATCTGAGGAAGTTTTCTGCATGAAATTTGTTCCCAACATCTTTAAGTATAATATACTTTAAATTCAGAATTTTTGGAAGTTTTTTGGGGTCATTCGGAAGTCAATTTTCAGATCGTCACAAAACTGCCCGATTTACTGTTCACCCGACCTTCTCGTCTTTCCGAATTTTTATAAAATTTTTCAGACCTTATTTCAACAAACTTCCTTCACAAAAATTGTTAAACACACTTGTGTCTATGATGTATAAAAATTTCAAGGCTTTCCAAAGTGATTTGGGTACTGGATGAGATGCATTTTTATGGTCAGGCGGCCTGACCAGACGAGTTGAATGTTGTCTGACTTCAAGTGACAACAAGAGGTGTTTACAGTTGGAACTAGGTTTCAAGTTCTTCACGGAAAATGTTTATCAAGATGTTTTATACGACATATCCAAATTTCATAATTTTTAGAGTTGATTTACTATTTATTTCAAATGGATTTATGTCACTGCGCAACTGCCCAGTTTGGACCCGATTTTGTATATTCTTGATTTTTCTCTCTCTCAAGAATTATTCGGTGTTATCGTGACATTTTGATGGATTTAGTTGACATTGGACTAATTTACAAAGATAAAAATTGGTAATGATTGCTGAGGTGTGTACATGGTCACGACACCTTCCGTCTAGGCAGGGGTTCTAGACAATGCCTGACGGGGTTTCGGATGCCGTCTAGGCAGGGGTTCGGATGCTGTCTAGGTGGAGGTTCTAGACGTTGCTGATCGCGGTGGAGGCTGGATCGATGCTCCTTTGTGGAATGCTGTCTGGGTGGGGGTTCCGGACGTTGCGGTCGCCGAAGTAGCGAGACGATGCCTGGTTATGCCAGAAGACTGGCAGGGGTTCGGTGGCCCGATGGGCCGATAATAATCTGGACATTTATAATCGTGTGTTATGCATTGGGGAATGCAATGTGCTTGTGCTGCTGTTGAGCATGTTTGGATTAATAACCGTTTTATGCACGTTTACATCATGTGGTTGTATTATGTGCTTGAGGAGCGAATTGTCATGTTATGACGTTATTCTAACGTGCAGGGCTCAAGTATGTGCCGAGGCGAGGTAAGGGCGCCTGTGATTGTTATGACATGTTGGATGTTGGTATTGCATGTTTAGAATTATTCGGAAGTACGCTTTGGCCTAAGCGAGGCTTAGGTAGTTGCTTATTGAGAAGTGTTCTCATGATTGTATAACCAAACCATTTCAGACCCGCGACCGTGATTGATCCGGAGACGCTGCCAGGATACTACGGGGATTGAGGATAGGTCGAGTTACCTCATCTTTTGAGTGCCCATTTTTGTAGAGGAGTTAAGCTTACCAACCACCCGATCCTTATTGTTGTGCGTGGTTCGTAGATAGTGGCTTCATAGAAGGCTTGCAAATGTATGTGTTGTAATCGATGTTATGTTTATAAAAGTGTCTTGTTGATATGTATTCTTTGTCTCTCTACTATCCCGTTGTTTATATATTGTACGGAGAGTTCAAGATGGCTTCCGCATGCGTTACTCGTTAGTGTTTCGATTGGGTCGGCAACAAGTCCTGGGATATCGCGTACATTGCGACCACGAAGGGATGATCGCGTGCTCGTAGGGTTCGGGGCGTGACACCCAAATTCAGCTAATTGATACGGTAGTGGCTTCTCTAAGACAATAATGAATAAATTAGAGAAACCAAGTTGAAATTGGTAATACTTAAGAGAGTTCACTACAAAAAAATATCGGATTAGCGACGAAATTTGCGACGGAAAATGTGGAAAAATTCGTCGCAAATCGAATTTGCGACGAAATTTGCGACGGAAAAAATTCCGTCGCTACTAGGTCGTCGCAAATTTTTGCGACGGAAAATTGAAAATTTCGTCGCAAATTTGCGACGAAAAAAATTTCGTCGCAAAATTCGTCGCAAAATCCGTCGCAAAATTCGTCGCAAAATTCGTCGCAAATTTGCGACGAATACAATCCGTCGCAAAATTCGTCGCAAATATTTCGTCGCAAATTTGCGACGAAAACAATCCGTCGCAAAATTCGTCGCAAATTCCGTCGCAAAATCCGTCGCAAAATCCGTCGCAAATTTCGTCGCAAAATTCGTCGCAAAATTCGTCGCAAATTCCGTCGCAAAATCCGTCGCAAAATTCGTCGCAAATTCCGTCGCAAAATCCGTCGCAAATTTCGTCGCAAAATTCGTCGCAAATTCCGTCGCAAAATTCGTCGCAAAATTAGTCGCAAATTTCGTCGCAAAATTCGTCGCAAATTCCGTCGCAAATTCGTCGCAAAATCCGTCGCAAATTTCGTCGCAAATTCCGTCGCAAATTCCGTCGCAAAATTCGTCGCAAAATTAGTCGCAAATTTCGTCGCAAAATTCGTCGCAAAATTCGTTGCAAATTTCGTCGCAAAATCCGTCGCAAATTCCGTCGCAAATTTCGTCGCAAAGTAGCCATGAATCCGTCGCAAATTTAGTCACAAATCCGTCGAAAATTTTGTCGCAAATCCGTCGCAAAATTCGTCTCAATTTTCGGCGCAATTTTCGTCAAAAAATTCGTCGCAAATTAGCGACGAACTGTAATGATCGCAAAATTCGGCTATTTTTACAGCATTTCGGCCATAAATTATTATTCATATCAAACAAAGGAGACAATAACATATAACATATAATTGAAACAGGAAAACGAACAAACCATAAATTCTGACAAACCAGCCATAATAACATATAATTAAAACAAATAACTGAAGGACAGTTGCAGAGTCTGACATGATGTTATTTGAGATCCAAGCCTTACAATATATTCAAAACATGAACTAAGCGGCGAGACAACCATATAAGACGATGAAAAACCGTACACAAGAAGACGCAGCGTTGGTACGATGGCAAGACACCAAAAGTAGTCACTTTTGTCGAGACCTGAGAAAATGTCGATACATAAATCAGTCCATAATATAAAAGAAGCGTTTATGCATGGATGTGGAACTAGGTATAAAATAACAAGAGGGTTAACAAAAAAACGTTTCAGGACGAACATAAATGTTCTTACATATGAATATGAGTGAAATTATGAAAAACCAAGATTATGAAGCAAGCTTACCCCCGATTTTAAGAAGTAAGTCTAGAGAAAATCATCATCATCATCATCATCATCAGCAGCAGCATTCTCGGCATTAATGGGTTGGTCATCATTGTGCCCATGACCTATTGGATTGGCTGGAGGTACAAAAGGATCGTTATAGCGATTGAGGTGAAGGTGTTGCATAACGAGTGCCATTTGTTGTTCCAAGTTATGTATTCGTTCGTCCTTCCGAACAAGTACATTTTTCAGCTGATCCACTTCTTGGGTCAATTGCTCTTCTTGTCGTGACCTCCTTCGACCAGTCCCAGTGGATGATGAACTTCCAGGATTCTTCGGCATGTACATCCTTGACATCGATCCCATCCCAAATATTTTCCCTTTTTTCACCCCACCCGTTGCCTCCATCCACAATGCCATATTTTCAGCTGATGGCCTAGACTCAGGACAATCATCACTACCACTAGCACTGCTTAATAAAAGTTCATCGTATTTTTCCTACATTTACAATGTAGATGAAAATAAAATCACTATATATATATATGTATGTATATATATCAACCATAAATATTGAAAGCATTCATGGTTTTAATTATAGTATAGTGTACATATAAGCCAAAGTATAACCTTACATACCTTAACAGTTTTTGCCCGATTGCCAGTCCATGTCTTATCTTTCTTTTGAAACGTGCGTTCAAATGTAGCTGCAAATGTCGGTTCCTTCCCCAATTCATGTGCCTACAAAATGTAAACATGAGTAATCGAATTAAATTAAGTTATATCTCATTTAACCAACTTAATTACCAGTCGTTTGCGATGCTCCGCAATATTGATAGAGCCCCCAGCATATGTGGCTGACCCTTCACTGGAACTAGAAGATCGATTCTTCTTATTCTGCTCACAGAGTTGCTGACTCTGTTCAGATGCCCAAAATCTGTTAATTGCCGCCCAATTGTCAGCTGTAATGAAAGACGGCTTCGCTTGCTTGATCTTCGCTCTATTCATGACATTTCGCATAAAATCACTGATTTTCTTATCGAAAATTCTTCTCACTTCATTATTTTCGGCTTCCTCCCACTTGAACTTCCGCTGCAATGAATAAAAACACAAATGGAAAGTTATTTTCATGATCACATATCCATAACCATGCACCAGACAAATATAGACAGATTTTGTAAAGTTCATGTCGGGAAAAATATCTGGTCCTTTAGGTATCGAAAACTACAGAGTTGTTCTAGTCCTTTTACTTCATTCTTGACCATGAATATACTACACCAAACTTAATTGATGAGAAAATAAAATATGTAAAACTTACCTTGAACTCATTCCACCACATTTCTTTCACTTCTTGTGGAACACTTCTGTAAGTAATATACTCTCCCATCCAAAAGTTTCTTACTATTTTGTTTAATTCCCTCACAACAGACGGAGCATCCGTGAATCTGCAATCATACGGATATTGTGCAACATCGACAATTCAGTTGACATCTATATCAAAAGCCCTAAATATAACATATACTAAAAAAAATGAAGTACTTACGAATCTCCAAATGGGCATATGAAGAATCGGTTATCTTCTTGACCTAGGTTTCCGTCATTATTCGATTGTTCCGCCGAATAATGCGGTGGAACGGTAGGAGAGGCAGCTACAGGAGATTGAACTTGAGGATATTCAGTTCCCATGTGGCCAAGTCCCGTAACATGTTGTTGAAAATTGGAGGAAGGGCCAACGTGTCCATATTGTGACGGACCATATTGTGACGGACCATATTGTGGTTGAGGGTTAGTTGACGGGACAGGGGCAGAGGAAAGGGCCGGGGACGAGGACGAGGAAGAAGCTTGTCTTCTATGCATGTGACCTCCACGTTTATACTGACAAGTATGAAGGTTATGCGAATATGTAAAAAACTATTGACACGTATTACGAACACATAATGATGTACATGACGAAACTTACCATTTTGATGGAAAGACTGAGAAAATGTTTCCTTGAAATGAGCCAATGTCAAGTGTTTATGACGTGCAATTTCCTACGAACAAATATATTATGAAACCCATTCATTTTCATATGAAACATCAGTATATGAGCACGATATGGGTGGCAACAAGTATCAAACATCACAATATACATCGCATTCATTTTGATTACATTTTTTTTACCACATACAAAAATTTAAATTTCATTGAAAGTGGGTGGCCACAGGTATTCTAAGTCATTTTGTAAAGTTTTGTAAGAGAAAAATTGTTATTATTGTTAAATATTTTTTGGGAGCTAAAAAAAAATTTCACTAAAAGTTGGTGGCCACCGATATTCTAAGATATTCTGTAAAGTTTTGAAAAATAAAAATTTTTACTAATGTTACATAATTATTTTTTAATATACAATTTTTTTCCGTGAAATAAAAAAAGTTTTCAGTCGTAAAATTGGGTGGTCACAAGTAATCTATGCAATTAGATCAAGTTTCCAAAATTTTTGTCCTTCTTTATTTTAATAATTTTTATAGCACGTTCAAAAATTTAAGTATATCTAAAAATGAATGGCCACAGGTATTATAAGTCATTACGTTAAACTTTGAAAATTTTTAAATTTTAATTTTTTTTGCCACGTCAAAAAATTTAAATTTCACTGCAAATTGATGGCGACATGTTATCTAGGCAATTATGTGCAGTTTTGAAATTTTATATTTTGAAAATTTTTTCAAATTTTTTTTCCCAAAAAAAATAAAAATTTCCTTCACAATGGGTGGCCACATTTATTTTAAGCAATTTTATAAGGTTATGAAAATTTTTACTTTTTTTGTATTTTTTTTTCCCGGAACGTTAAAAAATATAAATTTCACTCAAAATGGGTGGTCACTATTAATTTTTGCCATTTTGTAATATTATGAAATTTTAGTTTCGTAAAAATTTTTAAAAATTTTTACGAAAAAAATTTCATATTTGTTGCAAACATATACCGTTTTTATAATTTTCCGTAATTTGTCATGAATTTTTTTAGAGTTTTTCAATTTTTATGCATTTGCTATGAAAACGCTTCATCAATCAGGTAATCGTCATTTAACGCTTAATCATCAACATAATAGACAAATTAACCAGTCGACCATCAATCAAAGCCATGTGCAATCCTAAAATCGACACGTAAATTAGCCAACGAAAAGTGATTATAAATAATCCCTAAACAAGTCCGACTAATTACCTAATTATACTAACTAGGGTTTAGAAAGTTGCTTACTTGGTTCAAGGACAACAAAAACCGGTCGATCGAACAGTGGCGGTCCCGGCGCGAGTGTGGGCCCAAATGGCGAGTAGTCCGCTAGGTGCTCGGCCACAACGGGGCGAACGACGGCGTCGGGCGGCGGCGACGGCGATGGCGACTGGGAGGCGGATGGCTAGCTGGGTGGCTGGCTGGCCGGTGGCGGCACGTCGGCGCGGGCCGCTGGACGGCGGCGACGGTGACGACGGCGGCGGCGGCGGCTGGCCGCCGGCGAGGGTGGCTGTGCTCCGGCGAGGGCGAGGGCTGCTCCGGCGAGAGCCTCGGCCGGCTGCAGGTGGGCGGCGACGGCGACGGCAGCGGCTGCGGGCGGACGGCGTCAGGCGGCTCCTGGCGGTCGGGCGAGTGGGCGGCGAGGCTGGACGGCGACGGCCTCGGTCTGCTGGTCGGCGGCGGCGAGGCTTCCGTCCGCTGCTCGGACGCGGCGAGGCGGGGCGGGGACGAGGGCGCGACCGGCGGGGGGGCGGGGGATGGGCGGGGGGCTGCGGGGCGCCTGGCCCGCGACCGGCGACGGGCGGGGGGCTGCGGGGTGCCTGGCGGGCGACCGGCGACGGCAGCGGGGGGGCCTGCGGGGCGACCGGCGACGGGCGGGGGAGCTGCGGGGCGACCGGCGACGGGCGGCGGAGCTGCGGGGCGGCTGCGAGGCTGGGCGGCGACGGCGGCGGGGGAGCTGCTCAGATCTGCAGATCTGTGGCGTCGGGTAGGCAGAGGAGAAGAAGGGGGGGCGGGGGCCCGGGGTAAGTACATGTCGCAAATTTGCGACGGACATGTGCCTTCCGTCGCAAATTTGCGACGGACATTTGCGTTCCGTCGCAAATTTGCGACGGACAGTTGTGTCCGTCGCAAATTTGCGACGGAAGGCACATGTCCGTCGCAAATTTGCGACGGACAGTTGTGTGTCCGTCGCAAATTTGCGACGGACGGAACAAATTCGGTCGCAAATTTGCGACCGAATATAGGAGATCCGTCGCAAAATTTCTACCGACAAAAATTTTCGACGGAAATTAAAATCCGTCGCAAATTTGTTTTGTTCGAAATTTGCGACGGACCGACCTTGTCCGTCGGAAATTTGCGACGGACCGGTCTTGTCCGTCGCAAATTTGCGACGGACCGTTTTATTCCGTCGCAAATTTGCGACGGACCGTTCCCCTCCGTCGCAAAATTTTGCCTCCGAATTTCCAATTTTCCCGGTCGAAAATTTGCGACGGAAGGCTTTAATCGGTCGCAAATTTTTGATTTTTCATACTAAAAATGGGGGGAATGTTTGTCGGGGTCGCAAATTTGCGACGGTGAGAGGATTCCGTCGCAAATTTGCGACGGATGGTTTTTTCCGTCGCAAATTTGCGACGGATATACTATGTCCGTCGCAAATTTGCGACGGACGGTTTGTTCCGTCGCAAATTTTTCAATTTTCATAAAAAAAAATGGGGGGAAATTTTTTCCGGGTCGCAAATTTGCGACGGAATCCTCTCGCCGTCGCAAATTTGCGACGGACGATTTTTTCCGTCGCAAATTTGCGACGGATAGAGGATTCCGTCGCAAAAATGCGACGGATCGTTTGTTCCGTCGCAAATTTGCGACGGACCGTTTATTCCGTCGCAAATTTGCGACGGACGGTTTGTTCCGTCGCAAATTTTTGATTTTCCATAAAAAAAAATGGGGGGAAATTTTTTCCGGGTCGCAAATTTGCGACGGAATCCTCTCGCCGTCGCAAATTTGCGACGGACGATTTTTTCCGTCGCAAATTTGCGACGGATAGAGGATTCCGTCGCAAAAATGCGACGGATCGTTTGTTCCGTCGCAAATTTGCGACGGACCGTTTATTCCGTCGCAAATTTGCGACGGACGGTTTGTTCCGTCGCAAATTTTTGATTTTCCATAAAAAAAATGGGGGGAAATTTTTTCCGGATCGCAAATTTGCGACGGAATCCTCTCTCCGTCGCAAATTTGCGACGGACGATTTTTTCCGTCGCAAATTTGCGACGGAGAGAGGATTCCGTCGCAAATTTGCGACGGACCGTTTGTTCCGTCGCAAATTTGCGACGGACAGAGTATGCCGTCGCAAATTTGCGACGGACAGGATATTCCGTCGCAAATTTTGCGACGGACGGTTTTAGTCAGTCGCAAATTTTCCACATGTATCAAAGAATTTCCAATGGTAATTAAAATCTGTCACAAATATGCGACGTTAAAAAAAAATCCGTTGCAAATTTCCGACGGAAATAAATATCCGTCACAAATTTCAAACCGAAAAAAATCACTCGAAAATATGCACATACTAAATGATCGTTGTAAATTTGTGACGTCCTTTTTTCGTCTAAAAATTTAGCATCTCATTTATTTATGTCATAAATTTGTTACGTCTTTTTTTCAGTCCAAAATTTTGGCATCTCAAATTTTGCAATGGAAATTACAATATCGGAAATGTTAGGGGACGTTACTAATATTTGACTTGTCGGCATTTAAGGACAAAATTTCGGACGATCAATTAAAATAAAAAGAGTAATCGACAATTAAAAAAGCACTATAACAATAATAACAAGAATAATAATGATAACAACCAAAATAGCACTTGTCGCATTAATAATTACACATTTGTAGAGTGTTGTGACAAAAATTTTAATCTTCATCTTCGTCTTCGTTCTCGTCCTCGTCCTCGTCCTCGTCCTCCTCCTCGTCCTCATCTTCATCTTCGTCTTCGTCTTCGTCCTCGTCTTCGTCATCCGTTAGAAAATCAGATTCTGAACATTCTTGTACATTTAATTCGCAAATTTCAGTTGCATCGACATCTATCATTGCTCCACACGGATCTCGTAAAGTTGGTATGTTATATTCCTCAATTTCAACCGTATTACACACTTCCTCTTGTTGGTAGGCTCTATCCTTCCAATGTTCCTCAATTTTCCTCCGTGCTTTGATTTTACATACAGCCCACCAATCAGCTTTGTCACGTTTCAAACTAGGATATGATGCATAACATACTTGAATTGCTTGTTGTGCCAACACAAATGGTTCATACTTCATATACCTTTTCTTGTGATTTATTTCAACCAAATTGAATTTCGTATGCACCTTCATTCCTTTGACGGGGTCGAACCACGTGCACTTAAATAACACAACCCGCATCCTTAATGGTCCAGGGTACTCTATCTCGATGATTTCATCCAACAAGCCATAAAAATCATCTTCTGCACTGCCACCATTGGATGATCGAACAGACACACCACTATTCATTGTGGATTTTCCCATTCCATATTCTTGAGTATGAAAAATATATCCATTTATGAAATATGCTGGCCAACTTCGAACTCTTAACTGTGGACCCCATGACAGATGATATAGCAATCCTTGCCCTCCAATTTCATTGTAATTACTGTGAACCTAAGGTTACACATGCAAAATCAATAATATATATTTTACTAAATGATGTATACAATTTTAATAACTTGGTTTTGGTCCATAGGCAACTTACATATGTCTTGAACCATGCTGCAAATTGTTCATCGCACAAACGATCAAACTCATTTGGTTCTAGTCCACACATTGAAGTTTGAAAAATCCTAATATTAAAAATCATTTAAATATTAGCAAATATTTGACACACAAAACATATATTTGCAAATTTACACTTACTTGAAGTATGGCTCGACTTCTGGGCAGTTCAGTAAAATATAAGTATGGGCTGCATGAAATTCTTCGCCTGATAAGTAACGAAACTTACAAGCGCCACTTGGTCGACCCAGATAATTGAAAATAGAGAATGCTGTGCAATTGGGATCAATGGGGCCCTCATCATTTCTGCCTGCTCTCCGCCTCTTGCACTGAACGTGCGGCTCAAAATAGTATGATGCAAATGTGGTCACTTCTTCCACAATATATGCATTACAAATTGAAGCTTCAACACGTGCCTTATTCTTCACTTTTTTCTTCAAATGATATAAGAATCTAGTCGAAATGGAAAGAAGCTTATCGAAACATATTATATGATAAACTAATTTGAACTGTATTTTAAAAAAAAACATTACCTCTCAAATGGATACATCCATCGAAATTGGACGGGACCTGCAATTTTGGCCTCATAAGGCAAGTGAACTAAGAGATGCTCCATCGAATCAAAAAACGATGGAGGAAATATCCTTTCTAAGTTGCAAAGAATAATTGGAATATCTCTCTCTAGTTTTTCCATATGCGATGCTTTTAACACTGTGGAGCAAATATCATGGAGGAAATTGCTTAACTCTGTAATGGCGCCCCATACAAAGTTCGGTAGAACTTCCTTCAAAGCTATTGGAAGTAGTCTTTCCATCAGGATGTGACAATCATGACTCTTCAAACCTGTGAACTTGCATTCATTCAAATCAACACATCTCCCGAGGTTCGAAGCATATCCATCAGGAAACCGCACAGATTTCAACCATTGACAAACAACTCGCCTCTGCTCCTTATCCAATGTATAAACTGCTTTCGGTTTTGGGCCCCTGCTGTTTGCATCCACAGCTAGTATTGGCCGATCGCAAATATCTGTCATATCTTTTCTTGCGTTCAAGTTGTCTTTTGTTTTTCCGGTGACATCCATCACAGTATTTATGACATTGTCGAAAACATTCTTTTCTATGTGCATGACGTCAAGATTATGATGAATAAGATGGGCCTTCCAATATGGTAGATCCCAAAATATACTGCGTTTTGTCCACTTATGTGTAATTCCATATGCAAAAGTCGTGCCGTGCGGGTTCTCAACAACAGTTGGCAAATCCTGCACACGCTCCCAAATTTGATTGCCGGTCAACCTCAATGGTGGACGCGTTCTTTCAGTCCTATTCTTGATGAACTCTTTCTTATTCCTTCTGAAAGGATGACTTGGCGGTAAAAATTGTCTGTGACAGTCAAAATAGCTGGGCTTCTTTCCATGTTTTAATCTAAATGACTTTGACCTCTCCAAACATATCGGACATCCTAATATCCCAGCTGTACTCCATCCAGATAACATTCCGTAAGCTGGAAAATCATTTATCGTCCAAAAAAGGGCAGCCTTCATTACAAATGTTTGATCGGTACAAACGTCATACGTAGGGACACCCTCAACCCATAACCGTTGTAACTCCTCAATCAATGGTTGCATATAAACATCTATCAACTTTTTCGGATTTTGCGGCCCTGGCACGATCAATGTCAAAAACATATAAGGTGTCTTCATGCACATACCAGGTGGAAGATTGTACGGCGTTAAGATAACTGGCCAACATGAATAACTTTTTCCTGTTTTCCCAAATGGAGCAAATCCATCGGCACAGAGACCTAACCTGATGTTCCGAGGCTCCATCGCAAACTCAGGGTAAGTTCTATCAAAATGTTGCCATGCCTCCGCATCTGAAGGATGACACATTAGACCCTCTTCTGTTTCATGATTTGCATGCCAAGTCATGTGTTCAGCAGTGGCTTTAGATGCATACAGCCTTTGCAATCTGGGGATTAAGGGCAGATAAAACATTTGCTTCCATGGTCTACGCTTCTGTTTACGACCCGGCCTCCTGTTAATCTTGTACCTAGGTTGGCTACAGAATTTGCAAGATTCTCCATTTTCATCATCTCTCCAATATATCATACAACCCCTATTACATACATCAATCCTTACAACCGGAAGACCTAAGTTATCCACTAGCTTTTTCATATCATAAAAATCACTTGGCATGATGTTATCACGAGGCAATGCTTCCCGCATTACTTCAACAAAAGAGTTGAAACAATCCGCAGACACATTATGCTCTGCCTTGATATTTAATAGTCGGGCTGTCACCGATAACTTAGTGTGGTCCTCACAACCTGCCCATAAAGGTTCATCTGCTGCTTGCAACACATCCCAGAACTGATTAGATTCAAAAGTTTCATTATACACATTCTCATCAAAACCCGTTACTCCTATATCTTCCAATTGTGAAGCATGACTAGTACCCACTTGTTCACGTGTAGGAGTAAAACTAGTACTTGCATGATTTGATTCTGTGACCAAATTATAACTAGCTGCATCAATCACCATCCTCTCGTATGGGTTCAATTGCTCATAATAGCCACATTCTTCCCTAACTAAAAATTGATCACCTCTTCCATATCTTTCATCAGATATAAATGGTTCACCATGGGAAGTCCAATTATAATAGTTCGGAGTAAATCCAAATCTAGTAAGGTGTTCTCTAACTTGATCACACACAAGAAATTTACCATTACTGCACTTTTTACACGGACACCTTAACTTATTTCCATCCATGAAATCATATTTGCTACTAGCAAAGTCTAAAAATATTTCCAACCCAGTACGAAACTCCTCTGTCAATCCTTGACGTCCAGGTAAGTTCTTATTATACATCCAAGACCTTTCTCTTTGCATTGTGTCTGTATTAAAATATAAAATTCTGGTAAAATATTTAAAATATCAAATCTATTGTTCCTTATTAAAACCATAAATTTTTTGAAATTATAATTTTTTTTATTCACGCAACAATTAATATGAAATTGCAAAAATAGAAAAAATTGCAATGTAAAGAAGACTTACCCAAATATTTGACGGAAATATTGGTAGGAGAAAGTGGTCAATTTGATGAGAATTGCAACGTCCACTTGGATTGCGAGACCTTCAATTAGACACATATCCAAAAAGAATAATCACCACCTAAAAATAATATTTTCATAATTTCTAGTGTCAGATGAGAATGGAAAAGTGTCCGTCGCGAATTTGCGACGGAAGACGATGTCCGTCGCAAATTTGCGACGGACACTTTATTCCGTCGCTAATTTGCGACGAAAAACGATGTCCGTCGCAAATTTGCGACGGAACATGGGATTCCGTCGCAAATTTGCGATGGAACTTGGGATTCCGTCGCAAATTTGCGACGGAACATGGGATTCCGTCGCAAATTTGCGACGGAACATGGGATTCCGTCGCAAATTTGCGACGGAACTTGGGATTCCGTCGCAAAACGGCATGGGCTTTCGGCAAGACACCTAAGTCCGGCGAAGTGTCGCCGGTCGCCGGTCGTTAAACCGGTGATGCAGAAACGAAATAAAACAAACACAAACATATATATATATATAAAACATTACAATCCAACGATAAATAGTCACGAAGGTAGCTATGATACTTACCCGCACAAAAGCTTCACCGAGATTAATATGTGTGTGCGCGGATTTTGCTGATTGAACACATATGAGAGAGGGAGAAAAGCGAGAGAGAGCGAGAGAAAGCGAGAGAGAGCGAGAGAGAGATAGAGTTGGAATAAATAAGAGGCGATGTAAATTATAAATTTGCGACGGACGTACGTTTCGTCGCAAATTTGCGACGAATTTAGCGACGGTTTTTTTGCCGTCGCAATTATATGACGAACGTTTTTTGCGACAGATTTTAATTCCGTCGCAAATTTCCGACGGAAAAATGTCCGTCGCAAATTTGCGACGGAATTTGCGATGGAATTTTTGTCCATCGCAAATTTGCGACCGAGAATTTTCCGTCGCAACATTTGCGACGTACTCTGCGACGGGCTTTAATTCCGTCGCAAATTTGCGACGGAATTTGCGACGGAGCTTTTGTCCGTCGCAAATTTGCGACGGAATGAAACCACCGTCGCAAATTCCGTCGCAAATTTGCGACGGAAATTTTTCCGTCGCAAATTTGCGACGGACAAAAGCTCCGTCGCAAATTCCGTCGCAAATTTGCGACGGCCATTTTTCCGTCGCAAATTTCCGTCGCAAATTGCATGTTTTTTTGTAGTGGTTCGTGTGAAATGTAAGTACCACCTCGACATACATGATGTATCCGAAGAGTGAAGCGATCAAAATATTGCATAATATATCGGAAGAACTCAATCTCCTTTTGTAATCCTCATGTCTTTCAATGTATATAGTGTGAATTAGTACCAAGTTTTTGATTATTTGCGATAGTGACTAGAATTGAGACTATCTTAAAGAAGAGGAAAATTATCCTGGAAACATGTGAAGGCCCACAACCCACCAATCTTCTTGTATGGTCCATCTCGAAATGGTCCTTCGGTTTATCAGTTGTGAGGTGTCCGAGCCAGTTTTTCTTTGCGTGCATCAACTGGTTCATCTGGGTGCACTCCCCGATAATGATATGGTGTATTCAGAATTTTACTGTCGACATACTCCCTCCAAAACTTGAACCCAAGACTATAAAGAAAGGAGCAAACTCTTTTGCCATCTTAGTAATACCTTGTCGGTGATAGTTAAAGGCTTAAATGTTGGTAATTGTGTTATAGTTGCCTTAACTTCCATCAAGAGATCAGGTGATCTCTGTGGCAAAAAAGAAGGATTCAGCCATCCATGGATAAGAAGTGCACGATGAATACTATGTTCCATAGATCTAACATGTTATTTATTTGCTCTTGAAAGTGATTGTTAATCATGTTTTTCTTAAATGCCGTGGTTAGAGTACATACAAGCCATACACGAATTTTTGAATGAATAGTTCTGTATTTTACCTTATTTGTTCTTACCATTTTCTTGAATTGTGTAAACTATGCTATAAAATAAAACTACGCATATAGGAATTCGCAAATTAGACCCGTAAGTTTTTGTCAACGTGGAAAAATAGATTGCGATGAAAATGTTTTTAATTCATGAGAAGAGATAACAAGTTAAGAAGGTTACTCAAAACTTTTCCATCATCAACGAAAAAATTATAAAAATGTAGACTGACAAATTGATGGGCTATGGACCACAGCAGAAGCAAGTTGTTAAATATGAAAACCTGGGATCTAAAAATCGTAAACTAGGAAACTATGGTTTCTTCTTTCAACGACTTTATTAGAAATGTGTTTTAATATTTCCTTTTCATAATTATTCTTTCAATATCCTGCATATCGCGGGAGCTATAAAGCTAGTGAAACTAATAAATATCTATCAAACTATTTGCGTAACTAGACAATTTTTACATTTTACTATTTCGAGTTATTTGGAAAATATTGCTTGGATTTTCTTTTGAGTGTCTTTTACCATGAATTTCCTCGAAGCTTGGGCTTCCCATGTCAAAGTTGCTTCCCAATGTATTTTTAAATTATATTTTACGAAATACTATTTACATTTTGGGAAATTCTTTTCACCTAAAATCCTTTTCATTTTTCCAAAGGTTTTCCCTTGAACCGAACCAAACGCATTCTTAGTCGGAGATGATGGGGTCAATTATAGTGGGCTCTAAGCTTCAAAAAATTATAACAAAGTTCTAGACCAGAAGCACGAGGTACAATGATTTTTTTTCGTATTTGCCAAATATAAATGGACAACAATCCCAAATAATGTATAGACACACTATAGTTCAAAAAATGAATAAATACATGTATCAAAATATGCCCATGCAAAGTGTGGGCCCCATAATATATTTATTGTCGAAGTTTTTTTTTTTTGGTCTGTCATACTCTAACTTTCAGCTCATTCTTAGACTTTTGTCCTATTTCTTGTAAGACACGGGAGTCGAAACTCACATTTGAAACTACACATCCCCACCCCTAATTCTCTTGAGAAGGTGGGGAATCAAACTTCCCACCTCTCCTTTTCCAAGTAGGAAAGATGGTCACTGGAACAAACCCCGATGGTTTATTGCCGAAGTTGAGAGGATGTTTAATCATGCACTCATCACGAGACACTTAACTTTATCTCTGTGATTGGTGCGTGGCTTCGTAATTGTGTTACATGGCCCGTGTTCAACCAATTAGCATTAGTTTTGCGATTTGTCATTCTCAAACTTCTGTTACTTATTACAATTTCAATTTAAAGATGGATAAAGAGAAAGCATCTTGAAAAGTATTCTTAAATGTAGTCAACCGATAAATAGATAAATATAAATTATCTTGAAATAAACTTTTATTACTCTTCATTAACATTTATCGTTTTTGTTATCTTATTGATTTAAATTTGAATAAAAGAAAATAAAGATAAAAAATCTTTGAATATATAATGTATCCTTTGAATTTGGAAAATAAGTCCAAAAGCGAAATATATCTTATTACAATGAGCAAAACTCATAATTTGAAGTATTGCTTTTGTTAATTATGTGAATAAATGCATTATCTATTCATTCAAATTTTAAAGTAGATGTAAAACAATTGAATATATTTCATTCAATGTTCACCAAATTTTTAAACATTACAATCAAAAAATATAAATTGCAACTCATTTGAAAAATGCACTCAATGAAATTGACAATTATCAAAGTCAAGTTTGAGTTGAAGTGCTCGGGCCACTGTCATCTCAGAAACATCATTCCAGATGTTGCAGTTTGCAACTCTTGCTCTAGCCACCGTCATCTCTTGGTCTTTTTCTTCGGGTTTGCGTAGTCCATGGTCGTTTCGCCGTGAATAGCAAAGAGTCTGTGAGCGGCATTGGCACCACATGCACTCTCGCCGTGATAGAAAGAAATGAAGAAGATGAGATTGAAATAAAGGAAATAAAAAGAAATAATAAGTGGGCTTAACTAGGTTTAATGAATTTTGGGTTTAAATAGGTTTAATGAGCTTGGGCTTAATTTGGATTGATAAGTTTGGGCTAGCTTAGGCCTTACAGAGTTTGGGTTTTGGTTGGGCTAGGTGGATCTGGGCTGGGTCCATTTAAGTGAGTTTGGGTTTGATCAGATTTTGACAAATTGGGCTTCATTTGGTCCTGTTTTGAGAAGGCTTGAGAATAGAGCCCAATTGTGTCCGTAGCCCAGGCCCTCAAGGTTTAATTTTCGATCAGCATGGGCCCGTTCGGGTTCCGATTTTCAGAATGAAAAAATATTAAAAAAATTCAAAAAATTAGACAGGTTTGGATTAAGTTGTTAAGTTTTGGTGCTAGATGTAGCTTAGTTTTTATTTAGTTAGCATGCATCTAGTTTAGGAGTTTTAGTGAACACCTTCGATTATAGCTTAGTTTTAGTACATTGATCTTTTAGGTAGGAAATTGGACTCAATTTGAACTTAACTTATGGGGGTTTGCTGTCATGGGGCTTAATAACAGGCCGTGTGTGTTCTATACTCGGTAATTTATTGAATTTACTTTATTGCATTAATTGCGATTGTCTACTTTTTCTTGATTGCACACTCATGCATGGACATCATTTAATGGCATAGGATAATAAACTGGTCAAAGATTGCTAAATCATTTAGGTAACAAATAATCAAGTTTAGGTACCGTAGGGCACTAATTAGATAACTTGTGTAATCAAGCCTCGAACTCTAATTATTTGATTGCGTATGAAGTGAGGTATATTCCCATACCTCATTCGGTTTTTAGCTGATCCAAATAGACTAGTAGTGACTTTTCATGTAGAATTTTCATAGGGTTAATCGAATTAAAATGAAAATCCCAATATCATGCGAGGTAAGGGTTTGGGAGAGCCCGCCGATTGAAGATCGTTGGTCCCCAATTCGACATTACCTCTAAACTCGTATTTCCTTCACATGCCTGTTCGAGAGGGTCGCAATAGCCGTTGGCCTAGTTCAAAGGACCGTTTGGCATGTACTAGCCACGAGTAGTACACCGGCCTCTCAAGCGTGCAACTCTCCGATGCTAATTAAACTAACACTCTCTCAAAGAATACACTTAGGTTTAGGTTTTTCTCAAAAAATAAGCATAAGAAATAAGAACAAGTTTCAAAGCATTTTGATCTCCTGGGCCACCTTCAACTCTCACTTTAACACGCACACACACATCTCTCTAAGGTTCTTCATAAATAGGTGAAAGTAACCGTTGCATATGCCGTTCATAGCTTAGAACTTTCACCTGGAGCTAATTAATAAACCTTGCCTAAAATAGTCAAAACGACCTCTTTGAACTTACCCGACACTTCCTATACTTAGCCAGAAATAGCAAACCCAATTTTGACTTTTCTAGAACATATCTTTGTGGATTCCGAGGCATAAAATTGGCTTCGAAGCACCATTTTTAATTTGAATCAATTCAATTTAGAGTTGAGCCTTTGCTTCCAGGTATGTGAAGTATTGTCCACTTCATCTGTTGCTTAAACTTCCTCTACAGCGCAATCCATCCAGATTTGGCAGTTTCATCCAATCCTAATCTGTTCACCTTTTGCATTTAGGTCCTTTCAAACATATTGACGTACTCACGTTATGGAAGTTGTTTTCCTTCTATTTGATCGGTCCAAGCACCTCAATGATCCCACATCTTGTTCTCTTTTGCATGGCAAGGAAGCTCTCCACTAGCATAGAAGTCATGTTGTCAACATTATCTGTATATGAACTTTTGTATGTAGAGAATATTTCGTCTGCTTATTCAAGTACACATATTAATTTAAGTGGAATGTTTGTCCTCTTCAAAATACATGGGGAGTTTTGTCCTTATCAAAGTACGTAGGGAGTTTTCCAACACCACTTTCCAAGAAAAATATACATAGTAGGGTTTGAATTCCATTTAGCTTTGGGACGAGGCTATGCCACTCCACTATCTCACGCTGATCTTGACTTTTTAAATTGAAATTTTTTGAGTCACTCGTGAGAAGACTTTGTGGAAAGAATACTCTGAGGATACTTGCTATTTCAATAAATAAAATAAAGAATTGAGACCCTTTAAATTTACGAGATAAATTTACATCTCAGATCTACCATATGAGAGACCAACACATCATCATTAGACAGTCAATGACCTAGATTAATTCATCATTTTGTTTAATAATTCAAGGGCACGAACGTGGAAATCTAGTTACTCGGAAGTCCATGATGACCCTGCAAATCTAATGAGCCAGTTAAGTCTTGACCTTTAGTCTGCGTATGTAGTCTTGACCTAAAGCAGTTTGTATGTAATTGGTGAGATTCTAACATATGATCTCTAGTTTCATTTTTCTTTCCTTTTCTTCCTTTCTTTTTGCTTTCCCCATATTTCCATTGTACCCCCTCACACAGACTCATGCACGCTTGCACGCATACATACAGGCGTGAAGAGAGGACTACAAGAGCCACCGCATGCTGGCTAGTCAATGTACCATCTCACCGCGTGTCACCACCATATATTCTTGTCACTTTGTCATCGCAACCCAGGCTAAGCTCCATGCCGTCACACTCAATCTCTATGTAGGTCTTGAGCCTAGACTTGGCGAAGCCATCGGCGGATAGCGCGAGCGATGTGGCCTCAAGGAGAGAAAGGACATGGCATATGTGATGATTTGGTCTAGTGATTTGGGGGGGTTGATTGCTAGGGTGAGAGAGCCCGGACAATAATCGGCTTTTGGCAAGATTCTAGGATGTCGATGCACCGAACATGGGGAAAGCAGTTTTATGTTATATGTGTATTGGAATTAACTCACAAGAGGCACTCTTTGATTTAATGACAATGTTCCAATGCGTAGCGTGCTTAGGTGAGAGCATTACTAGAGTAGATGATCTCTTGAAAAAGCGTCTATCCATATGCCAAAGGACAAAATCACGAGGCTCGATATAGGATGTGTCAAAATGAACAATATTCAAGTGACTTGAGTCAAAGGTGTCGCAATAGAAATCACGATTGGGCAAAGGAGGACGTGAGACGGTGGGCGATAGGAAACGGCACGGGGACTCGATGGCAAGGCGCGACGATGAGGGATGGTGAGACGGCCTTGACGGCGATCGAATTGCTACGTGGTAGAGGCTAGCGGTGACTAAAGGTGGAGGGTGAGAGAATAAGGAAAGAGTTAAGGTTGTTTGGGTTCCCGATATATATGTGTGAATTTTTCAAAAAGTGAGGGCCGTGAGGCCTTCTAGGTTTAACTTTACAATGTAAATTTACAACCTAAAAATTTAGAAGATCTCGATCCGTAAAAGAAATTGAGAAAATTCAATAACGGCGGGCCTTGGGGGCTGTATACTTAGTAGTTAAGATTCTTGTCTCGTACTCTCAAACTTGAAAGGGAAAATGACAAAAATCATCTTTGAACTTTGTTCCGATGTATAATATAGTCTTTGAACTTTACATTTATCTAATGCGATCCTTGAATTTTAGCCTAATATGTAATGTCGTCCCTAAATTTTTAAATTGTTCAATGTGATTCCTGGACTTTTAGTATATGTTCAATTTAGTTTCTGGACTATATGAAAATGTTCAATATCGTCCCTGAACTAATGAAAAGTTTAAGGATCACATTGTACATTGAAGTAAAGTTTATGGACTACATTAAACAAATTAAAAGTTCTAGAATGACATTACACATTTGACCGAAGTTAAGGAACCATTTGCGCCATTAACCCAACTTAAAATCTCAATATGGAGTACACTAACTTTTGTCATTATATTTATAAGGGAAAAAACCATAAAAAAACCCAAAATTATGCCACTTATGATAAATTTACCATGAACTTTGTTTTGTGACGCGAAAAATCCTAAACTATGTCATTTGTGACATATTTACCCTATAATACTTTATCGTAGGGCATTTTCGTCCTTTTCCTTTTTCCTTTTCTTTTTTCTTTTCTTCTCTGTTTTCCCTTCGTCAGCGGCAAAGGGCCACCCTCGTCGGTGTTGGGATTGGGTGAGGGCTGCCCTCATTGGATCTAGCGAGGGCTATCCTTGCCCAATCTGGCGACGGTTGTCCTTGCCCGACTTAGGCGAGAGCAACCCTCGTCGGCATCAGGCGAGGGTTGCCCTCGCCTGAGTCGAGCGAGGGTTGCCCTCGCCCGCCCAAGAGAGGGCGACCCTCGCCAGATGCCTACGAGGGTTGTCCTCGCGAGATCTGGCGAGGGCGGCCCTCGCTCGCCCAAGCGAGGGTGACCCTCGTTGGTATTGGGCGAGGGTCGCCCTTGCCTGAGTCGGGCGAGGGTCGCCCTCGCCCAACCCCAACGCCGGCGAGGGTGGCCCTCGCCAGCTTCTCTCCGCCGGCGGCAAGGGAAGAGAGAGAAGAAAAGGAAAAAAAAAGAAAAAGAAAAAAGACGAAAATGCCTAGGGGAAAGTATTATGGGTTAAATGTGTCTCAAATGGCATAATTTGGAGTTTTTCGTGTTACAAAAAAAAGTTCAGAGTAAATTTATCACAAGTGACATAGTTTGGGATTTTTTATGGTCTTTTCCCTATTTATAATCAACTCTTCAAAAATCGAATTTTACCCTATATGTGCACTAAACAACCACTACTTACTAATTGCCCTAAAACTGGTCTTTGCAAAAAGTTGTATACCATTTTTAATGAGCCGAGCCTTCATGCATGCATGGCTGATAGACACATTCAATTTCAAAGTTGGCACCAATCACAATAAATGCCGAGATAGAGAGAGAAGCAAGCTTTCATTTCTCTTAACAAGAAAGAAGATGGAAACAACCCTTGCTTTTTTTCTTTCACCAGAATATTACACATTTCAGGAACCATGAAAGCAGAAGCTTGGCAACTCTAGGTGCAAGTTTTGAATTTTCTTTAGCTCGTGGCCATTCATATCTTTCTCTGTCACATCTAGCGCGATTATCAGGTTAATATTTGTGACGATGCAGGTGAACGTACCAGCTCTGACTCCACCCCTCTACAGGAAACTTCCCGGTCATATTCTGCATCAACCCAAACACAGAGAGTAAAGAGGAGAGAGAAATTCGACTCCTCCGTCGTAAATGAAACTCCGTGATGTCATCAGCCAAACTCTTTTAAAAGAAAATGGAGCACTGTGATGTGATCAATGCTGAATAGAGATTGAGATTCGAACCCAACGGACTGGTTTAGATCCCAATTTCCGTCTAAAAAAAGAGCAATACAATTGCAATTCAAAGTGCAAGATCAGTTTGAGCTGGCTACCACGCCTTGTTCATGCTCACTCCCTGTTCCTCCCCAGTGTTTGTTTTTCTTCTAGATAAGGTCCGGAACACCCTCTTAGTTTAACATCATGAGGTTTGAATAGAGCCTATTAAGGACCTACTCAGGTCTATTCGTCTTTTTTTTTCCAGTGAGCTAAAGTGTCCTAGGCACTTGTTTAGCAATTAGAAAGGAAAAAAGAAATGTTGCAATTTGTATTGGATTGACTTATCCTGCGATATGCAAAATCAATACTTTTGGAAATTGGACATATATTCTTGTCAAGCAAGCATGACAAACCCTCAAGGGCATCAATTAACAAGACTCGTGAGGGCTAATATGATCCATGATTGCAAAGAACTCAAGTTCTTGCCTCAGATATAAAAATAGTGTTCTTACGCCTAAATAAGTCCAATATAAGTAAATGTTTGTTTATATATAACTGTTTTATTTATATTTGTTTATTAAATTTTATCTGTTTTCAGTGCAACTTGCCATGAATAAGATTTATCTATATTTTATTTGAGAAATTTAATGAGGAAAAACTCAATTTTGGCTGGAAATCACTGACATGGTGGTTTAGTAAGTGCTGGCCGTCCTATATGACACTGATAATGTGGACAATTTTCACCATTTTTTTAATTTTAATTTTTTCTTTTCTTTTTTTACCTTTTTCCCTTTGTGGGCTATTGCTGGGCCTGGTTGATGGCTGACAAAGATCGTCGACCTCGAGTGAGGTGGCCGTCGCCTGAGGCCGGCGAGGAGGCCCAATGATGGCCGGTGGAGGAAAAAAACAAAAAAGACAAAAGAAAAAAGAAAAAAAAAAGAGAAAAGAAAAGAAAATTGTAAAAATTGTTAACGTCATTGTTAGCCATACCATGTAGGATGGTTGGTGTTGATTGGATCACCGTGTCAGCAATTTTTGGCATTGTCCAAAAAGTGTGTCCCATGGCTCTTGTTAGTCCTAAGTTAGAGCCAATATCAATGATAAGCGGCAAATACTCCACATTTTGTTTGGCTGTCTCGCAATATCCCCAAAAAAGCATAGTTTTATCTCTCGATTGGCAATAATTGTCGACAAGGGTAAAATTGTAAAATAGAATTCTACCCGTCCTATTGATTGCTTGATTTGTGGGTTAGTGAATGAATACAAGGATCGTATCTCACTGGTTGTGACATCTCAACAGCTGCATGACAAGATTTATCAACTTGGACCGAAGGAGCAAACACGGGTTCTCTTTAGTCCATTCTCCATTTGAATAAACCTCTAACTGACTAAGATCGAAACATAATAAAAAAAAGTGCCAGGAAATCAAAATCATGCTAGTTAAACATAATTTTATAGAAGGAGATAATCACTGCGCGACTCCAATAACTTGTGCCATTTCAGCACGTCATGCCTAATTTTTTTCCGTGCATTTGAGTCCTGAAACTTGCACGCAACACATATTTTTGGATTTCCCTTAGTTTCATTTGTTCTTTGCGTGGACAAAAAATTTCACGTAGCTTTTTTTTAAAAAAATTTTATGAAAAATACCACAGATTTCTACCCACCAAAAAAGTGGCCAAACAAGACTAAAGTGCCTAACCAGAACGAGTTTTAGGATTGAATTCATATGAAAAAACAAAGTAGAACTAAAAGTGCCGAATCGCATGAGTTTTTGAACTTTTAATGTTATTGTACTATGGCATACGGAGGTTTCACTATTAAGATACCTTCTTCTTTTTCGGTTGGAAGACCGAGAAAGAAGGAAAGAAGATCCCTCGTCCGTTCGGCCCCATCTCCGACATTTTGCAGTTTGCATTTATGAGGTTGGCTCAATGGAGCGAACGTGGGTCGCTGGTCCGGCCCCATCTACGACAAGACGCGGTTCGTGTTCATGGGGTTTGGGCAAATTGGGCGAATGCTAGGGAAGGGTCAAGACTCAAGTACGTTGGCAAACCTAATGTTTGCTCCTATAAAGGAAAAGCGCTGGCACCACCATAAATTTGAGACAGGCCGTAGGATTTTGCACATGGTAACGTGATTTTTTTTCCAACTAATCTACTTTTGCCGAAGCATTCATGGTCACGGGTGTGACCGCCCTCGCCGGTTCGATGTATCATGCCAGGAGATGCACACCAAATTTTCTGGACCGTGAGATGTTGCGAGACTCACGTGGAGCTCATGTAGGACCAATTATCTCTAATGGTTCGGATTCAATTTAGTAATACACTATGGTCCCAATTTGCGCTTGTTGATTGGGTTTACCTATGGAAAAAGTTTTACTACGGCAAACCCGCAACGTTAATGTTGGAGCTGAAACGTACAGCTGCCGCATTCACGCTAATTTTTTTGATGTACTCCTAATGGTGAACCACCAATCAAAAGAAAACATAGACCTAATTGTAGTTATTATTATTTTTAGGGTTAATACTACATAAAATCCAAAACCGATATACTTATAATAAATTTATCCCAAATCATTTTTTAACCACGAAAAACTCCAAATTGGTACACCTGTGATAATTTGTCATTTATTAGTTTATATTGAATTTTATCGTCAATTTTCTAAGTTGGATAATACGTGTCAGTTGACGGGTGTATTAATTTGGGGTTTTGACCCTCCGTCTGATATATATGTACAATTTTGTGATTTTTCGTGATATTAATCCAATTTAACTGAGGGCAAATGTACAAATTTAGGGTTTTTGATGGTCAAAAAATTTATTAAGGGTAAATCTATCACATGTGTATCAATTTGAGATTTTTGATAGTCAAAAAATTAATTTGAATTAAATTTACCATATCTATATCAATTTAGAGTTTTTCGTGTAGTAACCCTTATTTTTATCTCTCTCCTCTACCCTCTCCCTCTCTTCTTCTCTCTCTCGTGCAAAAAGTCAGTCCCTTGGCCCAACCTCGTGGATGTCGCCGTCAATCATTGCTGCGCGCGGCCAGCCTCATTCCCTCTCCTCGGCCGCAGCTCAAGTCTCTCTCTCTCTCTCTTCGGATGAATATAATCGAATTATATGGATTTAAGGATTGGTTGATCTATGGATCGTCTATTTTTAGGTGTTCTTCTCACCATTTTGAACCATCATATATAGTTTTCTTATATTCAAATCAGCATTTCATCAAAATAACCTGACACAGCAAAGTTGTTTGTGGTCAGTTCAACGATAAACATAGGTAAGCAAGAAAGCACACACGTATGCATGTCTAGAAAAAAGTAACTAGACGATTATCAAATATTTGTGGAGAGGGATAAATGTTTAAAGGTGCAAATTAGTATAGCGAAGATAATTTTTTTTTTATAGAAAATACATATTACATTCATATCTTAAGATAATGCACGAGAGGTTCAAAAGAAAGCAAATCCCAAATAGCAAAGTACAATAATAAAGCATAAACTATTGTGATAAGTATACTCTCATTCCTTAAGAATGGATCTATGTTAGCATCAAAATAGAACGAATGATAGCCAATCATCGAATCTTGCATCATGAGCACACACTGTAATCTCCTTCTCTTTCCAAATCTAGATCTAGATTAGGAGAGATTGAACAAGCCCAAAAAATGCCTATAAGAAACTTCTAGAACTAAATCTAGATCGGAAAAGATTAGCTCCCAAAACTAGATTAAGATCTAGAGATGAGAGCTTCCAAAACTAGGAGAAGTTTTATAAATACTTCCGGTCAAGTATGAATTGTATCTAGAGATGAGAGCTTCCAAAACTAGGAGAAGTTTTATAACCACTTCCGGTCTAGTATGAATCATATTGCTTCTCGACCTTGTTAGACTTTTTGGTTTGGAGGATCTACAACAGTGGGTTGATTCCAATTGATGGATGCGAAAGATACGCCTAGCGAGCAGAGAAAAGCATTGACAACGAGCAAAGGAAAAACAAAAAAAATTAAAATAGATAAAATAATAAAATACTCACAAATCATATTGGGAGAGAAAATCTCAATTAGAGTTAAGGAGATGGAGCCTCCCTCGACTGAGAATTTCAGGGAACTTAGAGTGGAAGAGAAAAAAGAAACCAGAGGTACGGATTGTCTAACAAGAACATGGCAAAGATATCAAATCCCATTTTGGCATTGTCGGATAGGACAAAGCTTATCAAGAAAATAGGGCAAAAGTACACAATAAGTGCCATAACTTGTATACGGCGATCACTTTGGTGCCATAACTTTTTTTCGGATCACTTTGGTACCAACTTTTTTGAAAAACGATCATTTTAGTACCAATGCTGATGTGGCTCACCGGAAATCCGATGTGGCGCTGACACGGCTCGCCGGAGAGGTCTAGTCAGCATTAAAAACCAAAAACGACGCCGTTTAGCCCGCTGACGTGTATTTTTTTTAAAAAAACTAAATTATATTATATTAAATTAAAAAAAAAAAGCCTTGCAACAGCGGCGAGGGAGCTCTCGCCGAATGAGGTGGGACCTCGCCGTTGTGACCCAGGCGACGGCGAGGTCCCGCCTCACCCAGTGAAGGCGAGGCCGCGCCTCGCCATTGCGACCCAGGCGACGGCGAGGTTGGCCTCGCCTTTGCTGGGCGAGGCGGGACCTCGCCGTCGCGACCCAGGCGACGGCGAGGTCTTGCCTCGTCGGATTCGGCCCTCGCCGGGCGAGGCGAGGGTCGTCGGGCCCCGGCCAGGGGCCGGCGACCCTCGCCGACCACTGCGCCCACCATCGCCAGCCCTTCTCGGCGGTGGTGGCTTGGCGGCAGCAGCGGTGAGGGCTCCCTCGCCACTGCTGCACCTCCTTTTTTTTTAATAAATAAATAATAATAATATTGTTATTTTAATTATTATTATTTTTCTAAAAATTAAAAAATTCGAAAAAAAGCCACGTAATTTTCACGTGTACAAGTTAGATCATTTTTTTTAAATATAAATGCCAGGTCAGTTTTTTGGCCGGAGTCACTAAAGTGATCTATTTTCCTCCGACTTAGCACCAAAGTGATCCGAAAAAAAGTTATGGCATCAAAGTAATCACCGTGCACAAATTATGACACTTGTAGTGTACTTTTGCCAAGAAAATAGAGAAACATATCCTTTCGGATATTTACTAGATCTAACTGGTACCGGCCTACACATATTCACAAAAGTATCAAATCGTACAATGCCAAACTCCATTAAAACGACCTACACGGTCATTCTTTGAGCTGGCGATTATAAAATCTACACAAAGGACAAAAAAAGAAAAAAGAAAAAACATGTCACATTGGTTAAATTCTATGCTCGTGACATGTTAAACATGATTGATTACATATGGAATCTCTATGAATAAATTGACTTAAAATCTAACCTTTATGAGATTCGAAGCGATATGTCATGAATTTCGAACACGATAAAATTGAGTAATACTGAAGTAGATAGGTCTTGAAAATTGTATAATGAATACAAGTTAATGCATTTTCACTGTCACGTAAGTTTACGGTAACTCTGTCATTTGGAAGTGGACATCATTAATTGGAGACCGATGAGAAGCAAGTTAACACATTTTCATTGTCACGTAAGTTTAATATAACTCTGTCGTTTTGAAGTGGACAGCATTGATTGGAGACCGACGGGGGCTGCAAGGAAACTAATACCAAAACCCTCATCATCTCTTTTAGACTACTATATAAAGGAAACCTACTCTTATGTTTGTCCCTTCCTCTAACACAAACCCTACTTCTCTCATTTTCCCAGGAAGGACTTGAGCTGTTGCACTTGCACTCAACCATCATCACAACATGCCCAAGCATAAATTGTTTTCTTCTTGATCCCTCACTCTCTTCACTTGTTCACAAACACACACACACTAAAAAATGTCTTCATTTGATTTATCAACCTTCACTCTTAAACATGTCAACCTCAACTCCGCTGGAATTTTTCTCCTATGCCTAACCCTAATCCTTTTCCTAGCGACCCTGCTCAAGCCAAAATACCCCAACAAGGTGTTCTTGCTGGACTTCGTGTGTTACAAACCACCCGATGCCCAATCTTGCTCGAAAGAGTCATTCATGGAGCGGGCCCGGCTCTGCGGGAAGTTCTCGGATGCGACCCTCGACTTCATGTGCAAGACGCTGGAGCGGTCGGGGCTTGGGGAGTCGACATACCTGCCCGAGGCGCTGCTCCGGCAACCCCCGAACCCGTGCTTGGAGGAGTCGGTGAAGGAGGCCGAGGCGGCTATGTTTGGGGCTGTCGACGAGGTGTTGGCCAAGACGGGGGTGAGAGGGGATGAGATCGGGGTGTTGGTGGTGAACTGCTGCATATTCAATGTGGTGCCTTCCCTATCTTCCATGATAGTGAACAGGTACAAGCTCAAGGAAGATGTGGCGAGCTACAGCCTCCAAGGAATGGGTTGCAGTGCAGGGCTCGGTGCTATAGGCCTCGCCAAGAATCTGCTTCAGGTAACATGCTTGATAAACTCTCTTTGGGTGTGCAAATACGTTGCATCTGTCAACTAAAAGCCAGATTAGTTCATGCTAAACAAAGAACTGGAATCACTAGCAATAGAAAACAACATGCTTTCATGGGATGTTTCTCTGCTCAAACCACGTTTAATGATGGGATTAGGAGGTGTCTCAACACTCAAAGTCGGTATCATCAGCATGCTGAGTTTAGTTTTTTTTTTTAATGTTTAGGCTGCACATGACAATCATTCTGTGTCCAGGAATAGATTCTACTCAGAAATGATTCTTTTTGATTCCGTGCCCTAGAACAATTTCTAAGCATTTGAAGGCATTTAGTAATTGCCAAAAATTTCTATTCTTAGAATAGAAAAAGAACATAAATGCGTTTGATAACTACACAAAATTTCTTTTTATTAATAATATTTTGAATTTTTTTAATATTTCTTTTTTTTTTCTTTTTTTTCCTTGGCCATGGCCGGTCGCAGGCCAAGGCCGGTGAGGGTGTCGTGGCCCTCGTCGGTTGCGACGGCGAGGTCGGCCTCGCCAGATTTGGGCTAGGCCGACCTCGCCGGTCTTGGCCGGTTGCTGGTGGCCGGTCGCTGGTAATGGGCCGGAAAGAAAATGAAGAACAAATAAAAAAGAAAGAAGAAAATCAAGAAGAATCAGAAATGAAAAAATTGTTCTAGAATCAAGAAACTACTTTTTTTTTATTTCTTGATTCTGTTCCAAAACTGATTCTGGGAACAATTTTTTGCAAATTTGTGCCCGGACACAAAAATTTTAACAAACGGATTTCTGTTCTCAAACTGATTCTGAAAACAAAAGAATAGAAATTTTTACTATTTGGCAAGTTGCCAAATGCACCCTTAGTGTCCTCGTACGAAGCACTTGATAGGTGTGGTTTCAACATTTATTGTTCCTTTCCATTTTTGGCAAAGAGTGTTAGAAAGGGTCTGGTCCGTCGCTAGATCATCCCATGATCCTGTAGGTGAAAGAAAGTCATCAATATCCGTCCGATTTCGTCAACCTCGTTTGATGAATGTAGCTCTGTACCATCTCTAATTGAAGTCCGCCCACGTGGGTTGGTTTTGTTTTCTCTGTGAAAAATGTCACTGTGCTCTTCAATATCAGCACGTTGTTGGTACGTCCACATTTAGAATCGAACTTCTATTTTTTTTCCTTTAATTTTTCGCCTGTAATATATATACTCATGCAACATATTTTTACAAAAAAATAAAAATAGCAAGTGGGTTTTCTTAAACGTGGGTTAAACAGATCTTGTAGTGGATCTTATCGGCTAAAGGTGATTAGGGGATGGTCTATTTTAGAGTAGGCAAGAACTAATAACCTAGAACCTACTTTCGGAGTCGGTTCCCAGTTTTTGAAATCAAAAACAGAACCGGTCGACCCTGGAATCGGCCTATTTTTTTTCCCTATTTTATTTTTTTGTACCCCAAATACATGGAAGATTAACAATGTTGACGATTTTTACATATCACGTTGAACTAAATGAGAAATGAGAGAAGTGTTGAAGAAACTTAACTGAGGATGGGCTGATTCAGCTTGGTTCTCGTATCAAGCCGGTCTGGCTGCTCACCCCCGGAGATGATCGATAATCTGATGGCCCATTAGGCCCAAGGTCTTTGATTAGAGCAAAAAGTTGGGGTCCGGACAAACAAATCCTTGGTTAGGCTCGTAACCCAAGCAAACCTGCTCCGCTCCGATAAGATGGATGGATCTAGAAAAGGATTTAAGCACAATACTAGATTTGACCAGTCCATTAATCAGGCCTACAATCGTCTAGGGCATTGAGAGCTCATTCATATAATCCTTGGTTAACATACTTGTCACTTTATAGGTAGAAACTTACCCAATATGTGTGGACGGAGCAATTTGTGTATATTCGTTAAGATTAGGCGAGCCATTCATAAAACTGGTTAAACTGAAACGCAATATTTATGCATCTCATTTGAGGCTACATTTTTTTTGTCGTAAGGCAAGTTAAAGTGTTTTCGGACCGTTTAAAGAGCTAAAGTACAGAGCGCATGAATGTGTCATATACGCTTCTTTTCCATTTTCTCGTTACAAATGTGTCGGGTACTTCCTTGGTTTTCGTTTTGGCCTAGGCGAAGCTCGGACGGTCCCATTGCAATTGGTTCTAATTTTGTTTAATTAATTATGTAAAATAGTTTTAATGTTGTTAATGCGTAAATTACCACGATATTTTGCTTCTTCTTTTTTTGGCTTTTCATGTAGGTGCATCCCAGCTCTTATGCTCTAGTCGTGAGCACCGAGAACATCACCGAGAATGCCTACCTGGGCAATGATCGCTCCATGACCCTCATCAACTGCCTGTTCCGTGTCGGTGGGGCCGCGATCCTCCTCTCGAACCGGCCTTCCGATGCCCAGATCGCCAAGTACAAGCTTCTCCACAGTGTGCACACACACACGGCCCGTTGGGACCGCTCCTACGAGTGCATCTTCCAGGAGGAGGACCCGTGGGGCCAAGTGGGCGTCACCATCACCAAGGACCTCATGGCGGTGGCGATCAATGCCATCGAGGCCAACATCTCCGTGTTCGGCCGCCTCGTCCTCCCCATGTCAGAGAAAATCCTCTACGCCGCGAACTGCCTAGTGAGGCGCTTCCACATGGCGAACGTTGAACCCTACGTGCCCGACTTCAAGAAGGCCGTGGACCATGTGTTCCCCCACGTGGGGGGCAAGCCAGTGCTCGACGAGCTCGAGAAGAGCCTCGGCTTGAGCGAGGCCCACATGGAGGCATCGAGGATGACGCTGTACCGGTTTGGGAACACGTCGAGCAGCTCGATCTGGTACGCGCTGGCGTACGCCGAGGCCAAAGGGAAGATGAAGCGGGGTGACCGGGCGTGGCAGATCGCGTTCGGGTCTGGTTTCAAGTGCAGCAGCGTGATATGGGAGGCGATCAGGACCGTTGGCAGCGGGGAGAGGAGCAACCCGTGGACGGACGAGATTGACGGGTTCCCCGTGCCCACAAAGAACATAGAACCAATTCCTTACTATTTCGAGCCATCTAAGAAAAAGGAGGTATGAGTTTCAAGGTGTAACGATATCTATTATGCTACGTAGCATGACATAATTAATGATGTTTTGGGAGGATTATTCCTCAGAAACAATGTTTGATCGGGCGGTCCTTGAGCACTTTTTTGATTAATAGCATTTACGAGGCTTTGATTGCTTGTTATAGATCGTGTAGAGGCACTTTCTCTTTTATATAGTTCTTATTGCGTGGCTGCTCCGCAGTCATATCATATTGCTTCCTGACAAGGAAGTAATAATCTTCTTAGTCGGATATCTGAATCTTTGGATTGTACTAATCCAACTCTGCATAGAATGTGCTGTGATGATTAGATTTATAAAAGGGCAAGCACGGTCAGCTTTTGTCAACTATTGATGTTTTCGACCTAGTGACCAACTGCGACTATAATGTGATGATATGGAGAATGCACTTTTGCGAACATTCATGTAGAAAGCCACGAAAAACCATGACGTGATTATCAGCATTTTAATATTCCGATTTCAAATGCCTAACTCAAGCGATCTTTCGAAGTTCTGCTTCGTTGCTGTCGGCGTGTTAATGTGTTAAATTAGCATAAAAAATAAGTAAAGAGTGCTGGTTTTGAGGGGCAAAGATAGCCAAGTATTCGGATCCAGACCCGGCTGTGGGCTCAGCTTGTTGCTAGAAATGACCTAAGGTACTTGTGGGCAAGCTTGGACAAGGACCTATAGACATAATGCCTAGTCCGACTCGGCTAGGCCCGAACCAAGCCCACTCAGCCCGCACGTTTCTTATGTTTATTTTCTAGAAGGGCGAGCTTAGGCAATACTTTTGGCATGTTTCAAGGTCTGGCCCGGCCTAGCCCATCCATTGATCACCTCTATTCAAGAGCATTGATATACCTTAGCTATGCAAATATGCCAAATACGAGTTATTATTTTCTCATTTGATCTGTAGCATTGTCTTACGAATGGGACTAGAACGCCAAAATACGGTCAATTCTTCAGTCATCTTCTTAGCACTGTTTCACTGGCCAAAACCAACCAAACCGGTCATAAGTTATCCGATTAAATAGTATCAGATCGGATTTTCACTTGATCGCTGACTTTTGTGAAAATGAAAAGCAAACACGAAATTGACAGGTTTCAAACATTATGAATAAAAAACTCTTAGATGTCAAGCAAGCTCTGCTTTCTACAACTACATCCGGCCTCTTCCAACCGAGCAAGGGGAAATTTATAGAGAAATTATTATTCCTACTACTTTTACGGAACTTTTCTCTTGTATTGTGAAACAGTCGCTCGTTGCTACAACACCGACATTATATGATTTCAAATTCTGAGCAATCCCTATCGTACCCTCTTCAAATTCTACCGATTTGATCGCCATTACCTCATTGCTATAGGTTTAGTCCGACAAAAGGTTTCAGATGCCTATGCCATATAGACAAAAAGACTGGGGAAATTCCAAAAACCCCTTCAAGTGATGCCCATTTCTCAAAATTCTCCTCATAGGGGAGACTTATTAGATGAAAGTAATAAATTTATAGGCCCTTTTCAAACAAGGTCAAGTCTAGAATGAGCCCCACTTACAGGAGAATTTTGCAAAAACGACATATGAGAACACTTAACCAAGAGTCTGAAACGACATCGTCGGAAAGCTTCATATCCAATACAAAATCTGGCTCTAAACTAAATAAAACTATCCCATTGAAAGCAAACTTAGCTACTGACTCGTTCCAAAACTGAAATATATGCACAGCAAACCGAGAAGCAAGACATTACCAGAGAGATTCTTATACTCAGTCCTATTGAAGTTGCTGGGATGTCTCAAATTTAACTGCCACATCTCTGTGGAGAAACTGTTCTCTTGCCAAATTCCTCACTTGCCTGAGATAAGTCTCAACATTCACAATCCCTTCTGCAACTGCTTCATCCAATGCATCGATAGTATCCTCTATAGACCTATCCACAGCCAGGCAATGGAGCCACGACTGGGATTCCTCATCAACTCCTTCAAACACATCATCTATGCTGTCGTCCCCCGTGGCCGCGGCCCGTTTTGGGTCGTTGACTTTCAACCAGTTGATCAAGACATCGGCTTCCTCAGCTAACCGCGCCACCCTATCCCTCAATTCCCACCTCTCGTGCTCGAGCCCTTGGACTATAGTCGTCACGATTGCGATCCGCTGGACAATTTCCTGCTGCAAGTCAAGTAGCTCCTCGATCTCCTCATCGGTCTTGGACCTCAAGGCCATCGTGTCATAGTGAAGCATCCCCGCAAGGCGATCGAGCGCCTCCTTCTTCGAGGCAATAGAAGGGTGGGTGAAGGGGCTAGAAGTGGGTGAACAGGAAAAAGGGTGGTCACAAGAGAATATCTTTACAAGGTTGCGGACAAGGTCCTTGAGGTTGCACCTAGGGAATTGCCAGGTTTGGATATATGGCGATGCGGTGAGCCCTGAGGGGTCGACGAAGGGGTGGTTGTGGTGGATCGTTGGGGAGGGGGCCACGTCCGGCAGGCCCACGATTACGATTGGGGCCACGTAAGGGTAGTTCTCGTGGAGCCAAATGGTGAGCGGGACTCGGGGAGAAGAGCTGGAGACATGGATGGTGCCATAGGCATTGAGGAGGTTCACGATTGTGCCATCATTGTGGTTGTAGGTGTTCATGGAAGGGCTGAGGTTGGGAAAATCTTGAAGGAGTGAGAGCATGTCTTTTCTTATGTGCCATTTCTGGTCGGGGTCTGTGTAGGATAGCTCAAAAGGGCCTGTGCACCGTAGCGCTGCTTCAATGAATTGGATTGAAGATTGGGGTGCCATTTTCAGAGAGAGAGAGAGAGAGAGAGAGAGAGAGAGAGAGAGAAGAAATTGGTTCTGGTGAACTGTTTGGTTTCTTTTCTATTTCATGTGAAGTGTTTGATACGGGTGGATTGATTCAAACGACGATTATTATAATTACATGATATTTCAAGTCTTTTTCGTGGATTAGAGAAAGACATTCAACAAGTTGCAAGTCAACTATAACAAAAAGGTTTTGACCAAAAAAAAAAATAACAAAAAGGTCATTGTCGTGTCTCTGTTGTTGCTTGTTGTGGTGGTGTGAAACTTTGAATAATGTGCGGTTGAGGGGTGAATTTCCCACCTTCTTCCTTGACATTAAACAACATAAATCGATCAAACAATACCGTGGACAAAAGGCATTTGTTGTTTTTTAAGGTTATTTTGTAGAGCTTAGATCACGTCAGTCCCATTGATTTGGGGGGTTCTCAATCCCTTGCGGATGAATTTAGCAAGATTACAAAATCTCACTAAATGATTGATTTGGCCAACCGCTTCTTCTCACGACAAATGCAATGGATGCCAATAGGGACCTATTCATTTATATAGTTCATCTTTAATGTTAAAGAAAAGGAGTTTCGAGTGATGATTGAATAGTGAGTCGACCCGACGCAGAAATTACGTGAACTAAATGTCATATATCCGTCTTGAACTCAGTGTACTATTTTACTGTAACAATGCTATCATCGTCGTCTTTTTTCCCCTCGAACACTGGAAGTTACATTCTGATCCGAGGACTGAAAGACATGAAGTGAAATTAATCCCACGAGAGGACCAAAGCCCCGATTCGAGATGAATTCGGAACTTGGGAGAGGAGGCTTTGCCAAACCTCTGGGTATTTGTTCTTAAGTCAAGACTGAACTCTAGGCCTTTTGGGGTGTCTCCTTGGCTATCTCCATGCGATTCTACAACTTTGTTTCGGAAGCATACTCGCAAGCTTTACCAGAGATGTTACAACTTCGCCGGCAAAAGGATCTATGTGGTGATTATGATGTAAGAGTTTTTCTGATATAGACTACGTTAATTGAGATTGTAATTAATCATTTTACGGGCTTAGTCTAATAAGGTCAGATATAAAGTTTATTAATTAGTCTAATATGAGATTGGCTAGTGTGGGCCGAGTAAGGCCCGGCCCGTGACAAGAAAGCTTGGCTTTAAACTCTATAAATAGAGTTCAAGTCTTTCCTCTAACCTAACACACACATATATCACATAAGGAGCAAACGCTGTTTGTGAGAGGCAGTCTCATTGAGCTAGTGATCCAGTGGGTGATAAAGGAGAAAACTTGCGCTGAGGATCGTCGCTATTCTACGTTCAAGAAACAATGGATTCCAATCATGTACACAAACTTCTTTTACTTGATTAACGTGTTCTAAATTCTAGCTATGGTGATCTTGGGTGTCATTTTATCGTGACTAACATGTAGTATTAGAGTAGTCATAGCCTAGAACTTGAATGTACAAATTTTGTCCTTTTTTTGTGATTTTTTGTTCATCAAAATTTGATTTTGATTCCATATTCGGAATGTACTCATTGAGACAAGAATTTTGACATGCGGCGCGCCATTGGGGGAAGCCGCATGCGCCTTCATGCGTGGCCATGCGTTGCTGGGCTACGGCGTGCGGCGGCGGCATGTGGTGCCCGCGCGCACACATGCCAGCACATGCAAGGCACGCGCTAACGCTGACGTCATCATGATGTCAGCAGATAGGTCTCGGGAGAACAAGTACAGGATTCAATTTGACCCGACCCGTTGATCGGACCGGTCAATCGGTCGGATTGTAACCCAGTCAAACTAGAAACCGATCGAACCGTCAGCAGTCGAACAGGTGAATAGGCCGGATGAATAGAGGCGCGTGTGCCTCACGCACCACGCCATGCGCCGCGCAATGAGGAGGCGTGTGCAAGCTCCAATTAGAGTGTTCTTAGTATCTATTTTCTTGTATTGAGATTTTCTACACTATGGTATATTTATTTCATGTGTTTGGTGCTTTTATGGATGTGAAAGTACGTCTATTTTTAGGGTAATTTTGAGTATTTTTGTGTATTTCTGTATGGTTTTGGAAATACAGATGTTAGCTCACATGAATGTTATCATGTAAAGTATGTATAATTGTCTATCAATAAATTGAACAATGTAATTGGAATGACATGTGATTTTAGTGACAAATTGCCCCTGTCTTCGAGTCTAAAATTACATGTATATGGTGAATGTGAGACGTAAAGCTTATATCCCTGATATGAGAGAGTTTCAAGGATTCAATTGGGTTGTGACTGTCAAAGTGACACACTTAATTGGGTTTGAGAAATATCGATCTTATATTGTGGTGGGATGTCTCCTGTTCTAGTACGTGGTCATACTCCCAAATGAGGAGATTGTGCATTGATTCATGGAGGGACACATGTAAAATATATGGTTGAGAAGTGGCTGATCCTAGTGGCTCATGCACCTAAAGGTGGTGAATTTACAAAGGTTGGAATAAATTATCATGGCCGCTGTAATGTGGAAAGTACACAACTTTATGTCATGTATTCTGCCCAAAGGTGTTTATGTGATGATGTATGTAACTTTCAAGATGTGTACTTATAAGGTTTTCAAGTTACATAGTTCTCACATGATGCTAATTATAAACATTGTTTGTTTCAAATTAGTCACCTTCTCTTTAAACGGAAACTCCATTGCGATTGAGGTTCTCACGGGTTTAAACTTTAAGAAATAGAAAGAGGATTTTATATTGGAGATGGAGTTGGCGGATGTTCATATTGCTCTTATTGGGAATAAGTCGGTAGATCTTACTAACGCCGGTACGGAAGCCTAGAAAGAACAATTTGCTGCATGGGAAAAGAGCAATATAATTTGCTTACTGTTAATGAAGCGGTTTGTTTAGGAACACTTGAAAAGTGGTTTACCAGCTAACTACACCGCTAGACAAA
Source organism: Syzygium malaccense (assembly GCA_031216405.1). Lineage (NCBI taxonomy): Eukaryota > Viridiplantae > Streptophyta > Magnoliopsida > Myrtales > Myrtaceae > Syzygium > Syzygium malaccense. The sequence goes on from CM062254.1 coordinate 19,531,251, forward strand.
AGATGGAGGCTTTAGAGGGTAGAAATCGAGTCTCATCTAATGCTAAAATTGGAACACACTTGCAAGTACTTTTCAACATGAAGTATGATGAGTCTATTGGAGTTGGGGATTACGTTCTAAGGATGGTACATCTGCAAACAAAGCTTCAGGCTCTTAATGTTACTATTCATGATGCTTGCATTGTGCATCAAGGTTTAAATACTTTTCTACCTAGTTTTAGGATTATCAAGACTAATTATAATTCCCAAGATGAGACATGGTCGATTAATAACTTGATAGTAAGGGTGGTGGCAGAAGAAGAAAAACTAAAGAAAGAGAAAGGGCACATTGCCCTGTGTGCTTCTAGTTCCAGAAATAAGAAGACTAAGACGTTCAAAATTCGTACTCAGAAAGGAATTAATGAATCTATCGATCATTCTAATAGTCTGGGTCCTAAGAAAACATCCTTGAAGAAGGATGATGGTGGTTGCTACTTTTGTGGAAAGAAGCGTCACATAAAGAAAGATTGCAACAAATATAAGACTTGGTTGTCTAAGTGTGAGCACTCAAGTAATGATTCTTTAGCATTTGTTTATGAATCCAATCTATCAGAAGCCCTGTCCAATTCTTGGTGGCTAGATAATGAAGCAACTAATCATGTTGCGTTTACTATTCATGAATTCATAATCAGAAGGAAGCTAAATCAGAATGAATCAAAGCTCACCGTAAAAAACAACAATAAAGTTGACGTTGAGTTCGTGGAAGATGTCATTTTAATTCTAGATTCTGGTTCTAATTTGATGTTAAGGAACACATTTTATGTACCTTCCTTTAGATTGAGCTTAATTTCCGTATCATATTTAGACATATGTGACTACTCTTTTGAAATAAATAATAATGCTATTGTTATGTTTTTTTAATTCAAATAAGGTTGGGTGCTGCAATATGTTCAATGGATTGTACAGATTGTGTTTATCTCCCAATGATATGTATGTCGTTTATACGGCTGAAAAAGTTGTTTCCAAAAAACCTCTATCTAAGGAATAGTCTTATGCGTTGTGGTATAAACGTCTTGGTTATATCTCTAAGGAAAGAATGGAAAGGCTGATAAAGGTTGACATTTTACCTACTCTTAAAAATGACTTAAAGACTTGCATGGATTGTTGTAGATGTAAGATGACTAAGATAAAGAAAAAAAATTGCAGTATGAAGTTTTGATCGGTTGAAGGTCATTCATATTGATATTAGTGGACCCTATTCGGCAACCTTATATAGAAATTTTTATTTCATCACTTTTATTGATGACTATTCCTGATATGGTTATCAGATTTGATTAAGAAAAAGTTTGAGTCTCTTTACAAGTTTAAGATTTTTTGGACTAAAGTTGAAAAACAGTTGGGAAAGGTCATAAATGTTGTCAGATCTGACCATGGTGGTAAGTATTATGATAGGCAAAGCGATACTAGACAGCTTAAAGGACCATTTGCGAAATACTTGGAGGATTCTGAGATAGTAACTCAATTTACTATGCTTGAGAGTCCTGAATAAAATGGTGTGGCTGAAAGGCACAATCACACTCTAAAGGATATGATGAGGAGCATGATTAGTAGCACCAACTTGCTTGGTTTTATGTGGCGTGAAGCTTTAAAAATAGCTCTTTACATATTAAATCGTGTTCCTACTAAAACTATTCCGTTGACTTCGTTTGAGTTATGGATTAGACGTAAGTTTAGCTTGAATCATCTCAGAGTTTGGGGATGTCCTGCAGAAGTGAAATTATATAATCCAACATTAAGTAAATTTGATTCTAGAACCACCCGGTGTTACTTTGTATATTATCCAAATCATTTGAAGGGCTATTGATTTTATAATCCCAATGAAGGTACAAGAATTGTGAAATCACAGACAACAAAGTTTTTTGAGTTTGATGTGGCCAAAGAGGATAGTTGCTTACATACTATTAAAGATAACAGTATGGTGGGGAATACTGTGTCTTTTTCTCTATCTATACAGACAAATGTGGAGCATCCTACACCATAGATTGAACCTGTTGTGGGCCAAGATCCTATTGTTGATGTAGTTCATAATAGAATTCCTCAAGCCCCTTAGGTGCAGGATGAGATTGAAGAAGCTCTGTCACGCCCCGCACCCTACGAGCGCGCGAACATCCCTCGATGGTCGATCATTGAATGCGACGTCCCAGGCGTGTCGCCGACCCAACCCAAACATCAGAGATTAAGCACACGCGGAAACAAAAAGAAACAACCCAGACAATTAATAATAACAAAGGAGTAGCAAAAACAGGAAACAATAACTGTAATTCCTACACTAGGTCACTACAACAGACCCACATTCCTCACAAGGGACAAAAGTTCGCAAACTTAACTCCTCTACAAAGGGGGACTCAAAATACAGTATACTTGACCCGTTCTCGATCTCCGAGATACCCTTGTAGCGTCTCCAATCACTCACGGTCGCGGATTTGAAATGGTTATATAATAACCGTGAGAACGAGTCTCAATAAGCAACCCCCTAAACCCCACGTAGGCCAATGCGTACCCAGACAAGTCTAACATGCGATCACCACACAACATAATCAATTTCATACAACCAGCTTACCTCACCTCGAAATTGAGCCAACCCTGCATATCAGTCCAAACAAGATAATGCAAGAATAGTTCATCATCATATCACGATCACCCGGCACACGCAATCTCACTCGCATTCAACCAGTCCAGCCAAGCAACCACACGTTCAACCGGTCAATTAAATCACACGGTCAACCAGCCAAATCAGTCACACGCTCAACCAGCCAACTTAATCACAAGCTCAACCGGTCAATTCAATCACGCGCTCAACCAATCAATTCAATCACACGCTCAATCAGCCAATTCAGTCACACGCTCAACCAGCCAATTCAGTCACACGCTCAACCAGTCAATTCAGTCACACGCTCAACCAGCCAAATCAGTCACACGCTCAAATCGCATGCGTGTCCGAACATCTTTCTCACAACTCGCGCCACCGCGTCTCAAATTCATTCTCACAGGCACACAAGCCTCACAATTCGATCAATTCCAATGGCCGCCGTCAACACGTCCCAAGCCATATCATTCAATCAATTCCAGTGGCCGCCGTCAACACGTCCCAAGCCACACCATTCAATCTATTCCAGTGGCCGCCGTCAACACGTCCCAAGCCACACTATTCAATCAATTCCAGTGGCCGACGTAAACACGTCCCGGTCCAATCACACCTTTAACGGGCCACCGTCAACACGTCTCAAGCCCGCAACCATTTGGCACGCCGGCCAGTCAAACCTTCACACGGACCGCCATCAACACGTCCCAAGTCCGTAGCCCTCCGATCAATCCGGGCTCAATTTCCAATGACCGACGTAAACACGTCCCCGTCTAATCACACCTTTAACGGGCCACCGTCAACACGTCTCAAGCCCGCATCCATTTGGCACACCGGCCAGTCAAACCTTCACACGGACCGCCGTCAACACGTCCCAAGTCCGTAGCCCTCCGATCGATCCGGGCTTAAAATCGACAGGCAAGCACACGCCATTCAATTCAATCAATTTCACACCAGTTACACCAAGCGAACCATATTCACAATTCAATACAATCCACGACACGCCACACCAAGCAATCCATATTCACAATTCAATCCAATTCACAAGTCGCCACCTCAATCCATACACCCGACGTTCAAGTCGGCCACACACAAATACCCAAGTCAAGCATATTATTAATCCAATTCAAATAGTACAATTATAACACAATATAATTAAATTAAAACACGCCCTAGCCGTTCTAACCCGAAACAAGTCAATAAAGTACCCAAAATACTAGGTAGGGTTTAGGAAGTCACTTACCAAGTTTTGGCCCGGAGAAAATCGGCTCGGGCCCAAAATGGCCCGAGTGAACAGTGCGTACTAGGCACACGCGCGGGCACAGCTGTCGGCCACGGGCGCAGGCACGGGCGCGGCGACGGGCGCGGGCACGGGCACGGGCGCGGGCGCGGGCACGGGCGCGTGCAACGGGCGCGGGCGCGGGCGCGGGCAACGGGCACGGGCACGGGCGCGGGCGCGGGCACGGGCGCAGGCAACGGGCGCGGGCACGGGCACGGGCGCGGGCGCGGGCAACGAGCCGGCCACGGCTTGGGCAAGCCCGGGCACGGCTGGGCTGGCTGGCCGGCCGGGGCTGGCTGGCTGGTCGGGGCGGCGACCGGCGGCAGCAGCGACGCGACGGTGACGGCGGCGGCGAGCGTCGGCGACGGGGCGGCGGAAGCTCGGCCATGACTGGGACAGTCCGGCCAAGGCTGAGCTGGGCGGCGTTGGGCGGACCAGGCGGGCACGGCAGCTGCAGGTGGCTGGGCAGGGTGGCCGGCGGAGCAACGGCGGCCGGGCCGGTGGAGCAGCGGCGGCTCGGCGAGCAGCGGGGTCAGGGGGAAGCCGAAACAGGGGAGGGCGAAAGGGAGAGGGAGATGGGGGCTGAGGGGGCACGGATCGGCGGCGGTCGGGGCGGCATGGCGGACGGCGAGGGGCTGGGGAGCTGGCCGGACGGCTGGGCGGCAGCTGGGCTCGCCGGGCGCGACTGCAAGTAGCGGCTGGACGGGGCAGAGCCGAAACAAGGGAGAGCATCGGGGAAGAGAGAAACAGGGGGAGGGGAGGTCGCGCGGTGGTTGGAGGCGGCACGGCGACGTCGTGGGCGGCTGGGTGACGGAGAATGGGCCGACGAGCGGCTGGGCAACGCCGGACCGCTGCGGGCGCGACGGCGACTTGCTGCTGCGCGCGACTGGAAGAAGAATAACAGCCAAGCCGGAGGAGGAGGAACGGGCAGACGGGCGGCTGTGCGACGGCCAGCGGGGCGGCGATGCCAGGCGGGCTGCCGGCGACGACGAGCTCGGGCGATCGGCGCGCGGGGCAGAATAGAGCAGAACCAGTCGGGACCGGAGGAAGAAGAAGGAAGAAGAAGAAGAGAAAGAAAGGAAAAGAAGAAAGAAAGGAAAAAGAAAAAGAAGGAAGAGAGAGAGAGAGAAGACGTGAGCGTGAAGGGGGGAGGGGACGTGCATGGGGAAGAGGCGCGGCAGAGGGTGGCGTGCGACAGAGGAGAGAGAGAGAGAGAGAGGGAAAGAAAAAAAAACATTCAAATAATAATTGCAATCCGATGGGCCATATTTAAAACCGAAAACGATCCAATGGTCCAAATTAAACCTCGAATATAATAAGGGACAAAGGCCAAATTAATTAAATCAAACTATCCCGAGGGAGGTCTACTAGTCCAAATTCGCACCCGGTCCAAAATTTCACTTTCTCACTATTCTTGGCAATCTCGACGTTGGCCACAATAATATCGACACCGTCCAATTTAATTCGTCCCGAAACTCCCGAAAATCGACTGCCAAGTTTGGGGTCTAAATAACGGCCAAATTCGATCGAGTGCGATTCTAGCAAAATCTCTATTTTTAAAACAAGAACCCGAGAGTGATCAGTTCTCAGGCGAGATTCTATTATAACCGCACTGACGAATTACACGTTCTATAAATCCCAAAAATGGGCCAAAATTCGAAATGTCACAAGCTCCACTTAAGAGATCCATTAGGCAGAGATGATAAGCTATACCACCAGAATATGTGGTCTATCGGGGAGAGCATGACTACGATATTTGTTATGTAGTTGACCAGTGACATATGCAGATGCTGTCTCTTGTGCTCAGTCATATCTGTGGTTAGATGCAATAAAAGACAAGATGCAGTCTATGAAATATAATAGTGTTTGGGAGCTTATTGAATTGCCTCTAGGTCATAAATCGATTGGCTGCAAATGGGTGTACAAGACTAAAAAGGATTCCAAAGGAAAGATTGAGAAGTTCAAAGTGAGACTTGTAGCTAAGGGTTTCGCTTAGAGAGAAGGGATAAATTATAAAGCAACTTTTTCCTCAGTCTCTTTTAAAGATTCTTTTAGGGTAATTATGGCTTTAGTAGCTCATTCTGATATAAAGTTCTACCAAATGGATGTTAAAACTGCTTTTCTGATTGGAGACCTTGATGAGGAGGTTTATATGGACCAACCCCGAAGGCTTTGCAATAAATAATTTAGGTAAGCTTGTGTGTAGACTGAAAAAGTCAATTTATGGCCTCAAGCAAGCTTCTAGACAATGGTACTTAAAATTTCATAGTGTTGTCACTTCTTTTGATTTTGTTGAGAACAAATTAGACCAGTGTATATGCTGCAAGGTCAGTAGGAGGAAATTTATTTTTCTTGTACTTTATATAGATGATGTCTTACTTGCGAGTAGTCATCTTGGATTATTACGTGAGACAAAGAGAATGTTGTCAAATAATTTTGACATGAAGGATTTTGGTGAGGCGTCTTTTCTACTTGACATTGAGATCCATAGGGATCGTTCTCGCTATTTATTGGGTTTATCTTAGAGGGCATATGTTGATCGTATGTTGGAAAGATTTGGTATGCAGGATTGCAAGTCAGGAATTGTTCCTGTCAATAAGGGTGATAAACTGAGTTTATCATAATATCCTAATTCAAATATTAAGAAAGCCCAAATGAAGGATGTACCTTATGCTAGTGTACTTGGTAATTTTATATATGCTCAAGTTTGCACCAAATCAGATATTGCTTTTGCAATAGGACTTCTAGGCAGATATCAGTTAAATCTAGGATACGATCACTAGATTGCTTGAGGTACTTAAAGAAAACAAAAGACCATATGTTGATTTACAAACATATAACATCCTGAATTTCGACCTATTTTCAGAATCAATGTAATAGATATTATTTCTTATTTAATTTTAGTAAGTCTTGCTCGGACTTGATCAATCGCAGGATACTAACCAGAAGGGAATGGCTAATTAGGAAATGATACGTGGACCAGGGACCCGATCGTGAATTGGGCACCGATTTCGAGAAACGACGAGGAAGTATTTTGGGCCAACGTGGGCCGATCCTAGGAAGGTGATGGATTTAGTTTGGCCAATGACGTACGATCGGATCGCGGGTGATACCGCACGATCGAGAGTACACGTGGCGATCAAATCCCGAACTTAAACCGAATGATCGCGACCTTCAGAACTAGTAATAATTTCTTGCGTTTTCTCGATAATCGAGACCGTCATGACTCGAGTAACCCTAGGTCGATACCCGTAACCCTTAAATAGCCTCTCGTTAGTAAAAGACCCTAAAATTTTAAATTGAGCAATTTTGATCGCGGAATTGGATCCAGACTTGGACATCAATTTTCGGGATCATGTACGACTATTTTACGAGGACGACGTCAATTTTGAGTGGCCAATTATATTTGGGGTCAATACGGTTGAAAAATGAAAATTCGGCCCAAAATTGAAAAATTACGAAATTGCCCCCAAGCTTAATTTTGGTATTCAGAATTTTGAGAGTTTTTGGAAGATATATTGGAGATTTTAATTGGGTTATATCAGCCCAATAATTCAATAAAGTGATTGACCAAAGTGCCCCTCCATTATTGGATCAAGCTTAATCCTCACCTTTGAAGCCAAGGGCAATTTGGTCAAGCCTTGGAGATTTGGATACTTGGATTCCATTAAGCCAATATTGACCCTTTGACCTTTTCTCTCTTCCCATTTCTTTCTCCCCAAGCCAAGTTTCTCTCTCTCATTTTCCCTCTCCCTCTCCCGCCGGTCTTCCTCCCCTCTCGGCCGTCCACCGCCGAGCTCGCCGGAGTGCCGCCGCACGCCGCCGTGCCATCGCCCGAGCACCATCCGACCATCTTACTATCACCATCTCGTCCCACTCTCTCTCTCTCTCTCTCTCTCTCTCTCTCTCTCTCTCTCTCTCTCTCTCTCTCTCTCTCTCTCTCTCTCTCATTCGGTGAGGAGCACGTCGGACCAGCTTGGTCGTGGACGCAGGCATGAGGACCATAGCCGAACCGCCGCTCGCTGAGGCCGCCGTCCAGCCGCGCCACCACCATCCGACTGCCACCTTCCTCTCTCTCCCCTGCTCACCAGCACCACCAACCCTCACCCTCTTCCTTTTTGGCCGTCGTGACCACTGTAGGAGCTGCCGGTCACCGCTGCCGTGAAAGCCGCGAACCGTCGCCGTGTGAGGCCGTCGCTTGGACCGCCCAAATTTCAACCGGTTTAGCTAATCGGAGCGTAGGCGATGAAATGAGTAATTAACCTCTAAACCCTAATTAGGATAATTATGAATCTCTAGATGGGATTAGGAGTAATTAGAGGTTAATTAGGTGATATTAGAACTGAATTAGCGGGCTGACTTAATTGTGTTGATATATTTGGTGAATTGGGAGCCTTAGGTGCTGATTTTAATGTGAATTCGCGCCCTAGAGTGGGCTGTTCATGGCTGGAAATCATTGGGTTTAATTGGCCTAAGTTCGGATTATGTAAGGCTCAATTAAGGAAATCCCGAACATGCTATGATTGATTGTTATAATGGCTGATTTGTGCTCATTGGTGGTTAATTTTACTATGCCGTGCCGCATGATGGTGTGACCGAATCATGTGGGATGCGATTGGCCAAGAATTGATGTGCATTTCATTGATTAAGAATATGAAATAATGAGTGCCAATGTTATGCCATGCTATATTGAAATGAATTGCTTATGTGGGCATGCTATTATATTGAATTGGCATACTGTTGTGGATTTGGGCATGTCAAATGAATAATTGGATTTGTATGGCACAATTGAGCATGTCGTGACTTTATTGATTTATGTACTCGTGATTAAAATTGAGTGGCCATAATGCATGGTCTCGCATATCGCACATTGAATTTGGGCTTGAATCATGAGTGCAAGAATGCACATTCCTGGTGTGAATATTTGATCGCCTAATTGCCCTGATGCGTTTTACGTAGGACGATGCCCAGTTCGTCCGAAAGACGGCTAGCCTGATGCGTTTTACACGGGTTTTGGTCCATAAGGAGATCGGTGTTGCGCCTGATGTGTTTTGATGTGGGCTAGAGATACTGGGCCTGATGCGTTTTATGCGGGCCATGAAGTGTTGTTAATTGCGAAATAAACCTGATGCGTTTTACGCGGGTTGAACTTTAAATGAAAATGAGCCGTGTGCCAGAGTGTATTATTGTGCCAAATCATGAGTCGTGTGCCAGAGTGTGTTGGCCATTATGCGTATCGGTGACTCGTATGTGAGGCAGACACTAATGAGCATGAGCATGCGCATAGCGTACGTGTGACCAGCATGTTCGCGTATGTGCCGTGATTATTATTATGAAATGCCTAACCTGTAGGGTCGATTATATGCTCGATCTGGGCCGAGGGCCTAGGTCATTGATCATCATTTATTGTTTGTTATGTGTGCTTTGTTTGCCTGTTAGGAGGTGCATGTTAACCTAGTTTAGGTTTATGGGTTTTTACTTGCTGAGATTCGTCTCATTGTTGTATAAACCCAAACTTTTCAGACCCCTGGACCTAAGGATACCAGATGCTCCAGTGCGTTTTGGGATTCCGCACCAGCTAGGGCGGACGTCGACCGAGTACCCCTTATGGAATAGGAATGTGTACATTAGGTATCATACTGTAGTATTGGTTGATGTGGGAGAGACGTACTACCGACACCACGAGTATGTAGCCTCGTGTTTTGAGGACCAATTCAGAGAGCATGTACCTCTTCGTACTTTCGATGTCCTGATTAACGGGCTAGGTGAGGTAGACCCACAGTGTCCCGACGGAGACTTAGTTAGCCCCGAAGCCACGCCTGATGGGAGTTCAAGTTCTGCCGCCGAACCGGTTGTCTGGGAAGTAGATGAGCTGGAGCCGATGGAGGCGGATGAAGAACCCAAGCCCATGGAGCAGGATATGGAGCAGGAGGGTGAAGTCGAGCCGATGGATTCGGAGGTGGAGGCCGCGGAGGTCGAGTCCGAGTTGGACTCATTAGACTCCGAGGTAGAGCTATCCGATAGCTTTTCATCTTTTGAGTCTTCCGAATCTGACCCGGACTGGATCCCATAGGTTTGCCTCAGCTTAGTTAGGTTGGGCTATAACTTTTTGACCAGAGCTCACCTTAGCTTAGTACCCCTGGCCACTGACCCTTTTTGACTTTTGTGGCCGTCAACCCATTTTTGGTTGTCGTTTGTACTCCCTGTAAATGAATATTGTATATATTTTTAATAGTAATGAAATGTATATGTTTTTAATCATACTGATTTCCAGTATTGTGCTATCCATGGTTATGTTGTTTATTGTATGGGTGTATATATATTTATATACGTTGCTTTCGCATGTACAATGATCTGTGTGTTGAGCGTTGGGTCGACGACGCGTCCAAGGATGTCACACCAAATTCGACCTAGGAAGGGATGCTCGCGCTTCATAAGGTTCGGAGCGTGACAAAACATGTTTAAGACCTGCAGCTGGTAGGGTATTCAGATGCAGATTTTGCTGGTTCTCAGGATGAATTGAAGTCGACAATAGGATGCATTTTTATGTTAGCAAGAGGTGCAATATCATGGAAAAGCGAGAAACAGAAAACTATGTCATCCTCTATCATGCAAGCAGAGTTTATAACATGCTTTTCTACAGTTACTTAGGCAATTTGGCTCCGGAACCTCATTAGAGAGTTGACCATATTTGATTTTGTGGATAGACCCATACAGTTATATTGTGATAATAACTCTCAAGTGTTGTTTATCAACAACAATAGAGATCTCAAGGGGTCTACGCATATGACGGTCAAGTTTTTAACCATAAAGGAAACAGTTCAGAATGGTGACAGTATAGTAGAGCATATTCTCACATATGATGTGGTTGCAGATCCACTAGCTAAAGGCCTTTGCCTTTGTGTGTTTGAACGACATGTAATTAACATTGGCATAGGAGTATCATGGGATGCTGTTGTTTAGTGAGAGCTATTTTATTTTTTCTCTAATAAATTTTACATCTGTGTTTTTTGTACATTTAGTGACATTTTAATATGGATCAACTCATTTACATTCAATAAGGTATTTATGAATGTATTGTTATTATGTTGAATACATATATCTGGTGAAAATCTCAGGGTATTATGTAAAACTTGAGTAAAGGCTAGGGGCATCTGGTTATTAGTCTTAAAGATATGTCTTATTACATATGAAGTAAAGCTAATCATAAGGAGAAGACATATGTAGGTTCTTTGGAACCATAAGGATATTCTCTAGTAATACATCTGATTTTTTGTAACACTTAAGGAAAGAGAATATGGACTAATAACGGGATGACACATAATGTATTACTCTTTTTGAGGTGTTATCCAATTGCTACACTATCATATTGAATCCATATCAGTAAAGTTAAATCATTTGTGATCATGGAATGCTCTGTGTGTTTACATGCAGTTACAGTCATGATTCAATATTTGAGACTTTATGACATCGGATTGACTATTAAGAATTATCTCTAGACCAATATAAAGGTGCGTACATACAATACAATTTCAATTATATATAGCCCAAGTGGAAAAATGTAAGAGTTTTTCTGATGTGGGCTATATTAATTGAGATTGTAATTAATCGTTTTACTAGCTTGGTCTAATAAGGTCAAATATAAAGTTTCTTAATTAGTCTCATATGGGACTGGCTAGTGTGGGTCGAGTAAGGGCCGGCCCGTGATGAGAGGGCTTGACTTAAAACTCTATAAATAGAGCTCAAGTCCCTCCTTTAACCCTAACGCACACATATATCTCACATAAGGAGGAAACACTATCTGTGAGAGGTAGCTTCATTGAACTAGTGATATAGTGGGGGATAGATGAGAAGACTGGCGCTGAGGATCTGTATTGAATCCATATCAGTAAAGTTAAAAGTATTTGTGATCATGGAAGGCTCTGTGTATTTACATGCAGTTATTGCAATTATTCGGTGTTTGAGACTTTATAAGATCGGATTGACTATTAAGAATTATATCTAAACCAACATAAAAGTGCGCACAGACAGGACAATTTCAATTAATATAGCTCAAGTGGGAGAATGTAAGAGTTTTTCTAATGTGGGCTACATTAACTCATGTTGGTCATGATAAAACAACACGCAAGATCACCATAGCTAGAATCTAGAACACGTTAATCGAATAAAAGAAGTTTGTGCACCTGATTTGGAATCCATCTTTTCTTGAATGTGGAATAGCGACGATCCTTAGCGCAAGTCTTCTCCTTTATCATCCATAGTATCACTAGCTCAAAGAAACTGCCTTTCACATATAGCGTTTGCTCCTTATGTGAGATAAGTGTGCGTTAGGATTATAACAGGGACTTGAGCTCTATTTATAAAATTTTAAGTCAGGCCCTCTCATCATGGGCTGGGTCTTACTCGGCCCACACTAGCTAGTCACTTATTAGACTAATTAAGAAACTATATATCTGACCTTATTAGACCAAGCCCGTAAAATGATTAATTACAATCTCAATTAATCTAATCCACATAAAAAAAAATCTTACATATGACGTATATGCATATGGAGTTTGATCCTCGATTTTTTCAGTGTCTATAGATGGTCCATATCTATAGAGAAAGTAATCGGCGTGCTGATTGGTTAGCAAACTATGCTCCAATTACTAGTGCAGAACATTAATATGGGCACACACCGCCTAATGGGTCGGTTATTTTCTTGTTTGGTGATCGAGAAGGAGTTAGTTTTCCCCGTAGTTATCATGTAATCAGCGGCTCTGGCCCTCCTTTGTCACTAAAAGAAAATTTTGGTCAACGGCAAAACTGTGTGAGTCATATAGTCTAAACAACTAGGACACACATGAACTTGCCAAGAACTTTACTAGAGATGACTTTGGCATCTCTTATTGAATAGAATCTATGACTTTGGGTATATCATTACCCATGAATTCAATGTTGAAGCTTCAGTTTTGTCCATGAATTTGACATTTTCTTTGTATGCATCTCCCTTGAGAAGTTTATTGCATGGTCTGTCAAATTATGTGATTGATATCATCTGAACCTTTATTATGTAGGTCCCTACATGATTTATGGAACATGAAATATCTTTTCATCTCAATAACGCGTTTTTACGTGGAAATAGCTTCTTGACTCAAAGAGTTTGATCTCCAAGCTTCCGTATTTTCCTTTTGGGAAGACTTGACTTTACGTCTTGACTAAGACCACGACTTGTTAATTCTAAGCATTAAACCATCCATTAAACCGAATATATTGATTCTATTGCTAATGCGACTATTGGTATTATCGCAATTATCGATGACAGAACAGTGAAAAGTCAGAAAAAGAATATGAAGAGCGTTTCGGAGATTTCATTCGGCCAAAACATAAATTCCCTGTTTGCAAGATCAAAAGACTATATCAATACATTCGTTACTGTCATTTTACTTTTGTACGGTAAGTCTTTAAATTATCACAGAATTCTGTGGTCAAAACGTGACACGAACAATGTAGGATGATACAAATGTTCTTTAGGATCTACACGATTGATATGAACATTCTAAGTGAAGCAAAACTAAAACTTACTTATGTGAAATTTCACTGAATCATATTAATCTTTTTTCTATAATTCAGGGTATGAAAATAGAGGCTCGGTTATATGAAAGCTCATGAACCACCTGGAAATCATATTCATGTCTCATAAATTACATACTCATTATCATGCCTCAATTTGGGGTTATCAGAATTGGTATCACCTCTCTCTCTCTCTCCTGTGACAAGGACAAGCCATCTTCGGACTTTGTAGTGGATCTTGCGAGAGGCCCACAGAATAAAAGAAGCAATTCATGGTTTATGTTAAATTAAAAGAATCCCACTATGGGCCCAGCCCAATGGTCAACCAGGAATGAGGGGAAGGTCATTTTCTCTCTTTTTTATTTTTTTGGGAATAAAGGAAAAAAGTTGTAGTAATCAAATCACCAATATTACCACCGTCAGATTTTGCATAGCTGCCTGTGTAATATTTTTTTTTGGGTACACATCCACATCTCTTATTATTGAGACGAGTAATTAGTTACATGTTAAAAACAAATACTTGTCGGACGTGGGATGTGCCAAAAAAAGGATAAACAGCTTGCAAATCTAATAATTTATTACCATCTTTCAAAAACTACCATAAACCATCTAAGCATTGTAAGATACTCCGTTCGAAACTTAGTGAACATTTATATCGTGAAGCAATCACTTAAATATGGGTTGGATTTCGAATAGTGTTTCAAATACCGAACTAGATTGGTCGATTCAATTGGGCATCAGCCTGATCTCTGGTCCGGTTCAATTTGCGGTTGAAACCGGTCAAGCCGGTTGTGCCATTTCGTTGAAAAACCGGTACTAAACTCATGAATCATGATCAACTATTAAATTGACACTTATTATATTAAGTCTAAATCTCATTTTAACGTTGTTGCCCTTTTTTGTATATGCCATTCATGAAACCAAACGATATAACAGGTATTACATAACTTAAACCAAGCAGTGTAATTTGTATTGAAGCTTTATTTACTCCATTAAACCAAATGACTATTGGTGACACTACAAAAAAACAAGGATTTAGCCACGGAAATTAGCGACGAATAATTTTTCGTCGCTAATTAGTAACAGAATCTGCAACGAATTTTTTTTTCGTCGCAAATTAGCGACGAATAATCTTTCGTCGCTAATTTCCGACGAAAAAAAAATTCGTCGCAAATTTGCGACGGAAAAAAATCCATGGCTAATTTGCGACGGAATTTGCCACGAAAAAAATTCGTGGCTAATTTGAAACGGAATTAGCGACGAATTTTTTTTCCGTTGCTAATTTGCGACGAAAAAAAAAGTTGTCGCTAATTTGCGAGGGATTTTGCCACGAAAAAAAATTCGTCGCAAATTTATGACGAAATTAGTGACGAAATTTTTTTCCGTTGCTAATTTGCGACGGAAAAAAATGTTGTCGCTAATTTGCGGCGGAATTTGCCACGAAAAAAAATTCGTCGCTAATTTGCAACGGAATTTGCGATGAAAAAGTATTCGTTGCTAATTTGCGATGGAGTTAGTGACTTTTTTTTTTCGTCGCTAATTTTGCGACATAATTTGCAACGAAAAATAAATTCGTCGCTAATATACGTATTGCGTGTCAAATATTTACTAATATATAAATGTAAATTGTTAATAGGATTTTTCAATCTTCAATGTATGAACTATCACCAAATGAGTTGGACCGTTTGTGCGATGAACAATTTGCAGTATGGTTCAAAACATATGTAAGTTGCCTATGGACCAAAATCAAGTTATTAATATTTTATACATCATTTAAATATATATTATTCACTTTGCGTGTGTGACCTTAGGTTCACAGTAATCATGATCAAGTTGAAGAGCAAAGATTGCTATATTATCTGTCATGGGGTCTAAAGTCAAGAGTATGAACTTGGCCAGCATATTTCATAGACGGGTATAATTTTCACACTCAAAAATATTGAATGGGAAAAGTCAAAATAAATAGTGGTGTGTGTGTTCGGTCATCCAATGGTTGCAATTCAAAAGATGATTTTTATGGCTTGTTGATGAAATCATGGAGATAGAGTGCCCCGGACCATTAATGCGGGTTGTGTTATTTAAGTGCATGTGGTTCGACCCCGTCAAAGGAATGAAGGTGCATACGAAGTTTAATTTGGTTGAAATAAAGTACAAGAAGAGGTATATGAAATATGAACCATTTGTGTTGGCACAACAAGCAATTCAAATATATTATGCATCATATTCTAGTTTGAAATGTGACAAAACTGATTGATTGGCTGTATGTAAAATCAAAGCACGAAGAAAAATCGAGGAACACTGGAAGGATACAACATATCAACAAGAGGAAGTTTGTAACACGGTTCAACGACGACGACGACGACGACGACGATGTTCAAGATGAAGACGAAGGTGAAGATGAAGATTTAGATTTTTGAGACTTTTTACTAATTATGTCATAATTATTATTATGACAACAGTTTATTGTTGTTGTCATATTTATTATTATTGTTGTTGTCGTAATTATTAGTATTGTTGTTGTTGTTGTTGTTATTGTTATTATTATTATTATTATTGTTGTTATTGTTGATTATTATTATTGCTATTATTGTTACTGACACGTTATTGTCGGGAAAAAAATGAATTAGGTGTGTGTGGGCTAGTAGAAATGAAATTCGTGGCAAATTTGCCACGGATTTAACTACAAATTTGAAAACAAAAAGAATTGTGGGCATTTTTATGAACGTAGGCATGTGTATGGGTATTTTTTTAAAATTTGTGGATAAAATCCGTGGCAAATTTGCCACGGATTTTAGCCACGAATTTCATAAAAAATGGATGTAGGCATGTGTATGAGCATTTTTTTAAAATTCGTGGCTAAAATCCGTGACAAATTTGCCACAGATTTTAGCCACGAAATTCATAAAAAAAAATGAATTGTGGGCATTTTTTTAAAATTCGTGGTTGCCACGGATTTTAGCCATGAATTTCATAAAAAATGGACGTAGGCATGTGTATGAGCATTTTTTAAAAATTCGTGGCTAAAATCCTTGGCAAATTTATCACGGATTTTAGCCACGAATTTCATAAAAAAAATGAATTGTGAGCATTTTTTCAAAATTCGTGGCTAAAATCCGTGATAAATTCATTTTTTTTATGTCCGTGGCTTTGTTTAGCGACGAACTCTTATGTCCATGGCAAAATTCCCTAATTTTGCTCCCCGCCCTCTCTCAAATTTGCCTGCCCTCACCCCAATTTTTCTCTCTCTCTCTCTCTGTAATTCCTTGGATCCCCCCCTTCCACCAAACACCTCTCCGTCACTCCCTCCTCCCCTCCACCAGCCATGATGGCCACCCTCACCGCCACTGCCGCCGTCGCCTCCTCCTCCGTCGCCATCCGCCCGTTCCGCTCCCACAAGCCCTCCCGCGCGCCCGCCGGGATCAGGTGCTCCGTCGCCGAGGGCCCCGCGATCTCCCAGCCGAGGGCCGCTGGCGGGGGACTGGTTGATTGCGTGGTGGTCGGGGGCGGGATCAGCGGGCTCTGCATCGCCTAGACGCTCACCACGAAGCACCGCGACAGGGCCCCCGACGTGGTCGTCACCGAGGCCAGGGACCGCGTCGGCGGCAACATCACCACCGTCGAGAGGGACGGCTACCTGTGGGAGGAGGGCCTCAATAGTTTCCAGCCATTCCGAGATTGGTACGTTCCCATTCCGAGATTAATACGTTCCGTCGGTCCCATTCCGAGATTTGTACGTTCCGTCTACTCTGATTTTGTGACCTTCTTATTGAAGTTCTCGAGTATGTTCGTGTGTCAACTGATAGATATATCGTCGGATTATTGTAATGGTTGTCGTTGCTCTTGTTTCATTAGAATTGGGTATAGTCTTGATCGAGAAATGGAGATGATGTTTGTGAGTTTATAGGGTAAATGGGTCAGGATAGGGTGCTTTGCAAGTGTTTGATGAATGACTGAGTTCTCCAATTTGAGAATAGACGTGCAATTTTGGACCTTTTTTTATGCTGTTGTGAATAGCGAGGCGAGGCTCGAATTGGCGTGAGTTCTTTCTTGGGTGTTCTTCCTTTTTTTTTTTCCTGGGGAAAAGGAAGAAAATGGAGAGGACAAAGCAATCGTTGGATAGATGCTCAAGAACACTCAGACTTCACTTGCAGAAGGTAGTGCTTCATGTGTTAATTTTTGTGAAGCTTTCGTTGGATAGATGCTTGCGACCTTTTTTAGCCAGGTTATGGCTGCTATTGGAGCAAATACTGCAGGTCCAGGTAGGAGGACTTTAATTTTAAGCCCTTGAGTTAATAACTATTTTAGTTCACATTTCTATTATGGTATTGATTTTCATCTTTTGTTTTTATGTGCACAGGGGATGCTGTTGTCAATGTTTACATAAACTATGAAAAGAAGTTTGCTTTTGTGGAAATGAGATCTGTTGAGGAGGCAAGCAATGCAATGGCCTTAGATGGCATTATCTTTGAGGTAAGTTCAATTACATTTTTAACATAATTCTACATTTTTTCTTGCGGTGGATTTGCCCCCTTTTTTCAAGGACATTCATATATCTACAACATTGACAAAACGTTAACTAGTTTGAATTTTTGTGCAAGGAGCGCCTGTGATGGTCAGGAGGTCCAGTGATTACAACCCCTCCCTTGCAGCAACTCTTGGTCCTAGCCAACCTAATCCTAACCTAAATATTGGTGCAGTTGGTTTAACCCCGGGTTCTGCTGGTGGGCTTGAAGGTCCTGACCGCATTTTTGTGGGTGGATTACCATATTACTTTACAGAAGTGCAAGTGAGGGAGCTGCTGGAATCTTTTGGTCCTCTTAGGGGTTTTTATCTAGTGAAAGACAGGGAGACTGGAAATTCCAAAGGCTATGCTTTTTGCATTTATCAAGATCTCTCAGTCACGGAAATAGCTTGTACAGCTCTCAATGGCATTAAAATGGGCGACAAGACTCTCACTGTTAGGCGTGCTAACCAGGGTGCAAACCAACCAAAACCTGAACAGGAGAGTGTTTTGTTGCATGCATAGCAGCAGATAGCTCTGCAGGTGAAAGGTTTTTACATTCATCGTTGAGGAGTGCTTTTGCATGGTCAAGTTTTTCTACAATTTCAAATTTTTGGCTAATTCTTGCAATTTCAGTTCCGTGAATTATAGCAGCATTGTTGACATATTCTCGAGTATATTCATAGTAGTTTTTTTTCAGCGTCATCTCCGCTTTTATTTTATTTTGCATCTGTGAGTTGGAACTTTAACTGAGATGTGGTTCATTGAATGTGTGACATTGGTTTCTTCTTTTTAATTTGTCTTGTTACGATTATGTCCTCAAGTCTAAATTACCAAGGCTTTTTAACTTTTGCAGAAGCTTATGTATCAACTTGGTGCACTTGCTACTAAAGTGGTATGTCTAACACAAGTCGTTACTGAGGATGAGCTTAAAGATGATGGGGAGTATGAAGATATATCGGAGGATATGAGACTAGAAGGCGGAAAATTTGGTAAGAACTGTCTATATAGTTCTTGTTAATTTCTGCTCTTATTTTGAGGTTTTTAACTCGCCAAAAGTATATTAATATTTTTGTTCTTTCTTTGTGCTGTATCTCTGTTTTACAGCCTTTTCTTGTTCCACATTCTGCTTAAAGAATCGGGCCTAACATTCAGAAAGAAGTTTCCAAAGCCTTAAATCTTCACATGGATTTCAAAATCTAAGCTCTTTTTGTGACATTCCGAATTTTGGTCCATTTTTTGGATTTATAGAACGTGTAATTCGTCAGTGCGCTTATAATATAATCTCGCTCGGGAACTGATCACTCTCGGGTTCTTGTTTTTAAAATAGAGATTTTACTAGAATCGCACATGATCGAATTTGGCCGTTATTTAGACCCTGAACTTGGCAGTCGATTTTCGGGAGTTTCGGGACGAAATAATTTGGATGGTGTCGATAGTATCGTAGCCAGCGTTGAGATTGTCAGGAATAATGGAAAAAGGAGAGTTTTTGACCGAGTGCGAATTTGGACTAGTAGACCTCCCTCGGAGTAATTTGACTTAATTGATTTGGCCTTTGTCCCTTTTTATATTCGAGACTTATTTTAGACCGGCAGATCATTTTCAATTTTGAGATTGGGCCTTCGGATCGTGATTAATATTTGAATGAAAATTATTTTTTTTCTTTTGTTCTCTCTCGCGCCGAAGACACCCCCCTTGGCCGCGCGTCCGTCCTCTCTCTCTCTCTTTTTCTTTTTTTTTCTTTCTTTCTCTCTTCTCTCTCCTCTGCCCGCACGCAACCCTCTCTCCCCTATCATCACGTCTGTCCTTTTCTCCTTCTCTCCCTCTCTCTCTTCTCTCCTCTCTGACCGCACGCAACCCCCCATGCAGAAGTCCACTCATGCCCATTCTTTCCCCCTCCTCTGACACCCTCTCTCCTCTCTCTCTTCTTCTTCCTTCTTCTCTTTCTTCTTCCTTTCTTTTTCTGCTTCGGTCTTCTTCCTCCCCGACGAGCCGCGTCTGGACTCCGCTCCGCCCGACGCCGTCCCGCTCGTCGCCACCGCGCGCCGCCCGACCGTTGCCGCCACGCTGTCGCCGCCACCACAGAAGCCCCCACTCTCTCTCCTCCCCCGGCCGATTGGGTCTACTTCACCTTTGCCCAGGGCTCGCCGGACCGCCGCGTGCCGCGCCGTCGCCGGCCAGCTCGACCGCCGCGCCGCGCCGTCCGCCAGCCGCTGCCCTGACGTCGCCTTCTCCTCCCTTACGCGCGCGCAGCAGCGAGCTCGCCGCTACTGCCCTTCACGCCGGCCGCCGCTGTCCGCCAGCTTGCCGGCCGGCCCCGCGTCACCGTCGCCGCCTGCGGTGCCGCCAGTCGCCACCGTGTTCCACCCCAAGCAGCCGGCAAGCCCCCTCTCTCTCTCTCTCTCTCTCTCTCTCTCTCGGTTTGGCCGTGAGAGGCCTTGAGCCGGAGGAGCTCCGCCGCCACCGTCACTGTTCCGGCGCGGATTCGTCGCCTCGCCCAGCCGACCAGCCGTTCCGTTTCTCTCTCTCTCTGACCGTGCCTCTCTCTCCCTCTCTAGGTCGTGGATTAGCTTAGACCGTCGCTGCCGCTCGCGCCGTTCGCCGGAGCCGCCACCGCCGTTACTGTTCCGGCGAGAGACTGCAGCTGCCCAGCCCTTTTTCGTCGCGTGTTCGGCCCGTTTCAAGCTTAGGACATCTGGTGAGTTTGACCCTAAGCCCTAATTAGGACAATTTGCATTTCTAGACGGGCTTTAGGGGTTAATTAGGGTAATTAGGGGCTAATTGGTGGCTACTGTTAGGGGCTGATTGTGGTGTTTTTGGTGACCAAGGATGATTATTTGGTCGAGGTTTAGTGGCTGGTATAGTGCTGTGATGTGGTGAAGCGTAGGTGTTGGGGTTTGGACAAAATGGTGGACTTGGGGAATGAAATTTATAGACCGGGTGGTGGCTGTTTTTAGTGGTTGTTCTACGGGCTTAGTGCGATAAATTAATGGAGGTTTAGTGGCCCGAGAGACGCTGTGCATTGGCTAGACAGAATTGGATCGGAATGGCCCAAAGGTTCGGGCCTTGAATGTGAATGCTAGTGCGCTGTGCATTAGTTGTGTGATTATGCTCGTGAATTGTGCACCGTGCACGGGTGCTTGAATTGATTCCATGGTTGTACTAATATGTGGTTGGGTGTAATGAATTGTGGTATGAGCATATTGCGCGACGAATTGAACAAGTGGTGTAGCGATATTAAATGCTCATTGTGAAATGTGTGAATGCACAAGTGTGATCGTTATAGCCATGAGTGTGCATCTCAAGCATTGGCACGACATGTGCATCTACAAGTGTGCTCGAGTGACGTGCATTGTGATCACCTAAAATGCCCTGATGCGTTTTACGCGGGGTTCAGATAAAAATTGGTGCTTGTGAATGTGTGATCACAATAAACCCTGATGCGTTTTACGCGGGGTAGTGAACCCGTCTTGAGGCGTGTTACGCAGGACGATGCCCGGTTTACCGGAAGATGGCCAAAGTTGATGCGTTTTACGCGGGTGTTGTGCCATAAGCCTGATGCGTGTTACGCGGGCTAGAGATCGATCTCGAAGTGATAGACCTGATGCGTTTTACGCGGGTCGGACCTGATGCGTTTTACGCGGGTCGGACCTGATGCGTTTAACGCGGGTCGGAGGAGAACTTGATAAATGGCAGAGTGCTAGCATGCAAGTGTGCGTTAATGCATTGTTGAGACATGAACATGAGTGCGAGCACGAGCATATGCATTACATGAGCCGAGACAGGGTGATATGTGTATATGTGCCGCAATCTAATTCTATGATGTTGTTGTGATTATATTTATAGAATGCCTAACCTGCAGGGTCGAGTACGAATTAGATTTAGGCCCGCGGGCCTGAGTCGGTTTATGATTTGATTTGTGTGTTATTTAGTACTCGTCAGGAGGTGCACTCTAGCCTAATTTAGGTTTAGGGAATTACTCGCTGAGATTTATTCTCACTGTTGTTGAAACCCAATTTTTCAGACCCCCAGCTTTGAGTACGGCAGGCGTACTGATGCTTTTTGGGAGGAGCCCCGGCTAGATATAGTGCTTGACCGCCGAGTCACGTACCTGTTTTTGATTTTTGAGCGTGGGCTGTATATGAATATTGCAAATGTTTCCCAGTAGTAATGCAAGAGCATGTCATTCATGTTGTTGGCTATGTGGCTATCCTTGGTTATGTGTATTTTAATGTACGGGTGATTTTAATTACTTCCGCATGTGCTTTAAATCTCTGTGTTGGGTATTGGGTCGGCGACGCGTCCTGGGACATCGCATACGAATCGACCTTAACGAGGGATGTGGCGCGCCGAGAAGTGCGGGGCGTCACACTTTTCTTCGTTCTAATGATACTTGTTTTGCAGGTAATTTGGTGAATGTGGCCATACCTCGTCCCAGACCAGATGGAGAACCTTCCGCAGGTGTTGGAAAGGTAATTCTACCACCTGCTATGGGCAATGCTCTTCTGCCTTCCTGGGTATCTACGTTAGTCTTCATTTTTCTCCCTCTGGGTGTTGGGAATACATGGGTGCTCATGTGTCTTTCTGCTTTTGGTTTTTTTATGACGTTTGGAGGAGGGGGTAAGGGGTGTTGGCTGCTACCATGTTACAATACTCTCCCATAATAAGTTGCAAATTGTCTGTTATATTATGATTCGTTGTCTCTGATTCTTTTCTATCCTCTGTGGCCAATGTGCCTACTGTGCAAGACTTAGGAAATGATGGATTTGGGGGTTGATAATGTAGTGCTTTGTTGCCATAAAAGACCTGACCGCAAATTAATAATTGTAGTGCTTTGTGGCCAATCCTTGGTAATGGACCATCCTCTAATGAAAATTGTAGATGAGGGTCGAGATCATGTCTCCTTTGGTGCCCTGAACCAATGTAATGAAATGTATGAAGTGATATTAAATTGCCAATCCAGCATTCTTATCACTGATGCAATTGCTGGATTCCAAAAAATGCTCTGCATGGATCCTAGAAGAAGCAAGATGCTCTGCAAGAACTTCACGATCTTATTACCTCGAAGAGATCCCGAGCATGGTAAAATACCCTTGAGAGGATTATGTTCAAGTACATTGAGCTATGTGTTGATATGCGGAGGGGGAGATTTGCCAAGGATGTTTAAGTACATTGAGCTAATGTTCAAGTACATGAAAAATGCAGATGAATGTATTTCATTTTCATATTATTATAATAGTTTGATCACATTGAGCTATATGTTCAATTACATATAGCTGAATGTATTTCATTTTCATATTATTATAATATTTTGATGTTATTAAGTGCTTAATCAATGTTAAATATAAATTCTAGAAATTAATTTTGCTTTAAATTACATTTAAAATCGAATAAGAAAATGAAATACATTCATTTTGGTGGGTAATTTAAATTACCCATGAATTTTGCCACAAATAAGTTCGTTGCAAAAAACTGACAAAAAAAAAATTTGGTGACAAATTAGCCATGAATTTTGTCACGAAATGTGTTCGTTGCAAATTAGAGATAAATTTTGCCACGAATAATTAAGAACGATTTTTGCCACGAAAATATTTCGTCGCAATTTTGTGACCAACAAAAAAAAGTTTTGAAAAAAATAGCGACGAATTTTGCCACGAATACAATTCGTGGCAAATTAGTCGCGAATTTTGTCACGAATAATTAGCGACGAATTTTGCGACGAATTTTGTTTCGTGGCAAATTAGCCACGAATTTTGCCATGAATAATTAGCGACGAATTTTTTTTCGTCGCAAATTTGCGACGAAAATTGAAATTTTCCATCGCAAAATTTTGCGACGGCCTATTAACGACGAAGTTTTTTCCGTCGCTAATTTCGTCGCAAATTAGTTTAGCGACGAATTTTGCCAAATTTTTCGTGGCAAAATTCGTCGCTAAAACCAACTTTTTTGTAGTGTGATGTGACCTACAAATATGCTGGCTTGGCATATATCGAAATTATTAACGCAAAAGTGAAGTTTTGTCTCACTTATTAAGTATTCCCTCAATATTCATTTATTAAATAATAGAAAGTAAAAAATTAAAAAATGATTATAATTATAAACACATCCTTAAGACAGCCAATTTCCTCTACTTCAAAATATAATTGCCAATTTCTATACGACCTTATTAATGATGATTATATTTTCGATCAAATAACACACTAAAAGACGCTAACAATGGTCTTACTTAATTTCATGATCTATAACTATTATATAATACGAACCTTAAAAGTAACTGAGCTAACCTCAAGAGGTTTTGTGAGTGGTTAAGCGCTCGGTTTGGATCCAACACATCCCGTGTTCAAATTACAAAATCATCCACTCATATAAACCTTGGTGGCCACATCTATCATCTTGTAGGTGAAGCGCTTCATGGTGCATGTAGACGGGTCAGTTTACTTGTTTCTAATTATAATCATAAATACATCCTTAAAATGGCCGTGATAAAACCTGTGACATCCCCAATTTCGGGCCTAGAAAGCCGAGGCCAAGTGATCGAATGAGCGGGTAACTTAAGCCAAGGGTCTGTAATGGAACGAACTATATGATCGGAACGAGTATACTGAGGGTTGGTCATGGTTCGATTGAAAGATTGTCCATGAATTGGCCTATGGATCGATAGTGGAATGACTTCCTGATTTCGCAAGATGATTAGAGTAATATGACTGTGAATTGACCCTTCGACCATAAGGGCCGGTAGTGGAACGGTCAGGGATAGCTGTAGATTAGTTCTGTATCGGTATGTATTGATCGCGGGTGATACTGTATGGCCATGTATCGGTCACGGATGACTATGAGTTAATTTCAGAGTACTAGATTCCACGAGGTCACATGACAACCGAGGGTCGATCACGAGTTATTGATACTCGAATGTGGATCGCTCGCAAATCGGCCATGAATTATTATGCCAAGTCAAGTAGGCTATGGACGAGCCATGTGTTAGGCCACGAGCCCAATGGCTTGGCCACGGACTAGGCCATGTGCCGGCCACGCCGGCCAGGCCGTGTGCCCGAACGTGACTGGCCATCGTACCCGTCAGCTAGGCCACAGACCGGCTACATGCCCAGTCGTGTGCTGGTTATTGTGCCTGACCCTTATGCTATGCGTTGTGCCCGTAAGATCCGGTTTCGATCTAGTCCTGTGCCCAAGAAATATGGCCATGAACCGTACATTGTGCCATTCATGAGCCAATGTGTGTGTTTGACCGTGAACCGATCCTTCGCTCGTGTGACCAGGCATGGTGCTTGGCACGTCGCTCGTGTAGCCGGCATGGTGCTCAGCACGTTGCACGTGTAGCCGGCATGGTGCTTGGCACGTAGCCCATGCAGCCCGGCGCAGCGCCCATGTGGCCTAGCCATGCACTCGGCCTTGTGCTCGTGTGGCCTAGTCGCGTGCCCGTGTGGCCTGGTAGTGCGCTAGGCCACACGCCCAGTTAGACCTGGTCATGCGCCTAACCACCCGGTTGGCTTGGGCTTATTCTATTTTCCTTGGACCTTGGTTTGGTTGTGTTAGGTGAATTTTAAGGATATTCTCACACCGAATCTCGGGTTGAACGGGTATACCAAGCATGGATAACTCTTGGAAAATAAGGCGAACAAATATGATGCAGGGTTATGATTGTAGTATCAATTAGCTGATTTTGTGTAAACCGATTGGCCCAAGTAGTTGGAAATGAACTAGCAAGTTCTAGAGCTCCCACATGGTTCAGAATTTGCAGAGGAAAAGAAGACAATTGATTGACTTGGTCAAAGGCTTCATTTAACGCCATTTAATGCCATTTAAGGCTTTCATAATTAGAACCCCTAGGTGTCCCCTCCATAATTTTTGACTGAGCTGGTGGCATGCATTAAAGGCTATTTGATGACTCAATAGCCACCAATTATGGGCACAAGCAAGGGACAATCGGCCAAGCCAAGGAGGAAATCGAGAAGGCCATTCAGCCAAGGGAAAGGAAGAGCCGAGAGAGATAGAGAGAGAGAGAGAGAGAGAGAGAGAGAGAGAGAGAGAGAGAGAGAGAGAGAGAGAGAGAGAGAGAGAGAGAGGCCAAGGGATAAGATCACATTGAAAGCCCTTAATTGCCATGCATCATTGCTTTTGGCTCTTGTGCATTAACGCACTTAAAGCTTGACTTCTTTTCCAAGCTTGTTTGTCTTTAAAAAGCAAGAATCCTTCACGTGAGAAGCTCCCCCACAAGAACTGGCCATCATCTTCTCTTCTCCTCTTTCCTTCCTTTTTCACACCCAAACAAACACGAGCCAACCCTGTTCTTCCTCTTTGCTTGTTCGGCCAACTAGAAAGTCACACTCGAGACTCGCCTGAGGCCCCTTTTTTCTCAAACTCAAGCTCGTTCCGTGCTCAAGCCAAGCCACTAGCCACCAGCCACTTTCTTACTTTAGTATTTGTGTTCAAGCGGTTTGTTGAGTAAGTGAATTCCCTAATATCAGGAAAGGAAGTTGCAATACGTTGTAACATGGTTTGCTTGGCCCGTTTCGTGATTTCTTGATTGATTATAGCATGTTCTTTTTTGACAAGTGATGCTCACGTATGACAATCATGTTTGATGTTTGTTTTGTTGTTTCGTAGCATGAACTTTGCTATTAATTTGCCATCGATGCCGGTATGGTAAGAGCTGACTTATGTGAACGGCGATTATCTCGTCTTTGCTTGATATTAGAGTTTTCACCTATTGAGTTTCCCCAACTCACTCCCGTTGTTTTTCTTCTTTTCAGGTCTGTAGCATGGCATCTCCCTTGACCCGGTTCAAAAATCCCGTGGAAATATGAGCTGAACTTCTTACAGTAATTGACGCTTAGGAAGGTCATGCCTATTGTCGTATCACAACGTACGTTATGGTCGACGAAGGCCATAAGGACCTAGTTCTGCATCCATATGAGGCATGGCACCGCCTTGTGGATGGAGAATGGGTTGGACCCATTTGCGAGTTTAACGGGCCATTCGGCGGACCAGGTGGGTCGACTAAGGGGCAAGCCAGGGGTGGGGCGTGAGATGGTCGGGCGGATGAGGAGCAGGAGGAGCGAGAGGAACGAGAAGCCGTAGTGAAGCTAGGAACCCAAGCCAAAGTTTTGTTGTTCGATAGGTGGCTTGCTATGCGGAATCACCCTTGAAATGGGCATGTAAAATATAAGCGTGGCGTGTAAAGGCCCGAGAGAAGGGCTTGACAAAAAAATAAGACGTATCATGTAAATATAACATGCGTTGTTTGCTTATCACTCGTGTCGTCTCGTTTATGTCTATTTGCTTCCGCATGTGCATTTGATTGATTAAAATAAACGGGACACACTAATATATTTCCGTGAGTCACGGGTCCGTTCGGGTCATGTTCAGTCATTATGCATCGTTCGTGATTCCGGATCAGGACGTGACAAAACCCCTGTCTAATTGCAGGCGTGCCCTGAGTGGACATGATCAATACACGGTAAACTAGAAAACCACCGTGCAAGGACAGGCGTGCCCTGAGCGGCCGTGATAGATGCCTGGTCACGCCGGAAGACCCCCAACTTGAGGCGTTTTACATGGGTTGTGCTGTGGCCTTGTGAGGTCTTAATAATCAGAATACGCATGATTGCATTGCGCCTGATTATGAGGTAAAAACTGCGAGGCACGGTATGAGACGGGCCAAAGTGGGCTTTACCTTATAATTAGGACACATGAATTGTGAAAGTTGTTATGTGTTCCCATTATCTATATGCTTAAAGTATTGTGGTGGCATGTACAGAATTATATTGTACAGGGCGGGTGTGCCAAGGCAAGGTATGAATGCCTGCGGTGATTCAATGGCTTGCTTGTTTATGCAGGATTGCATTTCCTACTTGTGTTTATAGTTAGGGCAAAGCAGGGGCTGCTTTGTTATTGATCTGCCATCTTTATATC
The DNA here is from genome assembly GCA_031216405.1 of Syzygium malaccense. Taxonomy (NCBI): domain Eukaryota; kingdom Viridiplantae; phylum Streptophyta; class Magnoliopsida; order Myrtales; family Myrtaceae; genus Syzygium; species Syzygium malaccense. Next base: position 19,559,132 of record CM062254.1, read on the forward strand.
GTTGTATGTTTTAGGTGCATCCAAGACGAGTTGACTTCCTAAATGAGACTAGGTCGTTAACTTGCTAAGATTTTTCTCACCTTTTGTTGTTAAATATTTTCAGGCTTGGAGTGACAAATAGTCTTCACGTGTGATTCAAAGGCCAGGGGTGATGATGGACATTGGTTGCATCATACTTTTTGGATGCCCTCTTATAGAGGAGTTAAAGTTAACCCAATCACCCGATCCCTTTTGTATGCGAGGTCTTGTTAGGAAGTTGCCTTTGGATAGGCTTGTTAATTGTAAACTTCCCAAGGTTAACAATGTGAAGTTATAAATTGGCTTGGTTGTTTTATGTCTATGGGTTTTCCTAGCTTTTTCCCCTTTGTTATGTGTTTGGGAGTTTATACGTTTCCGCATACGTTTAATGAAAGATAATAAGAAAGGGTTTGTGATGCGTCTTGGACGTCGCAACATAATGACCATGGAGGGATGTTAGCGTTCTCGAGGGAACGGGGCGTGACATGTGGTCCATTTAATGTTCCATCTTTTGATGGAGAAAGTTATTTTGTAACCTTTTATTGATGATTTTTCATGTTATGGTTACATTTATTAAGTGCAAAATAAATCTTCCTTAGTGAATGCATTAGAGGTGTATATTAAAGAAATTGAGAGGCAATTAGAGGAAAATGTGAAAATAGTAAGGTCAGATAGAGGTGTTGAATATTATGAAAGGTCTAACGAAATAGGACAATGTTCAGGTCTATTTACTAAATTCCTTTAAAAATATGGTATTTGTGCTCATTACATGATGCCAGTTACACCACAACAAAATGGTGTAGCAGAAATGCGTAATCGTACATTAATGGAAATGGTTAGGAGTATGATGAGTTATTCATCTTTACCCTAATCTTTATGGATGTATGCATTACAGACTTCTATGTATTTATTAGACAGGTTCCTAACAAGGTAGTTTCAAAGACTCTTTTTGAACTGTAGATGAGAAGGAAATCTAGTTTACGACACTTGCATGTTTGGGGTTATCTAGCAAAAGTAAGAATTTACATTCTACATGACAAGGAATTGGATTTTATAAGACTAGTGGTTACTTCACTGGTTGTGCAAAAAAATCCAAAAGGTATAGATTTTACTATCATAATCATAGTACAATAATTATTGAACCTGGAATTACTAGGTTAATTGAAAATGGTGACATTAATGGAAGTGAAAGAATTCGTGATGTTTGCATTCAAGAAGTTATGGTGGAAGATATTATATCTAAAACTTCTAAAGTTGTTGTTCTTGATATTATAGTTCAACTTATTAATATTCAAGAACAACAAATAAATTAACAAATACTCCATAATGAAAATATTAATAATGAACCTGCATTAGTTGAGCCACAAGAAATATAAGAATATCTCAAAGAGAAAGGAGATAAGGTATTTCTAGTGACTATGTGGTTTATCAACAAGAGTCAAAAATTGACTTAGAAATTGATAATGATCTAGGTTTATTTTCATAGGCCATGGAATGTGATGATATGGTTTAATACCATGAAAGAAGAGTTAAAATCTATGGATCATAATCAAGTTTGGGTACTTGTTGAATTGCTCGATGGATGTAAAAAGGTCAGGTTTAAATGGTCTTTAAGACCAAGCGCGAATCAAAAGGTGATATCGAATAGTTTAAGGTCAAACTTGTTGCTAAAGGTTCCACTTAGAAAGAAGGCATTAATTATAGGGAGACCTTTTCACCTATCTTCAAGAAATACTCACTTAGAATCATTATGGCTTTAGTGGCTCAACACAGCCTTTCTTAATAGGAATTTAGAGGAAGATGTTTATTTGGACTAACTTGGGGGCTTTTTAGTTAAAGGAAAGGAACACATGGCATGTAAATTAAAAAAGTCAATGTATTAAGCTTCCTGACAATGGTATCTTAAGTTTAATTATACTATAACCTCTTTTGGATTTAAGGAAAATACAGTTGATTGGTGTATATATATAAAGGTCAGGGGAGGAAGTTTATTTTTCTAATTCTATATGTTGATGACATTTTGCTTGACATTTTGCTTGCTACTAATGATCTTGGTTTATTACATGAAACCAAGATATTTCTCTCTAAGAATTTTTAAATGAAAGATATGGGAGAGCTAACGTATGTTATATGAATAGATATATTCCATGATAGATCACAATATTGTCTCAGAAAGCCTACATTAATTCTAGAGAGATTTAATATGGATATATGTTTAACAAGAGTAGTTCTAATTTAGAAAGGGGACAAATTTAGCCTTATGCAATATCCTAAAAATGAATTGGAACAAAGAGCAAATGAAAAATATTCCTTATGCATATGTTGTTGGGGGCTTAATGTAAGCTCAAACTTGAACCAGACCAAACATCAATTTTGCTATCGAAATACTAGGCAAATATCAAAGTAACCCAGGATTAGATCATTGGAAAGATGCAAAGAAAGTTCTCAAATACCTGTAAGGAAACGAAGAATCATATGCTGACTTATAAAAGATCTGATCATCTTGAGGTGATTGGATATTTAGATTCAAACTTAATTGAATGTGCCAATATAAGACAATCAACATTTGTCTACTTGCTCCTTTTTGCCAGAAGGGCAATTTTAGGGAGAAGCGTGAAGCAGTCAGTTGTTGCCACATCCACTATGGAGGCCAAGTTTGTGGCATGTTTTGAGGCCGCTAATCATGGGTTATGGCTGAGGAAATTTATTTTAGGGCTTGTGAATTTTTACATTATTGCTAGGCCGCTGAAAATTTATTGTGATAACTTTGCAGTAATTTTCTTCTCTAAGAACAACAAGTATTCTAAGGGTCACATATGGAAATTAAGTATTTAATGAACATGTTGAAAGGATGAGCATTATTGGACATCATTAATGATATTGTATTATGATTCCATTAAGTTTATTTATTTGACACTCTGAGCTCATTTATTTGTTTATGATATTTCATATTTTCTATTTAGTGCTGTTGACATCTAATTTTTAGCTCGTTTTTCAAATTTTTCAAAAATCTCAAAAATAGGATTAGGAACCTTGGCCAAGCCTAGAAACCTAGTTCTAAGCCCAAAATAATTTTTTTTTAGGATTTTCTTGAATTTTTCCTTAATTTCTTTTAGTCAAAACAAAGAAGAAAATCAAGAAAAATAGTAAATGGAATCCAGAAATTCCATAAAAATAGTCATTAGTCTTCTTTCAAATCCAATTTCATTAATACATCATCAATTTTGAAAAATTTCAATTGGGTATGTGTTTTTCCAAAATTGGCCAAAATCAAACCCAATTTGAGCCAAAAATTCAATTAGATCATTTCTAGTCATTTTTAGGTCATTGTGTCTTCACAACAAATGATCCTGGAACCTTTAATTTCATAATAGTCGGTACAATTGCATATTTTTCAAAAAAAAAATAAAAAAATCCCCGAAAATTAATTGAAAATTAAGAATTTTGAGCGAAAATTGCAAATCGTGTCTAATTCAAAATTGTTTGTTGAAACATGAGACCAGCATTTCTAGGGTTAATCAGACCTGGGTAATTCAATTTTGGCATCGGTTTTGCCTAATCAGGTTAGCAGGACATCGAATTGATCGAAATCCGAATGACCCAGATATGAAATTTGGAAAATTTTGGATATGGTTATGTAAAAAATTGGGGAAAAACACATTTTTAGGTTCAAAATGTAATGGGAAATTCAATTTTGGGGTCAAATTTCGAAAATTCGGTCAAAATTGGGCTTAATTTACATTTTTGATCAAAACCGGAACTGCCGGGTCGAGTGGATCGACCCGACCCGACCTCGAACAGTGCATCTTCTTCGCCCGACTCACCCAACACGTGATAAAACCGAGAAAAAAAATTAAACAAACCTGGGGACTTTGCCGACTTAATCCGAGAATTCTAGCATGTTTTTATCGAGTCGGCCAGCTGGAGAATCTCAGCTGGCGACAGATAATGATCCTAACCGATCGGAAGTCGATGATAACCAACTTTGGGCGGGAAAATTTGAGGAACAAAAAAGGAGAAAAAACATGATCATACACACAACCCGCTCGAGAGAATTCCAGAGAGAGACTAGAGAGAGAAAGAGCGAGAAAGAGAGAGAGAAAGTTCAAGAGACGTGTAGAGGGTTCGAGGACCGAGCGATGGGCGTTTTCTTCGACGAGAAAACGCCGGCAAATCGGCTCTGATCGTGATCCTCCACGTCCGGCGAGCCGGTGACGAGACTCAAACATGAAGGCCTGAAAATCGATCTCGGTTAGCGCATCCAGAGCACCTTCGGTGAATCCAAGACCACTGTTGCCAAGCCGAAGTGTCAAGGAAGAGGTCCAAGTTGATCGTTCAACTCGGAGGCTTCGTTTGATCCACTTCCGAAGAAGGTAAAAATCGTTCGCACCTCGGTTCTTACAGTTTTCCAGAAAACTTGATTTGATTCGGCCTCGCTATTATTGTGATTTTTATTGTGATTTTGTGTTCTTAGATGTTCAAAACTCGTTTTTGATCATAGTTATGTTGTTTGATTGCATTTTTGGTTGTGAAATCATCAAAAACCAAGTTGGCCGTACCTTGAACCTCCTCACCGGAGTTCGGATACTCTCGCCAGAGCCCCACCGTGGCTAATGGCCATCCAAGTAGGCCTTCCTTTATCTTGTATGATGATTTCATGATTGTTTTGAGTGACTTAGACGGCTAGGGTAGATTGAATGCTAGTTCATAGGCTTTGGAAGCTAGTTTAGAATCCATTTTAGGTTAACGTTTTTGAGTTCGGTTTTCGCCGGTTGGATGTAATATCTTGAATTCGACCCACTTTCGTGATCAATGAAATTGATGTATTTCTCATTTCATTTTAGTAAGTCTCGCCCGGAACTAATCATTCTCGGGATACTAACTGATAGGAAAAGGCTAACTAGAAAAACGGTACGTGGACATGAGAACTCGACCATGAATTCAGTCCGAACCCGAGAAATGACCAGGAAATATTTTGTGTCAATGTGGGCCGATCCAAGGAGAGTGACGGATTCAGTTTGGCCAACGATGTACGATCGGATCGCGGGTGATTCCGTACAATCGAGAGTACGCGTGGCGAACGATCCCGAACTTATTTCGAACGATCGTGACTCCCGGAACTAGTGATAAATCCTCGTGCTCTCTGGGAAATCGGGACCGTCATGACTCGAGTAGCCCTAGGTCGATACGCGTAACCCCTAAACAACCGCCCGTTAGTGAGAGACGCTAAAGTTGCAAATTGAGTTAAATCGATCATGGAATTGAGTTCGGACTTTGGTGTCGAATTTCATGGGCGTACGCGACTATTTTGCAAGGACGGCATCGTTTTTATGTGGCCAATTATATTTGGGATTAGTGGAGTCAAAAATTGGAAAATTGACCCGGGACCGGAAAATTACCGTTTCGCCCTTGTGCCCTAGCCTTGTATTCCGAATTTTGGGTTTATTTGGGGAATATTTTAGGGTTTTATAATAGCTTGTTTCAGCCTAATAATGCTGGAAATTTTGGTCCATAATGCCCCCAAGATATATTAGCAAGACTTGATCTTGGCCATTGAAATAAGGACTTGATAGTCATTTGTTGGATAGTTGGTCACCAACCCCACTCACCAATTTGATTAAGCTCTCCACTCACTCTCTCTCCTATGATTTTCTCACCACTTCATCTGGCCATTTCCTCTCCCCCACGACAACTCCCTCCTCTTCATCCTCCTTCTTGTTTGGTTGTGAAAGGCCAAGCTCGCCGGACCGCCGCCGCACGCTGGCGTCGCCACCGCCCGCGCCGCACCTCACCACCACCATCCAGCTATCCCATCCTCTCTTCCTCCCTTCCCCAGCCACGTGAGGACCAGCCCCCGCCTAGGATCGCCGTCCACGAGCCGCCGCCGTGAAGGCCGCCCATCACCGTCGCTTGCCCCGCCGCTGTTCAGCCACCCTCGCCTCTTGCTCAGCCTTGTTTAAAGCTTAGGAATCCAAGTGAGTACAACCCTAAACCCTAATTAGGCTAATTTACATTTCTAGATGGGTTTTAGGGGTAAATTAGGGTGTTGTAGGGGTTAAATTGTGGAGTTTGTTAGGGGCTGATATGATGGTTGATTTCGCGGCTTAGTGTGATAATTTAATTGAGGTTTAGCGGCTTAGAATGTGCCAGGTGGTGACTGGAAAAGTTGGATTAAGTCGGTTCAAGTTTAGGGTAAGTTCGGGTTCAATTGTGGATTATAGTGCGCGCCTAGTTTGGTCCTCATGGTGGCTAATTTGGGTGATGTTTTGGAGAGCCAAATGGAGTATTTTGAGGATATTTGTTGGCCTAGAACGATCTATTTGGTGGCTGCCTTACCGGAATTGAATTGGACAAGGCGCGATCGATTTGGGGTTTAGTGGTGTAATTACCGGAAATGTTTGGATTGACTGACTGAGTGGTTGAATTGTCCTTGATTGTGATTGATTTTGTGATGCCATGCCATATGCCTAGTGTGACTAAGGTTGGAATAGCTTGGCGGGCTTCGAGTGCGCAAATTCATGTTGAGTTAATTTCGTGATTTCGTGTGCCAAGTTTGTGCTATGGCTGGACTGGATGATGTGATTAGTTGGGCTTGTAATTTATTGAATTGAGCATGTTGCATCGTGAATTGAATACGTGGTGTTGTGCAATTGAATGCTCACTGTGAATTTCTTGAATGCCCAAGTGTGAACGTTATGGCCATGAGTGTGCACTTTGAACATTGGCATCACATGTGCATATACGAGTGTGCACGAATGACATGAGCATGTGATCACCTAATCGCCCTGATGCATTTTACGCGGGGTTCAGATAATAACTGGTGTATGTGAGTGTGATCATATAAAGCCCTGATGCGTTTTACGCGAGGTATTGAACCCATCCTGAGGCGTGTTACGCGGGACGATACCCAGATTACTGGAAGATGACCAACCTGAGGCGTTTTACCCGGGTTTTGTGTCATGAGCTTGATGCGTTTAACGCGGGTCAGAGATCGATCTCGAAGTGATAGACTTGATGCGGTTTACGCGGGTCGGACCTGATGCGTTTTTACGCTGGTCAGAGTAATATTGGTAATTGCAAGAGTGCAAGTGTGCGAGAATGCATTGATGAGACATGAGCGTGGGTGCGAGCACAAGCATACGCACGACATGCGTTGTGACCAAGTGACGTGTGCATGTGCCGTGATTGGATTCTGCATTATTATGGTGAATTATAAGTGCTTAACCTGCAGGGTCAAGTAAGTGTTGGATTTGGGCCCGAGGGCCTGAGTCAATTATGTTTCGACTTGTGTGATTATTTAGTGCTCGTCAGGAGGTGCATGTTAGCTTAGTTTAGGTTTAGGGAACATACTCGCTGGGATTTATTATCACTGTTGTATTAAACCCAATTTTTCAGACCCCCAGCCTTGAGATGTCTACCGTGCCTATTCGTTTTGGGATTCCTTACCGGATAGACAGGGAGGAGACGGTGTACTCCGCAGGGAACGGGGATTTTTGGGTTAGATATCTTTCTACAGTTCGGGTTGATGCGGGCGAGGAGCTTGACTAGGCCCACAGATATATAGCGTGGTGTATCAGGGACCATGAAGGGACCTACGGGCCTTTTCGATCTTTTGAGGTTCCTCTTACCGATGCCGGGGATATTGACCCTCAGTGTCCCGATGGAGAATTGACGAGCCCTGATCGTGCACTGGAGGACGAAAATTCAGACCCGGAGCCGATGGATTCGGAGGACGAGGAGCCTAAGCCCATGGAGCAGGACATGGAGCCAGAGGATGAGGCCGAGCCGATGGATTCTGAGGAGGAGTCAGCTGGGGTTGAGTTCGAGCAAGATTCCCTAGACTGTGATGTCGAGCTATCTGATAGCTCTTCCGAGTCATCGGGATTCGACTCGGACTGGGTTCCGTAGGTCTAGCCTTAGTCCTAGATAGATAGGGTCAGTACCTTTTTGACCGGAGCCCCTTCTAGTTTTAGTAACCCTGACCGCCCGGGCCACTTACCCCTTTTTGTTAGTAGTGGCTATTAACCCGTTTTTGATTTTTGAGCGCAAGCTGTAAATGGATGATGTATATGGTTCCTAGTATCAATGCAAGTGTATATTTTGTAACCTTGTTGTTTGTTCTACCCTTGGTCTCGTATTTAATTTGTTCGGGTATTGTATTGCTTTCGCGTGTGCTTTAATCTCTGTGTTGGGCGTTGGATCGGCAACGCGTCCTGGGACGTCGCAATCAAATCGACCTCGGGTGGGTTGTCGCGCACTGTGGGGTTCGGAGCGTGACACTGGAGGTGGTCTGACGGCGTTCCGTCTAGGCTAGGTTGAAAGCTAGTAGTATGAGGTTTGCACAGAACCAAAAATCGGCTCCGGAGCACCACCGGAAGGTCGCTGGATCTCGATCCAAAGTCGCGGCCTTGAACACTCAAGTTTCAAAATCATGCACACTAGGTGCTTGAGAAAATGCCCTAATGAACTTGGGTCAGAACGGCATCGTTTTGGCGTGCCGTGCTCGCCAGAGAAGAAGACCAGCATCGGCGCCGGTGCCGGCCGGTTCGGTCTCGGCCGAATCGGTCCGAACCGGTCTAGTCCGGTCCAATCCCCCGGCGGGAAAATTTAAAAATTTTAAAAATTAAAAATCACGAAAATCATAAAAAATTAGAATTTTTTTAGAAAAATAGAAAAATAGAAAATTTCATAAAAAATTTATAAAAAAAGTGGAAAATTCATAAAAATTCACAAAAAGGTAGAAAATTCATAAAAATCCAAAAATTTCAGAAAATTCATAAAAATTCCGACAATTCAGAAAATAAAAATAAAAAAATAAAAATTTTAAAATTTTTTTTAAAAAAATAGAAAATCAATAAAAATTGAAAAATTGGAAAATTCATAAAATTTTTTAGAAAACCATAAAAATTCAATTCTCGGTTTAAATTTTTTTACAATAAATAAATTCAAAAAATTTGAAGATTCACAGGAAGGTCCAAAATCATCGTGGCCAGCCATAAAAAGTAAAATTTGAATTTTCGAAAGCGCCCAAGTAGCATTTTTAGAAAATTCCAAATTTAGGGGTTACAACCCCTAAAAAATCCTAAAACCCTAAATGTGTAAATCATGAAATGAACAAGCTATTAGAGCTTCATTCGGGTTTGAGTATTTTAATTGATTTTCGTTCTGAAGACCACTTAGGATTGATTAACTTGATTGATTTTGATTGTACGTTTAATACTTGTTTGGTCTTTCCTGCGATTAGAATGGATATGATTAGTGGGTAAGCCTCGGAAATTCACATGACATGTTAGACATCGTATCGTTTTTAGGTACCGAAAGGGCATTAGGGATCTCAATTTGGGATTAATAACGTAACCAAGTCTTCGTACTTAGAATCTTTGATTCGTAAAATCATGGTATTTCTCCCGTATCTCGATTAGGTTTCTAGTCTACCTACCAATAATGACTAGTGGCGGCTCCCAAAATTACAAATTTAGAAATCACCTTCCATTGTCATGTGAAGTGTGGTTTGGAAGAGACCCTTATACGGAAATACCTCCTTAGTGCGCAAATCCCAATAAAACCCCCCCAAAAGCGCAGCACGACAAGTATACATGATGGAAATAGATGAGTGTTTAACAAGATAGTCTATAACAAAGATATTATAATTGGACCATTGTTATACTTCTCATGTATGGATTATGTTAAGTAGAGAGCTATAGTTGTAGTATATGGAAGGGACTGTGTCGATTAATGACATACAACCATTATGACTTGCATTAGTTTTCTTTACTTAATTGTGATTATTATGTGATGGCTAATTAAAGAAAGGTTTTAGTATAATGTTATTGTACACATTATGGTCTTCATTAAATCATGAAAGAAATGTCATATGGGCCAAGTGGGAGAATGTAAAAAATAATTGTGGCCCACATAATATTATTAATTAGTTATTTAATCATTATTTAAATGCTAAAAAACCTATTGGTTATGAGAAGGTGCAACTCTTATGAGATTGTACAACTCTTATAAAAAAAAATGTCCTTTAAAGGAAGGCATGTATTGAAGGCATATATTGATAGCCTATATAAGAAGTCTTGTCCGCTCTCCACCATACATAAAAAAGTTGTATTTTATCATCCATCAAATATAATACATTAAGATTAAAGTTGGTTAAAACGAAAGAAATCAGATTTCTTCATTTTTCCTATTTTTGCAACAATCATTTTCTCAAAGTTATTGCTATGGATAAAATTATATCTTCATCCTTCTTGTTGTGAAAAAATTATGAAAATCTAAGATTCTTAAATTTAGAATTTCCGCATAAAGAATTATATTATTACTCACAATGATCGCTCCATGACCCTTATCAATTGCCCGTTTCGTAGCTCGATCTGGTATGCACTGGTGTTCGTCGAGGCCAGAGGGAAGATGAAGCAAGGCAATCTAGCGTGGTAGATTGCATTCGGGTCTAGTTTCAAGTGCAGCAGCGTGATATGGGAGGTGATCAGGACCGTCGGTGGTAGGGAGAGGAGCAACCCGTGGACAGATGAGATCGATAGGTTCCCCATGGCCACAAAGAGCATAGAATCAATTCCTTACTATTTTGAGCCATCTAAGAAGGAGGAGGTATCAATTTCAAGATGTAATGACATATATTATGCTACATAGCATGACATAATGAATGGTGTCTTGGGAGGATTGTTTTTCGGAACCAATGTTTAATCTAGCGGTCCTTGAACACTTTTTTGATTAATAGCATTTGCGTGTTTTTGATTGTTTATTATAGATGGTGTACAGGCACTATCTCTTATATATAGTTCTTATTACATGGTTACTCTGAAGTCATATCATATTGCTTCCTCACAATTCTTAATCGGCTAATTGAATAATTCGATTATACTAATCCAACAGTGAATATAATCTGCTAGGGAGATTAAATTTGTGAAAGGGCAAGGAAAATCAGCCTTTATCAACGATTGATGTTTTCGACGAGTGAACTATTGCGATTATAACGTGATATAATGGAGAATGCACTTTTTGCGAACATTAATGTAGAAAGCCCAAAAAACTACACGAAATTTGATATTCCGATTTTAAATGCCTAACTCAAGTGATTTTTCAAAATTCTGCTTCATTGCTGCCCGCGTGTTAATTTGATAAATTAGCGTAAAAATTAAGTAAGGAGTGCCGGTTTTGAGGGACAAAGATAGCTGAGTATTCAGATCTGGACCCGGTCATGGGCTCGGCTTGTTGCTAGAAATGTAGGTACTTGTGGGAGAGCTTGGACAAGGACTTATAGACGTAATGCCTAGTCCGACTCGGCTAGCCTGAACCAGGCCCACTCACCCCGCACATTTCTTGTGTTTCTTTTCTAGAAGGCCAAGATTAGGCAATACTTTTGGCCCGCTTCAAGGGTCTTGCTCGACCCAGCCCATCCATCGATCACCTCTATTCAGATACATTGATATATCCTAGCTATGCAAATGTGCCGAATACGATTTATTATTATCTTGTTCTGTCAGCAGCGATTATTTACGAACGGTATCGGAATGCCAAAATATGGTCAATTCTTCAGTCCGCTTCTTAACATTGTGCCACTGGCTAAAACCAACCAAACCGGTCATCTATTATTCAATTAAATCGTATCAGATCGGATTTTCACTTGGTTGCCGTCTTATGTGAAAATGAAAAGTGGCCACAACATTAGCAGGTTTCAAAAATTGTAAATAAAAAAACTCTAAGATGTCAAGCAAGCTCTGCTTTCTACAACTAGATCCTACCTCTTCCAACTGAGCAAGGCGAAAGTTATAGAGCAATTAGTATTATGGAACTTTCCTCTTGTATTGCGAAACCGTCGTTTGTTACTACAACACTGATGTTATTTGATTTCAAATTCAAAACAATCCGTATTGTACCATCTTCAAATTGTACCGATTTGATCGTCATTATCTCATTGCTATAGTATTAGTCCAACAAAAGGTTTCAGATGGGTGCGGACTACAAGGGTCTCACGGAAAAGATATTCTAGAAAATAGATGGGTGGGGAATGCATTGTATCAACTACGCAGGAAGACTTCAGTTGGCCAAATCGGTACTTTTTTCCATTTGCACTTACTGGATGCAATGTTTTTCCTCCCAAAGCAAACTATCTATGAGATTGAAAAGAAGATTATGCAGTTCTTATGGGTAGGAAATGCTGAAACTGACAAATCCCACAAAGTTGCATGGAAAATAGTATACTCACCAAAAAAGGAGGGAGGACTAGACTTGTTCGACATGAAACTCTGGAATAAAGTATTGCTGGCTACATGCTTTAGAGCCCATCAATCATCCGTCGCCATTCCTATGGAGTACTTGGGTTCATCACATCAAATGTAGAGGTACTCCTATTATGCAACTCAACATAAATGGAAGTATGGCTTGGAGTTGGCTATGTATTCTCAAGCTAAGACTTGGTCTAACACCTATTAACTCTAGCCAAACATATCGTTGCAAAGAGATATATAAGGAATTCATATAGGAGGGATCGACTATGGAATGGTATCAATTAATTTGGACCAGTGATATTAGCAAGCATAATTTTATCAGCTAGCTTGTTTGTATAGATAGGCTACCGATAGCAGTAGCCATATCACGATAGTTGTCTTTAGTTGATACTAAATGTAACCTTTGAGTGGACCTAGACAAGTAGTGTATGGCGTAGTATTATGGCACAAAATAGAATTTGGCGTTCTACAAGAGGTTGGAATTTAGAATTTCAATGGATGATCGGGACCGCCAAGGGCAAAAACTTGGAGGTGAGACTCCTCAAGCTATCTTTCTTAGTAACTATCTATTGCATGTGGATGGAAAGCAACCACAGAGGATTTCAAAACAAGTTGATTGAAGCTTATCTTCTATTGGCTTGAATTTGAAAGGTTGTGAGAGGTAGGGTGTCACACTATTAAGAGTACAGGCCTTTCCAGGTAAATGTTTTATTGACTATTCTATGAAGGCTTCCTTCCTCTATCTTCTCGCATAATTAGTCTCTTTGGAATGCTAAGGGTTTCTCCTAAGCCTTTGTACCTCATCTAATTAATGATATTTATATATTTACACCAAAAAAAAAAAGGTTTCAGATGCTTGTGCTATGGATAAATAGACGACGAGGAAATTCTGAAAGCCATCTAAAGTGAAGTCCTTTTTCTCAAAATTCCCCTCACACTCGACCTTCTTTCGTATTACCTTTGAATATGATTAATTTGATTCAATAACCCCCTATGAGCCTTTTCACAGGTGAAAAATGCCCACTTCAATGTTTGTACCGACGAAAGTACCTTCCGAAAGGCGCGAAACATGCATGTATCAGATGAAAGTAACAAGTTCGTAGGATTGTTTTCATCGACAATGAGTTCGGTGGTTTATCAGATGAAAGTAATAAGTTCATAGTGCTTTTTCAAACAAGGTCAAGATTAGTGAGAATTTTGATGAGAACACTTAACTCAGAGTCTGAAATGACATCGTTACAAAGCTTCCGATCCAATACAAAACCTGGTTCTAAACTCAATAAAACTATCCCGTTGAAGGTAAAAACTTAGCCATTGACTCGTTCCAAAACTGAAATATATGCACACCAAATCGAGAAGCAAGAAATGACAGGAGATGTACTAAGTCCTATAAAAGTTCCTGAGACGTCTCAAATTTGACTACCATGGCTCTGTGGAAAAACTGTTCTCTTGCCAAATTCCTCACTTGCCTAATATAAGTCTCACAGCTCACGGCCCCTTCATCAACTGCTTTATCCAACGCATGGATAGTATCCTCTATAGACATATCTGCAGCCAAGCACTGGACCCTCGACTTGGACTCCTCATCAACTCCTTCAAACAAATCATCTACGTTGTCATCCCCTGCGGCCGCGGCCCGTTTTGTGTCGTGGACTTTGAGCCAGTTGATCAAGACATCGGCTTCCTCGGCCAACCCTGCCACCCTATCCCTCAATTCCCACCTCTCGCGCTCGAGCCCTTGGACTATAGTTGTCACGATTGCGACCCGCTGGTCCATTTCCTCTTGCAAGGCCAGTAGCTCCTTGATCTCCTCATTGGTCTCGGACCTCAAGGCCACGGTGCTGTAGTGAAGCATCCCCGCAAGTCGATCAAGCGCCTCCTTCTTCGAGACCATGGAAGGGTGGGTGAAGGGACTAGAAGTGGGTGAACAGGAAAAAGGGTGGTCACGAGAGAATATCTTGACAAGGTTGTGGACAAGGTCTTTGAGGTTGCACCTAGGGAATTGCCAGGTTCGGATATAAGGCGACACGGTGAGCCCCGAGGGGTCGACGAAAGGGTGCTCACCATGGATCGTCGAGGAGGGGGCAATGTCCGGCTGACCCACGAACACGATTGGGGCTGTGTAAGGGTAGTTCTCGTGGAGCCAAATGGTGAGGGGGACTTGGGGAGAAGAGCTGGAGACATGGATTGTGCCATAGGCATTGAGGAGGTTCACGATCGTGCCATCATTGTGGATGTAGGTTTTCATTGAAGGGCTGAAATTGGGGAAGTCTTGGAGGAGCAAGAGCATGTCTCTTCTTATGTGCCATTTCTGGTCAGGGTCTGTGTAGGATAGCTCAAAAGGGCCTGTGCACCAAAGCGCTGCTTCTATGAATTGGATTGGAGACTGCGGTGCCATTTTCACAGAGAGAGAGAGAGAGAGAGAGAGAGAGAGAGAGAGAGAGAGAGAGAGAGAGAGAGAGAGAGAGAAGAGAGAGAGATTGGTATTGGATAATTGTTTGGTTCTTTCTTTCTATCTGGCGTGCGAAGTGTCTGATACGAGTGGATTGATTCAAACGACGATTGTTATAATTACATGAAATTTCAAGTCGTTTTCGCGGATTAAAGAAAGACCTTCAACAAATTGCAAGTCAACTATAACAAAAAGGTCATTGGCAGGTCTTTGAAGTTTGCTTGTTGCGGTGGTGTGAGCATTGAATAATTGCTGATTTTGAAAGGTGAATTTCCCACCTTCTTCCTTGATATTAAACAACATGGGTCGATATAAACAATACTGTGGACAGAAGGCATTTGTTGTTTTTGGGTGTTACTTTGTAGAGCTTTGATCACGTCAGTCCCATGGATTTGGGCGATTCTCAATCCTTTGTGGATGGATTTAGCAAAGATTACAAAATCTCACAAAAGATTGGTTAGGTCAGCCGGTTCTTCTCATGACAAATGGAATGGAGGTCAATAGGGACCTTTTCATTTATATGGTACATCTTCTTTCTTCTGAGAAAGGAAACGGAGTTTCGAATGACGATTGCACAGTGAGTTGACCGACGCAGAAATTACGTGAACTAATGTCCTAAATCCGTCTTGAGCTCAATGTATTATTTTTTGATCCGAGGACTGAAGGACACGAAGTGAAATTAAGCCCACAAAAGGGCCAAAGCCTCTATTCGAGACGAATTCGGAACTTGGGAGAGGAGGCTTTGCCAAACCTTTGGGCATTTGTTCTTCAGACTTCTTGGAGTCTATCTTTGGCTATCTCCATGTGATTCTACAACATAGTTTTGGAAGCGGACTCGCAAGCTTTACCGGAGATGTTACAACTTTGTCAGCAAAAGGATCTATGTGGTTATGATATTTCAGCAGTTTTAAAATATTTGTTAGAATTTATGACCGCCGTAAAGGCATCATTTTGTAACGGTTTTGTAACGGACGCATAAGGGCTTTCTAACAGCTTTGTAAGGTTTGATTTAATTCTTTATAAATCCTTCATTATTTTACAACGGCTTTATAACGGTTTCTTCACGGCTCTTTCATTGAATATAAATAGAACTTCAAAACGCAATCAAAATATATACACAGAATTATAAAAGAAATATCATTTTCTTCCCAAATCTTTTCTTTCCTTGCTAGGTTATAAACATAACATTGTTCATGTTCCTTCTAATATTTAGTGTGGATTACAGAAGAAGGTCTGTTGTATTTTGGGAGGATAGCCATTAGAGCCTTACGCATCAAGTTTCGTATTTTGAGGAGCGAAATTATCCTTAAGGACAATGACTAACACATCTTAGACATTTTATTTTATTTTTCATATATTCCAACAAATTTCCAACAATCATTATTTTTTTATATTATCTAACATTTTTTCCAACAATAATGACGTATATGGATATGGAGTTTGATCCTCTATTTTACGGTGTCTACAGGTGGTCCATATCCATAAAGAAGGCTATCGGTGTGCTGATTGGTTAGCAAACTTTGCTCCGATTACTAGTACGGAACATTATCTCCGGGATACACCGTCAAATGGGTCAATTGTTTTCCTGTTAGGTGATTGAGTTAGAGTTAGTTTTCCCCCTAGAGTTATCATGTACTAGGCTCTGGCCCTCCTTTGTTACCAAAAGAAAATTTTGGTCAAGGGCCAAACTTAGTGAGTCATGTATGGTCTAAACAAAGAGGATACATATTAAGTTGCCAAGAACTTTACTAGAGATGACTTTGGCATCTCTAATTGAATAGAATCTATGACTTTAGGTATGTTGATACCCATGAATTCAATTTTGAACATTCCTTTTTGATGTGCCTAGCAAGTATCACCTAGAGGGTGATGAATAGGTGATTTGAGTGATTTTGAAGAATTTAAAGTGGGAATGATTTATAATCAGTAAATTTTGAACAATGTTCATATTCTGAACGTGCTAGTGTGCAGTGTAAACAATATAAAGATAGATTAGGGATAAAGAAAACTGCACACAAGAAGTTATAGTGGTTCGACTTAGATCAAGCCTACGTCTATTCTCCCATGCTGACTGCCTACTGGCTGGATTTCACTATATGATCAAAAGGGATTACAAGTTCTGTGTGATAACACTCGGTGAATGATAGAACTTTTTATCTCACACAATTACTCTTACATAATGCCCCTCAAAATCTCAGTAATTAGCTTAGAAAAGACAAGTAATAGAATTGGAATGTGCTCAAATTTTGGACTTGTTGATTCTTGATTTTGTTTGTTGCCTTTTGCTCCATATTAAGCTCCTTTTATACTCCTTCATTTCCAAACTAACCATTGGATAGTCTTTAGAGGATCATCTTCCAATCTTCACCTTGGACAGATTTGTATAAAATGGATGAAGTAGCTATTAGTTGACAAAATCAGAATTCCACTAAATCTGATTGCCTAAACAACTAGAATCTTGGTTTCCATAAGTAGAGTTTTATCCGTTGTGATATATACTTGCCATAATATTTGATTGTCAATCAATTAGCCTTAAATTGAGTCAATCAAAATTTTCCTTTTGTGAAATCCATGTCAGATCACTAGCCGTTATATTTCATTCTCTGAATCTGAAGAATTTTTGGTTCTTACTTTTCGATCAGAAACAAAATCGACACATGTCTTTAGTAAAGTCCGAGTTCTTCAAAATTAGAGTATGAAGTTCTCTGACATCTTAAGATAAAGTTTGAGTGTTTATTTCAGTAGAGTTTGAATTTCTCATTCTGAAACTCGTAGAGTCAAAAGTTTTTCTTTTGAACCTCGTAATGTTCAAAAAGTTAAGTTCGCTTGAAGTATTAAAGTTGCAACTTCCAGAATATATTTGCCAAGATCAAAATACTTCAGAGTATATGTCAGATTTATAATATTAACATTGATAGTTTTGTCAACTTCAAAATCTATTAGGAAATTCCGAAACAATCTCCCTTTTTTTTATGGTGACAAAACTTCTATGCAGATTAAAAGATTTGAAAAGATAAAGTAAGCTTAAATATCTATTAAGCGCATAAGGCACATATAATAAATATAACTGCAACTTGTAAGATTTGTGTCCTTTTCTTTTCTTCAAGTCCATCTAATAACTAGCATGTTAAAACATATTATGTTTGCATGTCAAGTAGTAATACCCTACATCATTAAAATCCGCATATATTCTCCCTTTTTTTGCCAGCAGCAAAAATGGATGTTTAAAGATCAAACTGAATGACCATGTCAGTCACACAAATCAAATCCAAATCAAAGTAATAGTTCAAATTACACATCCAATTGCAAAGTTTTAATCAAGAGAGGGGCATGAAGTAGGCTATTTCTTGGAAGGGGCTCGAACAAGCTGGAAATTCTCCAGGATTTGAACAGTTTCCTTAATTTTGAGACAACATTGATCAACAATATGCTCCATGTTAGTTGAATACTGAGCAATTGCCTTCTCAAGATCTGCCTTGTCTTGTTCCGCCTAAAGACGAAGATTCTAACTGTTTTCCTCAACAATGGCCTTAAAGTTCTTCATATCTTCTTCAAGAACTTACTGTTTTTCTTTAATTTCTAGCAGAAGTTTGAGTATGGCCCTATCCTCTGAAGGCGATCCCTGGACATGTTCATGTGCAGACTGTTCAAACTCACATTCTCTCTCAGTTGGAATCTGCCCCCGAATATCTACACATTCTGCAGCAACATTCTCTTTCATTGTTTGTTCAGGGTGTGGTTATAGAGATTAACCTTTTTCTGTCACCATAGGAACAATGCCTTGTTCCTATTATCTTAAGCTCGATTTCTCCGGTGCTGATTCTGAATCCTTGTTAGCAGGTTCTGACATTTGTGTAGCAGATCCTATGGACTCTTTTTATTTCTCAAAATGTTCTTGACCAACATTCTCTCTTATATCAAGGCATTCTGTTTCGTTCTCTTCATCTCTAAGGAGGAGTCTTCTTCTCTTTCTATAACACTTTTAAAGGACTTGTTGAGATGGTTTGTTCCCTTATTTTCTCCTTTCCTTTTCTTCTTTCTTCTTCTTTCTCTCTTTCTTCTCTCCTTCTGGCAGATTGTGCTTATGACTTCTCACCAATCTTTCCTTTGGCTCTGCTTCATGCAATCTCTCTTTCTTTTCTGACATTAAATTGCTTTAAATTCATCTTTGCAAGCATCTTCTCCCCAGCATACATTAAAGGAACAAAAGTTTTGCACAAATAATTAGGATTATTAATGTTGAGATAGATAAAAATCCTGGTGATCAATGCACCATAAGGGAGATGACCCTTGTCCTTCTGTAGTGTTTTGTACATGTAAAGAATGATAATATGAGGGAGAGAAAATGGTACTTCATTCAAAATTACCCAAATAAGCTTTACTTCAAATTTAGACAAATCCATCTTAAACGATGCTTTAATCCTCAAGCAATTGATTATGATCTTATGTAAGATCATTGTCTTTTTTGTCAAATCAAAATAAGATATGAGCCGTTTTGAACCTCTGGAAAAATTCGAAATTTCTTAGGCTATCTTGGAAACTTCTTCTTCACCTTGCTATGTTTGACTCCAATAATAGTAGCCAAGTCATCAGCTTTCAGGTCAAACTCCATAAGTTTTCGGTGGAGAAGATGGTTAAGGTGCTTGAGGAGTTGCTTGTGAAGGTGTTTGCTTGTTTGATTCTGTTTCAGACGAATCTGTGACCTCCATATATTCTGCTTCTGTTGTAGACTTTGAATCTCTATTAAGAATCCTCAATGATCTTCTCTTGTAAGGCATTGTGGTTTAATGAGGATTTTTGAAAGACAAAGGTTTGATCTTTGAGAAAGAGGAGGAGTAGGGTCTGAGGAAGTTTGAGAGTCGGGAGCAAACAGACGGCTTCCTATTAGGGTTTTTGTGACATTCCGAATTTTGGCCCATTTTTGGGATTTATAAAACGTGTAATTCGTCAGTGCGCTTATAATAGAATCTCGCCCGGGAACTGATCACTCTCGGGTTATTGTTTTTAAAATAGAGATTTTGCTAGAATCGCACTCGATCAAATTTGACCGTTATTTAGATCCCAAACTTGGCAGTCGATTTCGGGAGTTTCGGGACGAATTTAATTGGACGGTGTTGATATTATTGTGACCAGCCTCGAGATTGCCCGGGATATGTGAAAGGTGGATTTTTAATCGGATGCGGATTTGGACTAGTAGACCTCCCTCGGGGTAGTTTGATTTAATTAATTTGACCTTTGTCCCTTATTATATTCGAGGTTTAATTTGGACCGATAGATCGTTTTCGATTTTGAATACGGGCCGTTAGATCGCAATAATTTTTTGATTGAACATTTTTTTTTCTCTCTTTCTCTCTCTCTCTCCCCCTTTCTCTCTCTCTCTTTTGCTCTCTCTCTCCCCGGTCACCTCCCCCTCTGCGCGCGTCCTTTTCCCCTCTGCCCATGCAGACTGTCCTTTCTCTCTCTCTCTCTCTCTCTCTCTCTCTCTTTCTTTTCTTTTCTTTTCTTTTCTTTCTTCTTTTCTTCTCTTCTTCTTCTTCCTTTCTCTTCCTTTGCCCGAGGCTGCTGCTTCTGCTTCTTCTCTTTGCTGCCCGACGCAGACCGCCCGAGCTCGCCTTAGCCCAGCCACTCGCCGCGCCCGACCGTCGCGCCACGCGCCGTCCGGCCGCCACCTCCGCCCTGCCGCCGCCGCCACAGAAGCTCCCCCCCTCTCACTCCCCTCCTCCCCCGCAGCTCCTCCCCGCCTCTGTCCAGCCCACCGATCGCCGCTCGACTGCCCTCAGCCTCTGCCCGACGCCGCCCCACCAGCCGCCGATGCCGCCGTCCTCCTCGCGTCGTCATCGCGCCGCCGCGTCGCCCGGCAGCTCCGCTCGACGCTGCCTTCCTCCCCTCCCGAGCGCGCTAGCTCGGCTCGCCGCCGCTTGCCGTCGCGTCCGGCGAGTCCCAGCTGCCGCCTAGCCGTCCGGCCAGCTCCCTAGCCCCTCGCCGTGCCGCCGTTCCCCCTCAGCCTGCAGCCTCCCTCTCCCTCTCGCCCTCACCACCCCGGCTGACCTCTCCCCCTTCAGCCATCGCCGTCGCCGTCGCCGTCGCCGGTCGCCTCTCCGGCCAGCCAACCCGGCCGACCAGCCCAGCCATGCCCGGGCTTGCCCAGGCCGTAGCTGGCTCGTTGCCCATCCGCTCGCCCGTGCGCCCTGGGCACGCCGCACATCCACCGCGCCCGTGCTCCAGGCACGCCGTTCGGCCTTTGTGCCCGTGTTGGCCGGCCAGCGCGCCCGTTGGCCTGCGCCCGCGCCTAGTTCGGCACTATTCACCCGGGCCATTTTGGGCCCGAGCCGTTTTTTCCCGGGCCAAAACTTGGTAAGTGACTTCCTAAACCCTACCTAGTATTTTGGGTACTTTATTGACTTGTCTCGGGTTAGAACGGCTAGGGCGTGTTTTAATTTAATTATATTATAATATAATTGTGCCATTTGAATTGGATTAATAATATGCTTGACTTGGGTATTTGTGCATGGCCGATTTGAACGTCGGGTGTGTGGATTGAGGTGGCGACTTGTGAATTGGATTGAATTGTGAATATGGATTGCTTGGTGTGGCGTGTCGTGGATTGGATTGAATTGTGAATATGGTTCACTTGGTGTAATTGGCGTGAAATTGATTGAATTGAATGGCGTGTGCTTGCCTGTCGATTTTAAGCCCGGATCGATTGGAGGGCTACGGACTTGGGACGTGTTGACGGCGGTCCGTGTGAAGGTTTGACTGGCCGGTGTGCCAAATGGATGCGGGCTTGAGACGTGTTGACGATGGCCCGTTAAAGGTGTGATTAGACGGGGACGTGTTTACGTCGGTCATTGGAAATTGAGCTCGGATTGATCGGAGGGCTACGGACTTGGGACGTGTTGACGGCGGTCCATGTGAAGGTTTGACTGGCCGGTGTGCCAAATGGATGCGGGCTTGAGACGTGTTGACGGTGGCCCGTTAAAGGTGTGATTAGACGGGGACGTGTTTACGTCGGTCGTTGGAATTGATTGAATAGTGTGGCTTGGGACGTGTTGACGGCGGCCACTGGAATTGATTGAATGATATGGCTTGGGACGTGTTGACGGCGGCCATTGGAATTGATCGAATTGTGAGGCTTGTGTGCCTGTGAGAATGAATTTGAGGCGCAGTGGCGCGAGTTGTGAGAAAGATGTTCGGACACGCATGCGATTTGAGTGTGATTGAAATGGCTGGGTGAACGTGTGATTGAATCGGCTGGTTGAGCGTGTGACTGAATTGGCTGGTTGAGCGTGTGATTGATTTGGCTGGTTGAGCGTGTGATTTAATTGACCGGTTGAACGTGTGGTTGCTTGGCTGGGCTGGTTGAATGCGAGTGAGATTGCGTGTGCCGGGTGACCGTGATATGATGATGAACTATTCTTGCATTATCTTGTTTGGATTGATATGCAGGGTTGGCTCGTGATTCGAGGCGAAGTAAGCTGGTTGTATGAAATTGATTATGTTGTGTGGTGATCGCATGTTAGACTTGTCTAGGTACGCATTGGCCTACGTGGGGTATAGGGGGTTGCTTATTGAGACTCGTTCTCACGATTATTATATAACCATTTCAGATCTGCGACTGTAAGTGATTGGAGACGCTACAAGGGTATCTCGGAGATCGAAGACGGGTCAAGTATACTGTATTTTGAGTCCCCCTTTGTAGAGGAGTTAAGTTTGCGAACCTTTATTCCTTGTGAGGAATGTGGGTCTGTTGTTGTGACCTAGTGTAGGAATTACAGTTATTATTTCCTGCCTTTGCTACTCCTTTGTTATTATTAATTGTCTGGGTTGTTTCTATTTGTTTCCGCGTCTGCTTAATCTCTGATGTTTGGGTTGGGTCGGCGACTCGTCTGGGACGTCGCATTCAATGATCGACCATCGAGGGGTGATCACGCGCTCGTAGGGTGCGGGGCGTGACATCCCCCGTTAATTTGGTATCAGAGCAAGGTCAGCTCGAATCAAGATGGTCGAAGCTTGGAGTGATAAGGAGCGATGACTTTGGGGTAGCCAGTTAGGGAGACTTGCTGGCCATGCGTTACCCAGATTGCTTGGTTATGATTGCTAAGTGATTTTATGCATTAATATGTGAGATGCAGGTGCGTCAGGACTTGAGGTAAGTGCATGAAACCTGTTGGTTGTGATTGAGTGATGTTGGTGAAATGCTACCTGCTGTGTGAATTATTGTGTGGTGCACTGCCTAGAGCTTTAGACTGGTATAGTTGGCCTAGGTTTTAATTTTTGAGAGGAAATTATAGCAGGTAAGTGGGTGGTGTGAACACTGTGTGTATGAGTAGCCGAGGAAGAGGTCGAGGTCGAGGTCGTGTAGGTCCGCAAATTGGAGTTGTAGGGATCCCAGATGGGATGAATTTTTGAGGGCACTCGAGAAAGTTGGAATTTTAATGGGAAGATAGACTGAGGAGCAAAATGCTACTGTTGCTACTGATGCTGAGGCCACTATTGTCGTCGTCGATGGAAATAATGGGAATCATGGGCATAATGGAAATGTTGAGAATCAAGGTTAAGGGCAAGTTAATGCAGACAGATAGATGTGCCAGCTGGTTGGAAAATTTTTGGAATTTAAACCTACAAGGTTCGATGGGGAGAGGTGACCCTAAGGCTACATTACTTTGGATAGAGGACTTAGAAAAAGGCTTTTGAGGTATTTGGTTGTATTGATGAGGAGAAAGTGACCCTGGCTATGTATTAACTCTAAGGAAATGCAAGTGATTGGTAAAAGGACCCCAAAAGTAGGATATTTTGAAGGGCATAACTCCAAGCTCGGGTGTAGTTGTCGAGGCCTTTAATGAGAAGTATGTTCAGAGAGTATGCGAGGACAGAAAATGACATAGTTCCTTCGACTTCGCTAAAATCGGACGTCAATCGATCAGTACGAGGTCAAGTTTGTAAGGTTGCCTAAGTACGCACCAAAGATGGTTAAGGACCGTAAGGATAGGACAAGGAGGTTTCGGGATGGATTGGAACTGGAATTTCGCAATCAGTTAGTACTTTTGGGTCTTAAGGGATTGCAATGAGTTGTATGAGAGAGCTCGATGGTTGACACGGATATGAGTGAAAGGATTGCCGCTACTGGATCACGGTACGTGTCAGCTAAGGACAATAGGAACTTTGGAAAGAAACTTATGATAGAGAATATGGGACTTGTCCCTTCGGTAAGGAAGAACTCTGGAAAGTCGAACTACTACTCCAATGCCGCATGTCGGTCTTATGGAAGAGGCATAGGAATGGCCATTGCCAAGGTAGAAGTGGAGCATATTGTGGATGTGGACAGTAAGGTCACCAAGTGGGAAATTGTTGAACCGACAAGTTAGGTCACTAATGCAATCGCAGCAACCGCAGGTAGGACATTAAGTGAGAACTGCCCCGCAGATTAATCAAAATCGGCTAAGGACGTGAGGAAAAGTGTATGTTGTGGCTGAGAAGGAAGTGACGGATGTGTCTTGAAAATCTAGATGCGTTATGAGATAGTATTGGGTACAGTAGGAGATGATTTTGAAGTCATCGCCCGAGTGGTTATGTAATACTTAAAATCAATTTTATAAGAGATCGGCGCAATCGGTTTAAGGATTTATGGATTACTGATAATATTTTGGACGGGTTGGGAAAGATGTGTGTTGCTTGGAAATTCGGATTCTGTAAAGAACTGAGGTAATTTGTTGTGAGAGACTGTGGGCTGAAATTGGACGGATCGAGTTGTCTTGGGGTATTGAAAGATAATTATTTTGTGGTTGACTAGTTGGTTAAGGAACCAAGACTAAAAGACATAGCTGAGGTGTAACCTTCCCGATGTCTTTCCTTAGGAATTATTGGGATTACCACATGATGGTAAAGTGGAGTTTCTGGTTGAGTTGGCCCTATGGACGGAACCGATTTCGAAAGCACCTTATAGGATGTCACTATCGGAATTAAAAGAATTAAAGGTTCAAATGCAGGAATCGTTGGATAAGGGCCTTATTCGTTTGAGTGGGTCTCCATGGGGAGTGCCAATTTTAATTGTGAGGAAGAAGGATGGATCGTTAAAGTTATGCATTGACTACAGACAGTTGAATCAAGTGACTATTAAGGATAAATACCCATTGCCAAGGGTAAATGACCTGTTCGACCAGTTACGAGGGACGTCAATGTTTTCTAAGATTGAATTGAGGATTGGTTATCACCAATTGAGGATTAAGAAGGAGGATGTGCCGAAGTCGGCATTTAGGACAAGGTATGGACACTATGAGTTACGGTGATGCCGTTTGGACTGACGAACGCCCCTGCAGCCTTTATGGATTTAATGAATTGGGTATTTAAGGAATTTCTGGATTAGTTTGTAATCGTGTTTATGGACGATATCTTGGTATATTCAAAAAGTTCCGCTGAGTATGAGTTACTTTTGGAAAAAAGGTTCTACAGACTTCAAAGGGGATATGCTCTCTATGCCAAGTTTAGTAAGTACGAATTCTGGCTTTACCGAGTAGCGTTCTTAGGACATGTGGTATCTGGTGAAGGGATCGCAGTGGATCCGACAAAAATTGAAGCCGTCATAAATTTGCCAAGATCGACAACGGTAATCAAGGTTCAGAGTTTCTTGGATCTAGCATGTTATTACAGACATTTCATGGAAAGGTTTTTAGCGTTAGCGACACCGTGGACGTGTTTGCTAAAGAAGAAACGAAATTTGGATGGACGGATAAGTATAAAATGAGTTTTCAGGATTAAAACAGAGTTCGACGACCACGCCAGTGTTAACGGTCCCGTCAGGTCTAGAAGGATATTAAATCTACCGTGACGCTTTGCTAAGAGGACCCAGATGCATGTCGACACAATGTGGAAGAGTGGTAGCACACGCATCGCGACAATTGAGACCGCACAAGCTGAATTATCCAACGCATGATTTGGAATTTGTCGCAATTATCGTCGCTCTTAAGATTTTGAGGCATTACCTGTGTGGGGGAGAAATTTCAGATTTGTACGGATCATCAGAGTTTAAGGTACTTGTTTTTCCAAAAAGGAATTAAATATGAGACAGCATAGTTGGATGGAACTCTTTAAGGACTACGACTGCGAGATTATGTATCATCCTTGGAAAGGCTAATAAGGTAGCGGATGCACTGAGTTGGAAATCGAGCATTGCGCATATGATGGTCAAGAATGAACTCTGTTGGAGGGAGTTCAGGATTTGGAATTTAAGTTCAAGGTGAGTCAAGTCTCAAGTATGCTTGCAGCATTGAGGATTAAACTGAGAATCTGGACTAAGATTTAGGCTTTATGGTCGATGAACCTGGAGATCCAAAAGATTCTAGAATTGGATGTTATAAAAAGGAAATTGGACTTTCAGGTATCCGAGGATGGAATTTTAAAGTTTCGTGGAAAGTTGTGTATACCCAATAATGCAGGGCTTAAGGAGGAGATCTTATCAGAAGCCCACCGGAATAATTACAGTATTCACCCGGGGAGTACAAAAATATATCAGAATTTACGGTAACATTATTGGTGGAACGACATGAAAGTGGACGTGGCCAAGCATGTGGCTAAGTGTTTAACGTGCCAATAAGTGAAGGCGCAACATTGCAAGCGGGGTGGAATGTTGCAGCCATTGGAAATTCCCAAGTGGAAATGGGAAACATCACGATGGACTTTGCAATGGGATTACCGAGAAGTCAAAGGGGTCATGATTCAATTTGGGTGATAGTTGATCGGTTGACAAAGTCAGTACATTTTCTACCAGTGTAAAAGGATTTTTACCTTGGAAAGGTATGCCGATTTATATGTGTGACAAATAGTCCGTCTGCACAGACTGCCAGTGACAAACACTTCAGACCGTGATCCCAAGGTTTATTGCCGCTCTTTGGAAAAGTTTTCATACGGCATTAGGAACGAGATTACAGTTTAGCATGACCTATCATCCCCAGACGGATGACCAGTTTGGAAAGGACGATTCAGACTTTGGAGGACATGTTGCGACCATGTGTTTTGGATTTTAAGAGTGGTTGGGAGGAACAGATACATTTGGTTGAATTCGCCTACAGTAATAACTACCAGCAGAGTATCAGAATAACACCATTCAAAGCGCTTTATGGTAGGGTTTGTAGAACACCGATTTGCTGGGATGAAGTGGGTGAGAGGAGCATCATGGGTCCCGAGTTGGTTCAGTAATAAGTCGAAATAGTCAAGGTATTTCGGGATAAACTTAAGACCGCTCAGAGCCATCAAAAGAATTATGCAGACCGAAGACGTAGGCCCTTAGAGTTTCAAGTAAGGGATCACGTATTCCTCAAGGTGTCGCCGAGGAGAGGATTGTCACGGTTTGGTAAGAAAGGGAAGCTGAGCTCGAGGTACGTGGGTCCATTTGGGATTTGAGAGAGAATAGGCACCTTGGCTTATCGTCTCGCGCTACTGCCAAATTTATCTTATGTTCATAATGTATTCCACGTGTCTATGTTGAGGAAGTACGAACAGGACCCGACCCACGTGCTGAGATATGAAGAAATAGACGTGGACGACAGGATGTCGTACGTGGAAAAGCTAGTTCGGATCGAAGGCAGAATAGAAAGAGTATTGCGGAACAAGAAAATTTCGATGGTCAAGATAATTTGGGAGCATTATGGGACCGAAGGAGTGACGTGGGAAAGTGAAAAGTTGATGCGACGCTAGTACTCCCATTTGTTTCAATAGTTGAGTTGGATTGTAAATTTCGAGGACGAAATTTTTATAAGGGGGGAAGAGTTGTGACATTCCGAATTTTGGCCCATTTTTGGGATTTATAAAACGTGTAATTCATCAGTGCGCTTATAATAGAATCTCGTCCGGGAATTGATCACTTTCGGGTTCTTGTTTTTAAAATAGAGATTTTGCTAGAATCGCACTCGATCGAATTTGACCGTTATTTAGATCCCGAACTTGGCAGTCGATTTTCGGGAGTTTCGGGACGAATTTAATTGGACGGTGTTGATATTATTGTGGCCAGCCTCGAGATTGTCCGGGATATGTGAAAGGTGGATTTTTAATCGGATGCGGATTTGGACTAGTAGACCTCCCTCGGGGTAGTTTGATTTAATTAATTTGGCCTTTGTCCCTTATTATATTCGAGGTTTAATTTGGACCGATAGATCATTTTCGATTTTGAATACGGGCCGTTAGATCGCAATAATTATTTGATTGAACATTTTTTTTCTCTCTCTTTCTCTCTCTCCCCCTTTCTCTCTCTCTCTTTCGCTCTCTCTCTCTCCCCGGTCACCTCCCCCTCTGCGCGCGTCCTTTTCCCCTCTGCCCATGCAGACTGTCCTTTCTCTCTCTCTCTCTCTCTCTCTCTCTCTCTCTCTCTTTCTTTTCTTTTCTTTTCTTTCTTCTTTTCTTCTCTTCTTCTTCTTCCTTTCTCTTCCTTTGCCCGAGGCTGTTGCTTCTGCTTCTTAGACGGGGACGGTGGCCCGTTAAAGGTTTGATTAGACGGGGACGTGTTTACGTCGGTCGTTGGAATTGATTGAATAGTGTGGCTTGGGACGTGTTGACGGCGGCCACTGGAATTGATTGAATGATATGGCTTGGAACGTGTTGACGGCGGCCATTGGAATTGATCGAATTGTGAGGCTTGTGTGAATTTGAGGCGCAGTGGCGCGAGTTGTGAGAAAGATGTTCGGACACGCATGCGATTTGAGTGTGATTGAAATGGCTGGGTGAACGTGTGATTGAATCGGCTGGTTGAGCGTGTGACTGATTTGGCTAGTTGAGTGTGTGACTGAATCGGCTGGTTGAGCGTGTGACTGAATTGGCTGGTTAAGCGTGTGACTGATTTGGCTGGTTGAGCATGTGATTTAATTGACTGGTTGAACGTGTGGTTGCTTGGCTGGGCTGGTTGAATGCGAGTGAGATTACGTGTGCTGGGTGACCGTGATATGATGATGAACTATTCTTGCATTAGCTTGTTTGGATTGATATGCAGGGTTGGCTCGTGATTCGAGGTGAAGTAAGCTGGTTGTATGAAATTGATTATGTTGTGTGGTGATTGCATGTTAGACTTGTCTAGGTACGCATTGGCCTACGTGGGGTATAGGGGGTTGCTTATTGAGACTCGTTCTCACGGTTATTATATAACCATTTCAGATCCGCGACCGTGAGTGATTGGAGACGCTACAAGGGTATCTCGGAGATCGAGGACGGGTCAAGTATACTGTATTTTGAGTCCCCCTTTGTAGAGGAGTTAAGTTTGCGAACCTTTGTCCCTTGTGAGGAATGTGGGTCTGTTGTTGTGACCTAGTGTAGGAATTATAGTTATTGTTTCCTGGCTTTGCTGCTCCTTTGTTATTATTAATTGTCTGGGTTGTTTCTATTTGTTTCCGCGCGTGCTTAATCTCTGATGTTTGGGTTGGGTCGGCGACGTGTCTGGGACGTCGCATTCAATGATCGACCATCGAGGGGTGATCACGCGCTCGTTGGGTGCGGGGCGTGACAGTTTTCATAAAGGAGACGATTTTTTTAGAAAGAAAAATCGCTTTTGGAAGTTATAATAGGTGATCCGATTATTTAGGAATTTTTAAAAATAGACAAAAATATTTCAACCACACTCAATCAATAAGATAAATTAGAATACGTACACGATTTTCTTCCAAAAATAAATTATGTGACTAGATATTGCCAAAATTTGAAATGAAAAACTTACCTTACATTTGAGTCTAAATATGGCTTTTAGACTTAGATTGCATGAGTTTGAAAAGTTCCTGTCTAAGAAATTCTTCAAGTAGAAAGGTAAGTAATGCATAATTTATTTCATATAAATTTAAATGAAGATTTATCTAAAGGTTTTGTGAATATATCAGCTAGTCGATTTTTAGAATTAATAAATTGAATATTCACATTACCGTTCTTAACATGATTTTTGATGAAGTGATATTTGATTGCAATGTGCTTGGCTCGTGATTGGAGAATTGGATTCTTGATCAAATTTATGGCATTTATGTTGTCACATTTGATTAGAACGTTTGATTCTTCAACTCCAAAATCTCGCAGTTATTGCTTCATCCACAGAATTTGAGCACAATAGCTTCCTAAAGCCAAATATTCTACTTCTGCCGTAGAAAGTGCAATTGTGCTCTGTTTCTTTGAGTACCAGGACACTAACATGTTTTTGTTGACACCTAATTTTTAGCTCATTTTTTATATTTTCAAAAATTTCAAAATTAGGTCTAGGAATCTTGGCCAAGCCTAGAAACCAATTTCTAAACCAAACAATAATTTTTTAGCAATTTTCTGCATTTTTTCTTAATTTCTTTTAGTCAAAATAAGCGAGAAAATCAACAAAAATAGCAAATGGAACCAGAAAATTCCATAAAAATATTCATTAGTCTTATTTTAAATCCAATTTCATAAATACATTGTCAATTTTGAAAACTCTCAATTGGGTATATGTTTTTCCCAAAATTGGGCAAAATTAAACCTAAATTGAACGAAAAATCAAATTAAATTTTTTTAGTCATTTTTAAGTCATAGTGTCTTCACAACAATTGATTTTGGGACCTTGAATTACACAATGGTCAGTCCAATTGCACAATTTGACATAAAAATAAAAAATTCCCATAATTTGATTGAAAATTAAGAATTTTGAATCCGAATTGGGAATCGCGCCCAATATGAAATTGTCAAAATATGAGACTATCATTTCTAGGGTTAATTAGACCTGGGTAATTCAATTTTGGCATCGATTTTGCTTAATCAAGTCATTAGGATGTCGAATTGAGAAAAATCCGAATAATCCGGATATGAAATTTGGAAAATTTTGGACATGGTTATATAAAAAATTGGGGAAAAACATATGTTTAGGTTCAAAATGTGATGGGAAATTCAATTTTGGGTCAATTTCGAAGATTTGGTCGAAATCGGACTTAATTTACAAATTTATACAAAATCGGAACTACCGGGTTGGGCAAGTCGACCCGACCCAACCCGACCCGAACAGTGCATCTTCTTCACCCAACTTTGCCTAGACCAAACTAAACCCAGAAAAACAACTTGTGCCCCCGACTTCACCGATCATTATCGATCAAACTAGCACGTGTTAATTGGTTTTGCCAGCTGGAAAATGTCCAGCTGGCACCGGTTAACACCCCAACTGATCGAAAGTCGGTTCCAGCTGAATTTGAGTGGGAAATCAATCAACAAAAAATGAAAAAAACTGAAGAAGGAGAGGAGAAGGTGTTCGAAAAAATTTTAGAAAGAGAGGAAAGAGGGAAACGATCGCAAAAGAAAGCCCGAACGAGAGAGGTTGTGCATAGAGGTCTCGGGAGTTGAGCGACCAGCATTTTTCCGGTGAAAAAACGCCAGCAAATTAGCTCCGATCGTGGACCTCCGCACCTGAGAATTCAGAGACAAAGTTGATCGTCAAGGCCTGAAAATCAGGCTCGGTTGGCGAATTCGGGTATTGTCCAGCGAAGCAGAGGTCACAAACTAAGAGATCAATTGTCGAAGAATAGTCCTATGGCGGCAGATTAGCTCGGAGACTCCTATTTGCCCTCCGACGAAGCAGGTAAACTTCGTTCGTCATCACAGTTTTCCCGATTTTCCAGAATAGGTTTTTAGTTCAATCGTGTATGTGCTTCTCGATTTTAGCTATGATTGATGATTAAAACATGTTCTGATCACATATTTCATTATTTGGTTGCATTTTGAACAATAAATCCTGTATAAACCGAGTCGGCCATGATTGTTGAACTTCGCCGGAGCTTCCCTGACCTGATCGGAACGTCGCCATGACCCTAGGTCATCCAAGTCAGTTTTCTTTGACATTGATTAATGTTTTTCTAGTATTTTGAGTCGTTTTAGACGGTTAGAGCGATTTGAATGGTGATTTGAAATATGGAAATGTTGTTTAGGTTAGAGATGGTTTAGGTTTTTTTGATCGGTTTTCACTCGCCGGCGAACATCCGACGGCATTCTAATAGGACTAAGTTGATAATAGAACATGTGGACTTGATGATGGTGTAAGTGGAATGGCGAAATAGTCGCCGGAAGGTCACCGGTGATGAGCCCGAACCGGTGACCTCGAGAATGTTAAATGCGGAATAACACACACTAACCGTTTGTAAAAATGCCTCAATGAATTTAGGCCAAAACGACGCCATTTTGGCGTGCCATGCCCGCCGGAGAAGAAGATCGGTGCTGGCGCCGGTGTCGGCCGATTTGGTCTCGGCCGAATTGGTTTGAACCGGTTCGGTCCAGTTCAATTCCCCGGTGGGAAATAAAAAACTCAAATAAAAAATAAAAAAAATCAAATAAAAATTAGGAAAATCAGAATATCAAATAAAAAATAAAAAAAATCAGAAAAAATCGAAAGCAATTAGAGAAAATAAAAAAATCATTAAAAAATTATATTTATTTTAGAAAATTAGAAATTTCAGGAATTTTAGAGAAATTCATAAAAATTCCAAAAATTCTCAGAAAATTCATAAAAAAAATTCAGAAAATTTAGAAAAATCATAAAAAATAGAAAATTCGAACATCCATAAAAAATTTTCAAATTTTAGAAAATTAAAAAATTTTGCAGAAAAATAAAAAATTCAATTTCTCAATTAATGAAATTAGGATTAAACACTTTCCAAAAAAAATTGAAAATTCCAAAAATTTACAGAATGGCCCAAAATCATTGTGGCCAACCTCAGGAAGTGATATTTGAATTTTCGGAAGTGCTTAAGTGGCATTTCTAGAAAAACCCCTAAAAAACCCTAAACCCGAAAATGCATCATTAAATGAATAAGCCTCTAGGGCTTCATTAAGGTTTGGGTGTTTTGCTTGATTTTCATTTTTAGTGGCTAAATTAGGGTTGCTATGATTGATTAACCATTGATTGCGCATTTAATTCTTGGGTGCTTATTTGTTTGTTCATGATTAGATTAGTGAATTGACCTTAGGAATCTATATGACACGTTAGACATACCATATCGTTCTTAGGTACCAAAAGGACGTTAATGGTCTCAATTTGGGATCGTTAACATAACCAAGTCCCTTATCCAAAATCTCTAGCTCGTAGAATCGTGGTATTTCTCTCGTACGTCGATTAGGTTTTTAGTCAACCTACCGTAAAATGACTAGTGGCGACTCCAAGTTCAAGTTTAGATCAAATAAACCCCGCTGTCATGTGAGGTATGATCTGAGAGAGACTTGTGTAGAAAATACCTCCATCTAGCACGCGAGAGCTTGACGCGACAGGCTTGGCGACTCCACTGGGGACCTTTGGGTTTCTAAGTGGACTTAAACCTAAAATAGAACGATATGCATGTGTTTGTGCTCGCAAAAATCCCAAGTACGTTCCAATAATGATGTGTTAAATGGTGATGCGGGTGGGAGGTATAAGGGGTGTAGTTTGTGCTTACTTTTGTTTTGCAGGATGGTGTCGGGATTGAATGTGATTCCATCAAATTTTAGAAGTGCTGTTTGGTTATAAATTGTTATGCTTGCTTTTAAATTGCTTTAGCACTACACTTTTCGCACACACCACCTGTGGCCTAACCCCGGCTACTTTTAGGATTACCCTTAAGAGGTATGTGTTTAGGTAAAACTGTGAGTCAATTGCTCATGGGATCGTTTAAATATAATACCGATCACCAAGATGGAATAATATTCGATTACTTTAGGCCGATCGCCTATTGGAATGGAATCCCTTGTTCATTGAGATGGTGACCTTGAGCCTTTAGTATATCTCACCCTTTTAGGTGTCAAAACCTCACTTATTGCATATGCTTGTCTTTGTGGTTGGTATACCTAAAATTAAGCAAAAATGTGTCGGTAAGTAAGTGTCGTTCCACTTCTCTCATCTTTTTAATTATGCAAAGTTAGTCGACACAACTTTGTTAAAAAATTCCCAAATGACAATCAATGTTTGATCAAAATGCCTTTTTATACTAGAATGAGTGAATAGAGTGACATGCTTCATTTGGTCATATTTTTCATTTGTAGATGGAATGTATAGGTCCATGGCGATTTTCAATGTAATTCAAGTAGATTGAATGCTCAAGATGTGACACGTACAATCTCATTTGTCAAAAGTTTATTTTTGATGTATTCGAAGTTGTAAACCATAGGATAGGGCTTTATGGTCAAAATGGAGCATGACAAAAGGCATTTGCATTAAACATTGGTTTCATTCACATTTTCAAGTATATGCTCTTTTAAGGTATAAATGGATTAGAAGTGGCATTTGTATTACGTCATAAATATGCAAATGTACTTTACCTCCATTTTTTCCATAAAAGGACATATAATTAAAATGGGAGCATTTAAAATTTGATGTGTAATCCATGGTGATTGATAATGAACTTTTTTGCATGATTGGGCTCGATGGGAAAACTAGACATCCAAGTGATTCCTATTCCACGAAAAGAATTCATGGCTTGGTGGAAGGACATGACAAAAGATAACCAAGTTTATGTCCAAGATAGGTTGGGATACCTTCTAGACTTGATCCATGTGGAACATCAAGTCAGTTTGATCCAAGCATTGGCGCATTTTTGGGAAGTTTCCACCGCCACCTTCCAATTTGGAGAGTCTGAATTGACACCGACTTTGGAAGAATACCAAGCCGCCATTAGAATTGATTCCAAGCTTAGGGTTGTAGAGCCACCCGTTGGACTTAATCCCATAAGCATTCTTGCAGAATTCCTTAACCTCAAAACTTCCAAAATCGAAAAGTTAATCAAATCAAATACGGGTAGATTTCCATTATCCTTTCTAATGGACAATTTTTCAAAACTTCCCAGGGAAATAGGAAACACTTCAGCCCCAGTATTCATTCTAGCTTTTCTCGATTTTGTTCTATTCCCCGTGTCTAGAACGGGATTAGACCCTTTAGTGATTGTGATCGTAAGACAAGCCCACTGCCTAGGAGGAATATCGGGAAGCCTAACTCGCAATCGAATAGATTTGGGGCTTGTTTCATATGCGGAAGTTTAGAACATCAGGTTAGAAGCTGTCCCCAACAGTGGACCCCCGATGCAACAACCACCCAGAGTCGGGAATCAAGCCGGGAATCTCCCATCGACTATTCAAGGAAGACCTCCTGCTCAAGGAAGGGTCTATGCAATGGCGCACAAAGATGTTGAGGATGCGCCGGGCGTGGTCATAGGTACTATTTTTCTTTGTGATCATGCTGCATATGTGTTATTTGATCCCGGAGTGACCCATTCGTTTATTTCAGAGCAGTTTGTTAGGTTGGTTGGCATTGAACCAGTATTACTTAAGAATATGCTCTGTGTGTCAACCCCACTGCATGATAGAGTGTTAGTATCATTGGGGTATCTTGACTGTAAAATTGTGATTGGGAATAGAGAAGAAAGAATTGATTTGGCGGTATTGGCCATGTATGATTTCGATGTGATTATCGGTATGGATTGGCTGATGAAGCAAAAACCCGTTATGGATTGCGGCAATAGGATGATCTAGTTTAACCCGATTGGATATCTTAGGTTTGAATTCCAGGGAAACCAAGGAGGAACCTCGATTCCTTAGATTTTCTCGCTTGAGGTGACTAAGTTACTCAATGAAGGTTGCGAGGGATACTTGGTGAATGTTGTAGATCCGACCGTGGCGGAACCTAAATTGGAAGAAATACCCGTAGTGTGTAATTTTCCCGAGATCTTTCCTCAGGAATTGCCGGGTTTACTGCCGGAACGGGAAGTGGAATTTGTAATAGAGTTGGCCCTAGGTACCGAGCCAATCTCTAAGGCTCCATATCGGATGTCCTTATCAGAGTTGAAAGAGTTGAAGGTCTAAATGCAGGAATTACTGGATAAGGGGTTTATTCGTCCTAGTGTGTCTCCTGGGGAGCGCCGATCCTGTTTGTGAGGAAAAAAGATGGGACGCTGAGGTTATGTATAGATTATCGGCAGTTGAATCAAGTAACGGTGAAGAACAAGTATCCACTGCCAAGAATTGACGATTTGTTCGATCAGTTACAAGGAGCTTCGGTGTTCTCCAAGATCGACTTATGGACTGGGTATCATCAGTTGAGGATTCGGAAGGAGGACGTACCCAAGACCGCCTTTAGGACGAGATATGGGCACTACGAGTTTACAGTGATGCCCTTTGGCCTAACGAATGCCCCTGCAGCTTTCATAGACCCGATGAATAGGGTATTTAAGGAATTCTTGGACCAGTTCGTCATAGTGTTCATTGACGATATACTGGTGTATTCGAAGAGCCCAGAGGAACACGAGGTGCATTTGACTGAGGTACTACGGACCTTGAGGGAGCAAGCACTTTACGCCAAGTTCAGTAAGTGTGAATTTTGGCTTGGTAAAGTAGTGTTCCTTGGACACATAGTTTTGGGAGACGGAATCTCAGTGGACCCAGCTAAGATCGAGACAGTGCTTAAGTGGCCCAGACCGACATCTATGACGAAGATTAGGAGTTTCCTGGGATTGGCCGGCTATTATCGACGTTTTGTAGAAGGGTTCTCGTCGATAGCCATGCCGTTGACGCGATTGTTGAAGAAAGAATCTAAGTTTGAATGGGATGATAAGTGCGAGAAAAGTTTTCAGGAGTTGAAGCACAGATTAACAACTGCCCCAGTATTAACTATTCCATCTGGATCTGGAGGATTTGAAGTCTACAGCGATGCTTCGCTAAGACGACTCGGTTATGTATTAATGCAACACGGAAAAGTAGTCGCTTATACGTCCTGACAGTTGAGGCCACATGAAATGAACTACCCGACGCATGACTTGGAGCTGGCGGCTATCGTTTTTGCACTCAAGATTTGGAGGCACTATTTGTGCAGGGAAAAATTCCAAATTTTTATGGATCATCAGAGCCTCAAGTATCTGTTCTCGCAGAAGGAATTGAATATGAGGCAACGCCGATGGATGGAGCTTCTGAAGGATTACGACTGCGACATCATGTATCATCCAGGAAAAGCAAACACAGTAGCGGATGCACTAAGTCGTAAATCGAGTATGGCACACATGATGATCAAGGAATGGGCTTTGTTAGAAAGGCTCCGAGATTAAGAATTTAAGTTTGAGTTGAGCCATGTGTTGAACCTGTTGGCTACTTTGAGGATCGAACCGGAAATTCAGACCAAGATTAAGGTACTATAGTCCATGGAT
Organism: Syzygium malaccense; assembly: GCA_031216405.1. Classification (NCBI taxonomy): domain Eukaryota; kingdom Viridiplantae; phylum Streptophyta; class Magnoliopsida; order Myrtales; family Myrtaceae; genus Syzygium; species Syzygium malaccense. The sequence continues at coordinate 19,595,977 of CM062254.1, forward strand.
CAGGAAATTCAAAGGATTGTGGGAATGGATGCTACTATGAGGAAGTCAGATTTTCAAGTGTTTGACGATGGAATTTTGAAATTTCGAGGGTGTTGGTGTGTGCCCGATGATATCGAGCTTAAGGAGGAAATTCTAAGAGAAGCTCACCGCAGCAATTACGGTATCCACCCTGGCAGCACGAAAATGTACCAGAATCTGCGGCAATATTATTGGTGGAATGGAATGAAGAAGGATGTGGCCAGGCATGTGGTCAAGTGTCTGACGTACCAACAAGTGAAGGCACAACACTGTAAGCCGGGAGGATTGCTGCAATCATTAGAAATTTCAGAGTGGAAATGGGAATACATCACGATGGATTTCGTGACGGGATTGCCGCGAAGCCAGAGAGGGCATGACTCAATATGGGTGATAGTGGATCACGTAATTAAGTCAGTGCACTTTCTGGCAGTGCGAAAGGACATCGAATTGGAAAGGTACGCCGAGCTATACGTGCGACAGATCGTTCGTCTACATGGAGTACCGGTGACGATCACTTCGGATTGTGATCCGAGATTTACGGCTAATGTGACGCCCCGACCTCGGGGTCATTAACGTGACGTCCCGTTCATTATTATCTTTCTTTAAACACACAAGCAGAAGCATTTCTCGGGACAATCACATTGAAAACAAACAGCGGGATTCAGACAAACAGCATCATGAGCAAACCTTATATTTACAGGACACGCAAACATGTTTTACAACCCAACTTAGCCGATTTTAGCCATTTATACATAATAACAAGTGGCTTGGGTGTCCTAAGCCCACTACTTCGGATTCATCGCTCCAAGCTTTCCCCGAACTCCAACATGGCTCAAACTCCTCTTGTCGCCACCGTCCATTCGACCATCCTATGGACCTGAGGGGGGAAAACGGGGGATGAGTCGGGGAGACTCAACAAGTGAAAACACTAATATCAAGCGAGGATATATCAATCGCCATTAACATAAGTCGGCTCTTACTGCACCCACATCGATGGCAGATCAATAGCAAAGTTCAAACAAGAGAACATCACACACGGCTATCACATGTGCACTTTACCAGCCAACTCTCGGTTACCAACCAAAGCTCGGTTCTACCTCATGTACACTTTACCAATCAAGGCTCGGTTCTATCTCATGTACACTTTACCAATCAAGGCTCGGTTTTATCTCAAAACAACATCAAACATGAAACATGGTCAAACCAAGGAAATGAACCAACTACGACCAACCAAACGACCGAGAAACGGTCCAAGCAAACCACGTCACAACGCATCTCAACATCCTTTCCCGATATTAAGGAATTCACTTACACATCAATTAAACAAGAACTAGAGAAAACGAAGCGTGTGAAGGACATGCGAGTCTCGGCGACTCTTGGGCGATTCTTGGTGATTCTCGGGTTTGAACACAAACGCACGGCCTTGGACGTGGCTTCCTCACTCGATCAAACCACAAGAGAGACACGGGCTAGTCGGTAAGCTTTTTCTCTCTTGGCTTTTCTTTCTCTCTCTATTTCTCTCTCCCTTTGGCCAAATGGCCTTGTTTCTATTTATAGGGAGGCAAAACTTGGGGCTAAAGCTTGGATGAGGTAAGCGCACGTGTCACGTGGGGGTGTGAGGTAAGCGCGCGCATCATCGGAGGGGCCCTAAAGTCTTCGTTCATTAATGCATGACATTATGAAGGATCACCAAAGTCCAAACAATTAATACAAGCCATTATGAGGGTGGCCTCCAAAGTCAAGAATAATAATGGCCAATTAATAAAGCTTAGAGGATAAGCTTTGACTCGGTCAATGCCTTATCCTCTAGATTCTTCTACCAATTTCTCGACCGTGGACTCCCTAGAACCTTTTGGTTTTACTGAATTCTCACGCAAATGACTCGGGCCAATCGGGTCACACGAAATATATCATTTGGCACAAAAATCACAACCCGTGCTATACTTAATCACAAGATTTTCGGAAGGTTTTCCGCGATAAACACACATAATAATTTCATCCAACCCGAGGTTTGGCGTGGGAAATCCTCTAAATATGCCTCAAATATTACCAAACGACATCAAGTCGAGATTTCAACATTTTCACATAACAATTGATAAATCTTTGAAATCTGACAAAACCGAACAGCTTTGCACTGTTCACAAAATCGGACTTGAAATCATAGTAAACGGACTTCGAAAATTCTCAAATTCGGATATATCATAAACAAGGCTTTAACAAACATTTCTCATGAAGAACACAAAATTGGAATCTCTCTATAAACACCATTTTTAGTAGCTCAAAAACAGACTAAAAATAGTTCACTGGAACGGCATTCTTATTTCTCAAAATAAGCTTTGTCTAGAATCCAATTCATCTCAGAAAATTCCCAAATTTATACACATTATAGAAAAGGACGTTCTCAACAACTTTTGTGAAGGAAACTTTTCCAAAATCGGCCCAGAAAAGCTCGTAGAAAATAAAGACGGTGTAAACATCACCGAAATACCCATTCTGGGCAGTTTCACACGGTTCGAAAATCAAGCCATCTTATCACTCATATCAACTCCAAAAATTCTGAAATTAAAGTATGTAAAACATCATGATGTTTAGAGAAACTTTCAAGAAGAAAGTATTTGTAAATTCGGACCACAAAATTCTTCCCAAAAATAACAAAACGAAGGGGTACAAAGGATCCGAAACTGGGTTTTCCAAAACAAGAGAAAACAATTTAGTTCTGATTGGAAAACCACCGAACTGAAACCATAGCCATTTCTCAGGAACTGAAAATTGAGGATATTACAATTTGCCTGTGACTTCCCAGGCCCAAAAATCGGGATGTGACAGCTAACTTTTGGAAGAGTTTGCAGACGGCCTTGGGAACGAAGGTACAATTCAGTATGGCTTACCATCTGCAAATAGATGGCCAATCGGAAAGGACAATTTAGACCCTAGAGGACATGTTAAGAGCCTGCGTGTTGGATTTCCAAGGTAAATAGGAAGAACAATTGCATCTGGTAGAGTTTGCCTATAATAACAGCTATTAGCAGAGTATCCAAATGGCACTGTTTAAAGCTTTATATGGTAGGGCATGTAGGATGCCAGTGTGCTGGGATGAAGTGGGTGAGCGAAGTATTACTGGCCCAAAGTTGATACAGCAGACAGTAGAAGCTGTCGAAATCATCCGGGAAAGGCTGAAGATAGCACAAAGTCACCAGAAAAGCTACGCCGTTCGGAGACGACGACCTTTGGAATTCCAGGTCGGAGATCACGTATTTCTCAAGGTGTCGCCAAAGAAAGAGTTATCCCGATTCGGTAAGAAGGGAAAGTTGAGTCCAAGGTTTGTCGGACCGTCTGAAATTCTAGAAAAGATTAGTGATATGGCGTACCGACTTACCTTGCCACCTAACCTATCCCAAGTGCACAACGTTTTCCACATGTCGATGTTAAGAAAGTATAAACCAGACCCGACCCACGTTCTAAGGTACGAGGAAATAGACGTGGATGACAAAGTGTCATACGTGGAGAGGCCAGCGAGGATTGAAGACAGAAAGGATCGCGTGCTGAGGAACAAGACGATCCCGATGGTCAAAGTCGTATGGGAACACCATGGAACGAAAGGTGCCACGTGGGAAAGTTAAGAGGCCATGCAACGTCAACACCCCCACTTGTTTGAGGAGTAAGTGGAGATTATCAATTTCGAGGACGAAATTTTTATAAAGGGGGAAGAGTTGTAACTTCCCGAATTTCGACCCATTTCCGGGACCAATAAAGTGTATATTAATTCTCATTTAATTTTAGTAAGTCTCGCCCGGACTTGATCAATCACGGGATACAAACCCAATGGGAATGGCTAACTAGGAAATGGTACGTGGACCGAGGACCCGATTGCGAATTGAGCACAGATTTCGAGAAGCGCTGAGGAAATATTTTGGGCCAATATGGGCCGATCCTAGGAAAGTGATGGATATGGTTTGGCTAACGGTGTACGATCGGATCGCGGGTGATTTCGCTCGACCGAAATACACGTGGCGAACGAATTCTGAATTTGATCCGAACGATCGCAACCTCCGGCACTGGTGATAATTCCTCGCTCTTTCCCGAAAATCGAAGCCATCATGACTCGGACAACCCTAGGTCGATACGCGTAACCTCTAAACAGTCGCCTGTTAGTGAGAGGCCCTAAAATTTTAAAGTGAGCGAAATTGATCGCGAAATTGAAACCGAACTTCGATATTGAAATTTCGTGGACGTTTACAACTATTTTTCGTGTCCAATGTCGTTTTGGAGTGGCCACATACATTTGGGGCTAGTACAGCTAAAAATTGGAACTTCAGCGGAAATTGGAAAAAACAATTATTACGATTTTACCCCTCTAGACTCCAACGTCGATTTTCGAGGCCGTATGAGATTATTTTTTGAGGCTGATGTCATTTTGGGGTGGCCACGCATATTTGGACTGTGTACGGTCGAAAAATGGGATTTCAACTCGAAAGTGACAAATTGCGGTTTTGCCTCTCAAGACTTTGAAGCCGATTTTCTAGGGTGTAAGTGACTATTTTGTGTGGCCGACACCATTTTTTTTTAGTGGCCACACATATTTGGGGTTGGTACGGTCGAAAAATGGAATTTCGATCCGGGACCAAAAAAATTACGAAAATGCCCCTGTGTCCTAATTTCCCTATTTCGAATTTTGAATAAATTTTGGACAATAATTGAGGATTTATTTAATTAGATAATTATTATGATTTATTGAATTACCTTTATGCCCCTAAATTATTGGATGAGGATTAATTTGGGCCATTAGATCAAGGGCAATTTGATCCAACCCCTTGGATGAGTGACATGTGGCATCTAGTAAGTCCAACTTTGACCACTTTTGACCCCACCTTCTCTCTCTCCTCTGACCATTCTCTCCCCGATTGTCCTTCCCCTCCGCCGTTTCCCCTTTGGCCTATCACCACCGCCGGAGCCGCCTAGCGTCGTTGCCGTCCGCCGCACGCCGCCGTGCCGTCGCCGCCGCTCCGTCCAGCCACCACCACCACCCTTATCAGCCGACCATTCTCTCTCTCTCTATCTCTCTCTCTCTCTCTCTCTCGCCGTTTTCCCCTTCGGCCAGCCACCGCCGGAGTAGCGCCGGCGCCGTCCGCCACCTTGTGCCGCCGTCGCTTGGGAGCGCCGTCACCGTCTCGTCTCACCACCCTCACCTTAGGACCGCCACCGACCATCATCATCGTCGCCGCCGTACGGTCAGGCCGAGGATCGCCGTCCGTACGCTGCGCCGCCGTCCGTACCGTCAGAACGCCGCCGCCGATCTTGCTGTTTACCGGCGATTGGTTGCTTGTTCCCGTCTTCCCGAGTTAGATTAGGCGAGTATTAAATCCCTAAACTATAATTTGTCTAAATTGCATTTTTCTAGATAGGCGAATTTAGGGTTTAATTAGATTAGATTTTAATCTAATTATGGGCTGTTGAGTACTAGATGATTATGGGATATAATTGGGGCTTAATTGGTTAATTTGGAGGTGGATTAGTGCCTTAAATTGGGCTGTTTTATGGCTGCCTTTGTAGAACCGAATTTGATTAATTTGGTTAAGTTGGAGTTTAATTGGGTTATTGCCGTGACTGTTTGAATTGATCGATTTAATGATTAATTGGTGATTGATCATGATCAGATGTTTGAAGCCATATGTATACTTAAGAGCCGAGAATGATTTGATAATGCTGGGCTTTGATGGTGCAAGTTTGTGTACACCAATTGCGTAAGTGACACCTTGTGTCGAAATGTATTAAATGACATTGTTTGGGCATGACGTGGTTGAATTGAATTATTGGCTTGATTGGGCATATTGAAATACGCAATTATGAAGTCATTTGACGATTATATTTTCTCGAGAAATTTGGCATTCATTGTGCATGGCATTGTCGCATGAGTGTGAGTATTTCATGGCCAAGCATTCATGTGCCAAGGAAAGACGTGATGTGATATAATTGTGGCCTTCAGGTCGTGGCCTACGGGTCATGGCCTTCGGGTCGAAATATTTATTGGCCTTCGGGTCGTGGCCTTCGGGTCGATTTATAACTGTAAATAAGTTGCATGCCGGAGTGCATTGCCTGATACGATTCATGAGCATGGAAATTGTGTGTCGGAGTGGGTTAGCCGTGATGCGAAATCGGTGAATTGTATGTCAGGTTAGCATTAAGGAGCATGAGCATGCGTATGAAGTACGTGTGACCAGTGCGTGCATGTATGTGCCGTGAACATTATTATGAAATGTCTAACCTGCAGGGTCATTGTATGAGTGATCTGGACTGCTGGCCTAGATCAATTATTGGGATGTTTATGGTACATTGTTATGTGTGGTTTAATCGCCTGTCAGGAGGTACATGTTAGCCTAGTTTAGGTTTAAGGATTATTACTTACTGAGATTCGTCTCACGGTTGTTGGAAATCGATATTTCAGATTCCCGGCAGTGAGGATGGCAGAGGCGCCGATCCGTTTTGGGATTCCCCACTTCATTGAGAAGACTATGTTTATACATCCCGTAGGGAACGGGAATATGTACATTAGATACTATACTTTAGTATGGGTGGACGTCAGGGAGTTAGTATCTGAGACCCATGAGTATGTTGCATGGTGTTATAGAACGTATAATGGGGAAGAGATCGGGCCCCTTCGATCTTTTGATATCCCGTTTAACGGACAGGGTGAGATAGACCCACAGTGCCCTGATGGACAGGTGACAGACCCCGGCACCTCAGGCGAGGAGAGTATGAGCTCCGGTGGTATACCTGTGGAGTATGAGGTTGATGAGGTCGAGCCGATGGACATGGGGCCGGATGATGACGAGATAGAGCAGCCTATGGAGGAGGATTCCGAGCCCGAGGGGATGGATGCTGAGGACGAGCCAGAAGAGGCCGAGTCCGAGTTAGACTCTGTAGATTCTGATGAGGAGCTGTCTAATAGTTCTTCCTCGTCAGAGTCTTCTGGTTCTGACTCGGACTGGGTCCCCTAGGTTGACCTTGGCCATAGATGGAGCGGGCTGCACCTTTTTGACCGAAGCCCATCTTAGCTCAGTAACCCTGGCCACTGACCCCTTTTTGGCCTTAGTGGTCGCTGATCGTTTTTTATGGTGGTCTGTAATCCCCGTAAATGGATATTGTAGCTACTTTAATAGTACTGAAATGTATATGTTTTTAATCTGATGGAATTCTGTACTGTACTATTCATGGTTGTCTTATTTATTGTATGGGTGTATATATACATTTATATATGTGTTTCCGCTTGTGTTTGATCTCTGTATATTTGGGTGTTGGGTCGGCGACGTGTCCTGGAACGTCACAAGAAATTTGACCTATAGTGGGATGCTCGTGCTTCGAGGGGTACGGGGAGTGACATACTGTGCATGGAGAAACGGACTTCACCACTTACAAGGAAAGTGTCATACCTTATATCGAGCTTGAGATTAAAGAAGAGCCCAGCTATCATTCCTTTGAGATGATTTCTATGATACAAATTCCCGTTGGTAGTGTCATGAAGTCTTCGAAAATTTCAGCATCGTCTATTATGTCTGGAAAAGTATTATGCCAATATGGATTTGACCTTGATGATGGACTTGGGACAAAAGCGCAAGGAATTAAAGAACCTATTATCCCATTTGGCACAAAAAAAAGTATGGGGAGGGTATGAAGTTACTAGTAATCACCATGGAGACCGAGGCCAAGGTCAAAAGAATCATAAAGGCCGTGGAAGTCGAGGTGATCGAACCATTAAACCATCAACATGGAAGGGTAAGGCTAGAGAGTTACCCTATCATCAGATTCATATCAGAAAAAACTTTCCTGAGCCTCCTAAACTGCTTTCAAAAAAAAAATTTACATGCAGAAGTAGAGTCTATCTTGCTAGGTTTATTTGAAGAGGACATTATCAGCGTCATTATAATTGAAGATGAAGACACCTACCCACTGGAGTAGGAAGATTCTTTTGAACCCTTTCCTTATTGTTGCATTTACAATTTGTCTATTTCATATTGATGTTGTTTGCAATTTCGACTTAGTTGAAATTCTTATTCTTGTTAATATAGTTGTAATCACGTTTTGTAATTCAATAAAAGTGTTCAATGTTTTGTTAATGGCATATGGAAACAAAACTAAACCAATGATAAATAGTGCTCTCACACGTGAGGCTTGAGGTTTTGGGTTTCCATTTGACTCCTAATTGTGAAAACGGTTTTAAGAGTCTAAGGATATGAGGATTAGCTCTATTCTCTTGATCTCTTCAAAACAGATTTCAAAATAATTTTTCAAAATGGTTTTTCATTAAACCTCATGTATCAATTCATTTCATATGCGATTACTAATCATGTTTATTACATGCTAGGCATGAGCATTCACACATCTATAATAAGTTCATAGGTGACCCAAATCTCTCCGAGGAGATCACTTGTGATATTGAAATGGATAATGAAGACGAGGAATGGATCAGAAGTAAATGAATTCGTCATGAAGAATCAAAGCCACTCACATTAGAAAAAATGATTACTGTTAATCTGGGCGATAAAGAGAACCCCAAATAGGTTAAGATTGGAGAAAGTCTTCCCTCAGCAGAAACAGAAAGAATCATAAATTTGCTCAAGGACTATTAAGATATATTTGCATGGTCTTATGCTGACATGCCAGGCCTTGATCCAAGCATAGTAGAACATGCTTTGCCAATTGATCCAAGTATTCCACCAAAGAAGCAAAAATTGAAGCGAACAAAGCCGGAATTGGCAAAGAAAATAGAAGAAGAGGTGATGAAATTACTCAAAGTCAGTTTCATTGAAGCAATACCACATCCAGAATGGGTTGCCAACATAGTACCCATGAAGAAAGATGGTCGAGTACGAGTATGCGTTGATTATCGCGACCTAAATAAAGTAAGCCCTAAGGATGATTTCCCGCTTCTACATATTGATGTATTAGTGGATAGAACTGCTGGGTTCGAAACATTTTCATTCATGGATGGTTTCTGAAGATATAATCAAATCCTCATGAAGAAAGAGGATAAGACGAAAACATCCTTCTTAATACCATGGGATATATTTTGTTATAAGGTGATACCTTTCGGTCTGAAAAATGCTGGTACCACATATCAAAGGGCAATGGTAACTCTATTCCATGACATGATGCACAAAGAAGTCGATGTATATATGGATGACATGATTACAAAATCCAAACAAGGAGAAGATCATGTTGAGGTGCTTCACAAATTGTTCGAAAGACTTAGAAAGTATAAGCTGCGACTGAACCCCAACAAGTGTGTATCTGGGGTAAAATCTGGCAAACTGCTAGGATTTGTGATCAGTAATAGAGGAATCGAAATTGATCCGTCCAAGATCAAGACAATATATGACTTAAAGACTCCTTCTACAGTAAAAGAAGTGAGAAGCTTGTTGGAGTGATTAAACTACATTGCCCATTTCATCTATCAACTTTCTGATACTGCTAAACCATTCTTCAAACTGTTGAAGAAAAATGCCAAAGTAAAATGGGATGGATATTGCCAATAGGCCTTTGACAAGATCAAAGAGTATCCAGTATGCCCACCAGTGTTGGTACCACCAATTCCTAGAGTCCCGCTGATCTTACATTTGACGATTCACCATGAGTCGCTAGGAACAGTGCTTGTACAAAGAAGACCAAATGACGGTAAAGAACAAGCTATTTATTACTTGAGTAAAAAATTCACAACATCATAAGTGAATTACCCAGCAATTGAGAAGACACGCGTTCCATTGATTTGGGTGTTACACAGATTAAGACAGCACACCCTTTATCACCAAATTTTGCTAGTGATCGAGAATGACTCGATCGAGTATTTTGTTGGGAAATCCTCCTTGGTCGGGAAATTAGCAAAATGGCAAGTCTTGTTATCTAAGTTCGACATTAAAAGTTCATCCCAAAAGTCAGTCAAAGGACGAGCGATTGCAGACATGCTGGTAGAAAATTCGTAGAATATCGCCAATTTTGAAGAACGACCTAATGACTACATATTGACATTAGTCGATGATAAATGGACCATGTCTTTTGATGGTGTAACCAACTTATCTGGATTAGGAACTGAAGCAATACTGATCTCCCCAGAAGGCCAGTACTATCCGGTATCTACAAAATTGGTATTTTCATGCACTAATAACATTGCTAAATACGAAGCGTGCATTCTCGACTTACAACAAGCCCTTTCAATGAAAGTAAAAAGGTTGCAAGTATATGAAGATTCTATGCTCATCATATTGCAAACAACTGGAGAATGGCAAACTCGTGATGCAAAGCTAATTCCCTATCACAAATACTTAGAAGGAATGATGGAGGAATTCGAAGAAATAACTTTTGATTATCTTCCAAGAGCTCAGAATTATTTTGTAGATGCTCTTGCAACCTTATCATCCTTAATCCAAGCTAAAGATGGTATGGATATAAAACTATTGAGAATCAATATTCTCGAACAATTAGCACACTGCATGGTAGTTCAAGTGGAATTTGACAACAAACCATGGTTTCATGATATCAAGAAGTACTTACAAGCAAGAGAATTTCCCGAAGAAAGCCAGTCAGGCGACAAAAAAATTATCAGAAAGATAGCTAACAAGTTCTTTCTTAGCGGACAGGTTCTTTATAAGAAATCATTCGATTCGATCCTATTAAGATGCATTGATAGCAAAGAAGCTGAACAAATCATGAGAGAAATCCATGAAGGCGAATGTGGTTCGCACATGAATGGCCATCTTCTAGCTCGCAAAATCATGAGATTGGAATATTATTGGATGACAACGGAAACATATTGCATTCAACATGTGAGGTGTTGTTGCCAATGTTAAGTTTATGGAGACAGAATCAATGCATCGTCGAATGAGCTGCACCAAATGTTAGAACCATGGCCATTTTTAATGTGGGGAATTGACATGATTGGTCCAATTAACCCTAAGGCCTCAAATAGACATCACTTTATCTTGGTGGTAATTGACTACTTCACTAAGTGGATTGAAGCGAATTCATATACAAATGCCACCGCCAAGAATGTGGCAAAATTCATTAAGCGAGACATCATCCCTAGGTATGGAGTTTCAGAAGCAATCATTACCAACAATTGTTCAAATTTGAATAACAAAATCGTAAATGATTTGCTTGAACACTTCCACATTCAACACTTGAATTCATCTCCATACCGGCCACAAATGAATGAAGCAGTGGAAGCAGCAAAAAAAAAATATCAAGAAGATATTATCTAAAACAGCTGAGAACTATCGTGATTGGCACGAAAGATTGCCATATGCTCTGATGGCATATCGAACTTCAATTTGAACATCAATTGGGGCAACTCCATTTTTCTTAGTATATGGGATGGAAGCAGTATTACCTGTCGAGGTAGAAATTCCTTCATTAAGGATATTACCCTAATTGAAACTCTCAGAAGCCAAATGGAGCCAATAAAGATGCGAATAGCTCAACATGATTGATGAGAGAAGATTAAGGGCTATATGTCATAGACAAGCTTATCAGAAAAGAGTTGCTAAATCTTTTAACAGAAAGGTGAAACCAAGACGTTTTGAAGTGGATGATCTAGTAGTAAAGAAAGTCATTCCCAATAACTCAGATTCACGTGGGAAATTCACTCCAAATTATAAGGGTCCATACATTGTCAAGAACGTTCTTTTGGAGGAGCATTGATTCTTGTAGATATGACAGAAGTAGAACTAGCCTATCCTATAAATGCAGATGCTGTCAAGATTTTCTATCAATGAAATGAAGACAAACATTCAAGAAAAGATTCGGGTCACTCTAGAACATGTGCATATCATGCGTATCATACATGCCATGCATTTTATGAACATGTTTATCTATTTTGCAGAAGAAAACAAGTTTGAATCTGAACCAGTTGACAATTTCAGAATTCCTAATGAAGTTATCAAATAATAGAGGGAAGTATCATTTCCCAATTATATTTTCTATTGATGTCCTCTAATGTGCTTTCCTTTTTATCATGCCCAGAGAGACAAAGAAAGTGAGCAACAACAGAAGAATCCACAGTGTAACCAAAGCAAAAGCATGCCAACAAGAGGGATCTTGATAAATTGATCAGACAGGTATCCCTAAATCGTAAGGGGATGTGAGGTTACCTTTTTAAGAGAAAAATCAAAAAATTTTCTTTCTCGAGCAGAATGACACTAAGGGTGAGCAAAAACAAAACAAAGTGTTTTGCAAAGGAAAATACCTCAGAAATATTTCAATCAAAAATTTTGAAACACGCTTTCTTTGAAAATGCACTAAGCATGAAAATTCCCTAAAAGGGATAATTTGACAAAAGGCTTTGAAGAATTTCATAGAAAAAATTTGGATCAAATCAAATGGAAAGACCTTCAAATGATGAAAGGTAAGCCATATCCAAACACGTCCCCTATACACTCAAAGTCAAAGTGTAGAAGTGAGTGAGAAAAAACTCATCCGAAGGAAATAGGGAATATTCACAATGATTACATGGATTGAAATGATGAAAGGCAATCATTTCATTATCCCAAACACATGCTTATCCCTTGCAAATCAAATTTGAGCCAAAATAGTGGAAAAGTTTTCCCTAAAATAACCCTGTTAAGAACCACCCCATATTCGGGCAAATCAAGAGGTTTGTGGATTGACAACTATGGAGAATAGGATCAAGAAAGATTTTCTTGCATACTCTTGCATCAATCTTTCTGTGATAACTTCACATGAAGTCATATGGAAGCTCAAAACATCCCAAGAGGAAGAAGAGCACTTCGTTTCCTATACCCAAATACATTGCCTTTGACAAAGCCTAATTGAGCCTGAATATTCATTTCAAAACCCAAAGTTGGTGATTATCTTTTCACATTGAAGCATGAGCATATGATCCACTTTAATAAATAGAAAACAAAAGGACAGAACATAGAGTCCTTAGAATGCAAAAAAGATCAAGGACAAAGGAGTTTGGGGCATGAAAAAGCAGTGTGCCTAGTAAAAGCAAGGCCAATGCCCAGAAAAATGAGCAAAAGAAAAGAAAAAAAAACATTCAAAAGAAAGAATGACAAAAGTCAAGTCAAAAGCAAAGCAAAAGTTCTGAAAAATCATAAGTCACAACAAATCAGTGATTGAAAAGATGTTGATGAAAGTTTGGGGGACTCTTGTGTTCATGATAAGAAAGGATCCCCAATGGACAAAGAAAAAGGGTGGTGATGCCAAGAAGATCACCAGTTTCACTAAAACCCTGAATTCAAAAACAATTGAGTGTTTTGAGCCTACCCAATATCAACATTACAACCTGTCATGCCTCGAACCCCATCGAGCACTCAAAACACTTCTCTAGTCGAATAAAGCGACGTCCCGAAAAATCGCCGATCCAATTTAAACTTATCAGAGATTTATCTATCAGCGAAAGCCACAATCAATACCCGGACAAGTATAACTGGGGTAAACAAGGGAGATCAAACACATCCATTGCTCATCCAAACTTATATAATATTCACAATTTACAAACCACCATATACACAAGCATACCGAACTTCTACACTATAAACCACCGATATTCAAAATAATCAATAGCCTGGGTACCTTATCGCCCAAAAATGGAACACCTCAAAAAGCCTATTCCCAACCCCTACATTATCCCTTACGCCCTTTGCTTGGCGTCCACTCCAAGTCTGATTCCTCGGCACTCAAGTCTGACTCTCCCTGAACTGTCTGCTCCTCTGAGGACTCTGGTTCGGCCTCGATCTCAATCGGGTTGTTTATATCATCCAACTCTGCTGGACCTTCAACTCGCTCCTCCTTAATAGGCTCCTCATCTAACTCGTCCTCTGGCACAAACTCGGGATCGTACTAGGGCTCATACTCGGGTACGTCTTCTGGTTCTTCTTCAGGTTCATCTTCAGGCTCCACTTCTAGGGCCTCTTCAGGTTCTGCTTCAAGGTCTTCTTCTTCCTCTGGTATCACCTCGAGATCCATGTCCATAGGATCATACCTCGCTTGGGATTCTTTTGGCTTCGGTTCATGCTCGGCCCCCGAAGGTTCAGGTGCAGTAGGTGCTTGCTGAAGTCCAGATTGTGCCAGGCTAGTCTCTAGGCTCGTCATCTCGCCGTCGGGAGGAGGTATGGAAGATGGGTCCCAATCCCTAACTCCATCAAAAAGGGACATCGAAGCCACGGATGGGCCCAAACTCATCTACCCCGTCCCGAAAGTACCAGACGGTATATGTATGGGCCTGCTAGAGGAGTAGTCCTATGTCTACCCAAATTATCGTCGTATGCTTAACCTAGGTCATATTATCGTCTATCGAGTACTGTATAACACTGTGGTCGGTGTGCATCGGTACTTCAAAATGCTCAGGTGGTGGTGATGGGGGATTTATTGCTTAGGCTGGGGTTCTGAAATTATTGGTTGAAATAACTATGAGATTATATCTCAATAAGTACACACCCTAAACCCCACCTAGGCTATCATGTACCTCCAGACAATCACAACCATAACCACACTCAGCCACGACATAGCAGGTACATAACTCATACTTACCTGGGCCTTTCCAGTGTGTAACATGCACGTTAGTCATAAAAACACCATTTCTAATCACATGCACGTTCTAATTACATTTCATGCATTCGTTCCGGCCTCATCACATTCTTTCCACCCAATTCGCCAGTGACCCGCGTAATGGTACCACCTTAAGTTCATTGCGGCTATCTCATTCTCAACTCGCCAGTGACCCACGTAGTAGTACCGCCTAAGGTTCATTGCGACTATCTCATTCTCGACTTGCCAGTGACCTGCGTAGTAGTACCACCTCAGGTTCACTATGGCTAACTCATAACAACACTTCATGGCCCGTGTTATGGTACCGCTTCAGGCCGTATATCTTGCCCGCGTAATGATACCGCCTCAGGTTCAACACCCACCACCTACAACAAAACCCGCGTAGTGATACTGCCTCAGGTTGGCCATCCTCTGGTAATACCGAGCATCGTCCCACGTAGTCGTACCGCCTCAGGACGGATCAATTTCCTGCATAATGATACCGTCTCAGGGATTTTCGTTATCACTCGTACGGCACCACACTCGCTTTCTCACTCATTCATATACTCAACACCCACATGCCCACATATTGGCCAATCACACTTGACCCGTGTACACATCAAACCACATATTTCTTAAGCTCAATAAATACCTAACACGGCCAATTGACAGTCAATTTCAATTCGGCCCAAGCGTGCACATAACGAAGCACATTTCAATCAATCAAGTCACAGTACAACAAACATACAAGGCCGCTAACGGGCCCACAAACACAGCCACTATATGGGCACAAAATTTAACATTTCCTCGTCCATTTTTAGTCCGAATCGTTACCACAATTCAGCCATAAATCAACGCACCAAACCGATACTGTTTACCCCGAAATCGAACCATACGCTCATCAATACGAGTCCAAATTCCAGCACCTAACGTCACATCATCTCAGCCCCAAAACATCATCATTTCACCATCTAAAATCAGTAAATACCAGCCCCTAAATCAGTCCACTCAATTAATCCCTAAATAACCCCTAATAACCCCTAAACGGCCCCTAATTAACCCGATTCAGCCTTAATTCACCCGTTGATACCCGAAGTCATAAATAGAGTTTAGGGCGTGACTTACCCAAACTCTAGACTAGCTCGGGTAGAGTGGGAAAGGGGCGGCTGGTTAGTGACTTCACAGCGGCGGCGAACGGCTGAACTGCGGCGGCGGCAGTTTCCTTGGCCGCTGTTCACGGCCACAAGGGGAGAGAGAGATCGCCGAGAGGGAGAGGGAGTGAGAGAGAGGGACAGCAGCGTGAGGGTGCGGCTCGGTGACCGTGCAGCGGCGATTGGGTGGATGGCGGCCGGTGAGCAGCAGCGCGGCAAGGGGAAGAGGCGGTCAGTCGGTGTGAGAGAGGGGTTTGCCGAGATCGGGAGGGAGAGAATGAGGAGAGAGAGAGAGAGGAAATTTGGCTTTAAATAATCCAAGCCAATAATTGATATCCCAAATGACCATCTTGCCCTTCTCTCACAAATCCAATTAACGACTTAAATTTGATCTTATCTTGAGATCGACGGTCCGGATCGAATCTTTTCCAAAACATCCAAGGGCAATTTGGGAATTTCTCAAAAAATCCAAGGGCAAAATTGTCCAAAAATCTCTAATTCTAAGGTTAGGGCGAAATTACCAAAATTCCCTTCCCAAATTACATTGGCCTTAACAAACTTCCAGAGGTAAAATGGTCATTTTCCATTTCTCGTCGAAATTAAATTTTTCTGAAGGATTCGGATAAATCTGAGGCTACCCAGGCAAATGACAATATCGTCCAAATGATCCGTCGTGACTTTCTAAATTTTAAATGCCCAACTTGATCTCTAATTAATGACTAAATTCTCAATAACGTAACTTGCACGTATCTCAGACTAAAGGGTGGCTTTTGGGGAAATTCGCACTTTGACCCTTGGCCGATACTGACTCATGCCACATACAAGTTTACTTGGGTCGTGCCGACCTCGATTGTCACTTACTCGCAAGGATCGATCGCTAGATCTGACGGGCACGATCGTTTGGTATAGATTTAGGGTCATTCGTCAATTCATTTCGTGGTCCGACAGAATCACCCGCGATCCACTAATATGACAGTGGCGACTTGATCCCTGGCTATCCTTGGATTGGTCTACAGTGGCTCAAAATGTCACCTCGGCAATTTTCATGGTCGAAGGTCGGTTCACGATCGAGTTCTTTGGTCGCGCGAATTTAAATCCCTAATAAACCTTTCCCTAACGGTTAGTATTCCCGAAGTGATCAATTCCGGGGTGAGATCTAACTACAAGTATGTTCACAAACTATTCACTTCATAAATCCCAAGTGGGTCGGATTTCAGAATGTCACAACTCTTCCCCCCTTATAAAAATTTCGTTCTCGAAATTTACAAATCAAACTAACTATTCAAACAAGTGGGGGTATTAACGTTGCATTTGCTCTTCACTTTCTCACATCACGCCTTCTGTCCCATAGTGTTCCTAAATAATCTTGACCATCGGGATCGTCTTGCTTCTTAGAACCCATTCTTTCGGATCTTCAATCCTTACTGGTCGCTCAACATATAACATCCTGTCATCGACTTCTATCTCCTCATAATTCAACACGTGAATTGGGTCCGGTTCATATTTTCTCATCATTGATACGTGGAACACATTATGCACTTGCGATAAATTCAGCGAAAGTGCAAGGCGATAAGCTAAATCTCCAATTCCTTCTAAAATCTTAAAAGGTCCCACGTACCTCGAACTCAACTTCCCTTTCTTACCGAATCTGGATAGTCCTCTCAATGGGCGACACCTTAAGGAATACGTGATCCCCTACTTGAAACTTCAAAGGTCTTCGCCTTCTGTCTGCATAACTCTTTTGATGGCTTTGAGCTGTTTTCAGCCTTTCTCGAATTGCCTTAATAGCTTCAACTGACTGTTGAACTAATTCTGGCTCGGTTATACTCCTTTCTCCTACTTCATCCCAGCACACGGGCATTCTACAAGCTCTGCCATATAGCGTTTCAAAGGGCGTTATTCCGATGCTCTGCTGAAAACTATTATTATATGCAAATTCTGCTAAAGGCAATTGCTCTTTCCACTTATCCTGAAAATCTAATACACATGCCCTAAGCATATCCTCTAAAGTCTAAATCGTCCTCTCAGACTAGCCATCCGTTTATGAATGGTAAGCTATACTGAACTGCAGCTTTGATCTTAATGCTGTCTGTAGACATTTCCAAAAATTGATGGTAAATCTAAGATCACGATCTGAGGTAATCGTCACTGGTATCTCATGCAAACGAATTATCTGCTGCACATATAACTCAGCATATCGATCTAATGCGAAGTTTTTTCGTACTGCCAAAAAGTGTGCCGACTTTATCAACCTGTTGATAATCACCCAAATGGAGTCATGGCCTCTTTGGCTCCTTGGTAATCCTATCACAAAATCCATAGTTATATGTTCTCACTTCCATTCTGGGATTTTCAAAGGTCGCAATAATCCACCAGGCTTACAATGTTGTGCCTTCACTTGCTAGCACGTCAGACATTTAGCCACATATCTGGCTATATCTACCTTCATACCATTCCACCAATAGTACTGCCTCAAATTCTGATACATCTTGGTACTACCTAGGTGGATGTTATAACTACTATGATGCGCTTCCAACAAAATTTCCTCCTTAAGCTCCGCATCGTCAGGCACACATACTCGCCCACGGAACTTCAATATCCCGTCTTCGGATATTTGGAAGTTCGATTTTCTCTTGGTATCATTCATCTCTAGAATCCTTTGGATTTCTTGATCCGTAGACTGTAACGTCTTAATCTTAGCCTGGATCTTCGGTTCAATCCTTAGCGTGGCTAGCAAGCTCGAGACTTGACTTACTTCGAATCTAAACTCCGAGTCTCGCACTTTTTCTAACAATGCCCATTCCTTGACCATCAAGTGTGTAATGCTTGACTTCCGGCTCAATGTATCGGCTACCCGATTGGCCTTCTTGGGATGACATAATATATCACAATCGTAGTCCTTTAACAACTCCATCCATCGACGCTGCCTCATATTTAATTCCTTTTAAGAAAACAGATATTTGAGACTCTGATGATCTGTATATATCTAAAATTTCTCTCCGCATAAATAGTATCTCCAAATCTTCAGGGCGAATACTATTGCGGCTAATTCCAAATCATGCGTCGGGTAATTCAACTCATGCGGCCTTAACTGTCTTGACGCGTAGGCCACTACCTATCCATTTTGCATGAGTACACACCCCAGTCCTTTCAATGATGCATCACTATAAATTTCGTATCCTTCGGGTCTTGATGAAATAGTCAACACCGGTGCCGTTGTCAATCTATATTTCAATTCCTGAAAACTCCTTTCACATTTGTTGGTCCATTCAAACCTCGTTCCCTTTTTCAACAAATGTGTCAACGGTGTTGCTATTACCGAAAATCCTACCACGAAGCGTCGGTAATATCCTGCCAAACCCAAAAAGCTTCGAACCTCTGTTTCCATCGTCGGTCTTGGCCACTTCATTACTGCCTTAATCTTCATTGGATCCATTGAGATTCCTTTCCCAGAAATCACGTGTCCGAGAAATGTTACTCGATTGAGCCAGAACTCGCACTAGCATACAGTGCGTTCTCTCTTAAAGTCTACAAAACTCTACTCAAATGAAACTCATGCTCCACTAGGCTCTTCGAGTACACCAATATGTCTTCTATGAAAAAGATTACAAATTGATCTAAGAACTCTTTAAACACCCGATTCATTAAGTCCATAAAGGCAGCAGGGGCATTCGTCAATCCGAACGGCATTACTGTAAATTCATAATGTCCATATCTCGTTCTAAATGCCATCTTCGGTATATCCTCCTTCCTAATCCTCAATTGATGATATCCCGTTCTCAAATCAATTTTAGAAAACACCGAAACTCCTTGTAATTGATCAAACAAATCATCAATGCTCTGCAGGGGATATTTATTTTTGATCGTCACCTGATTTAGTTGCCTATAGTCAATACATAACCTCAACGATCCATCTTTCTTTCTCACAAATAAAACTGGCACTCCCCATGGGGACGCACTCGAATGAATAAATCCTTTATCTAATAATTCTTGCATTTGCACCTTTAACTCCTTTAACTCCGACAGCGACATTCTATAAGGTGCCTTAGAGATTGGCTCAGTTCTAGGGGCCAACTCGATTACAAACTCTACTTCTCTTTCTGGTGGCAATCCCGATAGTTCCTAAGGAAAAACATCGGGATAATCACACACCACGGCTATGTTCTCTAGCCTCGGCTACTTAGCCGTCGAATCTACTATAGCCGCTAGAAATCTTTGACACCCTTCATTCAACAACTTAGTCATTTTTAGCGACGAAATCCATGGAATCGAGGGTCCTCCTTAATTTCCTACAAATTTGAATTCCGAATATCCAACGGAATTAAATTGGATCACTCTGTTACTACAATCCATTACGGCCCTCTGCTTAGATAGCCAGTCTATACCCACTATTACATCAAAATCATACATAGCTAGAACCGCTAAATCAATCTTTTCCTTCCCTACCACCAATCACAATCTTACAATTCAAGCACCCCAACGAAACTAGCATCTTATCATTCAAGGGAGTCGTATCACATAACACAATATCAAGCAACTGCAGTTCTATACCAGTCAACTCAACAAATTACTCAGATATAAATGAATGTGATGCCCCAGGATCAAATAAAGCATACGCAGCATGGTTGCATAGAGAAACCGTACCTGTAACAACCCCTAGTGTGTTCTCAACCTCTCTTTTAGCCATGGCGTACACCCGTCCTTGCACTTGTGGCCTAGTCTAATTAGCTGTACGGGCCGATCCAGTCTGGTTCCCATTCCGGGGTGGCGGCAATGCAGGCGATCTATTCTGCCTGAGGTTGGGGCAAAACCTTATGTGATAACCAAATCCACCACATCCAAAACATGCTCTGCCCTTAGTTGGACAAGGTCCATTTCCATGTCTTTCCCTATACACCCGACATGGACCATTCTGATTACGGGCCGGCTTTCCTATATTCCTTCTAGCAGGAAGGACAAAACTCCGATTACCCATCATTGGCGTCTTCCCTAATTGATGGTTGTTCCTACCCTGGGCAAATCTCGACCCAGAAGCGGTGGTCCTAGCCGCCAAGTCTCGCTCATTCGCTTGAGCTCTGTCATAGATCTCATTATACCCTCTTAAATTCAATGAAATCATTTGGCTACTAAGGTCCGATTTCAAGCCATCTCGGAACCTTCGAGCCCTATCCAACGGGTCCTCAACCATCTTTGGGGCGAACTTAGACAACCGAGCAAATTCGGCCTCGTACTGATCCACTGTCCTCTGCCCCCTGTCGTAGCCTCATAAACTCAGATAATTTCTGTTCCCGGGTACTCTCAGAAAAATATTTACCATTAAAGGTTTTCACGAACATCGCCCAAGTCTGGGCTGTACCAGCCGGGAATATCATTCCTCTGGTAGCTTTCCACCAATCATTTGCATTTCCTTGCAATTGATATACCGCTAATGTCACTTTCTCCTCATCTGTACATCCCAATACCTCAAAAGCCTTTTCTAACTCCTCCACCCACAGCGATGCACTGTCAAGATTGCCTCTATCATCAAACTTAGGAGGCTTTAATTTCAAAAACTGTTCAACTAATTGGTGCATTTGCCTATTCGCATTCACCTGCCCCTGCCCTTGATTTCCATTATTATTATTGGTAGAAGCGGCCACAGCGGCGTCGGCAGCTTGGGCAATCATGGCAGCTCGTTCCTCAATCTGTTGTCCTATCAGATTACCCATCTATTCTAGGGTCCTCATGACTGCTTCCATTCTAAGATCTTCTGCAAGTCGAGCTCGGGCTTGCGAGCTAGATGGACCCCTAGTTCCTCTACCTCGCAAACTCATCCTCACGATTTCTACCACTCGACTATCTGCTATAATTTCACTCAGGAATTACAAACCTAGGCCAACTATGCCAGTCTAGTCCTAGGCAGTGAATTAACGCAATAATTCACTCAGTAGGCAATCAATCACCACAAGCACAAGGCCACAATCAATAGGGTCTGTGCACTTACCTCAGGTCCAGACGCACCTGCATTTCAATCATCACAACAATCAATTCACCTAACAATCACAACAAACACTCTCGAGGCACGTGTGGCTTATTCTGCCCCATGACTCGCTAAGATCTCCTTAAATTACTACCCCAGGGTCTCTGCTCCTTATTACTCCAAACTTCGACTAACTTAGATCGAGCGGTCCTCGCTCTGATACCAAATCAACAAGTGATGTCATGCCCCGAACCCCATTGAGCACGCAACACACTTCTCTAGTCGAATAAAGTGACGTCCCATAAAATCGCCGACCCAATTTAAACTTATCAGAGATTTATCTATCAGCGAAAGCCACAATCAATACCCAGACAAATATAACTGGGGTAAATAGGGGAGATCAAACACATCCATTTTCATCCAAACTTATATAATATTCACAATTTACAAACCATCATATACACAAGCACACCGAACTTCTACACTATAAACCACCGATATTCAAAATGATCGATAGCCTGGGTACCCTATTGCCCAAAAATGGAACACCTCAAAAAGCCTATTCCCAACCCCTACACTATCCCCTACACCCTTTGCTTGGCGTTTACTCCGAGTCTGATTCCTCGGCACTCGAGTCTGACTCCGCCTAAAGCGTTTGCTCCTCTGAGGACTCCGGTTCGACCTCGATCTCAATCGGGTTGTTTATATCATCCGACTCTGCTGGACTTTCAACCCGCTCCTCCTCAATAGGCTCCTTATCTGACTCGTCCTCTGGCACAAACATAGAATCATACCAGGGCTCATACTCAGGTATGTCCTCCGATTCTTCTTCAGGTTCATTTCAAGCTCCACTTCTGGGGTCTCTTCAGGTTCTGCTTCAAGGTCTTCATCTTCCTTTAGTATCACCTCGAGATCCACGTCCATAGGATCATACCCCACCTGGGATTCTTCCGGCTCCGGTTCATGCTCGGCCCCTGAAGGTTCAAGTGCAGCAGGTGCTTACTGAAGTCCAGACCGTGCCAGGCTAGTCTCTAGGCTCGTCATCTCGCCGTCGGGAGGAGGTATGGCAGATGGGTCCCCATCCCCAACTCCGTCAAAGGGGACATCGAAGCCACGGATGGGGCTAAAATCATCTACCCTGTCCCGAAAGTACCAGGCGATATATGTGTGGGCCTATCAGAGGGGTAGTCCTATGTCTACCTAAACTACCGTCGTATGCTTAACCCAAGTCATATTATTGTATATCGGGTACTATACAACACTGTGGTCAGTGTGCATCGGTACTCCAAAATGCTCAGGTGGTGGCGGTAGGGGATTCATTGCTTAGGTTGGGGTTTTGAAATTATTGGTTGAAATAACTATGAGATTATATCTTAATAAGTACACACCCTAAGTCCCACATAGGCTATCACGTACCTCTAGACAATCACAACCATAACCACACTCAGCTACGACATAACAGGCACATAACTCATACTTAGCTGGGCCTTTCAAGCGTGCAACATGCACGTTAGTCACAGCAACACCATTTCCAATCACATGCACGTTCTAATTACATTTCATGTATTCGCTCCGGCTTCATCACATTCTTTCCACCTAACTCGCCAGTGACCCGCGTAATGGCACCGCCTCAGGTTCACTGCGACTATCTCATTCTCGACTCGCCAGTGACCCGCGTAGTAGCACTACCTCAGGTTCTCTGCGACTATCTCATTCTCTACTCGACAATGACCTGCGTAGTAGTACCGTCTCAGGTTCACTGCGACTAACTCATAACAATACTTCATGGCACGAATAATGATACCGGCTCAGGCCATATATCTTGCCCGCGTAATGGTACCGCCTCAGGCTCATACACATCACCTACAACACAACCCGCGTAGTGATACCGCCTTAGGTTGGGCGTCCTCTAGTAATACCGAGCATCGTCCCACATAGTCATACTGCCTCAGGATGGATCAATTCCCCGCGTAATGATACTGCCTCAGGGATTTCCGTTATCACTCGTACCGCACCACACTCGCTTTCTCACTCATTCATATACTCAACACCCACATGCCCACATATTGGCCAATCACACTTGGCCCGTGCACGCATCAAATCACGCATTTCTCAAGCTCAATAAACATCCAACAGGCCAATTGACAGACACTTTCAATTCGACCTAAGCGTGCACATAATGAAGCACATTTCAATCAATTAAGTCACGGTACAACAAACATACAAGGGCGCTAAAGGGCCCACAAACACAGCAACTACATGGGCACAAAATTTAACATTTCCTCATCCATTTTTAGTTCGAATCGTCACCACAATTCAGCTATAAATCAATGCACTAAATCGATACTGTTTACCTCGAAATCGAACCATACGCTTGTCAATACGAGCCCAAATTCCAGCATCCAATGTCACACCATCTTTGCCTCGAAACATCATCATTTCACCATCTAAAATCAGCAAATACCAGCCCCTAAATCAGTCCACTCAATTAATCCCTAAACAACCCCTAATAACCCCTAAACGGCCCCTAATTAACTCGATTCAGCCCTAATTCGCCTGTTGATACCGAAGTCCTAAATAGAGTTTAGGGCGTGACTTACCCAAACTCTAGACTAGCTCAGGTAGAGTGGGAAAGCGGAGGCTGGTCGGTGACTTCACGCGGCACACGGTGGCGGCGAGCGGCTGAACTGCGGCGGCAGCGGCTTCCTTGGCCACTGTTCACGGCCACAAGGGGAGAGAGAGATCGTCGAGAGGGAGAGGGAGTGAGAGAGAGGGACAATGGCGTGAGGGTGTGGCTCGGTGATTGTGCGGCGGCGATTGGGTGGATGGCGACCGGTGAGCGGCGGCGCGGCAAGGGGGAGAGGCGGTCAGTCGGTGAGAGAGGGAGGGTTTGCCGAGAGTGGGAGGGAGAGAGTGAGGAGAGAGAGAGAGGAAATTTGGCTTTAAATAATCCAAGCCAATAATTGATATCCCAAATAACCATCTTGCCCTTCTCTCATAAATCCAATCAACGACTTAAATTCGATCTTATCTTGAGATCGATAATCCGGATCGAATCTTTTCCAAAATATCCAAGGACAATTTAGGAATTTCTCAAAAAATCCAAGCACAAAATTATCCAAAAATCTCTAATTCTAAGGTTAGGGCGAAATTATCAAAATGTCCTTCCCAAATTATATTGGCCTTAACAAACTTTCAGGGGTAAAATGGTCATTTTCCATTTCTCGCCGAAATTAAATTTTTCTAAAGGATTCGGACAAATCCGAGGCTACCTGGGCAAATGACAACATCGTCCAAATGATCCGTCGTGACTTTCTAAATTTTCAATGCTCAACTTGATCTCCAATTAATGACTAAGTTCTCAATAACGTAACTTGCGCGTATCTCAGACTAACGGGTGGCTTTTGGGGAAATTCGCACTTTGACCCCTGGCCGATAGTTAATCATGCCACGTACAAGTTTACTCGGGTCGTGCCGACCTCGGTTGTCACTTACTCGTGAGGATCGATCCCTAGATCCGACGGGCACGATCGTTTGGTATAGGTTTAGGGTCATTCGTCAATTCATTTCGTGGTCTAGCGGAATCACCCTCGATCCACTAATATGATAGTGGCGAACTGATCCCTGGTTATCTTTGGATCGGTCTACAGTGGTTCAAAATGTCACATCGACAATTTTCATGGTCGAAGGTCGGTTCACGATCAAGTTCTTTGGTCATGCGAATTTAAATCCCTAATGAGCCTTCCCCTAACGGTTAGTAATCCTGAAGTGATAAATTCTGGGCGAGATCTAACTACAAGCACGTTCACAAACTATTCACTTCATGGTTCGAATTTCAGAATGTCACACAACCTCTCCCCAAAGACACTTCAGATTGGGATGTTGAGAGTGAAAATATGATTTCATGACAGGAGGTCATCATTCAAAGAAGTGTATGTAATATTGTTTTATCTTATCCTGGAGGTTCTTAACTTGTAGACCCAAAGTTAGATATGATGAAATCCTTTTCTAGGCCTCAGAATGCCTATCCTTTGAATAGCCATTAACCAAGCCAACATCACAACCTTTTGAAAGACCTTATTGGATCAATTGGATTGTATACATTGCGAATATCTCCGAACACCTAAGGATTGGTTAAGAGAGATAAAATTGAGGGATATTAGAAAAGTTCCCTTTCAATCAAATGAAGGAAAGACCAAGTTCATAGATCGAAACAATTCCTTTCTAATGAAGGTCTTCCAAATGATCATTTCAAGCATTTCTTGAAAGTTTGCAAGTATTTTGTTCAAATAATTCCTTGAAAAAGAAATTTGATTGTCTAAAATGCATACAAAGAATGCATATTTCAAAATCAGGTTTCTAAAGTTTTTGGTTAACTTAAAACCAAGTTTTCAAATAGTTTGTGGTAAGCTAAAAGAAAAATCACATTTCAAACGGTTTTGATTAATTTCAAAACTACTTTTCAAAATAGTTTTTGGTCAACTAAAAACCATATCAAGGATAGTGAAATCTCAAAATCACAAAACTCACAGTTAAGGCATTCATTGAAGTTTTTCCTAAGGTCCCATTGATGAGGAACCACTAGGCAAAATCCAAGTCCAATTGGCAAGGAGCCTTTAGGTAATTTCCAAAATCCTACGAGTGAGGAGCTACATGGCAAGTCTCCAAAATTCACTCCTATTAGCAAAGAGCCTTTCGGCAATTTTCAAAGTCCTACTGGCGAGGAGCCACTAGGCAAATTTCAAGTCCTATTGACGATGAGTCACTAGACAAATATCAAAGTCCTATTTGATGAGGAGTCACTAGGCAAATTCCAAAGTCTTATTTAGCGAGGAGCGACTAAGCGAATTCCAAGGTCATATTTGGCGAGGAGCCACTAGGCAAATTTCAAGTCCTATTGGTGAGGAACCACTAGGCAAATTGCAAGTCCTGTTGGTGAGCAACCACTAGGCAAATTTCAAGTTCTACTGACGAGGAACCACTAGGCAAATTTCAAAGTCCTATTTGATGAGGAGTCATTAGGTAAATATATGAAGTCGTACTGGTGAGAAACTACTAGGCAAATTCAAGTCCTAAGGTGAAGAGCCGCGAACGTTCATGGTTCGTGAGTTCGTCCTTAAACCACGAAATTAGAATAATCATCATAATCATCACTACCATCAATTCATGCCCTTGGATAAGCAACAAAGAAACTCTCACATACAGGTAAGTTTCTCTCCCTCAATCATTAAGGACCTTTCAAAAAGTGTTCTGAAAAGAGAACTGTTGGATTAGATCACGAATTTCAAAAGCAAAGACCCTAATCAGTTGTTGTAAAATTTCCATCTGATCTTGTTTAGTGAGTCGACTAAAAATTTAGGTGTCACCTTATCTTTGAGATCAACCTCTAACGAGCTCAATCTCAAAGAGGGGCAGCTGTTAGCACCTAATTTTTCGCTCATTTTTTAATATTTTCAAAAATTTCAAAATTAGGTCTAGGAATCTTGGCCAAGCCTAGAAACCTATTTCTAAACCAAAATATACTTTTTTTAGCATTTTTCCTTAATTTCTTTTAGTCAAAATAAGCGAGAAAAACAAAAAAAAATAGCAAATGGAATCAGAAAATTCCATAAAAATAGTCATTAGTCTTATTTTAAATCTAATTTCATAAATACGTTGTCAATTTTGAAAAATCTCAATCAGGTATATGTTTTTCCCAAAATTGGGCAAAATTAAACCGAAATTGAACCAAAAATGCAATTAAATTTTTTCTAGCCATTTTTAAGTCATAGTGTCTTCACAAAAATTGATTTTGGGACCTTGAATTGCATAATGGTCAGTCCAATTGCACAATTTGATATAAAAATAAAAAATTCCCAAAATTTGATTGAAAATTAAGAATTTTGAACCCGAATTGGGAATCGTGCCAAATATGAAATTGTCGAAATATGAGACTATCATTTATAGGGTTAATCAAACTTGGGTAATTCAATTTTAGCATCTATTTTGCCTAATCAGGTCATTAGGACATTGAATTGAGAAAAATCCGAATAACCCGGATATGAAATTTGGAAAATTTTGGACAAGGTTATATCAAAAATTGGGGAAAAACATATGTTTAGGTTCAAAATGTGATGGGAAATTCAATTTTGGGGTCGAATTTAGAAAATTTGGTCGAAATCGGACTTAATTTGCAAATTTATACAAAATCGGAACTGCCGGGTCGGGCTGGTCAACCCGACCCGAACAGTGCATCTTCTTCACCCAACTTTGCCCAGACCAAACTAAACCTAGAAAAACAACTTGTGCCCGTGACTTCACCGATCATTCTTGATCAAACTAGCACATGTTATTTGGTTTTGCTAGCTGAAAAATGTCTAGCTGGCACCGGTTAACGACCCTAACCGATTGAAAGTCGGTTCCAACTGAATTTGAGCACTGAATTTGAGCGGGAAATCAATCAACAAAAAACGAAAAAAACTGAAGAAGGAAAGGAGAAGGTGTTCGAAAAATTTCAAGGAGAGAGGAGAGAGGGAAATGATTGCAAAAGAAAGCCCAAACGAGAGAGGTTGTGCGTAGAGTTCTTGGGAGTTGAGCGACTGGCATTTTTCTGGCGAAAAAATGCCGGCAAATTAGCTTCAATCGTGGACCTCCGCACCTGAGAATTCAGAGACAAAGTTGATCATCAAGGCCTAAAAATCAAGCTCGGTTGGCGAATTTAGCTATTGTCTGGCGAAGCAGAGGTCACAAACTGAGAGATCAATTGTCGAAGAATAGTCCTATGGTGGTAGATTAGCTCGGAGACTCCTATTTGCCCTTCGATGAAGCAGGTAAACTTCGTTCATCGTCACAGTTTTCCCGATTGTCCAGAATAGGTTTTTAGTTCAATCGTGTATGTACTTCTCGATTTTAGCTATGATTGATGATTAAAACATGTTCTGATAACATATTTCATTATTTGGTTGCATTTTGATAGATAAATCCTGCATAAACCGAGTCGGCCATGGTTGTTGAACTTCGCCGGTGCTTCCCCAACTTGACTAGAACGTCACCATGACCGTAGGTCATCCAAGTCAGTTTTCCTTGATATTGATTGATGTTTTTCTAGTATTTTGAGTCAGTTTAGACGGTTAGGGCGATTTGAATGGTGATTTGAAATATGGAAATGTTGTTTAGGTTAGAGATGGTTTAGGTTTTTTCGATCGGTTTTCACCCGTCGACGAACGTCCGACGGCGTTCTAATAAGACTAAGTTGATAATAGAACATGTGGACTTGATGATGGTGTAAGTGGAACGGCGAAATAGTCGCCGGAAGGTCACCGGCAGTAAGCCCGAACCGATGACCTTGAGAATGTTAAATGTGGAACAATGCACACCAACCGTTTGTAAAAATGCCTCAACGAATTTGAGCCAAAACGGCACCGTTTTGGCTTGCCATGCCTGCTGGAGAAGAAGATTGGTGCCGACGCTAGTGTCGGTTAGTTCGGTCTCGGCCGAACTAGTCTGAACCAGTCCAGTCCGGTTCAATTCCCCGGCGGGAAATAAAAAATTCAAATAAAAAATCAAATAAAATCAAATAAAAATTAGGAAAATCAGAAAATCAAACAAAAAAATAAAAAAATCAGAAAAAATAGAAAAAAATTAGAGAAAATAAAAAAATCATAAAAAATTAGATTTCTTTTTAGAAAATTATAATTTCGGGAATTTTAGAGAAATTCATAAAAATTCCAAAAATTCTTAGAAAATTCATAAAAAAGTTCAGAAAATTCAGAAAAATCATAAAAAATAGAAAATTCGAAAATCCATAAACAAATTTTCAAATTTCAGAAAATTCAAAAATTTTGTAGAAAAATAAAAAATTCAATTTCTCAGTTAATGAAATTAGGATTAAACACTTTCCAAAAAAAAGAAAAAAAATCGAGAATTCCAAAAATTCACAAAATGGCCCAAAATCATTGTGGCCAACCTCAGGAAGTGATATTTGAATTTTCGAAAGTGCCTAAGTGGCATTTCTAGAAAAACCCCTAAAAAACCCTAAACCCGAAAATGCACCATTAAATGAATAAGCCTCTAGGGCTTCATTAAGATTTAGATGTTTTACTTGATTTTCATTTTTAGTGGCCAAATTAGGGTTGCTATGATTGATTTGCCATTGATTGCACATTTAATTCTTGGGTGCTTAGTTGTTTGTTCATGATTAGATTAGTGAATTGACCTTAGGAATACGTGTGACACGTTAGACATGCCATATCGTTCTTAGGTACTGAAAGGGCATTAATGGTCTCAATTTGGGATCATTAACGTAACTAAGTCCCTTATCCAGAATCTCTGATTTGTAAGATTGTGGTATTTCTTCTGTACCTCAATTAGATTTCAGTCAACCTACTGTAAATGACTAGTGGCGACTCCAAGTTCAAGTTTAGATCAAATAAACCCTGCTATCACGTGAGGTATGGTCTGAGAGAGACCCGTATAGAAAATACCTCCATTTAGTATGCAAGAGCATGGCGTGACAGTTTCCAAGTAACTGGCATATTCCTATGCTACTTTTCCTTGTCAACTTTACATCCAGCACGGTCAGCATTAGAATAACTAATAAGTCTAAAATCTGCTCCCTTTGAATACCAAAGACCTAACATTGGATAAGTTCTAATGTATTTGATTATCCTCTTAACTGTTGTGAGATGTAATTCTTTTGGATCAGATTGAAATCTGACACACATATAGGCACTAAATAATATATTAGGTTGAGAAGCAGTAAGGTATAGTAATGATCCTATTATGCTTCTATACACCTTCTGATCAACTTGTTTACCACTCTCATTTTTGTTCAATTTGGATGAATGAGACATTATAGTGTCTGTTTTCTTGATGTTCTGCAGTCTGAACAATGTTTAGTTTCTGAATATGCTAATGTGCAGTGTAAACAATAATATAAAGATAGATTAGGGATAGAGAAAACTACAAAGAAGAAGTTATAGTGGTTCGGCTTAGATCAAGCCTACGTCTACTCTCTCATGCTAATAGGCTACTAGCTAGATTCCACTATATGATCAAAAGGGATTACAAGTTCTGTGCGATAACACTCGGTGAATGATAGAACTCTCTATCTCACACAATCACTCTTACATAATATCTTTCAAAATCTTAGTATTTAGCTCATGAAAGACAAGTAATAGAATTGGAATGTGCTCAAACTTTGGACTTATTGATTCTTGATTTCGTTTCTTGTCTTCTACTCTTCATTAATCTCCTTTTATACTCCTCTAATTCCAAACTAATCGTTGGATAGTTTTCAGAGGATCATCTTCCAATCTCCACCTTGGACAGATTTGTATAAAATGGATTGAGTAGTCGTTGGTTGACAAAATCTGAATCCCACTAAATTTGATCGCCCATATAACCAGAATCTTGATTTCCATAAGTAGAGCTTTATCCATTGTAATATATACTTGCTATAATGTTTGATTGTTAATCAATTAGCCTTAGATTGAGTCAATCAAAATTTTCATTTTGTGAAATCTAAGTCAAACCACTAGCCGTTATGTTCGGTCCGAATAAATTCTAAGTCTAAAGAATTTCTGGTTCTTGCTTTTCAGTCAGAAACAAAATCAACGTAAGTCTTCGGCAAAGTTTGAGTCCTTCAAAATTAGAATTTGAAGTTCTCTGACATCTTAAGATAAAGTTTGAGTGTCTATTTCAGTAGAGTCTGAATTTCTCATTCTGAAACTCGTAGAGTTTAAAGTTTTCCTTATGAACCTCGTAAAGTTTGAGCATCTAGAAAGTTAAGTTCTCTTGAAGTATTAAAGTTACCACTTCCAGAATATATTTATCTGAAACAAAATACTTCAGAGTACATATCAGATTTACAAGATTAGCATGGATAGTTTTGTCAACTTCAAAATATATTAGGAAATTTCCTTAACACTTTTCATCCATGAATTTAATCCTTTCTTTATATGTGGTTGATATCATCAGAACTTTTAA
The DNA here is from genome assembly GCA_031216405.1 of Syzygium malaccense. Classification (NCBI taxonomy): domain Eukaryota; kingdom Viridiplantae; phylum Streptophyta; class Magnoliopsida; order Myrtales; family Myrtaceae; genus Syzygium; species Syzygium malaccense. Next base: position 19,627,609 of record CM062254.1, read on the forward strand.
TTATGTCGGTCCCTACATGATTTATACACCATGCAATATTTTTTTCATTTCTCAATAATGAGTTTATGTGGAAATAACTTTGCTTTGAAGGAGGTCACTCACTTGAGATTAGAAGTTCAACAAGTCTTGGGACAATTGGACATAGTGTGATGGCAATCAAGGATTTGAGGTTGGCGCCGAGGAGGAAGAGGCGATTGAGTGAAGATGAGAAGGATGGAGTCATAGCCGAACTGAAGGCATTCTTGATCGCAATGAGAGGGTCTCATCTGAAGTTGAAGAATCGTCGACTAGGGTAGAGAAAGCTATAGTGAAACTGCATACTGGAAGAGACAATGGAAAATTTGAGAGTCACTTTAGATACTGGGTAGGGTTTAATGTGTTTTGGTTCGGTTTGGGTTGTTTAGCTTCGGTTATAACCCAAAGTGAACTGTAACAACACCCACACACTTGAACTGTTACTCGAAGTAGATTGAGGCCCAACCCAAAAAAGACTTGAAAATCTTGAGTCAGTTTGGTTTAGGCGAGGCTTTTTTGACAGCCCTAGATACGAGAATAGAGGCTTAGCTATATGAAAGCTCATGAAACACATGTAAATCAGATTTGTGTCTCGTAAATTACATGTATAGCTATTGACACCTATAATTAATTAGGTTGTCGACGGTAAAAATAAATAAAGTAACGGAGAAAAATGTGTGAAGGTTGTCAGGAAGTAACATAACCCATAAAAGGTTGTTTACATAAGTAGACAACTGGCAAGCATTGGAATATCTTGATGAGAAATTTGAAAATTTGAAATTGAAAAGACTGGAATCGTAGAAGAGGTAAGCGCCACCTGAACTTCCATACCGAAGGTCATCGATGAAAATTTCTATAGGGAGCCTAGGTCATCGAAGCTGTCGATGAGAAAAGAAAAAAGGATAGATGTCAAGATGAAAAGAGATCGATGATGGTTATGGCATAGGAAAGGACAGATGTCAAGACAAAAAGAGATCGATGATGGTTATCGCATAGGAAAGGACATGTGTCAAGATGGAAAGAGATCGATGATGATTATCATATAGGGAAGGACAAGTGTCAAGACGGAAAGATATCAAGAATGGTTATCGCATATGGAATGACAGATGTCAAGACTGAAAGAGATCGATCACGGTTATCGCATAGGGAATGACAAGTGTCAAGATGGAAAGAGATCGATCACGGTTATTGCATAAGGAAGGATAGGTGTCAATAAGGAAAGAGATTGATGCGATGGAAGGACTGTTAGTGGTCTGCCCTAAGAATCAATCAATGTTGATACTCTAATATTAGTTATGGATTAGGTTGTGTCGAAAAATTGACATTCACTAACTTAGGTAGTCATAATGTCTTACTAGAGACCGTTTATGACTTGTGGACCAAAAAAAGTTTTGAGCACACTGCTAATGTTTAGTGAACTTACAGGATCGCACATAATAGTGAACGGACTTAATATTTTCTGTGTGCCTTGATCTACTTAAGAAGTGGAATTTAATTTATTCTCTTATTTAAATTATCTATGCGGTCGTATGCATTATCAGATAACGATTAAACGTATGATTAAAGGTGGATGGTTTGGCGGGCCTAAATCGCCCGGCTCACTTTTTTTAATTCCGCTGGATAATGAGGTTGTATAAATAGATAGAGAATCGTTCTCTGTCTAGGGTTTTTTCGACAGAGTATCAAAAATAGAAAGGCGTTGAAGAAAAGAAACTTCAAGATCTTTCGCTAGCACGTGGATCATTGGAGAATTCCGTTCGTGTGTGGATACTGGTAGAGGCGCAATACTTGGGGCGCTAATCCAGACACAATCGGCTGCCGATTTATCTTCGATCTGCCAAAGGTACATTTCGAAATTCCTTTTCGATTTCAATATACACATGTATCCTGTCTAAGGTTCTATATTCCGCTGCGTTGTTTTTCGTTGATGAACCCAACAGTGGTATCAGAGCTACTTGTGATATATTGAAGTTGAATCGGAAACCCTAATTGTTGATACATATGATGTATGCCTGAAGTGAGTCTAAATTAGGGTTAGATGAATTTGAAATACGAATTGATATGATCAATTAAGAAGGAACGAAGCAGGGATGGGTCGATCCTGTTCCGCTCACGTCAAGGCAGAGACAGCGTTGCGCCTGGGCTGTTTCCCGAGGCGGAGATGACGGCGCGCCTTGGTTGTTGCCCGAGGCGAAGACCGCAGGCAGAGACGGCGGGCGGAGACGGCGGTGCGTCTGGGCCTATTGCCCGAGGCGGAGACGGCAGCGTGTCTAGGTCTGTTGCCCAAGGCAAAGATGGCAGCGCATCTAGTCATCCAGCGTGTCAAAGACTCGAGGCGTCCGGCCAGATGCGTATGGTGAGAGCGCGGGAGGCGGTAGCAATGGATAGTCTCCCGAGAACACAGAATTGAGAATTATGTCTAGTTTTCGGGGCTCTCCTCATAAAACAGAATTACAGATTCTGTCTAGCTTTCCGAGGCGCTGCCCCTGAGCCCCCGCAATGGGCGCTGCCTCTTCGAACCCTGCTCGCTGATCAGTAACAGGGCTATCAAAACAGTTTTGGGCCTTGAGGCATAGTGTTTGGGGATAAGATATGATATGTCAACCCCAATAACCAAGAGTTGTATTCGATACAATTGACAAAGAGTTGTCTGCCTAAATAACTTAGTCTTAAGCGGTAAGCCAAAGTTTACTCGAGTCTTGGTCAAATATGGATCTTGGTCCACTATACTTATTGGGACACATGTTATAAAAAGTATAATGGGAGTTTATTATTTATAATATTAATGAACAATTCACTTTGCATATTTGTTGTAGATAACGGCAAATAGCTCTGCATCACACTTTTCACTGCGATCTATCCTTGAGAAGGACAAATTGAATGGTTCAAACTTCTTGGACTGGTATAGAAGCTTGAGAATTGTTTTCAAGCAGGAGAAAAAGGATTATGTCCTGGAGAAACCACTCCCTCATAAAGCACCTCCTTCCAACGCTTCCTATGTTGAAAGGAATGCTTATCAAAAGCATAAAGGTGATGCATTGGATGCATCATGTCTAATGTTAGCTACCATGAACTCAGACCTTCAGAAGCAGTTTGAGAACGTGGATGCTTATGATATGATCATAAACCTGAAAAATTTGTTTCAGGAGCAGGCACGCACTGAAAGGTACCAAATGGTAAAGACCTTAATTGAGTGCAAACTAGCAAGTGGGAGCTCAGTTAGCCTACATGTCATAAAGATGATAGGTTATATTGAAAACCTGAAACGACTGAGCTCTCCCATTAGCCAAGAGTTGGCTACTGACATTATTCTTCAGTCATTGCCTCAAGATTATGACACGTTTATTATGAACTATAACATGTATAATCTGAATAAGTCTTTGACTGAACTGCATGAGATGCTCAATATTGCTGAGCAGAATATCAAGAAGGACCCTACTCCTAATGTTCTCATGGTACAAAAGGGGAAAAGCTTTAAGAAGCCACTTAAGGTTAAGGGTAAGGGCAAGGGCACTAAGCCCAAACCCAAATCCAAGACCAAATCGGATCCAACTGCTGATGCTGTATGCTTCCATTATGGTGAGAATGGACATTGGAAGAGGAATTGCAAGAAATATTTGGAAGATCTAAAGAAAAAGGGAAGTGAGACTTTTGATTCAGGTATTTATATTATAGAAGTAAATGTTACTACTAGTTCTACTTCATGGGTATTAGATACCAGTTGTGGTACTCACATTTGTATGGATGTGCAGGGTCTAAAACGAAGTAGAACACTTGCAAAAGGTGAAGTGGAACTACGAGTTGGAAATGGAGCAAGAGTTGCTGCATTAGCCGTAGGAACATATGATGTAGCTTTACCTTCTGGCATGATTTTAGAACTAAATAATTGCTACTATGTACCTGCTATACGCAGGAATATTATTTCTGTTTCTTACTTGGACAAGGAAGATTTCTGTTTTGATATAAAGAATAATAGTTGTTCGTTTTATCTTAATGGATTATTTTATGGTAGCGCCCATATTGTGGATGGGATATATGTTCTAAATCTTGATGTGCCAATCTATAATATAAATACAAAAAGATTTAAATCTAATGATTTGAATTCAACCTATCTATGGCATTGTCGATTAGGCCACATAAACGAAAAACGAATTCACAAGCTTCATAGCGATGGACTATTAAATTCATTTGATTTTGAATCAATTGATACATGTGAATCTTGTTTAGTTGGAAAAATGACAAAAGCTCCTTTTACTAATCAAAGTGAGAGGACAAAAGAATTATTGGCCCTTATACATACTAATGTGTATGGACCACTAAGTTCTATAGCCAAAGGAGGTTATCAGTATTTCATTACATTTACTGATGATTTCAGTAAATATGGATATGTTTACTTGATGAAACATAAGTCCAACTCCTTTGAAAAGTTCAAGGAATTTCAGAATGAAGTACAGAATCAACTTGGCAAAAATATCAAGGCTCTTCGATCTGATCGAGGAGGAGAATATTTAAGCCAAGAGTTTAATGATCATCTCAAAGAGTATGGAATTATTTACGGCTCTCTCCTCCTGGAACACTACAATGGAATGGTGTCTCTGAGAGGAGAAAATGAACTTTGTTAGACATGGTTCGATCAATGATGAGTCATTCAGATCTTTCATTATCTTTCTGGGGATATGCACTCGAGACAGCTGTATTTACACTAAATAGAAGTCCATCAAAAGCTGTAGAGAAGACACCATATGAGATGTGGACAGGAAAAGTTCCTAGTATGTCTTTTCTAAAGATTTGGGGTTGTGAAGCTTATGTAAAATGTTTACTTTCTGATAAGCTTGGACCTAAATCTGATAAATGCTTCTTTGTGGGATATCCTAAAGAAACGAAAGGATATTACTTTTACAATCCATCAGAGAACAAAGTATTTGTTACTTGAAATGGTGTCTTTTTAGAGAAAGAGTTTCTTACTAAAGGAACCAGTGGGAGTAAGGTAAACCTCGAAAAAGTTATAGTACCACAAGAGGGTGTTTCAGTTCATGAGGAATCTCAATTAGATCTACAAAGAGTTGTAGAGTCTACTTCAGTGGCACCTATAGTTTATAGGTCTGAAAGAACACATCGTGAGCCTATGAGATATGGCTTTCATGTGACAGAATACCGTCATCTATTGTTAATAGAAAATGACGAACCTACGACCTATACAGAAGCTATGATGGGCCCAGACTCCGATAAATGGCTTCAGGCCATGAAATCTGAAATGGGCTCAATGTATCAAAACAAAGTTTGGACTTTGATTGATCCACCTGAAGGTGTCAAACCTATAGGGTGCAAGTGGGTTTTCAAGAAGAAAACAGATATGGATGGAAATGTTCACATCTATAAAGCACGGCTAGTAGCTAAAGGTTTCAAACAAACTCATGATATTGACTATGATGAGACATTTTCGCCAGTGGCCATGCTTAAGTCCATTCGGATTATCCTAGCGTTTGCTGCATATTATGACTATGAGATATGGCAAATGGATGTAAAGACAGCTTTCCTTAATGGAAAACTAAAAGAGGATGTGTATATGACACAACCTGAAGGCTTTACATTACCAGATAACACTGGGAAGATATGCAAGCTTCAACGTTCTATTTATGGATTGAAGCAGGCATCACGGAGCTGGAATATTTGTTTCGATGAAACTGTCAAAGAGTTTGGCTTCATCAGAAATAAAGAAGAAGCTTGTGTATACAAGAAGTCTAGTGGGAGTGCAATTGTATTTCTAGTGTTGTATGTGGATGACATACTACTCATTGGAAACAACATTCCTATGCTTTAGTTAGTTAAGACATCGATAGGAAAATTTTTCTCCATGAAGGACATGGGAGAGGCAAACTATATCTTGGGGATCAGGATCTATAGAGATAGATCTAAGAGACTTATTGGACTGAGTCAAAGTACATATGTTGACAAAGTCATCAATAGGTTTAATATGCAAGACTCCAAGAAAGGTTTTCTCCCGATGACACATGGCATAAGTCTTAGCAAGACTCAGTGTCCTTCAACACAAGATGAGTGAGACCGCATGAGTAGGATTCCTTATGCATCAGCTGTGGGATCCATCATGTATGCTATGTTATGCATTCGTCCCAATGTTGCTTATGTATTGAGCATGACAAGTAGATACCAGTCAGATCTAGGGAAACCTCACTAGATTACTGTAAAAAATATCCTTAAGTACTTGAGAAGAACTAAGGATTTATTCTTAGTCTATGGAGGTGAGGAATAGATCATTGTAAGTGGTTACACTGATGCTAGTTTTCAAATCGATAAAGACGACTTTCAATCGTAGTCAAGTTTTGTTTTTTACGTGAATGGTGGAGTGATGTGCTGGAAGAGTTCCAAGCAGGACACTCTTGCAGATTCTACGACAGAAGCTGAGTGTATTGCTACTTCAGAAGCATCAAAGGAAGCTGTTTGGATTCGAAAGTTCATAGAAAAACTGGAAATTAGTCCTACTAGTTTGAATCCAGTGGACCTCTATTGTGATAGCAATAGGGCCATAGTTTTGGCTAAAGAGCCTAGGTCTCACCAGAAGACCAAATACATACTTAGGAAGTATCATCTCATTCGAGAATTCATTGAAAGAGGTGATGTCAAGATGTGCAAAGTTACAACGGAGTTGAATACAGCTGATCCGTTGATAAAGGCTCTTCCACAACCTAAGCATGAACGTCATTGTAATGCTTTAGGCCTTAGACACATTAGTGATTGGTCTTGATGTAAGTGGGAGTATATGTGATATACATTTTCATTGTTCATTAATAAAATATATATTATATTTGATTTCGATTTAATTTTAGTATATAATTGAATGTGAAATCTTTATCCCCTGAATATTGAATATCCTTAATAGATAATCAAATACGTGATTTGATCGTGAAACTCTATTAATAGAGTGGATATTAATATTCTAAATATCTCTAGTCAATTGCCATTATGCATTGGGAAGAAAATGGTGTTTGAGACTAGCATGTGAATCAACTGATGACCAAGTTTCACGGGTCATGAATATAGAGATATAAAGTTGATCACATGGAATACATGTTAGAGAATATTGTATTGGACAAACCCACTATGAGAATACTGTAGGATTGTTATATAATGTCATAAGTATTTCTCATCACAATTATAGAGTATAGTCCTTTGACCTGAGTCTGCCATGGTTTCCTAGACGTGGATTGGCATGCTTTAACATTTCCAAACGTTAGCCGTAACAGGTGATTATAAAGGTAATGGCTGGGCATGTCATGAATCATGCTGAGTGATGTGAGTAGACAAGATGGGATTTGTCCCTCTCATATAACGAGAGTGTGATTTCCTGGCCTCCCGTAGAGTTGAGACGGTGAAATGCATGGCCATGCTCAAGTGAGTTGAAGAGTCAACTACTTATTTTGACAGTCTAACTGCGGTATCGAGAAAATGAGTTTAAGCTATATAAGGATGACACTTGTCCTGCCTTATGCTTAACTTGGAAATCAAGTGACAAAGGGGCTTAGTTTATATGATTGGTTCTAGTGCAAGTGGGAGATTGTTAGTAGTCTGCCCTAGGAATCAATCAAGGTTGATACTCTAATATTAGTTGTGGATTAGGTTGTGTCGGAAAATTGACATTCACTATACTTAGGTAGTCATAATGTCTTATTGGAGACCGCTTATGACTTGTGGGCCAAAAAAAGTTTTGAGCACACTGCTAATGTTTAGTGAATCTACAGAGTCGCACACAATAGCAAACAGACTTAATATTTTTTGTGCGCCTTGATCTACTTAAGAAGTAGATTTTAATTTGTTCTCTTATTTAAGTTATCTATGCGGTCGTGCGCGTTATGAGATAACGATTAAACGTACGATTAAAGGTGGATGATTTGGCGGGCCCAAATCGCCCGGCCCACTTTTTTCAATTCCGCTGGATAATGAGGTTGTATAAATAGATAGAGAATTGTTCTCTGTCTAGGGTTTTTTCGATAGAGTATCGAAAATAAAAAGACGTTGAAGAAAAGAAACTTCAAGATCTTTCGCTAGCACGTGGATCATTGAAGAATTCCGTTCGTGTGTGTGGATACCGATAGAGGCGGAACACTTGGGGCGCTAATCCAGATACAATCGGCTGCCGATTTATCTTCAATCTACAAAAGGTACGTTTTGAAATTCCTTTTCGATTTCAATATACACATAGATCCTGTCTAGGGTTCTATATTCCGTTGCATTATTTTTCGTTGATGAACCCAACAAGGACAGCTATCAAGAAGGAAAAAGATTGATGACGGTTATCGCATAGAGAATGACAGGTGCCAAGACAAAAAAAGATAATATCGATGGCGGTTAATGGATAGGTGTCATAAAATGAACGGTGAAGATGACATCAACAGTAGTTATTGAATATGATATCAGAATGCGGTTATCAGACTCACGGTATAAATACTGACTGAAAGCCAGAAAAAGCCCCCCGCAAACTCAAATTAAAATGTTGTTTTTCAATCATCTTTATTTTCCAGTATTGCGCTTTTAATTTCCCTAGTTGTAGTCATCTACATTTTAAATACAGAAGTTTTGTAATGTCGTATTGATGGAGTTCGGATGCGGCTAGTTAGTGACCGGACGAATTTGTCTAAATCGATTATAAAGTTTGAAGCTCTTATTAGCCAAATCTCGTCATGGTATAAATTTGTGTTGCTGATTGAAATAAACAAGCTTTTTGTTCATGCTTGGATATCTCTTGTCTGGAGTTAGCCACAGAACCTGGTCTCTTCTCATTAAGAACTGAAGAACGACTTTCGATGAATTATATTTTGTCACGGGAGCATTTCCGGAGAACCATAATTTTGGCACGCTCGATGGGACCTATGTGGTCAATTTGAGGAGTTACAACGGCACAAACAAGAAGTCAAAGCTAGTTGGATCATAGCAACAACATTGCAAGAAGCAGTGCACCTTTGAATCCTGTTGTAGAGCGGGTGACACATGTAGAGTTATCGAATGGATAGACAATGGCAGAACAAGGATAAATAGGAGAGATGGATATCCCCAAACATCTCACTGAGGAATAAGAAGGCAATTGAAACCAAATCCAGTCACAATTGCTACTATGAGGAGAATCATTGAAGAACAACACAATGATTTAGCCAATTTGGTTAGTAGATGTGTAGTCGATACTGTTAGGCCATTGATTATCAATACGGTATAGGAGATTACCAACGGTCAAAGCCTATCAATTGGTTTTACTCAGCCACAGACTGTTCCTATTGTTCCTCCCGGCACAATCGAAAGTCTTGGTCAGCCCACTGCCATACTTCCTAGCATTGGAATCACAGGGCAAGCTACGTCTCTTACACTAGTAGGGATTCTTTAAAGGGGAGTGTTGACACTTGATTTTTAACTCATTTTTTAAATTTTTCAAAACTTACAAAATTAGGATTAGGAACCTTGGCCAAGCTTAGGAACCTATTTCTAATACAAAAATAATTTTTTTAGAATTTTTCTCAATTTTTCTTTAATTTCTTTCAACCAAAATAAGAGAGAAAATCAAGAAAAATGGCAAATGGAGTTCACAAATTCCATACAAATAGTCATTAGTTTTCTTTTAAATCCAATTTCATTAATACAATATCAATTTTGGAAAATTTCAATTAGGAATGTGTTTTTCCCAAAATTGGGTAAAAACAAGCCCAAATTGAATAAAAAATTCAATTGAGTCATTTCTAGTTATTTCTAGGCTATATTGTCTTCACAACAAATGATTTTGAAACCTTGAATTACATAATGGTTGGTCCAATTTCACAATTTACCAAAGAAATCAAAAAGCCCCAAAATCCAATTGAAAATTAGGGATTTTTAGCCCAAATTGGGAATCATCATCAATTTGAAATTGTCGAATTATAAGACCATCGTTTCTAGGGTTAATTAGTTATGGGTAATCCAATTTTAGCATCAATTTTGCCCAATCAGGTCATTTAGATATCAAATTGAATAAAAATCCTAAATGATCCAAATTTGCAATTTGAGAATTTTGGATTTAATTGTGACAAAATTTAGGGAAAATCACATATTTAGGTACAAAATATGATGAGGAATCCAATTTTGGGGTTAAAATCAGAAAGTGGGGTTAAAATCAGGTCAAATTTGTGAAAATAGACCAACCCGAGTTTGCCGGGTCGGCCGAATCGACTCGACCCGAGTCGGGTCGGTCTCCTTCCTTACCCGACTTACCCAGAACACTATAAACTCAGAAAAAATATCTCTGGCCTTGCTTCTTCACCACCTTATCCAGACTGATTAAGCATGTGTTAAACTTCGATTCCAGCTATAGAATCTCCAACTGGCATCAGAGATTCGATCTAATAGACTCAAAAGCCGATAATAGCAAACTTTGGGCGCGAAATCAAGCTAGAAAAGGAGGAAAATACATTATCCCACACAAGGAAGGTGTTTGATAATTTTTCTAAGAGAAAGAGAGGGAGAGAATGAGCACGCGAGGGAGAGAACGAGTGTAAGCGTGAGTTGAGACTTCTAGGGCTGACCGATCGGTGCTTTTTCGACCTTTTCAGGCAAAGCTGAAGCCACCGGTTGGGAGTCTAAGTGTTAAGGAAGAGCTCCATAGTTGTCATTAGCCTCGGAAATTTCATTTGATCCTCCTACGAAGAAGGTAAAGTCCGATCATGCTCACAGTCTAATAAATTTTCCAGAACAGGTTTTAGCTTAATCATGTATGTTTCTTCGTGAATTTTACATGTTAGATGCTTAAAACATGTTCTAATCACATTTTCATTGCTTGCTTGCATTTTGAATGGTTGAATATGCATAAAACAGAGTCGGCCGCCATTGTCGAACCTTTCCGGAGCTTCTTAACTTCGCTAGAGAGCCTCCCTTTGCCGTAGGCCATCCAAGTTAGCTTTCCTTGATCTCTGTTTGATGTTTTGAACATTGCTTTTTAGTCAATTTAGATTGCTAGGGTGTTGGATTTGTAGATTTGATAGTTAGAAATATAAGCTGGAATAGATTATAGAGTAGGTGTTTTTCGGTTGGTTTTTTGTCGGCCGACGGTGGTCTGGCTGCGAACTAGTTAGATTAGATTGATAAAGGATCATGAGGACTCAACATTGAACCAATTGGAATGGTCAAAACATCGTCGGAAGGTCACTGGAGATCGGTCCAAATTGGTGACCTCGAGACAGTTATAACTTGGTTTCTGCCCACTAGGTATTTGATAAAATCCAAACAGAAAAAAATGCCCAAACGGCACTGTTTTGGCATTGTGCCTATCGGGGCGCAGGTTGGCACTGGTGTCGGCCGATTCGATTCGATCGGATCGGTTTGAATTGGTTAAGCCCGATTCAACCTTGGCGGGAAAATTTAAAAAATAAAAATAAAAAAATAAAAAATTGGAAAAACTAAAAAAATCAAATAAAAGCTCAAAAAATTCATAAAAATTCAGAAAAAAATTCTAGAAAATTATAAAAATAAAAAATTTGAAAAAAATCCTAAAAATATAAAATTAAAAAAACCTAAAAAATAGAAAATTTAGAAAATTTCTAAAAAAAATTCATAAATTCAATAAAAATTTTAGAAAATTCATTTTTTTAGAAATTCAAAAGACTTAGTAAAAATTAGAAAATTTCTAAAAAATTCAAAAATTTTTAGAAAATCGACAAAAAATGTAAAAAAATTCAGGAAAATACAAAAAAAATCCAAAATTCCATAAAAATTTCAAAATTTCAAAATTAAAAAAATTCAGAAAATAAAAAATTAGCACTCGAGAAAAGAAATTTCCAAAAAAAATCAAAAAAAAGTTCACACATTGACTCAAAAACACTATGGTCAACCTTTGCAAGTGAAATTAGAATTTTTAGAGTTGCCTGATCGGCATTTTTAGAAAAATCCTTAAGTTAGGGGTTTTTACTCCTAAAAAATCCTAAATCCTAAAACAACACATTATCAGATATATAAGCCTTTAGGGCTTTACTAGGGTTTGATTGTTTTGAATTGGTTTTCATTTTAGAGACCCAAATTAAGATTGTTTTGTTTGATTGCAATTGATTGTGTTGCTTATATTGATTGATTGAGTTCTCACGATTAGAATGGTTGGTATTAATGGATAGACATTGGAAACTTGTGTGGCACGTTAAACACATCATATCATTTTAGGTACCGAAAAGGCGATAGAGATCTCGATTCGGGATCATTAGCGTAATCAAGTCCCCGTATTTAGAATTTTTAGTTCACAGAATCGTGATATTTCTCTCGTACCCCAATTAGATTTCTAGTCAACATATCAATAATGACCAGTGGCAACTCCAAATAAAAAACATAGATTGAATAGAAAGATAAAAATTACAATCCACTATCACGTGAGGTATGGTTTGGGAGAGACCCCCATTTGTCTAGTGATGGGATGTATATGGGTTGTCTAGGTGAAATATCCATATCGGACCCTGATAGCCTATTCGGGGACAATTTTTTCATTCGTGACAAATGGAAGTACTTCTTAGCATGCCAAAAGGCATGGCGCGATAGGCTTGGCAATGCCACTAGGAAATTTCGCTTTCTAAGTGGACTTAGTCCTAGATAGAACGATATGTATATGTTTTGTGCTCGCGCAAGGATCCCAAATACGTCTCACTAATGATTGTGTTAAATGGTTTTGTAGGTAGGAGGTATAAGGGGTGTTATCTTTGCTGACTCTTGTTTTGCAGGATGGTGTTGAGATTGAATTGGATTTGATTAAATTTTAGAAGTACTGTTTGGTTGTTAAATTTCTTTGCATGCCTTTTAATTGCTTTAGCACTACACCATACGCAAACATCACCCGTGGCCAAACCCCATCTACATTTAGGATTACCCTTAGGAGGTATGTATTTAGATGGAACTATGAGCCGATTGCTCATGGGATTATTTAAATGCAATACCGATCACCGAAATGGAATAATGTTCCATTACTTTAAGTTGATTGCCTATTGGAATGGAATCCCTTATTCATTAAGGTGATGACCTCGAGCTTTTAGTATATCTTGCCCTTCTTAGGCGTCAAAACCTCACTTATTACATCTGCTAGTCTTTGTGGTTAGTATATCGAAAACCTAACAAAAATGCTTCGGTAAGTAAGTATCGTTTCATTCCTTTCACCTTTAATTATACAAGTTAGTTGTCACGATTTAAAAAATGTCTAAATGACAACCAATGATTGATTTAGATGCCATTTTTATACTAGAATCAATGATTAGGGTGACATGCTCCATTTGGCCATAGTTTCATTTTTAGATGGAATGTACAGGTTCATGGCGAATTTTCAATGTAATTCAAGTGACGATATGCTCAAAATGTAACATGTACAATTCAATGAGTAAAATGTACATTTTGATGTATTTGAAGTTGTAAACCATAGGCTAGGCCTTTATGGTCTAAATTGAGCATGACAAAAGGGCAATTATATCAAACACTGGTTTCATTCCCCATTCTCAATTATATGCTCTTTTAAGGTATGAATGGACTTAATTTGACATTTGTACTACTTTTTAAGTAATCAAATGTACTTTACCTCCATTTTACCCCCAGAAGGGACATATAATTGAAATATAGATATTAAAATTAATTCGTAATCCATGGTGAATAATGATGAATTTTTCCTTTGCATGATTAGACTCAAGTGGGAAAGCTAGACAATCAAGTAAGTCCCATTCCTCAGAAGGAGCTCATTGCTTGATGGAAGGATATGTCTAAGGACAATTAAGTTTATGTCCAAGAAAGGCTTAGATATCTTCTTGAGCTAATACATATAGAACACAAGTTAGTTTAGTTTAAGCCTTAGCTCATTTTTGGGAAGTTTCTACCGCCACCTTCCAGTTTAGAGAACATGAATTGGTACCAACCTTAGAGGAATATCAAGCTACCATTGGGATCAATTCTAAGCCTAGGATTGTAGAGCCACCCGTTGAACTTAGTACTGTAAGCATTCTAGCTAAATTCCTTAATCTCAAAACTTCTAAAATCGAAAAGCTAATCAAATCAAATGTGGGTAGATTTCCATTATTTTTCTTAATAGCCAACTTTTCAAAAAATCCTAGGGAAATGGGAAACACTTAAGCTTGCATATTCATTCTAGCCTTCTTCAGGTTCATTTTGTTCTTCGTGTCTAGAACAGGATTAGATCCTTTGGTTGCTATGATTGCAAGACAAGCATGTCTCAAGTGGGACTTTTCAAATATGCTTCTTGCCAAACTATTATTTCTTTAAAAATGTACCAAAATCATGGGAAGGTGGTCTTTCAAGCTTCTACTGGTCTTCTTTCACTATGGTTTATCTTGCACATTCGACCATGGTGTCGTTTCATGAGCATTTGTGAAATTTGTTCAGCAACAAATCCAATAGAGCGATACATTTGTCTTCAAAACAAATTACCCAAGCAATCTTTCTCAAATTGGGCCAATTTCATTCGTGCTCTAACTCCCAATCAAATCCAATGGCGGGTTAATTGGCCAAAGATTGATAAGGCGAGGATTACAAGCCCAGACGGGAATATGGTACCACTACTTAGTTTGAATGGAGGAGCTGCATATTGCCCCCTAAGGGTCGTCAGATAATTCGTGATGCTTCAGCAAGTCCCACCAACATTGAATCCCGAGGAGTTTGCCTTCAACATCCCAGGTGGAACAGTACCCGAAGAGGAAGTCCAAGGATATGAAGACTAGCTCCATCATTCTATTCTTTTAAAATGGATTTCAAAATGGGTTTCCAAAAAGGCTTTTCATGAAAACTCATGCATTATCCTCATATACGATTACTAACTATGTTTGTTGCGTGTCAGGCATAAACATTCGCATATTCATAATAGGTTCTTATGTGACCTAAATCCTTCGGAAGAAATCACTTGTGATATTGAATAAGGTAACGAGGATTAAGAATGGTTCAAGAAGGAATGGATTCGTCATGAAGAATCAAAGTCACTTACGTTAGAGAAAATAGTTACCGTCAATCTGGGTAATAAAGAGAATCTCGAAGAAGTTAAGATTAGAGAAAGTCTTTCTTCTGCAGAAGCAAAGAGAATTATTTATTTACTTAGAGAATATCAAGATATATTCGCATGGTTCTATGTTGACATGCCAGGCCTTGATCGAGCATAGTTGAACATGCTTTACCAATCGATCCAAGTATCCCTTTGAAGAAATAGAACCAAGCCAGAATTGACAAAGAATATAGAAGAGGAAGTGATGAAATTGCTTAAGGTTGGATTCATCAAAATAGTACCATATCCAGAATGGGTTGCTAACATAGTTCTCGTATTGAAGAAAGATGAGTGGGTACGGGTTTGCGTTGATTATTGTGACCTAAATAAAGCAAGCCCAAAGGATGACTTCTCACTTCCACGCGTTGATGTACTAATGGATAGTACTGCTGGATTTGAAACGTTTTCATTCATGGATGGGTTTTCTAGGTATAATCAATTCCTCATGAAGAAAGAGAACAAGGCAAAAACATCCTCCATTACACCATGGGGCACATTCTGTTACAAAGTGATGCCTTTCGATTTGAAAAATACCGGTGTTACGTATCATAGGGCAATATAACTTTGTTCCACGATATGATGCATAAAGAAATTGAAGTATACATGGATGACATGATTGTAAAATCCAGACAAGGAGAAGATCGTGTTGAAGTACTTCAGAAATTGTTAAAAAGACTCAGAAAATACAAGTTGAGGTTAAACCCCAATAAATGTGTATTTGGAGCAAAATTTGACAAGTTGCTAGGATTTGTGGTCAGCAATAAGGGCATCGAAATAGATCCCTCAAAGATCAAGGCAATATATTATCTCAAGACTCCTTCAACGGTAAAAGAGGTGAGAAGTTTATTGGGGCAACTAAATTACATTACCCGATATATCTATTAGCTTTCTGAAACTGCAAAGCCATTCTTCAAATTGCTGAAGAAAAATACTAAAGTGAAATGGGACGAAGAATGTCAGAAAGGCTTTGACAAGATCAAAGAATATATGGTATGTTCGTCAATCCTTGTACCGTCAATCCCTAGGATTCCACTAATCTTATACCTAACAATGCATCACGAGTCATTAGGAACAGTGCTTGTCCAAAGAAGACCAAACAATGGTAAGGAGTAAGCCATATATTACCTAAGCAAGAAGTTTACAATATCAGAGATGAATTACCAAGTAATTGAAAAGATGTGTTGCATTGATATGGGTATTGCACAGACTAAGGCAATACACCTTTTATCATCAAATATTGCTGGTAACTAAAAACGATCTAATTAAGTATTTACTTGAGAAATCCTCTTTGGTTGAAAAGTTAGCAAAATGGCAAGTCTTGTTATTAGAATTTGATATCAGAAGTTCACCACAAAAATCAGTCAAGGGACGAGTAATAATGGACATGCTGACAGAGAATTCTCATAACACTACTAATCCTGAGGATGAACGATTTGACGATTGTATATTAGCATTGGTTGATAATAAATGGATCATGTATTTTGACGGTACAACCAATTTATCTGGATTAGGAGCTAGAGCAGTGTTGATTTCACCAGAAGACGAACATTATCTAGTATCTACAAAATTGACATTTCCATGCACTAATAATGTTGCTAAGTATGACGCATGTATTCTTGGCTTACAAATGGCCCTAGGAGATTACAAGTATATGGAGATTCCATGCTCATTATATTACAAACAACTAGTGAATGGCAAACTCGAGATATCAAGTTGATACCCTATCAAAAATACTTAGAAGGAATGGTGAAGGAATTTGAAGAAATAACATTTGATTATATTCCAAGAGCTCAGAATCATTTTGCGGATACTTTTGCAACATTGTCATCCTTATTGCAAGTTAAAGATGATATGGTTGTAAAACCATTGAGAATTGATATTTTTGAACAACCAACTTATTGTATGGTGATTTAAGCAGAGTTTGATAACAAACCATGGTTCCATGATATTAAGGATTATCTCCAAACTAGAGAATTTCCTGAAGGAAGCTAACCGAGCAACAAAAAGTTTATAAAGAAGATAGCTAATAAATTCTTCCTCAGCGATCAAACTCTTTACAAGAAATCATTTGATTCAGTCCTATTAAGATGTGTCGATGCTAAAGAAGTTGAACATATCATGAAAAAGGTCCATGAAGGTGAATGCGGGCCACTCATGAATGGCCATCTCCTAGCTTGAGAAATTATGAGATTGGGATACTATTGGATGACAATAGAAACGGATTGCATCCAACATGTGAGATGTTGTCACCAATGTCAAGTTTATGGAGACAGAATTAATAGACCCCCAAATGAGCGGCATCAAATGTCAAAACCATGGCCATTTTCAATGTGGGGTATCGATATGATCAGTCCAATCAACCCCAAGGCCTCAAATGGGTGTCGCTTCATCTTGGTTGCAATCGATTATTTCACCAAGTAGATTGAAGCAAATTATTACACAAATGTCACCGCCAAGAACGTCGCAAGATTCATTAGGCGAGACATCATTACTAGATATGAAGTTCCACCAAGAACGTCGCAAGATTCATTAGGCAAGACATCATTGCTAGATATGGAGTTCCAGAAGCAATCATTACTAACAATGGCTCAAATCTAAATAACAAGATTTTGAATGATTTGCTTGAACATTTCCACGTTCGAAATTTGAACTCGTCTCCATATCGTCCACAAATGAATGGAGCAGTGGAAGCGGCAAATAAGAATATTAAGAAGATATTATCCAAGACAGTTGAAAATTATCGTGATTGGTATGAAAGGTTGCTAGATGCTCTAATGGCATACCGAACTTCAATTCGAATATCAACTGGGGCAACTCCATTTTCCTTGATTTATGGAATGGAAGCGATACTACCCATTAAAGTGAAAATTCCCTCATTAAGGATATTATCTTAATTGAAGCTTTCAAAAGCTAAATGGATTCAGCAGAGATGTGAACAACTTAACATAATTGATGAAAAGAAGTTAAAGGCTATATGTCACGGACAAGCCTATCAGAAGAGAGTTGCCAAATCCTTTAATGAAAAAGTGAAACCAAGGCATTTTAAGGCAGAAGATTTAGTAGTGAAGAAAGTTGTTCCCAGTAATTCAGATCCCCACGAGAAATTCACTCCAAATTATGAAGGTCCATATTTTATCAAGAAAGTTCTTCCTAGAGGAGCATTGATTTTTGTAGATATGGTTGGAACAAAATTAGCCCATCCTGTAAATGCAGATGCTGTGAAAATATTCTACCCATGAAATGAAATGATTTGGGTCACTCTAGAACATGTGCATATCATGTATATCATGCATTTCTTAAACATGTTTGATTTTCTTGCAGAATAAAGCAAAAGGAGTCCAAGATGATCAAAGATCTCCAAAATGCCCAATGGAGTTGATAAGAGATAAAGGAAAGTATCATTCCCAATTTACTTTCCTAAAATGTCATCTTTTAACATGTTCTTCCTTTCTGTCATTCCCAGGGAGCTCAAACATAGCAAGCAATGAAAAGTAAATCCCCAATAGAACCAAAATGGAAACATACAAAAGAATTAGCAGTAATCGTTCCAATTGTTGTTAAGAATTGCTCAAATGAATTTTAACATTTGATTCCTAATTTTGCAGGACCTTTATCAAGTCAAAAAGGAATATCATCAAAACGATCATGAATTTGGCAAAAAACAATTTGGATTTTAAAGAATTTACTTTTCTAGAAAAATTGAACTTCTTTTTCCCTAAGTAGGTTGTATGAAAGCTAAACAAAACAAAACAGATTCTTTCAAAAATCATCTCAAGGAGTTTCAGCTGAAAAAAGTTTTGAAACATGCATTCTTTGAGCGCGCCTTACACGTCAGAATTCCCTAAAAAGGATGATTTGACAAAAAGCCTTTGAAGATTTCAAAGAAAGCATTTGGTTAAAATCAAATGAAAAGACCTTCAAATAACAAAAGGTAAGTCATGTCTAAACACGTCCCCTATACACTCGAGTGCAATGAAAGAATTAGTGCTAAAAGTGAAGAAAAAACCTCATCCTAAGGAGATAGGGAATGTTCGCAATGATTATATGAATTGAAATAATGAAAAGTAATCGTTTCACTATCCCAAACACATGATTATCCCTTGCAAACCAAATTTGAGCTTAAATAGTAGAGAAGTTTTTCAAAACAACCTTGTTGAGAACCATCCCACATTGGGGCAAACTAGGAGATTTGTATATGACGTTTATAGAGAAAAGGATAAAGAAAAATTTTATTGCATACACTTACATCAATCTTTTTGTGATAACTTTAGGGTGAGGTCATATGGAAGCTTGCAACATCCCAAGAGAAAGAAGAGCATTTCATTTCTTATTCCTAAACAAATTACCTTTGCGAAGCCTAATCGAGCCTGAATATTCATTTCAAAATCCTAAATTGGTGATCATCTCTTCACATTGAAGCATGAGCATATGATCCACTTTAGATAAATAAGAAACAAAAGGTATGACACAAAGTCCTTATAACTCAAAAAGGTCAGAAGCTAAAAGATTTAGAAAAAGCAAAAGAATCAGGAGCATGAAAAAACAATGTGCCTAGTAAAAGCAAGGCCAAATGCCCAAGATAACGAGAGTTCGAAGGAAAGCTCAAAATGACCAAAAAAGTCATGACAAAGCTCAAAAAGATCAAAAATCATAACAAGCAGTACGAAAAAAAGAGGAAGAAAAAAGATCATGATGAGTATTTAGAGGACTCCTGTAGTCATGAAAGAGAAAAAATCTCTAGTAGACAAGAGGAAAAGGGGTGGTGATGCCAAGAAGATCACCAATTTTGACAAAAATCCTGAATTCAAAAACAAATGAGCCATTTTTAGCCTACCCATACTAACATTACATCTTCTTCCCAAAGACTCTTCAGATTGGGATATTAAGAGTGAAAACATGACTTTATGACAAGAAGTTGTTGCTCAAAGGAGTGTATGCAATAATGTCTTGTCCTGTTCTTGAGGTTCTTAACTTGTAGACTTGATTGAGTCGAAAAGTAATGAAATTCTTTTCTTGATCTCAAAATACCTATCCTTTGAATAGCCATTAACCAAGCTCACATTACAATCCTTTGAAAGACCTTATTGATCAATCGGATTGTATACATTACGAAAATCTCCGAGTACCTGAGGATCAGTAAAGAGATATTAATTAAGGATCTCAAGATGATTGTCATTTGAAGTAGTGAAGAAAAGACCAGGTTCATCGATTGAAATAAATCCTTTCTAACAAAGGTCTTCCAAATGATTGTTTCAAGCATCCCTTGAAAAATTGCAAGCAGTTTACTCAAATATTTCCTTAGAAAGGAAATTTGATCGTTTGAATGCATTGGCACAAAGAATGCATGTTTTCAAATTCACATTTCAAATAGGTTTTGATCAACTTAAAATCACGTTTTCAAGTAGTTTGTGGTAAACTTAAAACCACGTTTCAAATAGTTTTTGGTCAACTCAAAATCAAGTCCAAGTTTTCAAACAGTTTGTGGTAAACTTAAAACCAAGTTTCAAATAATTTTTGGTCAACTCAAAACCAAGTTTTCAAACAGTTTGTGGTAATCTTAAAACCATGTTTCAAATAGTTCTTGGTCAACTAAAAACCATACAAAGTCCTATTGATGAGGAGTCACTAGGCAAATCCTAAGTCCTACTAATGAGAAGCCACTAGGCAAATTAAGCCTTACTAGCAAGGAGCCGCTAAGCAAATCATCAAATCCTTATGTGAGAAGCCTTAGGTACTCATGGCTTGTGAACATGTCCTTAAATCATGAGATCAAAATTCAAGTCATTATATTCATCACCATCGCCAATTCACACTTTGGAGATAATCAGCAAAGAAATGCTCATAAACAATAAGTTTCTCTTTCCCTTAATCATTAAGAACTTCTCAAATGCATTCAAAAGAGAAAATTTTGGGTTGGATCATGAATTTCAAGAAAGATCCCTAATTAGTTGCTATGAAATTTCTATTTTTTTTGTAGAATCTATTAAAAGCTCAAGTGTCATATTATTTTTGAGATCAACCTCTAACGAGCTTAATATCAAAGAAGGGTAGTTGTTAACACTTGATTTTTAGCTCATTTTTCAAAATTTTCCAAAACTTACAAAATTAGGATTTGGAACCTTGGTCAAGCTTAGGAACGTATTCCTAAACCAAAAATAATTTTTTTTATAATTTTTCTTTAATTTCTTTTAACCAAAATAAGAGAGAAAATCAAGAAAAATAGCAAATGGAGTCCAAAAATTTCATAAAAATAGTCATTAGTCTTATTTTAAATCCAATTTCATTAATACAACATCAATTTTTGAAAATTTGAATTAGGAATGTGTTTTTCACAAAATTGGGTGAAAGCAAGCCCAAATTGAATAAAAAATTCAATTGAGTCATTTCTAGTTATTTCTAGGCTATAGTGTCTTCACAAAAAATGATTCTGAAACCTTAAATTACATAATGGTAGTCCAATTTCATAATTTACCAAAGAAATCAAAAAGCCCCAAAATCCAATTGAAAATTAGGGATTTTTAGCTCAAATTGGGAATCATTATCAATTTGAAATTATCGAATTATAAGACCATCATTTCTAGGGTTAATTAGTCATGGATAATCCAAATTTGGCATCAATTTTTCCCAATCAGGCTATCTAGATATCAAATTGAATAAAAGCCCTAAATGATCCAAATTTGCAATTTGAGAATTTTGGGTTTAATTATGACAAAAATTAGGAAAAATCACATATCTAGGTGCAAAATGTGATGAGGAATCCAACTTTGGGGTTAAAATCGAGTCGAATTTGTGAAAATGGACCAACCCGGGTCTGCCAGGTTGGCCGAATCGACCCAACCCGACCCGATCCAACTCGGGTCGGTCTCCTTCCTTACCCGACTTACCCAGAACACTATAAACTTAGAAAAAATATCTCCAATCCTGCTTCTTCACCACCTTACCTAGACCAATTAAGCACGTGTTAAACTTCGATTCCAGCTGAAAAATCTCCGGTTGGCATCGGAGATTCGATCTAACCGACTCAAAGGCCCGATAATAACAAATTTTGGGTGGGAAATCGAGCTAGAAAAGGAGGAAAATGCATTCTTCCATGCAAGGAAGGTGTTCGATGATTTTTCTGAGAGAAAGAGAGGGAAAGAATGAGCGCGAAAGAGAAAGAACGAGCGTAAGCGTGAGTAGAGACTCCCAGGGCTAAGCGATCAGCTCTTTTCCGACTGGAAAAGCGCCGGCAAATCAGTCTCAATAATGAGTTTCCTCTTTGGAGAACCTGTGACGAGGCTGATTATCATCACCTAAAAATCGCAATTGGCTGGCGAGTCCAGACCTTTTTAGATAAAGCGGAAGCCACTAGTTGGGAGTCTAAGTGTTAAGGAAAAGCTCTATAGTTGTCATTAGCCTCGGAAATTTCTTTCGATCTTCCTATGAAGAATGTGACATTCTGCATTTCGACCCACTTTTGGGATAAGTGAAGTGTGTATATTCTTCAATGCAATTGTAGTTAAATCTCACCTAGAACTGATCATTCTCGAGATATTAACCTTTAGGGAATGACTTCCTAGAGAAATGTACGTGGACATAAGAACTCGACCATGAGTTAACCTTCGGTGATGATCGAGGTTATCATGACTTGAGTAACCGTAGGTCAATACATGTAAATCCTAAAAAAAGTCGCTCGTTAGTCAGAAATATACTAAAGTCGCGTTTGAGTGAAATTGGCTGTCATTTGAATTCGAACTTGGATGTCGAATTTCTCGAAGTGTCACGACTAATTTATTTGGACGACGTCACATAAGCGTGGCCAATCTTAAGGTTTATGGGATTTATCGAAAAGTGAAATTTGGACCGGGAATTGGAAAAAGACCATTTTACCCATGGGATGTTTGAATTCCTTTGAAGGGTTGAAGGGCAAATTGGAAATTGGCATTTTCCCTCCAATGACCAAAGCTAGAGGACCATTGTGCCCCTCCCGCCTTGCATATTTCTTTTTCTTGCCATTTATTATTTTGGGTAATTGGTTAGGAGGAATTTTTGTGAGCCCTAGGATCTTGTCTTGCCCAACAAGATGCAATGTGAGCCATTGGATGAGATAGTGGGGTTGGTATTGGGGTTTATAGTGGGGTTAGAAGACTTGTTTCTCTCTCTCTCTATGCCATTTGATAAAAATTCTCCTCTTGCTCTCTCTCTCTCACATCTCTCTCGGCCGACTCCCCCTCCTCCCCCTTGCATGAGTAGCTGCTTGCTCCATCTCAGTTAGCCACCGTCTCAGCCCGTCTTCACCAGAACTGCTATCTGCCCTTGTTGCTGACCCACCGGAGCCGTTGCTACTTGCTTAGCTTGGATTTGCTTAGGTTTTTCCCTAGTAAGTGGCATTCTAAACTTTGTCTAAGCTAAGGGGTTACCAATGGGCTTATTAGGGGTTGATTAGTGGCTGTGGTTAGTTGGTTTAAGGGCTAGACAAATTGATTTGCGTGTTGGTTGTGTTCTCAGATTTTGTTATTGTTGTATCGCCGAGTTTTGCTATTTTTTCGGAGACCTGTGTGGGCCGAATCTGGGGTAGTTCCTTCATGAAAGTTGTTCAAAATATCTTGGAGTATAACATAATTTAATTTGGAAATAGCCAGTCGGAGGTTCATCTTTGGACCAAAATTAGTCTATCGGAAACACTATTCCTCCGACCTTCAGGTCTGTTTGAATTTTTATAAATTTTTCTAGGACCTATTTTCAAAATACTTTCTTCACAAAATTAGTTGGGGATACTTGTGGATATAACATATAAAAATTTTAAAGCTTTCTAAGGAAATTTGGTTATTGCTTGAAATGCATTTTGAAAGCCGAATGGCCAGTCCGAATGAAATGTTTTATGTCCGACTTTGGATGACCAAAAGAGATGGTTCCAGGTAAAACTGGGTTTTGTTTTTTCATGAAAAATGTTCATGAAGATATCTTCTAGGACATATCCGAAATTCATAATTTTTGGAGTTGAATTACTATTTATTTTAAAAGGAATCCCAGAACTGTGCGCTGGCCCAGAATTGCTCCGAATCTGTGTATTCGGTTTTCCCTTGTTTCATGTGGCTGAGTTGTGGTACTTGCTGGCTGAGTTGAATGTTAGGATGTGTGGATTTATGTCATTGAGTGTATAGCTTGAATTGTGGTTTGAAAGGTATTGGAATGATTGGATGATATGGTTGAGTTACATTGCTGTCCTTGTGAATGGATTGGTTGGGCTAAGTCGTTGATTTGGAATTGAGCATGTTTGTGTGTGATTAGGGCATGTAGATGTTGTGTGAAGAGAATGAGATATGTATCGTGTATGATTGATAGCCCCTGAGGCGTGTTGACATGGGGAAAAGGCATGAAATTAAATGAGGATGTACGTTTGATCCTATAATCCTTGAGGAATTGGATTTGTCTTGAGGCTTGTTACATGAGACAATGCCCGGATAAACCTGAGGACCGTCGACTTGATGCGTCTTTATGCGAGTTGTGCCATAGACTTGATGTGTGTTATGCGAGTCGTATGATAAGGTGGGCCTGAGGCGTGTTATGCAGGTTGGTATTGATCGGAGTGGACACATGTGCATGTCGAAAGTTGAAAGAAGTGAGCATGTGTAGAGATGGAGATTGGAATAGGTTGGAATGTTATTATGGATGCATGTGTAGGAAATTGGTTGTATTTTGGAGTGCATGTGCATTGAGAAGTTGGTAATGTTGTCGTGATTCGACTAACGTGCAAGGTTATATATGCATCGAGGTAAAGCTAGAGAGTGCCTTTGAATGTTATTGTATGTTGATTGAATGTGTTGGGTGTTGTTTTATCTGTCTGGAGGTACGTGTTAGCCCAGGTAGGGTTTAGGATGTTGCTTATTAAGACTCGTTCTCATGGTTATTATAAAACCATTTTAGACCCTCGACCTTGACTATGAGCAATCCATCAGACCGTTTTGGGATCCCAAGGAAGAGTCAATGGAGCAAGACCCCAAAGAGGAGCCCATGGAGTTGGTGGATCCTTTTTGTATAGCTAGGCTAGTATACCCGATCACTTGTCTCTTTTTTATGATGGTGGTTTTAATCCTATTGGGCTTTTGTATGTAAGGTTGGATTTTGTAAGTACGTACCGTTGAATGAAGTATGTGGTTGAATTGTTTAAGTGTTGTCCTACTACTCTTGGTCTTTAAAACTTGTTTTGGTGTTATAATTGCTTCCGCGTGCATTCTATGCTTGAAGTTTCGTTTGGGTCGGCGACGAGTCCTGAGACATCACATTTGAAATACGACCACGAAGGGATGTCGTAGGCTCGGTAGGGTCCGAGGCGTGACAAAGAAGGTAAATTCCGATCATGCTCACAGTCTAATAAAATTTACAGACCAGGTTTTAGCTTAATCATGTATATTTCTTTGCAATTTTGCCATGTTAGATGCTTAAGACATGTTCTATTCACATTTTCATTACTTGCTTGCATTTTGAATGGTTGAATATGCATAAAATCGAGTTGGCCGCCATTGTTGAATCTTGCCAGAGCTTCTAAACTTCACTAGAGAGCCTCTTTTGCCGTAGGCCATCCAAGTTAGCTTGATCTCTGTTTGATGTTTTGAACATTGTTTTTTAATCGATTTAGACGGCTAGGGCACTGGATTTGTATATTTGATAGTTAGAAATATAAGATGGAATAGGTTATAGAGTAGGTGTTTTTCGATTGGTTTTTCGTTGGCTAGTGGTGGTCTGGCAGCGAACTAGTTAGGTTAAATTGATAAAGGATCATGAGGACTCAACATTGAACCAATTGGAATGGTCAAAGCATCGCCGGAAGGTTGCCGGAGATCGGTCCAAACCGGTGACCTCGAGATGTTTATAACCTGGTTCATGCCCACCAGGTATTTGATAAAATGCAAAAGAGGAAAAAACGCCCAAACGGTGCCGTTTTGGCGCTATGCCCTCCGGGGTGCTGGCTGGTCCAATTTGATCAGACTGGTCTAAACTGGTTAAGCCCAATTCAACCCTCGGCAAGAAAATTTAAGAAATAAAAATAAAAAAATAAAAAAATTTTGAAAAACTCAAAAAAATCAAATTGAAATTCAGAAAAATTCTAAAAAAATAGAAAATTCAAAAAATGTCTATAAAAATTCAAAAATTCAATAAATATTTTAGGAAATTCATTTTTTTAGAAATTCAGAAGACTTAGTAAAAAGTGGAAAATTTTCAAAATATTCGAAAATTTTTAGAAAATCCACAAAAAATGTAAAAAATTCAAGAAAATATAAAAAATTGGAAAATCCGAAAATCCATAAAAAAATTTCAAATTTTCAAAATTAAAAAAATCAGAAAATAAAAAAATTAGGTCTCGAGAAAAGAAATTCTAAAAAATTAGTTTAGGGGTTCTTATCCCTAAAAAACCATAAACCCTAAAACAACACATATCATCGAATGAATAAGCCTTTGGGGCTTTACTAGGGTTTGAGTGTTTTAAATTGGTTTTCATTTTAGAGACCCAAATCAGGATTGTTTTGTTTGGTTACAATTGATTGTGTTGCTTAAATTGATTAATTGAGTTCTTACATTTAGAATGGTTAGTATTAGTGGATAGATCTCAAAAACTTGTGTGGCACGTTGGACATATCATATCATTTTAGGTACCGAAAGAGCATTAAGGATTTCGATTCGAGATCATTAGCATAACCAAGTTCCCGTATTCAGAATCTCTAGTTCGTAAAATCGTGATATTTCTCCCATGCCTCAATTAAGTTTCTAGTTAACCTACCAATAATGACTAGTGACGACTCCAAATAAAAAACATAAATAGAACAGAAAGATAAAAATTACAACCCACTGTCACGTGAGGTACGGTCTGGGAGAGATCCCCATTTGTCTAGTGATGGGATCTCAGTGAGATGTCTGGGCAAAATATCCGTATCGGACCTTAGTAGCCCATTCGGGGACAGTTTCCTCATTCGTGACAAATGGAAATACCTCCTTAGCGTGCCAAAAGGCGCGGTGCGACAGGGAGAAAATGAGATGGTTAGCCAAGCTTATGGCCATGAGACGACAAGCGAAAATAATGTGATGAATTTATTACCAAGGAATGAAAATACCACTATAGGTCAGCCATTAACCAATGGTAGTAATCTATTTGGACCAGCCTAGACAAATGCAGCTAATGTGAATTTGGTTCCTCAGTAGACGATGTTGTACCAGTCGCATGATAACATGCCATCACGTGGTTTTACTACTCAACATAATCTTCCTCAGTCATTGTTTAGAACAAATACTAATGCAAAAATCCAAGGGAGACAGTCACGCCCCGAATCCCATTGAGCTCATGGTATCCCTCTTTGGTCGAATTAGTGTGACGTCCCAGGAAACGCCGTTGACCCCAAACCAGCATATCAGAGATAAAGCACTAGCGAAAGCCACAAACACCCGGACAATATTTAACTAGGGGTAAAAGGGAGAATATACATCCATTACGATTCAAACTTATACAATATCTATCATTTATAATCCACATAATATATATGCATACCGAACTTCTAAACTATACACCA
Source organism: Syzygium malaccense (assembly GCA_031216405.1). Classification (NCBI taxonomy): domain Eukaryota; kingdom Viridiplantae; phylum Streptophyta; class Magnoliopsida; order Myrtales; family Myrtaceae; genus Syzygium; species Syzygium malaccense. The sequence continues at coordinate 19,655,203 of CM062254.1, forward strand.
CTGATATAAAAAATGATCAGTAGCCTGGGTATACCCTATTCCATAAATGGGACACTTCCAAACCTTTACTCAACCCCTAAAACTAACCCCTACACCCCCTGGATGGTGTCCACTCCGAGTCCGACTCTCTAGAACCCGAGTCTGAATCCCCCTGAGCTGCCCGTTCTTCTGAGGACTCAGAGTCTGCCTCGATCTCAATCAGATTGTCCTCATCACCCGACTCTAGCGGAACCTCAATCCGCTCCTCCTCATCAGACTCCTCCTCTGGCTCTTCCTTTGGCTCATCCTCCGGTTCCACCTCCGGGTCTTCTTCTGGCCCGTTTTCGGGTTCTTCTTCTAATGCCTCTTCAGGCTCTTCTTCAGGGTCTTCTTCTCTGGGTTCCTCCTCTGGTATTACACCTAGATCTACTTCCATAGGATCATACCCTATCTGTGATTCCTCCGGCTTTAAATTAGGCTCAGCCGCCGAAGGTTCAGGTGCTGTAGGTGTAGGTTGATGTCCAGACTAGGCAAGACTAGTATCCAAACTAGTCATCTCACCGTTAGGAGGGAGTATGGTTGACAGATCCCAATCCCCTACTCCGTCAAAGGGAACATCAAAGCCACGGACGGGGCCAAACTCATCCATTCCGTCCCGAACCATCCAGGCAGTATAGGTATGGGTCTACCAAAGAGATTATCCTATGTCTACCCAGACTACGATAGTATGCTTGATCCAGGTCATATTATCGTCTATCGGGTACTCTACAACATTATGATCGGTGTACAACAAAATACCAAAACACTGCGGCGGCAGTGGTGGAAGATTCATGGATTAGGCCGGGGTTCTGAAATTATTTGGTTGAAACAACCATAAGAACACGTCTCAGCAAGTACACACCCTAAACCCCACCTAAGCTAACACGTATCTCTAGACAAGTCTAAGCACAATCACATTTAACGATCACATAATAGGCATACAAATTGGCACTTACCTAGGTTTTTGATACGCGCGATCTGCAGGTTAGTCTCAAATATACAATTTCCAACCACATGCACATTCCAAATTAATTTCATGCCCGAAACACAAGTCGAACACATGACATTTCCAATTCCACATTCCATACACTCGTTCATGTCTTATCAAACTATTTTCACATGACTTGCCAGTTACCCGCGTTACAGTACACGCCTCAGGTCCACTGCGACCATCTCATATTCACAACACTTCTTAGCCCGCGTTACAGTACTGCCTCAAGCTATGTCTCTTGCCCGCGTTATAGTACCGCCTTAGGCTCAACATCCATCACCTACGGCACAACCCGTGTTGAAGTACACGCTTCAGGTTGGCAATCTGCCGGTAATACCGAGCATCGTCCCGCGTTAAAGTACCGCCTCAGGACGGCTCAATTCCTCGCATTGCCGTACTCGCCTCAGGGACTTTCGTGACCACACGCGCGACATTTCACACAATTTCTCATTCCTTAACTCGCTGGATTTACACACCAACATGCCAAATTACTAACCGATTAAATTCGGCCCATGCACGCATCGAACCTCACGCATTTCACATGCTCAATTAACAACCAATCATGGCCAATTGCCAGTCAATTCAATTTAGCCCATGAGCGCATATAACAGTCCACATTTCAATCAATCAATTCACCATCCGACTGACAAACAAGGTCGCCATTGGACCCACAATCACAGCCACAATTATGGACATAAATTCAACATATTCATGTGTATTTCAAGCCATAATAAGCACCACAATCAGCCACAGCACCACACACATCCAACCAACACATTTAGTCCCCGAATTGGACCATATTGCTCATCATCGCGAGCTACAATTTCCAGCACCCAATTCAGCATTAAGTCAGCCCCAAACCATCACAAATCTATCCACAAACCAGCCAAGTTCAACCCCCAAATCAATCCACCAAATTAACCCTTAAACTGTCTCTAATTCACTCAAATCAGCCCTTAATTAGCTCGATTCAGCCCCTAATTACGTCCGTCGATACCCGATATCTTAAATAGATTTTAGGATGCCACTTACTTAGAAACCTAAGCTAGCTCGGGCAGAAATGGAGGGGCGACAGTCCAGTGGCCTCACAGCAGCGGACGGCGACGGCACGGCGGGCTTGGGCGAATGGCGACTGATCTGTCTCGGCTAGGCTAGGCCATGTGAAGGCTGGTGGTGGTTTCGGTGAGGGGAAAAATAGGGGAGAGAGAGACGGTAAGGTGTGGTGGTGGCGCGGTCATGGCTCCAAGGGCGGACGGCGGCGATCGGCCTAGGCGGCTGGCCACGGTGACGGTGGATGGAGGAGGAGGTCCGGCCGAAAGGGAGAGAAGGAGAGAGATGCCGAGAGAGTGAGAGAGAGTGAAGGGAGAGAGAGAAAATGGGAATAAATAGTCTAAAGGCCAATAATTGGTGTCTAAAACCCTAGGAAATGACCATCCTACCCTCCTCTATAATTCCAAATCAACGGCCATGATTTGATCTTATCCTAAGATCGACGGCCAAGATTAATCCTTGCCAAAAATATCCAGGGGCAAAATTGGAATTTCCCAAAATTTTCAAGGGCAGAATTGTCTAAAAATTTCTATTTCTAAAGTAGGTGTGAAATGATCAAAATGCCTCTCTCCTATTATACTTGGCCTTAACAAAATCCCAAGGGTAAAACTATCATTTTCTATTTCTTGCCAAAATTCGAATTTTCTGAAGAATCCAGACAAATCTGAGGCTGACTAAGCCAATAACAATGTCGTCCAATTATCCTATCGTGACCTTCATAATTTCCAATGTCCAAACTTAGTTTCTAATTAATGATTAAATTTAATTAACGTAACTTGAGCGTATCTCAAACTTACGGGTAGCTTTTGGGGAAATTCACACATTTGACCTGTGACCGATACTAAATCAAGCCACGTTTAAGTTCACTCAGGTGGTGACGACCTCGGTGGTCACTTAATCGTGAGGATCGATTGCTAGTTCTGACGGGCGCGATCATTTGGTATAGATTTAGGGTCATTCGTCAATTCATCTCATGGTCAAGCAAAATCACCCGTGATCCATTCGTATGACAGCGGCGAATTGATCCCTAACTATCCTTGGATCGGTCTATATTGGCTCAAAATGTCACTTCGACAATTTTCATGGTCGAAAGTCGGTTCACGATCGAGTTCTTTGGTCGCGCAAATTTAAATCCCCAATTATCCATTCCCTATTGATTAGTATCCTAGGAGTGATCAGTTCCGGGCGAGATCTAACTACAAGCACATCCACAAATCATCCATTTCATAAATTCCAAGTGGGTCAGATTTCAGAATGTCACAATTCTTCCCCCCTTATAAAAATTTCGTCCTCGAAATTTACAATTCAATCCACTACTCAAACAAGTGGGGGTATTGACATTGCATTAGCTCTTCACTTTCCCAAGTAGCACCTTCCGTCTCGTGATGTTCTCAAACAACTTTGACCATCGAGATCGTCTTGTTCCTTAGAACTCATTCTTTCCGATCTTTGATCCTTATTGGCCTTTCGATATACGACACCCTGTCGTCAACTTCTATCTCTTCATAGTTCAACACATGAGTTAAGTCCAATTCATACTTTCTTAATATCGATATGTGGAATGCGTTATGCACTTGCGACAAATTTGGTGGCAATGCAAGGCGATAAGCTAAGTCTCAAATCCTTTCTAAGATCTCAAAGGGTCCCACATACCTCAGACTCAACTTCCCTTTCCTACCAAATCGGGATAATCCTCTCATGGACGATACCTTAAGAAATACGTAATCATCTACTTGAAATTCCAAAGGTTTTCGCCTTCTGTTTGCATAACTCTTTTGACGATTTTGAGCTGTTTTTAGCCTTTCACAAATTACCTTAACAGCCTCAACTGACTGTTGAACTAATTCTGGTCTAGTTATACTCTTTTCTCCAACTTCATCTCAACATATGGGCGTTCTACATGCTCTGCCATACAACGCTTCAAATGGCGCCATCCCGATGCTCTGCTGAAAACTATTATTATACACGAATTCTGCTAAGGGCAATTACTCTTCCCACTTGCCTTGAAAATCCAAAACATATGCCCGAAGCATATCCTCTAGAGTCTGAATCGTCTTTTTAGACTAGCTATCTGTTTATGGATGGTAAGCTGTACTAAACTACGGCTTTGATCCTAATACTGTCCGTAGACTTTTCCAAAAATTGGCGGTAAACCTAGGATCACGATCCGAAGTAATCGTAATCGATACCCCATGCAAACGAACGATCTGTTGTACGTACAACTCAGCATACCGATCCAATGCGAAGTCCTTTCGCACGGTCAAGAAGTGTGCTGACTTAGTCAACCTATCGATAATTACCCAAATGGAATCATGGCCTCTTTGGCTTCTTGGTAATCCCATTACAAAATCCATGGTAATAAGTTCCCATTTCCATTCTGGAATTTCCAAAGGTCGCAACAATCCTCCGGGCTTACAATGTTGCGCTTTCACTTGCTGGCACGTCAGGCACTTAGCCACGTGCTTAGCTATGTCCACCTTCATACCATTTTACTAATAGTATTGTCTCAAATTCTAATACATTTTCGTACTCTCGGGATAGATGCTATAATTACTACGATGCGCTTCCAATAAGATTTCTTCCTTAAGTTCTGCATCGTCAGATATACATAACCGTCAACGGAACTTCAATATCCCGTCTTCGGATATTTAGAAGTCCGGCTTTCTCTTGGTAGCATCCATTTCCAGAATCCTTTGAATTTCTTGATCCGTAGACTGTAAAGTCTTAATCTTAGTCTGGATCTCTGGTTTGATTCTTAAAGTGGCAAATAAGCTCGAGACTTGACTTACTTCGAATCTAAACTCCGAGTCTCGCACTCCTTCCAATAAAGTCTATTCCTTGATCATAAAATGTGCGATGCTTGACTTTCGACTCAATGCATTGGGTATCCAGTTGGCCTTTTAGGGGTGATATAAAATATCACAATTGTAATCCTTAAGCAATTCCATCCATCGACGATATCTCATATTGAGCTCCTTTTGAGAAAATAAATATTTCAGACTTTGATGGTCCATATATATCTGGAATTTCTCTCCGCATAAATAATATCGCCAAATCTTAAGGGCGAATATGATTGCGGCTAATTCCAAATCATGCGTCGGATAATTCAGTTCATACAGTCTCAACTACCTTGATGCATAGGTTACCACTTGCCCATGTTGCATCAGCACATATCCTAATCCTTTCAACGATGCATCACTATAGATTTTGAAACCTCCATATCATGACAAAATAGTCAATACTGGTGCCATCGTTAATCTATGCTTTAATTCCTGGAAACTCCTTTCACACTTATAAGTCCACTCAAACTTCGTTTCTTTCTTTAACAGACGTGTTAACGGCATTGCTATAGTCAAAAATCCTTCCACAAAACATCTATAGTACCCTGCTAAACCCAAGAAGCTTCGAACCTCGGTTACCGTCATCGGTCTCGGCCACTTTATCACGGCTTCAATCTTTGCCGGATCTACTAAAATCCCATACCCCGAGATCACATGTCTAAGAAAGGCTACTTGATTGAACCAGAACTTGCATTTACTAAACTTTGCATACAGTGCATGTTCCCTTAAGATCTGTAAAACTTTACTGAAATGGAACTCGTGCTCTTCCGAGCTCTTCGAGTACACCAATATATCGTCTATGAAAACTATCACAAATTGATCTAAGAACTCCTTAATCACCCGATTCATTAAGTCCATAAAGGTAGAAGAGGCATTTGTCAATCCGAACAACATTACTGTAAATTCATAGTGCCCATATCTCATCCTGAAAGCCGTTTTCGGTATATCCTCCTTCCTAATCCTCAATTGATGATATCTCGTTCTCAAATCAATTTTAGAAAACACCGAAGCCCCTTGTAACTGATCAAACAAATCATCAATCCTTGGAAGGGGATATTTATTTTTAATTGTCACTTGATTTAACTACCGATAATCAATACATAACCTTAATGACCCATCCTTCTTCCTCACAAATAAGACTGGCGCTCCCTATAAAGACACACTTGGACAAATGAAACCTTTGTCCAATAATTCTTGCATTTGCACCTTTAACTCTTTTAATTCTGACATCGACATTCTATAAGGTGCCTTCGAGTTTGGCTCAGTCCCAGGGGCCAACTCGATTACGAATTATACTTCTCTTTCTGGTGGCAATCCTAGTAATTCCTGAGGAAAAACATTAGGATAATCGCACACCACAGCTATGCTCTCTAGTCTCGGCTCCTCAGCTGTCGAATCAACTACAGCCACTAGAAATCCTTGACACCCTTCGTTCAACAACTTAGTCATTTCTAATGACGAAATGCAAGGGATCGAGGTTCCCCTTTCGATTTCCCACAAATTCAAATTTCGAGTGTCCAATCGAATTAAATTGGATCACTCTGCTACTACAATCCATTACGGCCCCCTGCTTAGTCAATCAATCCATACCCACTATCACATCGAAGTCATTCATTACTAAAACTGTTAGATCTATCCTTTTCTCTCTATCACCAATCACGATCTTACAATTTGGGCACCCTAACGAGACTAGCACCTTATCATTCAATGGAGTGGTAACACACAGCACCACATCAAGCAATTGCGGTTCTATACCACTCAATTTAACAAACTACTCTGATATAAATGAATGTGATGCCTAGGGTCAAACAAAGCATACGTAGAATGATCGTACAGAGAAACCGTACTTGTGACTACCCCTGGCGCATTCTCAATTTCTCTTCTGGCCATGGCGTACACCCATCCTTGGGCCGGTGGCCTATTCTGATTAGCTGATAGGGTAGCGCCAATTTGGTTCTCATTCCAGAGTGGCGGCAACGCAGGCGATCTATTCTGTCTGATGTTAGAATAAAACCTTATTTGATGACCAAACCCGCCATATCCAAAATAGGCTCCACCTCTGCTCGGACAAGGTCCACATCCATATCTTTCTCCACATATCCGATATAGACCATTCTTAAAACGGGTTGGTTTCCCGATATTCCTTCTAGCAGGAGGGACGAAACGTCGATTACCCATCATTAGCCTCTTTCCTAAATGATGGTTGTCCCTACCCAAGGCAAATCTTGACCCAGAAGCGGCAGCCCTATCTGCCAAGTCACGCTCAATTGCTTGAGCCCGATCATAGATCTCGTTATAATCCCTCAAATTCAATGAAATCATTTGGCTGCAAAGGTCCGGCTTCAAGCCATCTCAAAACCTCGGAGCCCTATCCAACGGGTCCTCCACCATCTTTGGGGCGAACTTAGATAATCGAGCGAATTCAGTCTCATACTGATCTACTGTCCTCTACCCCTGATAAAGTCTCATAAACTCGGCTAACTTCTGTTCCCGAGCACTCTCAGAAAAATATTTATCATTAAAGACTTCCATAAATATCGCTCAAGTTTGGGCGGTACCGGCAGGGAACACCCTTCTTCTAGTAACTTTCCACCAATCATTTGCATTTCCTTGGAGTTGGTACACCGCCAAGGTCACTTTTTCTTCCTTGATACACCCTAGTACATCAAAAGCCTTTTCTAACTCCTCTACCCACAATGATGCAACCTCAAGGTCGCCCTTACCATCAAACTTAGGGGGCTTTAATTTCAAAAACTGCTCAACTAGTTGGTGCATCTGCCTATTCACATTCACTTGCCCCTACCCTTGATTCCCATTATTATTATTGGTGGCGGCCACAGCGGCCTCAGCAGCTTGGGCAATAGTGACAGCTCGTTCCTGAGTCTGCTGTCCTATCATATTACCAATCTCTTCCAAGGCCCTCATGACTGCATCCATTCTCGGATCTCCTGCAGGTCGGGCTCGTGAACTGGATGGACCTCCGGTTCCTCTACCTCTCGAACTCATCCTCACGATTTTCTATCGCTCACCTACCTGCTATAATTCCACTCATGAATTAGAGACCTACGCCAACTATACCAGTCTAGCCTTAGGCAGTGAATTAATACAATAATTCACTCGGCAGGTAAGTAATCACAACAGCACAAGGCCATAATCAATAAAGTCTGTGCACTTACCTCAGGTCTAGACGCACCTACATTTCAATCGTTATAACACTCAATTCACTCAGCAATCACAACAAACAGTCTGGAGGCATGCGTAGCTCATTCCACTCTATGACTAGCTAAGATCTCCCTAAATAACTACCCCAGGGTCTCCGCTCCTTATCATTCCAGGCTTCGACCAACTTAGATCGAGCTATCCTTGCTCTGATACCAATTCAAACCGGGATGTCACGCCTCGAACCCCATCGAGCTTGTGGTATCCCTCTTTGGTCGAATTAGTCTGATGTCCAAGGAAATGCCGTCAATCCCAAACCAGCATATCAGAGATAAAGCACTAGCGAAAGCCACAAACCCCCAGACAATATTTAACTAGGGGTAAAAGGGAGAATATACATCCATTACCGATTCAAACTTATACAATATCTACCATTTACAATCCACATAATATACATATACACCGAACTTGTAACATCCTGAATTCAACCCACTTTCGTGATCAACAAAATAGATGTTATTTCTCATTTCATTTTAGTAAGTCTTGCTCGGAACTGATCATTCTCGGGATACTAACCAATAGGAAATGGCTAACTAGGAAGACAGTACGTGGATCCAAGAACTCAATCGTGAATCGAGCTCTGATTCCGAGGAACGACGAGGGAATATTTTAGGTCAATGTGGGCCAATCCAAGAGGGTGACGGATTTGGTTTGACCAACGATGTACGATCGGATCATGGGTGATTCCGCACGATCGAGAGTACACGTAACGAACAATCCCGAACTTGTTTCGGACGATCGCGACTCCCGGAACTAGTGATTAATCCTCGCGTTCTCTTGGAAATCGAGACCGTCACGACTCGAGTAGTTCTAAGTGGATATGCGTAATCCTTAAACAGCCGCCCATTAGTGAGAGACGCTAAAATCGCATTTGAGCGAAATTGATCGTAGAATTAAATCCGGACTTGAGCATCGAATTTGACGGACGTATGCGACTATTTTGCAAGGACGATGTCGTATTAGTGTGGCCAATTATATTTGGGATCGGTATAGCCGAAAAATGGAATTTTGGACCGTGAGTGAAAAATTACCGATTTGCCCCTAAGCCCTAAGTGTTAATTTCGAATTTTTGGAGATTAATTTAGATTTGATCAGCCCCCATTGGGCCGAAAATTGATGGACAAAGAAACCCCCATCACCTTTTCTTATTCCCTAATTGCCCCTAGATATTTTGTGTGAGATTGAATCTTGGCCATTGAAAGTCGATTGATTAGATTGATATTCAAATATAGGCCGTTGGATCATATTTTTAGTTGAGTGGGTAGGATGGGAATTTTTAGTGGGTTGGTCAACAACCCCACTTACCAAGTTTTTCAAAACTCCCTCTCACACTCTCTCTCCTCTCATTTTTCACCATCACCATCCTGCCACTCCCTCTCTCTCGTCACTTCCCCTCTCCATTCTCTCCTCGGCCATGAGAAGCCACGTCGAAGCAGCCCGCCATGACCATGCCACCGCCACTCGCCGAGGCCGCCCACCACCGCCCGTCCGCCACCAGCTCACCTCACCACCACCACTCGACCGTCTCACTCTCTCCCTCTCCTCATTTCGACGCACCACTAGCCCAACCGCCGCCCGCCTTGGCCATTCGCCACTGCCTGTATGCCACCGCCGTCGGCCACACGCCGCCACTCGTGTACCGCCACCACCGCCACCTCAGCCCTTTTTCCTCATCATTTTACCGCCTCCTCACCAGCATCATCACTTCCCGCTTTGTCGCCATGATCAGCCGAGAGCCCCTCGAACCGCTCGCTGTCACCACCGCCGATCGCCACCCGTAGGAGCCGCCGACGCTGCTGCTTGTCCCGCCGTGAGCCGGTGTCCATCCAGCCCATTTCTCTTCCTTGTTTAGCCACATTTGAAGCTGAAGACCTAGTGAGTACAAACCCTAAACCCTAATTAGGCTATTATGTATTTATAGATAGGTTTAGGGGTTAATTAGGATATTTTAGGGGTTGATTAGTGGCGGATGATTAGGGCTGGCGTTGTGGCTATTTTGGTAGCTGAATGTCATAATTTAAATGTGATTTGGTGGCCTAGAATAGACTGATTAGTGGCTGATCATTGTGGACTTGATTTGGGCTAATATGTGGATTAATATGGGTGCAATGTGTGGGCCGTGTAGTGGCTAATTATGTGGTGAATATTGGGAGCCTAATGGGATGATTAGGAGGTGGATTAGTGGCCTAGAGTGGGCTGATTAGTGGTTGTCCATCATGGGATCAATTGGACCTTGTACGGCTCATATGTGGTTTGTTTGTGAATTGCCAAGTATGCTTTGATTTGCCTATGTGGTGGCCGAATTATACATGAATTGGGATTAATTATGAGATGTCGTGTTGTGTACTTGATGTGGCCGAGAATTGAGAAGCATGGCGAGCCTTGAGTGTGCGTAATTATATTGATTTAATCGCATGAATTCGGGTGCCAATTATGTATCGTGGTTGTTTTAAATTAATGGGTCATTGGGCATGTGAAGATGTGAATTGAGCATGTTGCCAAATTTAATTGAGTGCCCAGTGTGAATTTTACGAATGTCGAGTGTGGACATTATGGCCATGAATGCGCATATCGAGCATTGGCATAACGTGTGCATTATGCGAGTGTGCACGAATGACATGAGCATGTGATCATCTAAATCGCCCTGATACGTTTTACGCGGGGTTCAGATAATAATTGGTGAAATGTGTATGTATGATCATATAAAGCCCTAATACATTTTACACGGGGTATTGAACCCATCCTGATGCGTTTAACGTGGGATGATGCTCGAACTACCGAAAGATGGCCAACATGAAGTGTTTTACGCGGGTTGTGTCATGAGCCTGATACGTTTTACGCGGGCAAGAGATCGATCGAAAAGTGATGGACTTGATGCATTTTACACGGGTCGGACCTGATATGTTTAACACGGGTCGGTGATAAATGAAAAGTTGGCGCGTGTGCAAGTATGTAGTAATGAACATGAGCATTTGCATAGTGATGGCACGTGTGCAAGAGTGCATTAACTAGTGCAAGCATGTACATGGCATGTGTAATGTGGCTAAGTGATTTCACGTATGTGCCGTAATTGGATTTTGTGCCATTATGGTTATTATTATGTGCCTAACCTGCTGGGTCAATTATATGTTGGATTTGGGCCGAGGGCCTAAGTCGTGTGATTGCTCAATTGTGTGTTTGGTTAATACTTGTTCGGAGGTGCATGTTAGCCTAGTTTAGGTTTAGAGGGCCTACTCATTGAGATTTATTCTTATTGTTGTTTAAACCCCACTTTTTAGACCCCCGACCTTGAGATGGCAGAAGCACCACTTTGTTTTGGGATCCCGTATCGCATAAAGCGATCGGTGATCGAGCACCCTGTAGGGAACGGGGAGACTTATGTTAGGTATTATAATATTGTTTGGGTTGATGAGGGCGGGCTACAGCTCCAGGCCCATCCTTATCTTGCTTGGTGTTTTCGGGACCAGTTCGGCACCCACGGACCTCTTAGGACCTTCGACATCCCGTTCAACACATTAGGCCAGTCGAATCTACAGGTCGCTGATAGAGAGATCGTGAGCCCCGCTACCACGTCCGAGGAGGATTCTGACCCTAGGCCAGTCATCATCGAGATGGATACCGAGTCCGAGGGAGAGGATCCGATGGAATGGGAATACGATCCCGAGCAGGAACCAGAGCCTATGGAGCAGAAGCCAAAACCGGAGAATGATTCCGGGGTGGAGTCAGTGGAGGCCGAGTCCGAGTCGGATTCGATGGATTTTGAGTCCGAGTTATCTGACGATTCGTCCGAGTCCTCAAGATCCCACCTAGATTGGTTGCCCTAGGGTTTAGCCTTGACAATAGTTAGGTAGGATCGACACTTTTTGAAAGAGCCCTTTTTCGAGTTAATGCCTAACCACCCGAGCTATCTATCCCTTTTTTTGAAGTTAATGGCTGTTGACCTATTTTTGGTTGGTGTATATACTTGTCAATGGATATTGTAAATCCCTGTTAATAATGCAAGTTGTATTTATTGTATTTATTGCTATCCTTGATCATGTTTTACTATGTATAAGTGTTTGTTTGCTTTCGCATGTATATTATTCTCTGTTTTGGGTTTTGGGACGTCGCACTGAATCAACCTCAGTAGAGTTGTCGCGTGTCATAGGGTTCGGGGCGTGACAGAACTTCTAAACTATACACCACCGATATCAAAAAGGATCAGTAGCCTGGGTATACCCTATTCCATAAATGGAACACTTCCAAACCTTTACTCAACCCCTAAAACTAACCCCTACACCCCCTGGATGGCGTCCACTCCGAGTACGACTCTCTAGAACCTGAGTCTGAATCCCCCTGAGCCGCTTGTTCTTCTGAGGACTTAAAGCCTGCCTCGATCTCAATCGGATTGTCCTCATCACCCGACTCTAGCGGAACCTCAACCCGCTCCTCCTCATCAGACTCCTCCTCTGTCTCTTCCTCTAGCTCATTCTCTGGCTCATCCTCTGGTTCCACCTCTGGGTCTTCTTCTTGCCCATCTTCAGGTTCTTCTTCTGATGCCTCTTCAGGGTCTTCTTCTCTAAGTTCCTCCTTTGGTATTACACCTAGATCTACTTCTATAGGATCATACCTTGCCTATGATTCCTCTAGCTCCGGATCAGGCTTAGCCACTGAAGGTTCAGGTGCTGCAGGGGCAGGCTGATGTCCGGACTAGGCGAGACTAGTATCCAGACTAGTCATCTCACCGTCAGGAGGGGGTATGGCTGACGGATCCCAATCCCCTACTCTGTCAAAGGGAACATCAAAGACATGGACGGGGACATACTCATCTATTCCATCTTGAAACATCCAGGCAGTATAGGTATGGGTCTGCCAAAGAGGTTACCCTATATCTACCCAGACTACGGTAGTATGCTTGATCCTGGTCATATTATCGTCTATCGGATACTCTACAACATTATGGTTGGTGTGCATCGGAATACCAAAATGCTACGACGGCGGCGGTGGAAGATTCATGGACCAGGCCGGGGTTCTGAAATTATTTTGTTAAAACAACCATGAAAACACGTCTCAGCAAGTACACACCATAAATCCCACTTAGGCTAATACGTACCTCCAGACAAGTCTAAGCACAATCACATTCAACGATCACATAATAGGCATATAAATTGGCACTTACCTAGGCTTTTGATACGTGCGATCTGCAGGTTAGTCTTAAATATACAATTTCTAACCACATGCACATTCCAAATTAATTTCATGCCCGAAACACAAGTCGAACACATGGCATTTCCAATTCCACATTCCACATACTCGTTCATGCCTCATCAAACTATTTTCACACAACTTGCCAGTTACCCGCGTTACAGTACACGCCTAAGATCCACTGCGACCATCTCATATTCACAACACTTCTTAGCCCGCATTACAGTACCGCCTCAGGCTATGTCTCTTGCCCGCGTTATAGTACTGCCTCAAGCTCAATATCTACCACCTACAGCATAATCCGTGTTGAAGTACACGCCTCAAGTTGGCAGTCTTCCGACAATACCGAGCATCATCCTACATTAAAGTACCGCCTCAAGATGGCTCAATTCCTCACATTACAGTACACACCTTAGGGACTTTCGTGACCACACACACGACATTTCACACAATTTCTCATTCCTTCACTTGCTGGATTTACACACCAACATATCAAATTACTAGCCGATTAAATTCGGCCCATGCACGCATCGAACCTCACGCATTTCACATGCTCAATTAACAACCAATCATGGCCAATTGCCACTCAATTCAATTCAGCTCATGCGCACATATAACAGTCCACATTTCAAATAATCAATTCACCATCCGACTAACAAACAAGGTCGCCATTGGACCCACAATCACAGCCACAAATTATGAACATAAATTCAACATATTCATGTGTATTTCAAGCCATAATAAGCACCACAATCAGCCACGACACCACACACATCCAACCGACACATTTAGTCCTCGAATTGGACTATATTGCTCATCATCGCAAGCCATAATTTTCAGCACCCAATTCAGCATTAAATCAGCCCCAAACCATCACAAATCTATCCACAAACCAGCCAAGTTCAACCCCCAAATCAGTCCGCCAAATTAACCCCTAAATTGTCTCTAATTCACTCAAATCGGCCCTTAATTAACCCGATTCAGCCCCTAATTACATCCGTCGATACCTGATATCCTAAATAGAGTTTAGGATGCCACTTACTTGGAAACCTAAGCTAGCTCGGGCAGAAATAGAGGGGCAGCAGTCCGATGGCCTCACGGTAACGGCGGCTGCATGGCGGGCTTGGGCGAACGACGATTGATCTATCTCGACTAGGCTGGGCCGAGTGAAGGCTGGTGGTGGTTTCAATGAGGGGAAAAATAGGGGAGAGAGAGACGGTGAGGTGTGGTCATGGCACGGTTGTGGCTCCATGGGTGGACGGCTACAATTCGGCTCGAAGGGTGGACGATGACTGCGACCGGCCTAGGCGGCTGGACACGGTCATGGTGGATGGGGGAGGAGGTCCGGCCAGAAGGGAAAGAGGGAGAGAAATGCCAAGAGTGTGAGGGGAGAGAGAGAAAATGGGAATAAATAGTCTAAGGGCCAATAATTGGTGTCTAAAACCCTAGGAAATGACCATCCTACCCTCCTCTCTAATTCCAAATCAACAACCACGATTTAATCTTATCCTAAGATCGATGGCCAAGATTAATCCTTGCCAAAAATATCCAGAGGCAAAATTGAGATTTTCCAAAATTTCCAAGGGCAAAATTGTTCAAAAATTTCTATTTCTAAAGTAGGTGTGAAATGGTCAAAATGCCCCTCTCCCATTATACTTGGCCTTAATAAAATCCCAGGAGTAAAATGGTCATTTTCCATTTCTCGCCAGAATTCGAATTTTCTGAAGAATCCGGACAAATTTGAGGCTGACTAAGCCAATAACAACGTCGTCCAATTATCCTGTCGTGACCTTCATAATTTCCAATGCCCAAAATTGGTCTCTAATTGATGATTAAATTTAATTAACGTAACTTGAGCGTATCTCAAACTAAACGGTGGCTTTTGGGGAAATTTGCACATTTGACCCATGGCCGGTACTAAATCAAGTCACGTTTAAGTTTACTCGGGTCGTGACGACCTCGGTGGTCGCTTAATCGCGAGGATTGATAGCTAGTTCCGACAAGCGCAATCGTTTGGTATAGATTTAGGGTCATTTGTCAATTCATCTCGTGGTCGAGCGGAATCATCGTGATCCACTCATATGATAGCGGCGAATTGATCCCTAACTATCCTTGGATCGGCCTACATTGGCTCAAAATGTCACCTCAACAATTTTCATGGTCGAAAGTCGGTTCAAGATCGAGTTCTTTGGTCGCGCGTATTTAAATCCCTAATTAGCCATTCCATATTGGTTAGTATCCCAGGAGTGATTAGTTCCGGGCGAGATCTAACTACAAGCACGTCCATAAATTATTCATTTCATAAATTCCATGTGGGTCAGATTTTAGAATATCACAGTGACTGTCAACACCGCCACAGCCAATACTTCAATACCTAGTTCCACAACCGCCACAGCCAATAGCACAACAACTAGTGCCTTAGTATCAAATACCTCAACATTTACAACAAAATATACCTCAAATGATGCCTCAGATCAAGCAAGCAGCTCAGGTAGTTACACCGCTAGTTATCATCCCGGCTCGGTAGAATCCTAAATCCACATGCAATCGATCAAATGTTGCGGCAGTACAACGGTGATACGAGAGGTTTTAGGCAGGTATATAGGAAATCATATCCGAAATAGATGGATGCGGTTCCATACCCAAGGTAGTTCAAGATGTCAGAATTTAGCTTGTTTACTAGTAAGAATGATCAATTGACATAGGAACATGTTAATTGATTTATTGCATTGTGTGGGGATGCTACGTATGGAGATCATTGAAAATTACGTCTATTTCCATCGTCGTTATCCAAGACTGCTTTTACCTAGTACACATCTCTACCACCTAATTCTATATTCTATTAGGATCAAATGGAAACAATGTTTCATAATCAATTTCAAAGAGCCATGCCAGATGTATCTATTGCGGACTTGTCGACAATGAAACAACATATTAATGAGTCGGTCGATCAATTCATGTTTCGTTTTAAAAAGGCAAGGAATAGGTGTCTCGTACCATTACCCGAGAAGACATTTGCTTAGTTTGCATTCAATGGTTTAAAATTCTCCATTAGAGAGAGAATGGTGGGTCAGGCTTATTATGATATGTTCTCATTAGCTACTATTGTAGTGAAACATGAAAATTTTTTGGAAGAAAAGGATCAAAGGCATGTTAAACATGAGATAAACTTTGTCGACGAAGCGTCAGTTAACAAAGATGAATCAGAATATGCTGAGGTGACAGTGGCAAAGATGATAATAGAAAAACCATATACATGCCTTGCATTAAAACTGGCTAAGGTGAAAGAAAAGGGAAGTGTTATAGTAAAATCGAAGGATGTGCAATATTATTCTTTCGATATAAATAAGGTCGACAAGATATTTGATTTGCTTTTGGCTGATGGACAAATCAAGCTCACCGAAGGCCAAGTAATACCGAGTAAAGAAGAATTAGCGGAACAAAAATATTGCAAATGACATCATTTGTGAAGTCACAATACAGTCAATTGTGTTGTGTTGAGAAAGAATATTTAAGAAGCAATTCGACAGGAAAAAATTAGGTTTGCGGATGATAAAAAAAAAAACTCCTATGGATGTAGATATTGATCCATTTCGCGTCATGACCAGGATGGTGTCTTTAAAATCCAAAGGTAAAGTGGTACAATCAAATTTGTGTGCTCGATGGAAGGAGGAGATTAACTATAACTCTTATTCAAAAGAAAGATCTTTTTCAACACGAGCTCCCCCACAGAGAATGCCTTCTTGGGATCGATAGAAGCACCAAAATTATGGCAGGTTAGTAGGACACTGGAGTTGAGCCCAAACTAACCATACTGTCGATGATTCAAGACAATGGCTGACAAAGTGGAAATCTTTCAAACAGTGACACGAAGAAGGTGACATGATAATTGGAACATTGGGTGAACCTAGTGGTAAATTTGATTACTACATCGACTATAGACCACTTCCTAGGCATTTAGGAAATGTGACAGCGTCAGGATGAGGGGTAGAGTTCGATGATCCACATAGAGGAGATGTAAAATTATCCATAGCACTTCGATGCCCAAGGACTTTGAAAGTACCAAATGATCCATCAAAAGGTGAATGGATCGAATCTAGAGAAATCCAAGGTTCGAGGGCAATATAATAAGAACTTAGAAAAGGAGATTGCAAAGAAAGAAGAAGATGCATGAGTTACAAAGGCAGGTCAATCAAATCCATATCACTCAAGTTTCGCTAGCCCCTTATAAACTTGGAAAATTTTGGGCTAAGAATCTAGTATGGAGAAGAGATCTAGGAAACTCTAGTCAGAATAAGAGGAATGATAGTCAGAAAAATCCCGGGATCAACACTAAAATGAAATTCAGACCAGCTGTGTTATCAAGATTAGTTACTCCTACATGCTCACGTATGGTTCGAGTTAGACTGCCTTTGCAATATAGCGTGACATCGGTCTATTCAACAGTCAATGGAGATTTGGTGGTCGATGAAGAGGACAAGGTAGAATTCCAATTCGATGATGAAGAAGAACTAATGGAGTCCGAGAAAGCATCTTACGAAGGGTCCAAACACCTTGGGGCGCTTAATATAAATGCTAGCATTGATGGCCGCCCAGTTTCTAAAGTTCTTGTCGATGGGGGATCTACCATCAATTTAGTTCCATACAGATTTTTTAAAAAGACGGGAAAGAAAGATGAAGAGATTATTCCATCCAACATTCAATTATCCGATTTCACAGGAGAAGTAACAGAAGTTAAAGGAATATTCGTAGCTAATTTGACTGTGGGGTCAAAAACTTCTAGGATAACTTTCTACGTTGTCGAGGCAGATAGATCATATAACATATTATTAGGAAGAGATTGGATTTATGAAAATCAATGCGTACCCTGTACTCTTCATCAAATGTTAGCCTTTTGGAATAGAAGCAAGGTTGAGTACGTTAAAGCTAATAGCAAGGCTCGTGTATCTTGGGTGCATGCTTTAAGGACTAATCGAGATTCAAAAAAGATGCCCAGTGAACATTCATGTGTTATTGAATAATCTAAAATTGATTTGAGGAATGTAGTATTCTACTGGTTTGATAAGGGAAATGTCGAGTGGATCCCTAAAAACGACTTGGTGGGATGTTTAGATAAGGTTATGCATGAAGAACCTTACATTATTGGATGACCTTAAAAGAGGTACACAACCTGTAGAGCCGAATTGGGTGAACAGCCTATAGATGCCACTGATTATATATTGGAGTTCACAGAGTCACCCCTTAAAGAAGACAATAAAGTGATGGAAGCTCAAGACCCGTTAATGGAGATTGATATTAGAGACTCTCAAAGCCGTCGACCAATATTCATTAGCACATTATTGGATGACATTGCGAAAGCTAATTGAGTTATTAAGGAAATATAAAGAATGCTTTGCACAGGATTATCATGAAATGCCAAGGTTAGATCGAGATGTGGTCGAGCATAGGTGGCCAATAAAGAAGGGGTTTCAGCCACATAAACAGCCGCCACGAAGATTTGCACTAGAAATTATTCACAAAATCAAGGAAGAAGTTTGAATGTTTGTTGGCAGCAGGTTTTACTAGAACTGCGTGGTATGCCGAATGGTTATCTAATATAGTGCTAGTTAAAAAGAAGAATGGGAAGTTAAGGGTATGTATCGATTTTCGGGACCTAAATGTCGCAACACCAAAGGATGAATACCAAATGCCAATGGCAGATATGTTGATCGATTTAGCATCTGGCAATGAGATAATGTCATTAATGGATGGTCATTCAGATTATAATTAGATATTTATAGCAGAAGAAGATGTCCATAAAATAACATTTCGATGCTCGGGAGCTATTGGGACGTTCGAGTGGTTAGTGATGCCATTCGGATTAAAAAATGCCATAGCAACATATTAGAAGGCTATGAATTTTATTTTCCACAATATAATTATAGATTTCATGGAGATATATATCGATGACATCATCATTAAATCAGACCAGGTAAGTCATATAACTTATATTGAACATGCTTTTATAAGGATGCAAAAGTTTAAATTAAAAATAAATCCACTTAAGTGTGCTTTTGAGATAAGGGCAAGTAATTTTCTAGGGTTCTTAGTGAATCAAAGAGGGATAGAAATAGATAAAAACAAAGCAAAAGATATCCTAGAGTTACCACCACCATCAAATAAGAATATTTATAGATGATTATAGGCAAAATAAATTTTTTGTATTGATTCATTTCTAATCCGTCGAGCAAGATTGAGGTGTTTTCTCCACTACTTAAGTTAAAAACCAGGATCAGTTTGTTTGGAAGAAAAAACATTAGCATACTTTTAAACCGATTAAGAAATATTTGACTAATCCACTAGTTTTGATGCCACCTAAGTCAAGTAGGCCATTGAAACTTTATTTGTCAGCAACTAATAGTATTATTAAGAGTATGTTGGCACAAGAAAATGATGACGAGAAAGAATAGGCAATATATTATCTCAGTCGGATGTTGAATGATACAGAAAAAAGATATACTTCGATCGAAAAATTGTGCATATCATTGTACTTCACTAGTACAAAATTATGCTATTATATGTTGCCGACCATAGTTTAGGTAATTTGCAAGATAGATGTTATTAAGTATATGTTGACCTGACCAATTATCAGAGAAAGAATTGCAAAATGGGCTTTTGCTTTGTCCGAAATACATATGAGATATGTATCACTTAAAGCTGTGATATTCTTAAATTCGACCCATTTTCGGGATTTATGAAATAATTATCTCATCGATGCACTTTAGTTAAATCTCACTCAAAATTGGTCACTCTTGAGAAGACTAACCAGTAGGGAATGGCTAGCTAGGAATCAAGTATATAGACCTAAGAACTTGGTCGTGGATCGACACTTCAACCATAAGGATTAATAAGGAGATATTTTGGGCCATCATAGACCAATCCAAGGATGGCTATGGAACGATTCACAAATGTTAAACAATTGGATTGCAGGTGATTCCGCTTGACTATTATATGAATTTCAAATGATCCTAAACCTAATTCGAACGATCGTATCAATTGGAACTAGTGATTGATCCTTGCAATTACATGACAACCGAGGTCGCCATGGCTCGAGTAAACTTAGATGTGGCTCGATATCGAATCGGCCACGAGTCGATACGTATAACTCCTAAAAGCCGCCCGTTAGTTTGAGATACAATAAAGTGTTGATTGATTTGTTTTGGCCATAGATTAGAATCCGAAATGGGATGTCGAACTTTCGAAATTTCACAAAAATTTATCGAACGTCGTCTCGTTAAGCGTGGCCAACCATTAGATCGCTCAGAATTTATCGGAAAAGTGTAATTTGGACCGGATATGGAAAACGACCATTTTACCCCAGAGGATATTTGAATTCATTTGAAAGATTGAAGGGTAATTTAAACTTTGACACTTTCCCTCCTTGGCCAAAAATTATGGACCATTATGCCCCTCCCCATCTTGTCTTTTTATTTTGATTGCCATTTAAGAATTTTGAAAAATTAAGGAGAGGAAAATTATGGGCCCTTGGGTCTTGGCTTGAAGAAGAGGATAGAACGTAGACTCTTGGATTTGTGAGTGGGGTTTGGTATTGGGGTTTTGTTAGTAGAGTTAGTAAAAATCAAATCATGTTCTCTACCTCTCCCTCATTCTCTCTTGCTCACTCTCTCTCCTCCTTTGCCCTCCATTTTCGGCCGAGCACCATCTCCCTCTCCACCTTACTGATCTACTCAGCCCGTTCCAACCACCACCAGTCACTGTGACACCATCGGAGCAACCACCGGTCGCCGGTCTTGCTACTCACGCCACCACCTCTTCCTTCTCTCTCTTTCCTCACCATTTTTGGAACCAACCAGCCATTACCGAAGTCAACACCACCCCTCACCGTAACCACCAGCTTATGCTCGCCTCAGCCACGGACTATCGTGACCGGAGCCGCTGCCATCCTTCCCATCCAATCGCCGAAACAACAGCTGTTGGGCTTGGCTGTGCTTGGCTGATCTTGCTTGGCTTAAGCTTAGGCTCCTAATAAATGTTTCCTAAGCCTTGGTTAGGATAATTGGTTATCAATTACATGTTTAGAGGCTGATTAGGGGTTGATTAGAGTGGTTTAATAGCTGGTTGTGTCTGGTTGATGATTGGTTGTTGCTGGTTTGGTTCTCGGATTGATTGCTGAGATGCCCTATTGTTTTGTTATTTTTGTGGAGTCAATGTGGACCGAATTTGAGGAGATGTTCTTCATGAAAGTTGACCCTAACATCTTGAAGTGTGTCATATATTAAATTTGTAATTTTTGGCAACTGTTTTGGGGTATTCGGAAGTTCATTTTCGGACCATCACAACTATGCCGGATTTACTGTTCACCCAACCATCGTGTCTTTCTGAATTTTTATAAAATTTTCCAGAACTCTTTTGCAATAAACTTCCTCATGAAAGTTGTTAAGGACACTTGTTTCTATGACATATAAAAATTTTAAGGTTTTCCTAGGAGATTTTGGTACTAACTGAAATGGATTTTGAATGTCGAACTGTCTGCCCTAGCAGGCAAATTTCGATCTGAGATTGGGTGATAAAAAGGCATGTTTATAGCTGGAATTAGATTTCTTATTCTCATGAAAAATGTTTATCAAGATATTTTCAGTGACATATAAAAAATTCATAACTTTTGGAATTGAATTACTATTTATTTCGAAAGGATTTTGATTACTGCGCAATTGCCTATTTTTAGCCCAATTCTGTGCAAATTTAGTTTCTCGAGAGAGAGAGAGCTTTTCGATGTTGTTGTTGTACTTGAGGGGCATGGCTAGAGATAAGTTGAACATGAATTGTGTGGCAATTGGCTAATCGAAAGATGAGAAATTAGTTTGAGTGTTGAATGCCTATATGCTCACATAATACCCTAAGGCGTTTTATGCAGAGTTATAACTCGTCTTGATGCGTTTTACGTGACACGATGCCCCATTTATCATATGCTCGGGAGGCTCGGATGCCAATCGCGATAGAGGTCGGATTGATGCTCCTCATAGAATGCCACCTTGATGCGTGTGACGCGGGACGATGCCCGGTTACGCCGAAAGCCCCTATAGCCTATTGCGTTTTATGTGGGTTCGGGGAGCCCGAGGGGCCACTAATAATCTGGACCTTGTGATTGTGATATGTATTATGATATGCCATGTGAGATTATTATTAGGCATGTTCGGATTATTAAGTGAGCTATGCATGTACTTGCCCCGATTCAGCTTGTTATGTGCGATGAATGGTTGTTATGTTGTGACTGTATACTAACGTGCAAGGCTTGCATGTGTGCTAAGGCGAGGTAAGTGTGATGCCCCGACCTCGGGGTTATAAACGTGACGTCCCGTTCGTTATTATCTTTCTTTAAACACAAGCGAAAGCATAATTCGGGACAATCACATTAAAAACAACAGTGGGATTAAGACAAACAGCATCATGAGTAAACCTTGTATTTATAGGATACGCAAATATATTTTATAAGCCAACTTAGTCCTTTTTAGCCATTTACACATAATAACAAGTGGCTTGGGGGTCCTAAGCCCACTACTTCGGATTCACAGCTCCAAGCTTTCCCCGAACTCGAACATGGCTCAAACTTCCCCTGTCGCTGCCGTCCATTCGACCATCCTATGGACCGCACCCACATCGATGGCAGATCAATAGCAAAGTTCAAACAAGAGAACATCACGCACGGCTATCACATGTGCACTTTACCAGCCAACTCTCGGTTACCAACCAAGGCTCGGTTCTATCTCATGTACACTTTACCAATCAAGGCTTGGTTCTATCTCATGTACACTTTACCAATCAAGGCTTGGTTACTAAACTGAAACAAGACTTAGAGAGTAGAAAATGTACGGGAAAGATGACGGCCTCGGGATCTCGTCAACTCACGGCGGTTGCCCTTTTTTTTTCTCTCTCTCGGCTTCTCTTTCTCTCTCTATTTTTCTCTCTCTCTCTCTCTCTCACGGCTTCCCTTTCTCTCACTATTTCTCTCTCCCTTTGGCCGAATGGCCTTGTTTCTATTTATAGGGAGGCAAAACTTGGGCCCAAAGCTTGGATGAGGTAAGCGCACGTGTCATCGGGGAGCATGAGGTAAGCACACGTGTCACCATGGAGGGGCCCTAAAGGCCAAGCAATTAATACAAGCCATTATGAGGGTGGCTTCCAAAGTCAAGAACAATAATGGCCAATAATTCTCTCTCTCTCTCTCTCCTCAAGCTTGGCCATGGGTCTCTCTCTCTCCCCCTCCTTGCCGTGGCTTTCTCTCCCTTTCTTGGTCAATACTTGATGGCCAAGACTTCAATTAATGGCTTCATAAATGGCTCGTTGAAAAAAAAACCAAGCATTAATTACATGAAATGATGAACTGGATAAGGTTTGACTTTGTCAAACTTTCTAGGATATTCTACCAATTTCCATACCGTAGACTCCCTAGAACCTTCTGGATTTACTGAATTCTCATGCAAATGACTCGAGCCAATCGGGTCACACGAAATATATCATTTGGCACAAAAATCACAACCCGTGCCATACTTAATCACAAGATTTTCTGAAGGTTTTCCGCGATAAACACGCATAATAATTCCATCCAACCCGAGGTTCGGTGTGGAAAATCCTCTAAATATGCCTCAAATATTACCAAAAGACATCAAGTCGAGATTCCAATGTTTTTCATATAGAAAATACTGAATCTTTGAAATCCAACAAAACCGAATAGCTTTGCACTGTTCACGAAATCGGACTTGAAAATATAGTAAATGGACTCCGAAAATTCTCAAATTCGGATATGTCATAAACAAGGCCTTAACAAACATTTCTCATGAAGAATACAAATGCAGAATCTTTCTGTAAACACTATTTTTAGTAGCTCAAAGACAGACTAAAAATTGTTCACTGGAACAGCATTTTTGTTTCTAAAATTAAGCTCTGTCCAGAATCCAAATCATCTCGAAAAATTCCCAAATTTATACACGTTATAGAAAAGGAAGTTTTCAACAACTTTTGTGAAGGAAACTTTTCTAAAATCGGCCTAGAAAAGCTTGTAGAAAATAAAGA
Source organism: Syzygium malaccense (assembly GCA_031216405.1). Taxonomy (NCBI): domain Eukaryota; kingdom Viridiplantae; phylum Streptophyta; class Magnoliopsida; order Myrtales; family Myrtaceae; genus Syzygium; species Syzygium malaccense. The sequence goes on from CM062254.1 coordinate 19,679,575, forward strand.
CGGTGTAAACATCACCGAAATACCCATTCTGGGCAGTTTCACACGGTCCGAAAATCAGGCCATCGTACCACTCATATCAACTCCAAAAATTCTGAAATTAAAGTATGTAAAATTTCATGACATTTGGAGAAAATTTCAAGAAGAAAGTGTTTGGAAATTCGGACCACAAAATTCTCCCCAAAAATAACAAAACGGAGGGGTACAAAGGATCCAAAACCGGGTTTTCCAAAACAAGAGAAAACAATTTAGTTCTAATTGGAAAACCACCGAACCGAAACCATAGCCATTTCCCAGGGACTGAAATTGAGGATATTACAATTTACCTGCGACTTCCCAGGCCGAAAAATCAGGATGTGACAATTCTCCCCCTCTAATAAAATTTCGTCCTCGAAATTTAAACGCGTACCTGGTTCCTCGAACAAATGCAGGTATCAACTTTTCCTCAATTCCTCACTCTCCCAGGTGGCTTCTTTTATGCCCTGATAACACTATAGGACCTTAACTAAGGGAACGGCCTTACCTCTCAACACTTGCTCCTTACAATCCACGATCCGCACCTGCTCCTTAGCACAGGACACTCTGCTGTCCACTTCGACCTCGTCGAAAAAATTCAGTACGCGTGCCGGATCGGGCTCACACTTTCACAATATCAGCACACAACACGTACCTAAGCAAGTTTCGGTGGCTGTGCCAACCGATAGGCCAAGTTCTTTATTCTTCCAAGAATTTCAAAAGATCCTACGTACCTGGGACTTATCTTACCTTAGCACCATTACAGCATCCACTGTAATGCGAACTAGCTCTGGACCAGCGACCTTTCTTTCCCCGATCTCGATCCATCATACTAGAGTGCAGCAAGCTTGACCACGCTTCTGCTGCGCTACTCTGATAAAATCTTCCTCAAACATAGTTTACTTACTTATAACAATCGCAAAGATCACACTGATCATTTCAAGCAACAGTTCCCGTCTTACTTTCAATTCAATACCTAGTTCGATTTATTCCTTTTCTTACCCGCCATCCTAGAAGCCTGCCAGGAGTCACACTTTGTTTAGGTCTTCAACCCCGGCGACACTCTTGCTAGAAGCCGCACCTTGATCAAGCTTCTTGCTCCGGCATCCACTTCCTAGCCAAGAGCCGCTCCTTGATCAGGTTTTGCCCTGGCGATCACTCCCCGCCCTCATCGGATCGGGTTATGTCAAAATTCAATAGCCTTCTCTTGGCTCAACACCGAACTACAACTTACTAAAGGGGAACCTGCTTAGACTTTTCTTTCGAGGTCGTGGCATCCTGCTGAGACTTTCCTTTTTCCTCAGCGGTTGCAACCTGGTCCTAAGCACTTATTTTGCTATCAATAGTCTAACAAGACTTTCTACAACACAAGAATAGGTCAGTGATCACAAACAAATAGGAGCACTTAACCTATTCAACCACAATCAATCATTCACATGCATAGGGGTGTTTTCTAGCTCACAAAACTGGGTTTTCCAAAACAAGAGAAAACAATTTAGTTCTAATTGGAAAACCACCGAACCGAAACCATAGCCATTTCCCAGGGACTGAAATTGAGGATATTACAATTTATCTGCGGCTTCCCAGGCCCAAAAATCGGGATGTGACATTAAGGACATCTATGATTGTTGTGACACGTTGAGTGATAAGCCTTACATGCTCCGAACTGTCCGCGATACACGTCAGCCTAAGCGAAGCTCAAGTAGTGACTTATTTAGATTATTCTCATTGTTGAATTATAAACCTTTCAGACCTCTGACCATAGACCTCAACGGCCCTCCACAACATTTTGGGGTCCCTATAGACATAGACCATATGTTGACAGAGTTTCCAGTAGGGGAGGATAGGGTGTATATTAGGTGTACCATTATAGTATGGGAAGGCGAGGGTGAGGTCACTTGGAAATTCCATACTTTTTGGTGTGGTTTTACCGAGAGGGAGATGCCATATTTGGACCACTACGAGGGTTCGATGGTCCTCTAGATGATGGAGCAGAGAGATGGGACCCCATAGAGATCATGCCACCAGACGGTGTCGTCACTAGCCTGGAGGATTGAGAGCCGATGGAGTTTGATAAGGAGCCGCCGTTTGGGGAGTCCAAGCCTAAGCCGTCCGATGATATGGCCAACCCTGGTTCGCCAGAGTTCTTTGATTCCAATCCGATGACACCGCTTGGCCATGGGGGTGATTGATTAACTTAGTACTCCCGTCCGATGTGTGCACCTTTTTAGTAGTGAAGTTAGGATAACTCAACCACCCGACCCTTTTTTAACGTGCATGGTTTGTAGTGATGGCCTCTAGTAAGGCTTGTATGATGTGCAATTGTAAGTAACGTTATGTGTATAAAAGTGTTTTGTTGACGTGATTTCAGTGTCTCTTTGCTACCCCATTTAATTGTTTGTTGAATGGAGAGTTCGATTTGCTTCCGCGTGTGTTGCCCTTTTGTAACATCCTCAATTTCAGTCCCTGGGAAATGGCTATTGTTTAAGTTCGGTGGTTTTCCAATCGGAACTAATTTTTACTATTGTTTTGGAAAACCAGTTTCGGATCCTTTGTACCCCTTCGTTTTGTTATTTTTTAGGAGACTTTTGTTATCCAAATTTCCAGACACTTCCTTCTTGAAAGTTTCTCCAAACATCTTGAAGTTATACATACTTTAATTTTAGAATTTTTGGACTTGATATGAGTAGTACGATAGCCCAATTTCAGGACCATGTAAAACTATCCAAAATGGGTCTTTTGGTGACGTTCACACTCGATTTATTTTCTTCAAGCTTTTTCGGGATGATTTTGGAAAAGTTTCCTTCACAAAAGTTATTGAGAACTTCCTTTTCTATAACGTACATAAATTTGGTTTTTTGAGATAATTTGGATTATGGACAGAGCTTACTTTAAGAAATAAGAATTCTGTTCCAGCAAACTATTTTTAGTCTGTCTTTGAGCTACTAAAAATGGTATTTACAAAGAGATTCAGATTTCATGTTCTTCATGAAAAATGTTTGGTAAGGCCTTGTTTATGACATATTCAAATTTGAGAATTTTCAAAGTCCATTTACTATGTTTTCAAGTCTGATTTCGTGAACAGTGCAAAGCTGTCTAGTTTTGTCAGATTTCAAAGATTTATCAATTTCTATATGAGAACGTTGGAATCTCGACTTGATATCTTTTGGTGATATTTGAGGACATTCCTGCGCCAAACCTCGGGTTAGATGGAATTATTATGCGTGTTTATCGCGGAAAATCCTCAGAAAATCACAAGATTAAGTATGGCACGGGTTGTGGTTTTTATGCCAATTGGTCTATTTCGTGTGACCCAATTGGCCCGAGTCATTTGCGAGAGAATTCAGTAAATCCATAAGACTCTAGGGAGTCCACAGTCTGGAAATTGGTAGAAGAACCTAGAAGCCTTGACCAAGTCAAAGCTTATCCTCCAAGTTTCATTAATTGGCTTAGACTTTTAGGTCATCTTCATGATGACCCTTATTAAGTAAGTTAGACTTTGGTGGCCCTTTATGATGGCTTGCATCAATGAATCAAGACTTTAGGGCCCCTCCATGATGACATGCATTGATGGCTTGGAGTGGTGACCAAGTAAAGAGCTTCTCTAAATAGGAAGCCCTCCCTCTCCCTCACGCCATTTCCACGCCCAAACTAGCCGGCCATCACCTTCTTCTTTGACCTTCTTAGTTCCTAGTTCACGCCCAAAGAGGCCTGACCAACCTTCTTTCTTGCTTCCTTGCTTCTTGTTCATGCCTAGAAAGAGAGAAACAGTGAACTTACTGACTAGCCCGTGTCTCTCTTATGGTTCGATCAAGTGAGGAAGCCACGTCCAAGACCACCCGAGAACCACCAAGAATCGTCCAAGAGTCGCCGAGACTCACGTGTCCTTCACACGTCTCGTTTTCTCTAGTTCTTGTTTAATTGTTGAGTAAGTGAATTTCCTAATATCGAGAAAGGATGTTGAGATGCGTTGTGACATGGTTTGCTCGGACCGTTTCTCAGTCGTTTGGTTGGTCGTAGTTGGTTCATTTTCTTAGTTTGATCATGTTTCATGTATGATGTTTGAGATAGAACCGAGCCTTGGTTAGTAAAGTATACATGATGTGGCCATGCGTGATGTTCTCTTGTTTGAACTTTGCTATTGATTTGCCATCAATGCGGGTGCAGCAAGGGCCGACTTATGTTAACGGCGATCAATATATCCTCACTTAATATTAGTGTTTTCACTTGCTGAGTCTCCCCGACTCATCCCCCATTGTTTCCCCTTTTCAGGTCCGTAGGATGGCATCTCCCCCGGCCCACATTGGCAATCCCATGGAGCAGAGAGCCGAAGTGCTCACCGTGATAGATATCAGAGAAGACCGCACCTACCGCTGAATCACGATGCTTGTGACGATCCGATGAGGGCCTAACAGACTTGGTGCCTCATCCGTACGTGGCGTGATATCTCTATGCGAAAAGAGAATAGGTTGGATCCCTATGTGGGTTCAATGGTGCTTTGGCGGTGCGGGCGGGCCGGCTCCGGGATAAAGCCACGGGTGGGATGTGAGATGGCCAGGCGGACGGGACCGAGGTGGAGGTGAAGAAGCGAGGAGCGAGAAGCCGTAGTGGGTATAGGACAACCCAAGTCAAGTTTTGCTATTCATAGTCGCTATGAAATATGTGTTGTTTGCCATGGCCCGAATGGCTTGTTAAAACATATTTACATGCCCTGTAAATATAAGGCCTGCTCATGATGCTTGTCAAAATCTCGTTGTATGTATTGATTGTGATTGTCCCGAGATATGCTTCCCCTTGTGTGTAATGAAAGATAATAATGAACGAGACGTCACATGAATGACCCTGAGGTGGGGGTGTTACATCTTTTGTTCAGTCTTTTGAGTCGACGACAAGTTCTGAGATGTCGCATTCTTACCAACCGTGGCAGGATGTGCATGCTCGTAGGGATCAGCGCATGACAAAAGTAGTCAAGGGACAAGCGGTCACTGATTTCATTGCAGAATACCCATGTATACATTTGGAAGAAGAGAACATCGAAGACTTGGTACCGGTGGTACCATGGACATTATATTTCGATGGTTCAAGTACGACAACGACGTCTGATATAGGAGTTTTAGTTGTATCCCCTCATGGACATCGAACTAAACTTATGTGTAAACTTGATTTTGATTATTCCAATAATCAAGTTGAGTATGAAGCCTTGATTGTTGGCCTTAACATATTGACTGATATGAAGGTGCGATTTGTAAAAATAAAAGGAGACTCTCAGTTAGTGATCAATCAATTATCAGGGGATTACTAAGTCTCAACAAAAGCATTATTCGATACTTTGATATGACGAAGGTTTTGCTAGACAAATTCTTTTATTATGAACTGGAACACATAAAACGAAATGAGAACGTAGAAGCCAATGAGTTAGCTCAAATGGCATCTAGTTATAAAATATCAAAAGAATTAGCCAGATTTATCATTATGCAAACAAAAACTTTGCCATCGATAGAAAATCAAATCATGATGGTTCAGTCTGATGAAGAGCGTATTAATGTCGACGAAAAGGACTAGAGAACACCTTTAATTGATTATTTAAATGATCCTGCTGGTGATAAGGGATTTAAAAGACAAGCATTAAAATATTTGTTGCTTGATAATGAATTATATCGAAAAACAATCGATGGCATTTTGCTTAGGTGCTTAAGTAAAGAAGAGTCGATGGTAACAATGACGAAAGTGCATGAAGGAATATGTGGTGCACATCATGCATGTATAAAAATGAAATGGTTGTTAAGATGCCATGGCTATTTTTGGCCGATAATTACTCAAGACTGTATCGACCATGCTAAGGAATGCAAACCGTATCAGAAGCATGGTCCATTATAACATGTCCCTGCTTTAGTTATGTAGCCCATTATTAAACCATGGTCATTTCAAGGATGGGCAATTGTTATAATCAGAAAAATTTATCTTCCATCATCTAAGAAACATAGCTTTATACTGATTGACATCAATTATTTCACTAAATGGGTAGAAGCAACCTCGTATAAAAATATAACTCAAAAGATTGTGAAGGAATTTATAGAAGAGAGAATTATTCATTGATTTGGAATATGAGAGACGATAACAACATATTAAGGTACTGTGTTTACCAGCCAGGAAGTCTTGGGATTTACTAAGTCTAGGGGAATCAAAATGCTTCATTCTACTCCATATTACACACAGGCAAATGGACAAGCTGAAGCATCTAATAAAATTGTTATTAACCTCATTAAGAGGCATCTAGAATAAAACCCCATAGAATGGGATTTGCTCCTTTCGATAGTTCTACGAGCTTATAGAACATCGAAGAGGTCAAGTACAGGAGTTAGCCCATACATGCTGACTTATGGCCAAGAAGCAATGTTGCCTGTGGAGATTACAGTATAGTCTCTGAGAGTGAAATTGCAAGGAGGCATGTCTAAAGAAGAGTACGATGAATTAATGTATGGAAACATCGATGAATTAAAAGAAAAAGGGTTATGGCTATGGAGAGGTTGATTGTTCACAAAAATAGGGTTACTAAAGCATATAACAAGCATCTGAAAGAAAAATGATTTGATATTGGTGATATAGTTTGGAAAACCATACTACGAGTGGGCTCAGATAATGAGAAGTTTGGTAAATAGTCACCAAATTGGGAAGGTCCGTATTTAGTTATGGAGATTTTAAGTGGAAATGCGTATTACTTGGTGGATATTGATTGGACTAAAGAAATATCTAGGTCAATTAATGGAAAATACTTGAAGAAGTATTATCTAACGATGTGGGAAATGAAGGAAAACGAAGAAGTTGAAAATCATCCACATCATATATAAAAAGGAAAATACATCGACTGGTGAAGAAGGTTGAACAAACAAGGGGCTAGCTACTACATTAACTGTTCAAAAAGACTAAGTCGACTGAATAAAAGGTCTGATTTGGAGAGATTTTTCAGGAATGGTCATTACATGATCGGTCTAAACCAATATGATCCCTAAATTTGACCACAATATCAAACAAACAACCCTCCAAGCGACAGTTATCTTCTACAGCATGGTGATAGGCGGAAGACCAGGCATGCATGGCTGCATATTCCTGGTTGCTTTCTCTCTCTAGTGTCATGAAAGCCTCAAAGCAAGTGTTAGCTTGCTCCTTCAAGTAACTTACCAATTCTGTGCAGGAGTTGATATCTTCATCTATCCGGGCCAACAACTTGATCAGTCCCTTCCTCTCCATTTCTTCCTCTGCTCTTTCTTTCGAGGATAGCTTCCCTCAAAGATAGCGAGTTACAATGTCTAGCTGGTCAGCCTTGGCATCTTTCGAATGAGACAGCCTGGACAGTCCTTCACAAGCGGTTTCTAGGATCTTGTATCGATCAAAGTATATCTTCTGTATACTTGGTCAGGTCCTTCTTGTTAAAGTACTCGCTCTTGATAACCACATGGCACTCGATCCATGACTTGTTCTCTAGAAAGGCTTAAAGCTCATAGTAAAAAATCATACAAACTCGTCAAAATCGGTCCCGAAAGGGTTATTGACAGAGAGGTGTTTAGGTCACCATCCTTTAGATAAGCAAAGATTTCCCCTAAAATCCCTAGTTAGATGGATATGCAAGCATAAGTGAGGCTCAGTCGATATATTAGGCTGCTCTACATAGCAATATACTCTTCAGTGAAATAAAGGGTGTCGGGAGTTAAGGAGGAAGAAGGATTGGCCTTAATGGAGATATTGTAAGAATTCAAGAGGACTGTTAGGGGAGAGAAGTGAATTGAAGTGCAATAACATCATGTCACGAAGGTTGCTTAAATAGAGGACCAAGATAGTAGAGCACGAGAGAGAGCCATGTGATATTCAAGTGACGTGAGTAATAGATACAATTGACAGGTTATTTAAACTGATTTGAGATTAAGGACACATCGTAAGATGCTGTTAATATAGGAGGAGATGGAATGACATAATATATATATAGGAGATCGTGTACACCGGTAGTTTACACAAGAAAATGGTAGATAGATACAATCAGAATGAAAAGACATTTATGATCAACATCTACTGAGTACGAGAATGTGAAGGCCGTAGTTATGCATATTATCCTATGAAGATATAAATAATTATGACCGGCTATGAATATGACCACTCTTGGATGTAAACGGTTAGCCCCGGATAGGTGAAGATGATGTAATGCCACTTAAATGAAGACACCATAAGGGGAAACAAAGGGTTAGAAGCGAAATTCCTTGGTCAAGTACACTTAGTAAAAGGAAAGTGGCATATATACAATGATCAAGGGTACACATTGACTTAAACATGGCAAAGACCCTAATGGGTAGCAACACTATAGTAAATACAGACGATTGATACCATAATTACATGAAATGTTGCTCAATCCCTAAACAAAAGTTGCGTAGGCATATCTCCATGTCACAATTAGCTTCAAAGAATTGGTCTTTCTTGGATAAGGCCTCTTGAAGTTTACCCTTTATGGTTTGGCATATAATCTCCAATTGGCTCACTTGCTTAAGTTGATTAGCTAGGTGCTGCAATGGAGTGTCATCAACATCCTGATAACATGTAAGGACAATACGTGCTTGATCCAAATCTTCATGCTTTTCCAGGTACGATTTTTCAGTTCATCAAAAGCATCGATACAATCCTATCGAACCTTATAAGATGTCAAAGCTGAGTCAAAAGAATGAACAAATTCCTCAATAGCATACTCCATAGCCAGACATTTTAAAGGGAAAGGTAAGCTGGATAAGTCAGTCAGAAGAGATTTGATTTCTGCCTCCACTATAGGATCAATGCAAATATAAGCAAAACCAAGTAAATGTAAAAGCCGAACCCATTTGGGCCAAAATTTATCATTTTCCTGAGAAAGGGATGGTTTGCCAAAACTGCTCCTTGGTGAAGATGGGCTAGCATTAGAGATTGAAATATGATCTTAAGGTTCAGTATCGATAGGAGTACTAATGTAATCCTCAGCTTTTCTTTTGCATGATGTGATATTCATATTTGCAAGGCAAAAGAGAATGGAAGGTAAGACAAAAACGAGCAAAGAAATTTGATATATCGATTGATATAGCCCATACCTCTATCAGACAAACATTCAGAAGAGAGGTCATCGAAACTGGACATCAGATCACAGGATCTCTAGAATGGATAATTAGTCTAGGGAGAAGTCGAGTGACTTTGGACATCACCACATCGACATATGATGGAAAAAGAAATGCTCGATATTCAACCCACCATTTAGTGAAGGCATCAATGCTTTGTGGTTCTCCAGTAAAATGAATATAGTCAAATTTTCCAAGAACAATACATGTAACTTCATTGCAGCAAGAGATGTTCCTCTTGTTGATGAAATGATGATTCAAAGCATGAGAAAAGGGGTAGTTCATAGAATAAATGATAGGGGCTAGAATACCCTGGGTAAGACCAAATTGACGAGAGCAATAATGTAGATTATATACCTCGAAACCTAGAAAAAGACTTGCCTATAGTCAAAAAATCTACGACCAAGTCAGAAGGAGTGAGGATACTTTTCAAGAAGATACAAGTGTCAGGTTGGTCATAAGAAGGATTAGGCTCAAGAACATCGACACTGACTCTATAGAAAATAAAATTCTTCAAAGAAAGCAAAGCCTGAAGGAAGCTTTCAAAGAGAGAATTTCTGGTCAAAGGGTAATAGAGAGGACGACAGAACTTCCAAAGGCTAAATTCACTCTTAATAGGAGGATGGTTAGCTTTAGTCCAGCAAATGGAAGGTATTCCTATGTCGAAGAAGATTTTAGGGAAATATACCCGTAACCATCCATGCATAATCCATAAAGGACCAAAGAAAGGATCAGGATGCGTATTATAAAGAGAAGTTTGAGAATCTGTGAGGGATCAATAAAGTACAGCCAGAACTATCCAATCCAAACTCACATCGAGGCCATGGGAAAGCATGTGAGCAACATCGATGAATTTTGAGGAAATCGACAGAGTTGGTGTACAAAATATATATCGTGAAAGCCAACATAGAAGAAATGGCATATGTTCATTAAAACGAATTTCCCCTTCAAATTTAGCGAACTTGTCCACAAATTCATCATAAGGAAGGTCGAGAGAGGTTGTGTCAAAGAAGGGTAAGCATTCATGAACTTCATGATCACGAAATTCAACGAAAGGAGAAAGACCCGTCAAAGCCTAGACGTCTAAGAGAGTTATGGTTATTAGACCACTAGGAAGAAAAAAGCACTGTGAAGAAGGCGACCGGAAATTACAAAGGCTACCAATAAGACCATATTCGATTGGATCGATAAACATATAGCAAAACATCAAGGCTTTATCGATTCTAGCCAATTACCAGTGAGGTTCCATCACACTTTTCATGTGCAGGTACCATTGAAAGAACTTTTTGTCGAAACTGGGATAGGAATTAAACCTGTGATTAGAAGTTAACCAAGCGTGGGCATGAATGTGACTTTTGTTAATTGGAAGAACTTCTTGATAGTGACAAGGAAAGCATTCGGTAAACATAGGAGGAGCTACAGTGGATTTGAGATAAGGATCCAAAATGGTGTGATCATTCTTGGTATCATAATTCATAAAGGAAAAAAAATGCAACCTCTTGTTTTGTAAGGTTGAAGATCGTCAAAACGGTTCAAGTATGTGGAAGGTTGAGCATGTGGAGGGAAAGGAAGATTAGATGCCATATCTGGAGTTGGTGGAATGAAACAAGGGAACAAGAATAGGGGTATAAATAGACCCAGAATGGTAACCGACTGCACATACAACAAGGGAACGTAGGGGAAATTCAAATAGATCAATTCCCACCATGAGGAATGCATGAAGATAAGAGGTAATATACAATATTGGACTAAGAAAAATAAAAAAGGATTTCATTAATTGGAATTTTCTTGCGGAAAAACAAGTTCTTTATATCGCTTTGAAGGGACAACATGCTACGGTCAAGCTTGCCATTTTCAGTTATACAATTATTCTTAGTACGGCCATTTTTGGCTTCTGTGGTCAACCAATACATATGTTCATACTGCTTGAGCTCTTTGAGAGAAGCAATGTCTTTGTCGAAGTCCTCTTCCGGTTGAAGTCACTGTATATGCTTGGATTCTTATGCCTGTCAAAGTGTGTCCAACTATTTCTTAATCTCCGCCTTTTACCTCTTAAGAAAAGCTTCCTAATCATCAAACTGAGATATTTCCTCGATCAGGGTGTGAAGGTTAGCCTATTTTCCCTTGACATTATGGCTAAGCTTCTCTATAGACTTGTCAATCTCATAACTAGGTTGATCATGGATAGTCAAAGACATAATTAGATCATAATTACGTTGATAAAACTCTGCCTTGTTGACAAAATTTTCAGCAAAAGTACACCAGAAGTGCCATAACTTGTGTACAGCGATCACTTTGGTGCCATAACTTTTTTTCGGATCACTTTGGTACCAAGTCAGAGGAAAATGGATCACTTTAGTGACTCCGGCCAAAATTCCGGTCAAAAAGCTGACTTGGCATTTATCTTAAAAAAAAATGGTTGACTTGTACACGCGGAAATTATATAGCTTTTTTTCAAAATTTTTAATTTTTATAAAAATAATAAAAATAATAAAAATTAAAAAAAAGTTTGCAGTAGCAGCGAGGGAGCCCTCGCTGCTGCTGCCGCCAACCCACCACCGCCGGGAAAGGCCGGCGGTGGTGGGCGCAGTGGTCGGCGAGGGTTGCCGGCCCCTGGTCAGGGCCCGACGACCCCCGCCAAGCCCAGCGAGGGCCGGATCCGGCGAGGCGAGACCTCACCATCGCGACCCAGGCGACAACAAGGTCTCACCTCGCCCAGTGAAGGCGAGGCCGACCTCGTCGTCGCCTGGGTCACAAAGGCAAGGCCGACCTCACCATCGCCTGGGTCGCGACGGCGAGGCGCGGCCCCGCCTTCGCTGGGCAAGGCGATACCTCGCCGTTGCCTGGGTCGTGATGATGAGGCGCGGCCTTGCCTTCGCTGAGCGAGGCTAGACCTCGCCGTCGCCTGGGTCGCAACAGCGAGGTCTCGCCTCGCCGAATCCAGCCTTCACTAGGCTCAGCGAGGGTCGCCGGGCCTCGACCAGGGGCCGGCAACCCTCGCCGACCACTGTGCCCACCACCGCCAGCCCTTCCTGGCGGTGGTGGGTTGGCGGCAGCATCGGCGAGGGAGCCCTCGCCGCTGCTGCAGGCTTTTTTTTAAAAAATTTATTTATTTAAATTTAATTTTTTAAAAAAAATACACGTCAGCAGGCTAAACGGCGTCGTTTTTGGTTTTTAATGCTAACTGGACCTCTCCGGCAAGCCATGTCAGCGCCACATCAGATTTTCGGCAAGCCATGTTAGCATTGGCACTAAAATGATCATTTTTCAAAAAAATTGGCACCAAAGTAATCCGAAAAAAAGTTATGGCACCAAAGTGATCGCCGTACACAAGTTATGGCACTTCTAGTGTACTTTTGCCCAAAATTTTCTGAGAATTCCTGAGGCTTTATCTTGAGCTCAGGGGACAACACAGCACTAGATTCAGCATCATATAGCTCATCGAGTAGGGATCTTAGTTGATCGAAAGATACGTGATTGTTCGAGATCATGGAAAAACCACCACTGGAATGGTCAAGCAATCTCGTTAACTTACTTTTAACCTTTTCAATGATCATCTTTATTTGAGAAGTCATGCCACGAGAACTTGGGGTGAAGCTCAACACATGACAGGCCTCCTCTAACATACATTTGGCCTTCAGAAGAGATTTTGGAGAATTCCTTTCTTCGACATGGTCAGATTGATGACTTGATGAAGGTTGTGTTGAAGAGGCAGGAATGCTCTAAATAGGAAGAGCAGTAGTGGCCAAAGGTAGTGTTAAAACAGGAGGTTTAGCTTTAGCTGGATGAGTAGAAGAATTGCCTAGGATGTCAGAACCAAGATTCAGAACATTGATGACCTCTTTAGGAGTCAAAACCACGAGACCCAACAACGCCGGATCATTCGAGGCTTCTGAAAAGTTGACTAGGATTAATTATTGAGACATGCAACAAGTAATGATATACATATTGTAGCATAAGTACCTTGGTCTGGTATTGTAAGGAGCAATATAAGTAGGTCAATCATAGAAACCTCGAGGGAATGATCGACAAAATTGGATGGTATTTTTCAAGCAATTAGTGTTCCTGCAAAGTCTCATTATATTGCATCAAACAATAAAAGGAAACAAGCAAATCTAAGAGAAATAGATGAAAGTAGGTACCTTCAGGGTCATCTTCAGTATAAATAAGATTGAGTGGTTGAGAATTCGAGGCATCTGGAGGACTACTGTCGGACATAGACATAGAAACTGACGGGGCTGAAGTGTTAAGCTGCGTCTTTTTTATCTATGAGGTAATTGGTTCCCTTGATTCGTCCTCTATGCCTTTTGAAAGCCGATTGGTTGGTAATGGGCCTATAAGAATAGAAATATATGAATTAGAGAATGATTTAAGGATAATGTGAAGAAAAGAGGAATAGCAATGGACAGATACCTTGGCTATGAACGGTCTTTCTCTTTAAAGGAGATGTTTTTTCTCTAAGCTTAGCTTGCTCCATTGTTTTGGCACGAGTTAGTCAAGTCTAAACAATGATGCCTTTCGAAGGAATTACTTCTTTAACGATCTGGGCTTTGACTTGCTTACCCTTGAAATGAAAGTAGGTACCTTCAGGGTCATCTTCAGTATAAATAAGATTGAGTGGTTGAGAATTCGAGGCATCTGGAGGACTACTGTCGGACATAGACATAGAAACTGACGGGGCTGAAGTGTTAAGCTGCGTCTTTTTTATCTATGAGGTAATTGGTTCCCTTGATTCGTCCTCTATGCCTTTTGAAAGCTGATTGGTTGGTAATGGGCCTATAAGAATAGAAATATATGAATTAGAGAATGATTTAAGGATAATGTGAAGAAAAGAGGAATAGCAATGGACAGATACCTTGGCTATGAACGGTCTTTCTCTTTAAAGGAGATGTTTTTTCTCTAAGCTTAGCTTGCTCCATTGTTTTGGCACGAGTTAGTCAAGTCTAAACAATGATGCCTTTCGAAGGAATTACTTCTTTAACCATCTGGGCTTTGACTTGCTTACCCTTGACAGTTATCGACGATCCCAAACTAGGTTTTGAAATGCCAACTTGATTGACTGGTCTCATCGAAATAGCTTTTCTACCCCTCTTTCCCTTTGGCTTAAATGTACACCATTTTATCTGGCTCAACATGGCTTGGGTAGCATCTTCAAAGGGACATTCAAAAGCAAAAGAAAGCCACCAGGAGGTCCACTCGGATGTACACCTAATTTTAGGCTCAAATTCATAAACATCATAGGCAAATTTGGCGCATATAAGATGGGTAATTTTGGAACAGCATATGTAAGGGGCATGAGCTTTATGAGAATATCTCTATTTGGTCATGTCGGCAAATTCAAGATAATATGGCATTGGCATAGGAATGGCCTGAACTAAACCGAACTATCTGGCACAATGTTGGGGAGAATAGATTTTTAAAGTCATGATAAAACTTTCCTTTTGAGATAGCCTTAGAGGGAGATCCACAGGGGTAAGAATACATGACTAGAAATCAGTGGAGTCAAACCGGGATGTTGGATCAAACAAATAATTAAATTCATTTGCGTCGAAAGCAAATAATTCGATTTCGCTTAAGTCGATTGTCAAGAATTTATGGAGATAAAAGGCAAAAGGGAAAAGATTTCCATGAATATTCAATGAAGAATAACTTAGCAAACGACACCCAAAAAGAACAGGAGTAGGTGGTCGAAAGCACAGATAAAAGTGATAGGAAAAATTACGAGAACCATGACCAGAAAGGAATGGGAAATAATGAACAAGCCAACATTGGAGTATCCAAAATTGTCCTAATAAAATACCCTCTTCTTGAGACATTATCAATAAAGACACGAGTTATTCCCCTATATAGATATGCTAAGATCAATGGGCCCAGAGCGAGTGTTTTACCCATGATAAGATTAGTTGCAAGTGGCAAAAAATCCTTGGAGATTTTTAGCGAAGGAGCAAAAAAAAATGTATTTTGGCAACCAGAAAAGGAGGAAAAGTATGCATTCATTAGGGTCCACTAAATCAGAGCTATGGGAATATGTTTCAAGTAATCTACCATAAGCAAGGGCTTCTTCAGGAATAAAAGGTATTATGAGAGAAGCCATATTTTTTACAGGGGTTCCGACGAGGTGAAAATTAGTCAGGGCATATATGTCTAAGAGAGTAATAGACATTGGGCCCAGGGAAAGAAGAAGCAGTTGGTCAAGAGGGACCAAAAACTAACAGCAGCACCCAAAGCCCTAAGTTTAGGTCGTATGACAACATACTGACCTTCAAGGCTCTCATCCAAGCAAGGCGAGTAGGAACACCATCCCTCAATCTCGCATACCAGCGGTGAACGTCCATCTCAGGGGAAGGAAACCCTCAAAATCTGGGTCCACTGAATCAGAGCTATGGGAATATGTTTCGAGGAATCTACCATAAGCAAGGGCTTCTTCAGGAATAAAAGGCATTATCAGAGAAGCCATATTTTCCACAGGGGTTCCGACGAGGTGAAAATTAGTCATGGCATATATGTCTAAGAGAGCAACAGACATTAGGCCCCAGGGAAAGAAGAAGCAGTTGGTCAAGGGGGACCAAAAACTAATAGCAACACCCAAAAGCCCTAAGTTTAGGTCATATGATAACATATTGACCTCCAAAGCCACGTCAATGACGGCTCTCATCCAAGCAAGATGAGTAGGAACATCATCCCTCAATCTCATATACCAGCGGTGAACATCTATCTCGAGCGAAGGAAACCCTCGAAATTTGGAGGTCTCTGAGGCCCAAATGTCCGTGATGGAGGAATTTTTAATGGGGAGTAGTTTTTCTACCTTCCTTGGAAAGCATGGTTAGAGTGAAGCTGGCATTTGTTGATGGTTGTAAAAACAGGGACCAAGAATAAGTTGTTCATAAAATTCATTGACCAAACGCAATAAACAAAGATAACAGTTCGAGGAGTTTTCATCTTCTTATAGATGATCAAACTTTGCAATATATGTCTCGGGAGAGTATTTGGTGTCCATAAATATGGACTGAATGTGTCACGTCCTGACTCGGAATCATGATCGATATTTAGTGATCGAATATGACCCGAACAGACTCGTGACTCGCGGAAATATACTAGTTCGTCCCGTTTATTTTAAACACTCAAATGCGCACGCGGAAGCAATTAATAAACAAGACAAACATGAGTGATATAAGCAAATGTCGCACTTTATATTCACAAGATAAGTGCTTATTTTGTCGAGCCCCTCTTTACGGGCCTTACAAGCCACGTACATAATTTACAAGCCCATTCCAAGGGCATTTCCGACACAAGCCGCTATCAAAAAAAACAAAATTTGACTTGGGTTCCTAACTTCACTATATTTTATCGTCCTCTCGCTCCTCCCCCTCCTCGTCTAGCTGGTCGTCACGCTCCACCCCCGGCTTGCCCTGGAAATGACCCGCTCGAACCTCCAAATGGCCCGTTGAACCTGCGAAGGGGTCCAACCCATTCCCTGTTCGCCAGGCCGTACCACGCCTCGTACGAGTAAGCGACCAGCTCGTCGCGGCCTTCGTCGACCATCACGTAGGTTGTGATTCGATAATAAGCGTGATTCTCCCGAGCGTCGATCACGATAAGGAGTTTGGCTCGCATCTCGACGTGGTTTTCGAAGCGAGTTGGAGGGGACGCAATCTCATGGACTTGGAAAAAAGGAAAAACAACGGGAGTGAGTCAAGAAACTCAGTAAGTGAAAACTCTAATATCAAGCGAGGGTGACACAATCGTCGTTCACACAAATCAACTCTTACCATACCGGCATCGATGGTCATGCTACGAAACCAACAAGAACAAACATCAATCGTGAGTATCACATGTGAATATCATGAGATGAGAAAGAATAAATAACCGTGAAACTAGAAAACGGGCCAAGTAAATCAATCAAAAAATCAAGAAACGGGCTAAGCAACCCATGTTACAACGCATTGCAACTCCCTTTCCCAATATTAGGGAATTTACTTACTCAACAACTAACAATCCTAGAGAACTGGCTAGACATGGGTAGGCTCGGGAAATTTTGGGCTTCTTCTTGGTGTGGCCGAGCAAACCGAGGCCTACTAAGGTTAAGTCGTGGGCTCTTGGGTAGGAAACGAGATGAAACATGGGTCGGCTCGGGATTGATTTGGGCGTGGGTTTCTTGGGCTAAAAGTGGGAAAATAAGAAACAAAGGAAAAAGAGAAAGAAGAAGATGAAGTTGGCGTGGAGATGGTGATGGCGTGAGAGGAGAATGAAGGGGGGATACCTTGCCTTTTAAAGAGTTCAAAGAACTCCCTAGAAACCCTAGAATGCACCAATAATAGAGAGTCCCTTGGTCAATGTTATGACGGCCTCCATTTAATGCAATTTATGGCCTAAAATGATGAAGGCCAATGCTTATCTATTCCCTATTGGCTCTCTCTCTCTCTCTCTCTCTCTCTCTCTCTCTCTCTCTCTCTCTCTCTCTCTCTCTCTCTCTCTCTCTCTCTCTCTCTCTCTCTCTCTCTCTCTCTCGGCCGAATGGCCTTCACGTTGGTTCCCTTGGCTTGGCCAATTATTGGCCTTGCCTTGGCTCTCTTATTGGTGATCAAAGAGTCACCAAGGGCCTTAAATGAAGCCATTATTAGGGAGGGGCAGCTCAGCTTGGGGCAATTATGGAGGGGGACACCTCATTGGGGGGTCCAATAATGGAGCTTAAATGGCCATTATTACACCTTTGATCAAGTCATCCCTTTTTTCTTCTCTTCCTTCAGCTAAAACCCGAACCTTGGGCGGCCTACAAACTAGTTGGTTTCACTCACAAACCTCTTGGGCCAATCGTTTTTCCCGAAATTGGCTAAACGGCGCTAAAATCACAACCCCTTATCATACTACGTCTCATAACTTTTCGAGGGTTTTCTCACAATAAATAATTCTAATAATTCCATTTAAAATGAGGTTTAATGAGAAAAAACCACCACAAGTAACCAAACTTGGCCCTACAACAATCCAAGCCAAACTAAGCCAAATTGGGCTTCTCGGGTTGGCCTGGCGCGTGGCCGGGTCACCGGGCCAATGGTCGGGCCTGATCGGGCAATTGGCCGGGCGCATCGCCGGGCCACACGAGCACATGGCGGAGCGCGAGGCCCGGCCACACGGGCAACATGCCGGGCCACACGGACAACGTGCCGAGCGACTTACCTGGCTGCACGGGCGACGTACCTAGTGCCTTGCCGACCGTATGACTCATGGCCATATTTATTGGGCACGAGATGGGATCGGAATCGGATCTTATGGGCACAACTTGTGGCACAAGGGTCGGACACAATGGCCGGCGTACGACTGGACACGTAGCTAGTCCGTGGCCTGGCTGATGGGTACGATGACCGGTCATGACCAGGCACATGGCCTTGGCCATTACGACCGGCAATTTTGCTCGGGCTGTGACTAAGCCACTAGGCACATGGCCTGGCACATGTCTCATCCATGGCCTACCCGACTCAACACAACGATCCGTGGTCGATTTGTGATCGAGCCACGTTCGAGTACCAATAATCCATGGTCGACCCTTGATTGTCATGTAGCCTCGTGAAATTTCGTATCCCAGAATTAACTCATTGTCACTCGGGACTAATACATGGCCGTACGGTATCACCTGCGATTGACACATGCCGATACCAGACTAATCCACAGTTATCCCGAACCGTTTCACTATCGGCCCTTATGGTCGAAGGGTCAATCCACGGTCATATTACTCTAATCATTGGCGTAGTCAGGGGGTTATTCCACTATCGATCCCTAGACCAGTTCATAGACAATCTTTCGATCGAATCACGACCAACCCCTCAATATACTCGTTCCGATCATACTGTCTATTCCATTACCGAGCCTCGACTCGACTTATCCACTCATCCACTTATTACCAGCCCTCGGCTTCCTAGGCCCGAAATCGAGAATGTCACAATTCTCTCCCTCTAATAAAATTTCGTCCTCGAAATTTAAATACATACTTGGTTCCTCGAACAAATGCGGATACCGCCGCTTCATGATTTCCTCACCTTCCCGGGTAGCTTCCTCTATGCCATGGTGTCGCCATAGGACCTTTACTATAGGAATAGTTTTATTTCTCAATACTTACTCTTTACGATCCACGATCCGCACCGGCTCCTCAACATAAGACACTCTGCTGTCCAATTCGACCTCATCAAAATTCGGCACATGTGCCGGATCGGGTTCATACTTTCTCAACATGGATACATGGAACACGTCATGCACCTGAGCAAGTTTCGGTAACAGCACTAACCGATAAGCCAAATTCCCTATTCTTTCTAAAATTTCAAAAGGTCCTACGTACCTAGGGCTTAATTTACCTTTCTTCCCAAAACGCGACGTATCTCTCATGGGTGACACTTTGAGAAACACGTGGTTGCCTACCTGAAACTCTAGAGGCTTCCTACGTCTGTCAGCGTAACTTTTCTGTCGACTTTGGGCAATTCTCAATTTATCTCTAACCACTTGCACAACCTCATTGGTGAGTTGTACTAGCTCTAGACCCGTGACATTCTTTTCCCCGACCTTATCCCAACAGACTGGAGTTCTGCAAGCTCAACCGTATAAAGCCTCGAATGGTGCCATCCCGATACTTTGCTGGTAACTATTGTTATATGCAAATTCAATGAGATGCAAATGTTCATCCCAACTCCCCTTGAAATCCACGATGCATGCTCACATATCCTCAAGGGTCTGGATCGTTCTTTCTGTTTGGCCATCCGTCTACAGATGATAAGCTGTACTATATTGTAATCTCGTTCCCATAGTAGTTTGGAGACTCTGCCAGAAAGTTACAGTAAACTTTGGATCTCGATCAGATGTGATCGTTACTGGAACTCTATGTAGTTATACAATATGTCGAACATATAACTCGGCATAACCCTCTAATAGAAGATCCTTTTTTACCGGAAGAAAATGGGCTAATTTTGTCAATCGATCAACAATCACCCATATCGAATCATGTCCTCTTTGACTTCTCGGTAATCCCATTACGAAGTCCATTGTGATGTGTTCCCACTTCCATTTAGGAATTTCCAGTGGTTGCAATAATCTGCCAGGCTTGCAATGTTGAGCCTTGATTTGTTAACACGTCAAGCATTTAGCCACATATTTGGCTATGTCCGTCGCCATGCCATTCCACCAGAAATGTTATCATAAATTCTGATATATTTTGGTACTGCCTGGATGAATATTGTAATTACTCTTGTGAGCTTCTGTCAAGATTTCTTCCTTGAGTTGTTCATCCTTCGGCACGCATAGGCGTGTATTAAACTTCAAGATTCCGTCGTCAGCCAAATGAAAGTTGGATTTCTTCTTTTCTACTAACTCCTTCCAGACTTTCTAAATCTATGGGTCTATTTGTTGCAACGCCTTGATTTTCAATATGATGTTCGGTTCGATTCTAAGAGTAGCTAGTAAATTCTAATGATGTCCAACTTCCAGCTTGTAGTCCAAGTCCTAAGCTTCCTCAAGTAAGGTCCATTCCTTGACCATCAAATGAGCGATGGTCGATTTTCGACTAAGAGCGTCGACAACTTTGTTTGCTTTGCCAGGATGGTACAATATCTCGCAATCGTAGTTTTTGAGAAGTTCCATCCAACGTCGTTGCCTCATATTCAGCTCCTTCTGAGAAAATAAATATTTCAAACGATCCGTATAAATGACAAATTGCTCCCCATATAAATAGTGTCGCCAAATTTTCATGGCAAACACGGTTGCAACATGTTCAAGATCATGAGTTGGATAATTCAATTCGTATGGCCTCAACTGTATCGAGGCATAAGCCACCACTTTGCCATCCTACATCAATATACAGCCTAGCCCCTTATGAGAGGTATTGCTGTATATTTCAAACCCTCTTGGTCCTTTAGGTATAGTTAGAACAGGAGCAGTCATCAGTCTTTGCTTCAATTCTTGAAAGCTTTATTCACATTTGTCAGTCCATTCAAACTTCGTTTCCTTCCTTAGCAATCGTGTTAAAGGGATAGCGATGCTAGAGAATCGCTCCACGAACCTTTTATAATATCCTGCCAAACCCAGGAAATTTCGAACTTCAGTGACAGTCGTTGGTCTTGGCCAATTAATTACTGCTTCAATTTTGGATAGATCTACTGATATGCCATCTCCTGACATTACATGGCCGAGAAATACCACATGAGATAGCTAAAACTCACACTTGCTAAATTTTGCATAAAGTGAGTGTTCCCTAAGCATCTGGAGCACGAATCTCAAATGTTCATGTCCAGCCAATTTCTTCGAGTATACCAAGATGTCATCAATAAAGACTATGACAAAGCGATCCAAGTATGGCTTGAACACTCGGTTCATCAGGTCTATAAAGGCTGCTGGAGTATTCGTCAAACCGAATGGCATAACAGTGAATTCATAATGGCCATATCAGGTTCGGAATGTCGTCTTTGGAATATCCTCCTGTTTTATTCTTAGCTGATGATATCCCGACCTTAGATCAATCTTGGAAAACACCGATGCTCCTTGGAGTTGATCAAATAAATCAATGATTTTTGGCAAAGGATACTTATTTTTTATAGTAACCCGATTTAACCATCGATAGTCAATACAAAGTCGCAATGATCCGTCTTTCTTTTTCACAAACAATATGGCGCACCCCAGGGAGATGCACTTGGACGGATGAAGCCCTTATCGAGTAATTCCTATAGTTGCACCTTGAGTTCTTTTAATTCGGTCAAAGCCATCATGTAGGGAGCTTTGGAAATAGGCTCCATTCTAGGAACTAATTCGATAGCAAATTCTACTTCTTGTTCCAGAGGTAGACCTGGTAATTCTTTTGGAAAAACATCCGGAAATTCCTATACTACCAGGATATCTTCCAACTTTGGTTCGTCTTCCTTTGCTATATTTTCTATTATTGCCAGAAATCCTTCACAACATTTCTGCAATAATCGGGTTGCTTCTAAAGTAGAAATCAGAGGAATAAAAGGTCTTCCTCCATTTCTCACAAATGTATAGCAGGAGCAATTGGAGGGATGAAACTGAATCACCTTGCTATAAAAGTCTATATTACCTCAGTGTTTACTAAGCCAATCCATACCAATGACAACATCACAATCATACATGCCAGTACGGCTAGATTTATAATATCCACCGGTCCGCCTATAATTATCTTCCACCCTTGACATCCTAGGGTAGTCTGCACTTCATTTTTCATCGGAGTAGAAACACTAAGTGCATTTTCTAACGGTTTTATCTTAAGTTTGGCCAGATGCACAAATTGACTAGATACGAATGAATGTGTAGCTCCAGTATCAATTAATGCATATGCAGCACGGTTATTGAGGAAAACCGTACCTGTGATCACTACGTAGGAGTTCTCAACATCCTTTTGGGTAAGTACATATATTCGTCCTTGAGCCGGAGGATGATCGCCGTTGTTAGCACGAGGTTGAACTCCAGTTGTTGCTGTCGCCTATCTTTGCTGTAAAGGCATATTCTGTCGTCGTTGTGGACAATCCCTGACCATGTGACCTTGTTGGCCACATCCAAAGCACACTCCCGTACGAATGGGGCACGGGGCATCGCTATGCTCTCGTCCACAAGTAGAACAAGTGTTGCCAGAAATATTAGCTATCTGCTGAAAATTTCGCTTCTTGTTGGAAACAAAGGGACGTTTTCCCCTTGTCACTGGCCTCTTGCCCGAACATTGATCAATTCGGGGAGTAGAATAATAGGGTCTCATCGAAGGGACCTCTCCAGCAAATCTTTCTTGATCAGTTGAGCACGTTCATATAATTCATTATAATCCTTCAAATTCAGAGGTACTAACTGACTCCAGATGTCAGGTTTGAGACCATCACGAAATCGTTTCGCCCTATCTACAGGATTTTCAATAAGTCTAAAGGCATACCTCGACAACTGAGCGAACCTTGCTTCATACTGGTCCACCGTCATATTTCCTTATTAGAGTTGCAAAAATTCTTTCATCTTCCGATCACGAGCACATTCGGAAAAATACTTCTCGTTGAATGCCTCAATGAAAGCATTCTGATTTACAGCAACATTTTCTGGGAACATGATTTCCTTAGTTGCTTTCCACCAATAGTTGGCATTCCCTTGCAGTTGATAGGCTGCTAAGGTGACTTTATCTTCCTCGAAACATCGTAGAAGTTCAAACGCTTTCTGTAATTCATCGATCCAGGATTCTGCCTCTTTAGGATCTCCGATTCCAGCAAATTTCGAGGGTTGTAGCTTCAGGAACTGCTCGACCAATCCATGTATTGTACGGTCACCATTTCCATTTCCATTTCCATTTGCCACCGCTGCATTCTCAGCAATAGGCAGTCGTTGCTATGCTTGTTGCTGTACTTGTTGTCCCAGCAATTCTCCTACGGTCACAAGAGCGTGCAGAATTCCGTCTATTCGAGGATCTTGCTTTGACTTTCCTTTCGAGGTCGAGGTCAGGTCCGGAGCACTCATACTGCCGTGGTAATCTACTATGGCTTTCTACAATGCAAGAACATATCAGCAATCAAAAACTTAACAATCAAAGACTTACTTACCAATCAATCAAGTGCACAGACACACAATCACATGCACAGGGAGTTTCCTAGCTAACTACCCCAACTTCAACGTACTTTATCACTCCGGGCCTTTATTTCTACTTGGTTTCAGAACCGTTTTCCCCATTTCAGTGCACAGTTCTACAATTCTCGTTCTTTAGCCGTCCTAGAAGCCTGCCAGGAGCCACTCAATGATCAGGCCCTTCACCCCGGTGCCACTTCCTTTCAGAAGCCGCACAATGATCAGGTGGTATATATATATGTACCCTAGCGCCACTTCTTTCCAAAGGCCGCACAATGATCAGGCTACCCGCCCCGGCGCTACCTCGGTCAAAAGCCGTACAACGATCAGGTACTTAGGACCCCGGCGCCACCTCCTAAGAGGCCGCTCAATGTTCAGGTCATATGGCCCCGACGCCACTCCCCGCCCTCATTGGATCGTCCAATCGCAAGTCACCACGAATTACACCTACTGGAGGGAAAACCTGGTTTAATACCAAAACAAAATGACACCCCACACTGTCACGTCCCGACTTTGAATCATGATCAATATTTAGTGATTGAATATGACCCGAATGGACCCGTTGACTTGCGGAAATATATTAGTTTGTCCCGTTTATTTTAAACACTCAAATGCGCACGCGGAAGCAATTAATAAACAAGACAAATAGGAGTGATATAAGCAAACGTCGCACTTTATATTAACAAGATAAGTGCTTATTTTGTCGAGCCCCTCTTTACGGGCCCTTACAAGCCACATACATATTTTACAAGCCCATTCCAAGGGCGTTTCCGACACAAGCCGCTATCAAAAAAATAAAATTTGACTTGGTTTCCTAACTTCGCTATATTTTATCGTCCTCTCGCTCCTCGTCCAGCTGGCCGTCACGCTCTACCCCCGGCTTGCCCCGAAAATGACCCGTTTGATCCTCTAAATGGCCCGTTGAACCCGTGAAGGAGTCCAACCGATTCCCCGTTCGCCAGGCGGTACTACGCCTCGTATGGGTGAGCGACCAGCTCGTCACGGCCTTCGTCGACTATCACGTAGGTTGTGATTCGATGGTAGGTGCGATTCTCCTGGGCGTCGATCACAGTAAGGAGTTCGGCTTACATCTCGATGGGGTTTTTGAAGCGGGTTAGAAGGGATGCCATCTCACGGACTTGAAAAGAGGAAAAACAACGAGAGTGAGTCGGGGAGCTCAATAAGTAAAAACTCTAATATCAAGCGAGGGCGAGACAATCGTCGTTCACACAAATCAACTCTTACCATACCGACATCGATGGTCATGCTATGAAACCAACAAGAACAAACATCAATCGTGAGTATTACACGTGAATATCATGAGATGAGAAAGAACAAATAACTGTGAAACTAGAAAACGGGCCAAGTAAATCAGCCACGAAATCAAGAAACGAGCCAATCAACCCATGTTACAACGCATTGCAACTCCCTTTCCCAATATTAGGGAATTTACTTACTCAACAACTAACGATCCTAGAGAACCGGCTAGACATGGGTAGGCTCGGGAAATTTTGGGCTTCTTCTTGGCATGGCCGAGCAAACCGAGGCCTACTAAGGTTAAGTCGTGGGCTCTTGGGTAGGAAACGAGATGAAACATGGGTCGGCTCGGGATTGATTTGGGCATGGGCTTCTTGGGCCGAAAGTGGGAAAATAAGAAACAAAGGAAAAAGAGAAAGAAGAGGATGAAGTTGGCGTGGAGATGGTGGTGGCGTGAGAGGAGAATGAAGGGGGGGATACCTTGCCTTTTAAAGAGTTCAAAGAACTCCCTAGAAACCCTAGAATGCACCAATAATAGAGAGTCCCTTGGTCAATGTTATGACGGCCTCCATTTAATGCAATTTATGGCCTAAAATGATGAAGGCCAATGCTTATCTATTCCCTATTGGCTCTCTCTCTCTCTCTCTCTCTCTCTCTCTCTCTCTCTCTCTCTCTCTCTCTCTCTCTCTCTCTCTTCCTCTTGGCCGAATGGCCTTCACGTTGGTACCCTTGGCTTGGCCAATTATTGGCCTTGCCTTGGCTCTCTTATTGGTGACCAAAGAGTCACCAAGGGCCTTAAATGAAGCCATTATTAGGGAGGGACAACTAAGCTTTGGGCAATTATGGAGGGGGACACCTCATTGGGGGGTCCAATAATAGAGCTTAAATGGCCATTATTACACCTTTGACCAAGTCAACCCTTTTTTGTCTCTTCCTTTAGCTAAAACCTGAACCTTGAGAGGCCTACAAACTAGTTGGTTTCACTCACGAACCTCTCAGGCCAATCTTTTTTTCCGAAATTGGCTAAACGGCGCTAAAATCACAACCCCGCATCATACTAAGTCTTATAATTTTCCAAGGGTTTTCTCACAATAAATAATTCTAATAATTCCATTTAAAATGAGGTTTAATGAGAAAAAACCCCACAAGTGACCAAACTTGGCCCTACAACAATCCAAGCCAAACTAAGCCAAATTGGGCTTCTCAGGTTGGCCTGGCGCGTGGCTGGGTCACCGGGCCAATGGTCGAGCCTGACCGGGTGCGTCGCTAGGCCACACAGGCGCATGGCCAAGCGCAAGGCCCGGTCGCACAGGCAACATGTCGAGTGGCTTGCCTGGCTGCACGGGCGACGTACCTAGTGCCTTGCCGGCCATATGGACACCATGCCGAGCACCATGTCGGGTCATACGGGCGAGGGGTAAGTTCACGGCCAAACACGCATATCGGCCTGTGAATGGCACGATGCACGACTCATGGCTATATTTCTTAGGCATGGGACGGGATCGAAATCGGATCTTATGAGCACAACTTGTGGCACAAGGGTCGGGCACAATGGCCGGCACACGATCGAGCACGTAGCCGATCCGTGGCCTAGCTGACGGGCACGATGGCCGGTCATGACCGAGCACATGACCTTGGCCATTACGATCGGCAATTTTGCCCAGGCCATGACTAAGCCACTAGGCACATGGCCCGACACATGTCTCGTCCATGGCCTATCTAACTCAACGCAACGATTCGTGATCGATTCGTGACCGGGCCACGTTCGAGTATCAATGACCCATGATCGACCCTCAGTTGTCATGTAGCCTCATAGAATCTAGTACCGCAGAATTAACTCATGGTCACCCGGGACTAATGCATGGCTGTATGGTATCACCCACGATCGGCACATGCCGACACCAAACTGATCCACAATTATCCCGGACCGTTCCACTAACGATCCTTGTGGTCGAAGGGTCACTCCATGGCCATGTTACTCTAATCATTGGCGTAGTTAGGGGGTCATTCCACTGTCGATCCCTAGGCTAATTCATGAACAGTCTTTCGATCGAACTACGACCAACCCTTAGTGCACTCGTTTCAATCATGCTGTCCATTCCATTATCAACCCTTGACTCGACTTACCCGCTCATCCACTTATTACCAGCCCTCGGCTTTCTAGGCCCGAAATCGAGGATGTCATAGAATGAGAGGAAATTTGAAGACGACAAAGAAGACCTAGAATCGAAGAAGGTAAAAAGTTAAAGTTTAGATTTTTATGTGATCAAGATACGACGATTTGGATGATCTACAATCATAAAGATTTGCCAAACTATAAATGATGAGGATAACATGTTAGAATAAAGGGAAACATCGTAGGAAGATCAAGCGGGAGTGAAATACAAAGCGTTGAGATCAAGATTGTCCGAGATGGGTATATTTCTTTAAAAGAATTAAATCTAAAAGAATTAATTCTTTTTAAAGGGGGCATATGTTGACACATATCATCAATTAGGTTGTCGAAGGCAAAAATAAATAACGTAACGGAGACAAATGTGTGAAGGTCATCGGGAAGTGACGTAACCCATAAAGGGTTGTTTACGTAAGTAGACAGCTAGCAAGTATTGGAATATCCTAGTGGGAAATTTGAGAATTTGAAATTGAAAAGGTTGGAATCGTTAAAGAGGTAAGCGCCACCTGAGCTTCCATACCGAAGGTCGTCGATGAAATTTCTATAGGAAGCCTAGGTCATCGAAGCCGTCAACGAAAAAAGAAGAAAGGACAGATGTCAAGGCAGAAAGAAATTGATGACAATTATCGGATAGGGAAGGATAGGTGTCAAAACAAAAAAAGATCGATGACGATTATCGCCTAGGGAAGGGCATGTGTCAAGACCGAAAAAGATCGATAATAGTTATTGCATAAGGAAGGACAAATGTCAAAACGGAAAGAGATCGATGACGATTATCGCATAGGGAAAGACAAATATCAAGACGAAAAGAGATCGATGATAGTTATTGCATAAGGAAGGACAGGTGTCAAAACAGAAAAAGATCAATGATGACTATCGCGTAGAGAAGGATAGATGTCAATACAAAAATTGTGACATTCTGAAATCCGACCCACTTGAGATTTATGAAATGGATAATTTTATGGACATGCTTGTAGTTGGATCTCGCCCAGAACTGATCACTCCTGGGATACTAACCAATAGGGGATGACTAATTAGGGATTGAAATTCGCGCAATCAAAGAAACTCGATCGTGAATCGACTTTCGACCATAAAAATTATCGAGGTGACATTTTGATCCAATGTAGGCCGATCCAAGGATAGTTAGGGATCAATTCGCAGCTGTCATACCAGTGGATCGCGGGTGATTTCGCTCGACCACGAGATAAATTGACGAATGATCCTAAACCTATGCTAAAAGATCGCACCCTTCGGAACTAGTAATCGATCCTCACGATTACGTGACCACCGAGGTCGTCACGATCCGAGTGAACTTAAACGCAACTTGCTTCAGCATCGGCCACGGGTTGAATGTGCGAATTTCCCGAAAGCCACCCGTTAGTTCGAGATACGTTCAAGTTACGTCATTTAAACTTAGTCATTAATTAAAGACCAAGATTGGACATTGGAAATTATGAAGGTCACGACAGGATAATTGGACGATGTTGTTATTAGCTCGATCAGCCTCAGATTTGTTCCGATTCTGCAGAAAATTCGAATTTCGGCAAGAAATGGAAAATGACCGTTTTACCGCTAAAACTTTGTTAAGGCCAAGTATAATGTGAGAGGGGCATTTTGGTCATTTCACACCAACTTTAGAGATGAAATTTTTTGGACAATTTTGCCCTTGGAAATTTTGTGAAATTCCAATTTTGCCCCTCAATATTTTTAGTAAGGATTAATCTTGGCCGTCGATCAAATCGTGACCGTTGATTTGATATTAGAGAGGAGGGTAGGATGGTCATTTGGCATGGGGATTAGACACCAATTGTTGGTGTTTAGCCTATTTCTCTCATTTTCTCTCTCCTACCCCCTCATTCTCACTCTCCCTCCCGGCCGAACCTCCTCCTCCTCCTCCCATCATGACCATGGCTAGTAGCCCAGGCCAGCCGTCACCGCCACTCCCCCACCGTGCCAAACCGCCACCGTCCGGTCGCCCTTGAAGCCGCAACACCGCCACCACCACCACCTCACCATCCCTCTCTCACTCTCCTACTTTCCCCTTCACCGAATCGCCCTCACCGGGCTTCATTCGGCTCTGTCCAGCCGAGAAAGGCCAACATATCGTCCAACCACAGTCGCCTGCCATGCAGCCGCCGCCGTCGTCGTCCGCCATCGTGAGGCCACCGGATCGCCACTTCCCCTTCAGCCAAGCTAGACTAGGACTTCGTGTAAGTGGCATCCTAAACTTTACTTAGGATATCGGGTATCGACGGACTTGATTAGGGGCTGAATTGGGGTGATGAGTGGTGGTTTAGGGGTTATGTTAGTAGGCTGATTTGGGGAATGAAATTAGCTGATTTGTGGATGAATTTGTGATGGTTTCGAGGCTGAATTGTTGCTGAATTGAGTGCTGGAAATTGAAATGAAGAGCATATGGTCCGCTTTGGGGACTAAATGTGTCGGTTTGATGTGGGGTGTCATGGCTGGTTTGTGGTGATTGTTATGGCTAGAAATAGACATGGAAGTGTTGAATTTATGCTCATATTAGCGGTTGTGATTGTGGGTCCAATGGCGACCTTGCGTGCTCATTGAATTGTGGAGTAATTGATTGAAATGTGGCCCCGTTATATGCGTGTACGGGCTAAATTGAATTGGTTGGAAATTGGTCTTGTTTGTGTGTCAATCGAGCATGTTTGTATGATGTTCGAGTGAGCGAACGAGTGAAAATTTTATGTGATATACCATGCGTGTGGTCACGAAAATCCCTGAGGCGTGTACTGTAACGCGGGGAAGTGAGCCGTCTTGAGGCGTGTACTTTAACGTGGGACAGTGCTCAGTATTACTAGAAGACTGTCAACCTGAGATATGTACTGTAACGTGGGTTGTATCGTAGGTGGAGGATGTTGAGCCTGAGGTGTGTACTGTAATGCGGGCTAAGAAGTATTATGAAAATGAGATGGTCGTGTATGGACCGTGAATTGAAAGTGGACCTAAGGCGTGTACTGTAACGCGGGTCACTGGCAAGTCGAATGAAAATAGTGTGGTGAGGTATATACGAGTGTGTGAAATGTGGAATTGGAAATGCCATATGTTCGACTTGTGTTTCAGGCATGAAATTAATTTGCAATGTGCATGTGGTTGGAATTTGTGTAATTGTGACTAACATGCAAATTGTACGCATTAAAAGCCCATGTGAGTGCAATTGTGTGCCTGTGATGTACTTATTGAGTGTTATTGTGTTTGGACTTGTCTGGAGGTACGTGTTAGCCTAGGTGCGGTTTAAGGTGTTTACTTGTTGAGATGTATGGTTGTTTAACCAAACCATTTCAAAACCCCAGCCTGAACCATAAATCTTCCACCGTCGCTGCCTCAGCGTTTTGGTATACCAATGCACACTGATCATAACGTGGTAGAGTATCCGATAGATGAGAATATGGCTTCGATCAAGCATATTACAGTAATCTAGGTAGATATAGGGCAACCCCTTTGGTAGGCCTACACCTATACCGCCTGGTGTTTTCGGGATGGGATGGATGAGTTTGGCCCTGTCCGTGGCTTTGATGTCCCTTTTGTCAGAGTGGGAGATTAGGATCCGTCAGCCATACCTCCTCCAGATAGGGAGATGACTACCCTGGACACTAGCCTCGCACAGTCAAAATAGCAGTATGTACCTGCAGCACCCGAACCCATAGTGGCTGAACTTGATCTGGAGCCAGAGGAGTCACAAGCAAGGTATGATTTGATGGATGTGGATCTAGGTGTAGTGCCAGAGGAGAAACCCAAAGAAGAAAAGCCCGAAAAAGAGCCTGAAGAGGCACCAGAAGAAGAACCCGAAGACGAGCCAGAAGGAGATCGAGAGGTAGAACTAGAGGAGGAACTGGAGGATGAGCCAGAGAAAGAGCCAAAAGATGAGGCCGAAGAGAAGGTGCGAGTTGAGGTTCTGATAGAGTCAGGTGATGAGGACAACCCGATTGAGATCGAGGTGGACTTTGAGTCCTCAGGTGGCTCAGGGGGACTCAGACTCGAGTTCTGGGGAGTCTGACTTAGAGTGGACACCGTCTAGAGGGCGTAGGGGCTAGTTTAGGGGCAGAGTAAACCTTTTTGAAGTATCCCATTTTTGGAGCTAGAGTATACCCAAACTACTGATCCTTTTTTATATAGGTAGAGTAAACTTTAGAAGCCGGTGTGCATGTATATTACGTGTTTTGTAAATGGTGTGTATTGTATAAGTTTGACACTGTAATGAATATATGTATATTCTTCCTATTATCCCTTTATAAATATAGTTCGGGTGTTTGTTGCCTCCACTAGTACTTTATTTCTATATGCGTAGTGTCGGCGACAGCTTGGGATGTCGCAATAATCGATCGAAGAGGTATATCGCGAGCTTGATAGGGTTTGGGCGTGACATCTCGATTTGAATTGGTATGAGAGTAAGGACGGCTCAATTTAAGTTGGTCGAAGCCTGGAGTGATAAAGAGCGAAGACCCTAGAGTAGTCATCTAGGGAGACCTTAGCGAGTCATAGGTGTACGATGAGCTACGCGTGCCTCCAGACTCTTTGTTGTGATTATTGAGTGAATTAAGTGTTATAACGATTGGAATGCAGGTGCGTCTAGACCTGAGGTAAGTGCACAGACCTTATTGATTGTAGCCTTGTGCTATTGTGATTACTTACCTGCTGAGTGAATTATTGTGTTAATTCGCTGCCTAAGACTAGACTAATACAGTTGGCCTAGGTCTCTAATTCCTAAGTTGAATTATAGTAGGTAAGTGAGTGATAGAAACTGTGAGGATGAGTTCGAGAGGTAGAGGAACCGGAGGTCCATCCAATTCACCAGCCCGACCTGCAGGAGATCCGAGAATGGATGCGGTCATGAGGACCTTGGAAGAGATTGGTAATCTAATAGGATGGCAAACTTAGGAACGAACTACCACTATTGCCCAAGCTACCGAGGCTGCTGTGGCCGCTGCCACTAATAATAATAATGGGAATCAAGGGCAAGGGCAAGTGAATGTGAATAGGCAGATACATCAGCTAGTTGAGCAATTTTTTTAAGTTAAAACCCCATAAGTTTGATGGTAAGGGCGACCTTGAGGTTGCATCACTGAGGATAAAGGAGTTAGAAAAGGCTTTTGATGTACTAGGGTGCAACGAAGAAGAGAAAGTGACCTTGGCGGTGTACCAACTCTAAGGAAATGCAAATGATTGGTGGAAAGCCACCAGAGGAAGGGTGTTCCCTACTGGTGCTGCCCAAACTTGGGCAAGGTTTGTGGAAGTCTTTAATGGTAAATAATTTTTTGAGAGTGCTTAGGAACAGAAGCTAACCGAGTTTACGAGGCTTCGTCAAGAATAGAGGACAGTAGATCAATAAGAGGCTGAATTCGCTCGATTATCTAAGTTTAGCCCAAGGATGGTGGAGGACCCGTTGGATGGGGCTTGGAAATTTCGAGACGGTTTGAAGCCGGACCTTCACAACCAAATAATTTCATTGAATTTAAGGGATTATAACGAGATTTATGATCGGGCCCAAGCGATCGAACGTGACTTAGCGGATAGAGTTGCCACTTTTGGGTCAAGATTCGCCCCGAGTAGGGACAATCGCCACTTTAGGAAGAGACCAATAGCGAGTAATCATCGTTTCGTCCCTCCCACTAGGAGGAATATCAGGAAACCAAACCATTTTCAAAATAGTCCATGTCGGGTGTGTAGGGAAAGACATGGAAATGGACCTTGCCCGAACAGGGGAGGAGCATGTTTCGGATGTGGCGGGTTTAGTCATCAAATAAGGACTTGCCCCAACATCAGGCAGAATAGATCGCCTGCATTACTGCCACCCCGGAAGGGGAACCAAATTGGAGCTGCCCCGTCGACTAACCAGAGTAGACCACCGGGCCAAGGACGGGTGTACACCATGGTTAGAAGAGAGATTGAGAACGCACCATAGGTAGTCATAGGTACGGTTTCTCTATGCGATCATGTTACATATGCTTTGTTTGACCCTGGGCCGTCACATTCATTTATATCAAAATAGTTTGTTAAATTGACTGGTATAGAACCGCAATTGGTTGATGTTGTGTTATGTGTTGCTACTCCACTGAATTATCAGGTGCTAGTCTCGTTAGGGTGCCCGAATTGTAAGATTGTAATTGGTGATAGCAAAGAAAGAATTGATCTAGCGGTTTTAGCGATGTATGACTTCAATGTGATAATGGGTATGGATTGGTTAGTTAAGCAGAGGGCGGTTATGGATTGTAGTAGCAGGGTGATCCAATTTTATCCGGTTGGACATCCGAAATTCGAATTTGTGAGAAATCGAGAGGGAATCTCGATCCCTTGGATTTCGTCGCTAGAAGTGATTAAGTTGTTGAACGAAGGGTGTCAAGGATTTCTAGCGGCCGTGATTGATTCAACGACTGAGGAGCCGAGGCTAGAGGACATAGCTATGGTGTGCGATTATCCAGATGTCTTTCCTCAGGAATTGCCGGGATTGCCACCTGAAAGGGAAGTAGAGTTTGTAATCAAGTTGGCCCCTGGGACTGAGCTAATCTCGAAGGCACCTTATAGAATATCGTTGTCAGAGTTAAAGGAGTTAAAGGTGCAAATGCAAGAGTTATTGGACAAAGATTTCATTCGTCCGAGTGCGTCTTTATGGGGAGCGCCAGTCTTATTTGTGAGGAAAAAGAATAGGTCATTAAGGTTATGTATTGATTACCAGCAGTTAAATCAAGTAACAATCAAGAATAAATATCCCTTGCCAAGGATAAATGATTTGTTTGATCAGTTACAAAGGGCTTCGGTATTTTCTAAGATTGATTTGAGGACGGGATATCATCAATTGAGGATTAGGAAGGAGGACATACCAAAAACGCCATTCCAAACGAGATATGGACACTATGAATTTACGGTAATGCCGTTCGGATTGACAAATGCCCCTGCTGCCTTTATGGACTTAATGAATTGGGTGTTTAAGGAGTTTTTAGATCAATTCGTCATAGTCTTTATAAACGATATATTGGTGTACTCAAAGAGCTCGGAAGAGCACGAGTTTCATTTGAGTAAAGTTTTACGGACCTTAAGGGAACACGCACTATACGCCAAGTTTAGTAAGTACGAGTTCGAGCTCAATCGAATAGCATTTCTTGGACGCATGATCTCTGGAGAAGAAATCTCAGTAGATCCAGCAAAGATTGAGGTTGTAATAAAGTGGCTTAGACCAACGACGGTGATAGAGGTTCGAAGCTTTTTAGGTTTGGCAGGATATTACCAACGTTTTGTGGAAGGATTCTCGGCAATAGCAACACCTTTAACACATTTGTTGAAAAATGAAATAAGGTTTGAATGGACCAACAAATGTGAAAGGAGTTTTCAAGAACTAAAGCATAGATTGACAACAGCGCCGGTATTGACTATCCCATCAAGACCAGAAGGATATGAAATTTATAATGATGCATCATTAAAAGGATTGGGGTGTGTACTCATGCAAAATGGACGAGTAGTAGCCTACGCATCAAGACAGTTGAGACCACATGAGTTGAATTACTCGACGCATGATTTGAAATTAGCCGCGATAGTATTCGCCTTTAAGATTTGGCGACATTACTTGTGCGGAGAGAAATTCTAGATATATACGGACTATCAGAGTCTGAAATATTTATTTTCTTAAAAAGAGCTTAATATGAGACAGTGTCATTGGATGGAATTACTTAAGGACTACGATTGCGATATTTTATATCACCCCGAAAAAGCCAACCGAGTAGCCGATGCATTGAGTCGGAAGTCAAGCATAGCACACTTAATGATCAAAGAATGGACTTTATTAGAAAGAGTGCAAGACTCGAAGTTTAAGTTTGAAGTAAATCAAGTCTCAAGCTTGATTGCCACTTTAAGAATCGAACCATAAATCCAGACTAAGATTAAGACTTTACAGTCTACAGATCAAGAAATTCAAAGGATTCTAGAAATAGATGCTACGACTTCCAAGTATCTGAGGATGGGATCTTGAAATTCCGTGGACGGTTGTGCGTGCCTGACGATGCAGAACTTAAGGAAGAAATCTTGTCGGAAGCGCATCGTAGTAATTATAGTATCCATCCGGGGAGTACAAAAATATATCATAATTTGAGACAATATTATTGGTGAAATAGCATGAAGGTAGACACAGCTAAGCACGTGGCCAAGTGTCTGACGTGCCAACAAGTAAAAGCGCAACATTGTAAGTCCGGAGGATTGTTGCGACCTTTGGAAATCTCAAAGTGGAAATAGGAACATATTACTATAGATTTTGTAATGGGATTACCAAAGAGCCAAGGAGACCATGATTCCTTTTGGGTAATTGTCAATAGATTGACAAAGTCAGCGCACTTCTTGGCTATGCAAAAGGACTTCGCATTGGATTGGTATGCTGAGTTGTACGTACAACAAATAGTTTGTTTGCATGGGGTGCCAGTAACGATTACTTCGGATCGTGATCCTAAGTTTATTGCCAACTTTTGGAAAAGTCTACAAACGGTATTAGGATCAAAACTGCAGTTTAGTACAGTTTACCATCCACAAACGGATGGCCAGTCTGAGAGGACAATTCAAACTCTAGAAGATATGCTTCAGGCATATGTATTGGATTTTCAAGGCAAGTGGGAGGAATAATTGCCCTTAGTTGATTCGCATATAATAATAGTTTTCAGCAGAGTATCAGGATGGTGCCATTTGAAGCGCTACATGGTAGAGTATGTAGAATGCCCGTATGTTAGGATGAAGTTGAAGAAAGAAGTATAACCGGACCAGAATTAGTTCAACAGTCAGTTGAGGCGATTAAGATTATCGTGAAAGGCTGAAAACAGCTCAAAGTCATCAAAAGAGTTATGCAAACAGAAGGCAAAGACCTTTGGAATTTCAAGTAGGTGATCATGTATTCCTTAAGGTATCATCCATGAGAGGATTATCTCAATTTGGGAAGAAAGGGAAGTTAAGTCCAAAGTACGTGGGACCCTTTGCAATTTTGGAAAGGATTAGAGATTTAGCTTATCGCCAAATTCGTCGCAAGTGCATAACATATTCCACGTATTGATACTCAAAAAATATGAACCGGACCTAACTCGTGTGTTGAACTATGAAGAGATAGAAGTTGACGACAGGGTGTCGTATGTCGAAAGATCAATAAGGATCGAAGATCGAAAAGAACAAGTTTTAAGGAACAAGACGATTCCGATGGTCAAGGTTGTTTGGGAACATCAA
This sequence comes from Syzygium malaccense, assembly GCA_031216405.1. Lineage (NCBI taxonomy): Eukaryota > Viridiplantae > Streptophyta > Magnoliopsida > Myrtales > Myrtaceae > Syzygium > Syzygium malaccense. The sequence continues at coordinate 19,715,938 of CM062254.1, forward strand.
GGGACAGAAGGCACGACTTGGGAAAGTGAGGAGCTAATGCAACATCAATACCCCCACTTGTCTGAGTAGTTGATTGAATTGTAAATTTCGAGGACGAAATTTTTTTTAAAGGGGGAAGAGTTGTGATATTCTGAAATTCGACCCACTTAAGATTTATGAAATGGATAATTTTATGGACATGCTTGTAGTTAGATCTCACTCGGAACTGATCACTCCTATGATACTAACCAATAGGGAATGACTAATTAGGGATTTAAATTCGCGCGACCAAAGAAACTCGATCGTGAATCGACTTTCGGCCATAAAAATTGTCGAGATGACATTTTGAGCTAATGTAGGCCAATCCAAGGATAGTTAGGGATCAATTCACCGCTGTCATACTAGTGGATCGCGGGTGATTCTGCTCGACCACGAGATGAATTGACGAATGACCCTAAACCTATACCAAACGATCGCGCCCGTCGTAACTAACAATCGATCCTCGCGATTACGTGACCACCGAGGTCGTCACGATCTGAGTGAACTTAAATGCGGCTTGATTCAATATCGGCCACGAGCCGAATGTGCGAATTTCCCGAAAGCCACCCGTTAGTTCGAGATAAGCTCAAGTTACGTCTTTTAAACTTAATCATTAATTAAAGACCAAGATTAGACATTGGAAATTATGAAGGTCACGACAGGATAATTGGACGATGTTGTTATTAGCTCGATCAGCCTCAGATTTGTTCGGATTCTGCAGAAAATTCGAATTTCGGCAAGAAATGGAAAATGACCGTTTTACCGCTAAAACTTTGTTAAGGCCAAGTATAATGTGAGAGGGGCATTTTGGTCATTTCACACCAACTTTAGAGATGAAATTTTTTGGACAATTTTGCCCTTGGAAATTTTGTGAAATTCCAATTTTGCCACTCAATATTTTTGGTAAGGATTAATCTTGGCCGTCGATCTTAGGATAAGATCAAATCGTGACCGTTGATTTGATATTAGAGAGGAGGATAGGATGGTCATTTGGCATGGGGATTAGACACCAATTATTGGTGTTTAGCCTATTTCTCTCATTTTCTCTCTCTTAGCCCTCATTCTCACTCTCTCGACCATCTCTCTCTCGCTCTCCCTCCCGGTCGAACCTCCTCCTCCTACCGTGACCGTGGCTAGTAGCCCAGGCCAGCCATCGTCGCCGCTCCCCCGCCATGCCGGACCACCACCGTCCGGTCGCCTTTGAAGCCGCAACACCCCCGCCGCCACCGCCTCACCATCCCTCTCTCTAACCTATTTTCCCCTTCACCAAATCACCCTCACCGGCCTTCATTCGATTCTGTCCAACTGAGAAAGGCCAGCAGATCGTTCGGCCACCGCCGCTCGTCGTACAGCCACCGCCATCGTCGTCCGCCGCCGTGAGGCCGCCAGATCGCCGCTTCCCCTTCAGCCGAGCTAGACTAGGACTTCGTGTAAGTGGCATCCTAAACTTTACTTAGGATATCGGGTATCGAAGGACTTGATTAGGGGCTGAATCGGGTTGATTAGTGGCGGTTTAGGGGTTAATTAGTGGCTGTTTAAGGGTTGTGTTAGTAGGCTAATTTGGGGACTGAAATTGGCTAATTTGTGGATGAATTTGTGATGGTTTCGGGGCTGAATTTTTGCTGAATTGAGTGCTGAAAATTGTGGTTTGAAATGACGAGCATATGATCCGCTTTGGGGACTAAGTGTGTCAGTTTGATGTGGAGTGTCATGGCTGGTTTGTGGTGATTGTTATGGTTGGAAATAGACATAGAAATGTTGAATTTATGCTCATATTAGCGGCTGTGATTGTGGGTCCAATGGCAACCTTGCGTGCTCATTGAATTGTGGAGTAATTGATTGAAATGTGGCCCCGTTATATGCGTGTATGGGCTGAATTGAATTGGCTAGAAATTGGCTATGTTTGTGTGTCAATCGAGCATGTTCGTATGATGTTCGAGTGAGCGAACGAGTGAAAAATTTATGTGATATGTCGTGCGTGTGGTCACGAAAATCCCTGAGGCGTGTACTGTAACGCAGGGAAGTGAGCCGTCCTAAGGCGTGTACTTTAATGCGGGACGATGCCCGGTATCACCTGAAGACTGCCAACTTGAGGCATATACTGTAATACGGATTGTGCCGTAGGTGGAGGATGTTGAGCCTAAGGCGTGTACTGTAACACGGGCTAAGAAGTGTTGTCCAAATGAGATGATCGTGCGTGGATCGTGATTTGAAAGTGGACCTGGGGCATGTACTGTAATGTGGGTCGCTGGCAAGTCGAATGAAAATAGTGTGGTGAGGCATAAACGAGTGTGTGAAATGTGGAATTGGAAATGCCATATGTTCGACTTGTGTTTCGAGCATGAAATTAATTTGCAATGTGTATGTGGTTGGAATTTGTGTAATTATGACTAATGTGCAGATTGTACGCATTAAAAGCCCAGGTAAGTGCAATTGTGTGCCTGTGATGTGCTTATTGAGTGTTATTGTGTTTGGACTTATCTGGAAGTACGTGTTAGCCTATGTGAGGTTTAGGGTGTTTACTTGCTGAGATGTGTCTCATGGTTGTTTAACCAAACCATTTTAGAATCCCAGCCTGAACCATGAATCTTCCACTGTCGCTGCCTCAGCATTTTGGTATACCGATGCACACCGATCATAACGTGGTAGAGTATCCGATAGATGAGAATATGACTTTGATCAAGCATACTATAGTAGTCTGGGTAGATATAGGACAATCCCTTTGGCAGGCCTATATCTATACCGCCTGGTGTTTTCGGGATGGGATGGATGAGTTTGGCCCTGTCTGTGGCTTTGATGTCCCTTTTGACGGAGTGGGAGATTGCGATCCGTCAGCCATACCTCCTCAGATGGGTAGATGACTAGCCGGGATACTAGCCTCGCACAGTTAGGACAGCAGCATATACCTGTAGCACCTAAACCCACAGTGGCTGAGCCTAATCCAAAGCCAGAGGAGTCACAAGCAGGGTATGATCCGATGGATGTAGATCTAGGTGCAGTGCTAGAGGAGGAACCCAGAGAAGAAGAGCCCGAATAAGAGCCTAAAGAGGCATCGAAAGAAGAACCCGAAGACGAGCTAGAAGGAAATCCAGAGGTAGAACCAGAGGAGGAACTAGAGGATGAGCCAGAGGAAGAGCTAGAAGAGGAGGTCGAAGAGGAGGAGCGATTTGAGGTTCCGATAGAGTCGGGTGATGAGAACAACCCGATTGAGATCGAAACAGACTCTGAGTCCTCAGAGGAGCATGTGGCTCAGGGGGATTCAGACTCGGGTTCCAGGGAGTCTTACTCGGAGTGGATGCCGTCTAGAGGGCGTAGAGGCTAGTTTAAGGGCAGAGTAAACCTTTTTGAAGTATCCCATTTTTGGAGCTAGAGTATATCCAGACTACTGATCCTTTTTTTATATCGGTGGAGTAAACTTTAGAAGCCGGTGTGCATTTATATTACGTGTTTTGTAAATGGTGTGTATTGTATAAGTTTGACACTATAATGAATATATGTATATTCTCCCTATTATCCCTTTATAAATATTGTCCGGGTGTTTGTTGCCTTCGCTAGTGCTTTATCTCTATATGCGTGGGGTCGGTGACAGCTTGGGACGTTGCGATAATCGACCGAAGAGGTATGTCGCAAGCTCGATAGGGTTCGGGGCGTGACAAAAATAGATCGATGATAGTTATTACATAGGGAAGGACATGTGTCAAGAAGGAAAGAGATCGATGACGTTCATCGCATATGGAAGGAGAGATTTCATATAGAAAAGAGATCGACGATGGTTATCGCAGAGAGAATGATAGGTTCCAAGACGAAAAAGATAAAATCGATGGTAATTAATGGACAGGTGTCATAAAATGAACGGCAAAGATGAGATCAACGGTAGTTATTGAATATGATACCAGAATGCAGTTATCAAACTCACAAAATAAATACTACTTGACAACCAAAAAAAAGCCCCCCCCCCACGAACACACATCAAAATGTTATTTTTCAATTATCTTTATTTTTCAGTACTGCACTTTTAATTTCCCTAGTTGTAGTCATCTACATTTCAATCACAGTAGTTTTGTAATGTCGTATCGATGGAGTTCGGATGCCACCAGTTAGTGGCTGGATGAATTTGTCTGAATCGATTATAAAGTTTGAAGCTCTCTCTTATTAGCCAAATCTAATCACTGTATAAATTTGTGTTGCTGATCGAAATAACAAGCTTTTTGTTTACACCTGGATATCTCCTGTCCGGAGTTAGCCACAGAACCCGGTATCCTCTCATTAAGAATCAAAGAACGACTTTCGGTGAATTATATTTCGTCACGGGAGCATTTCCGGCGAAACAATAGCAAAATTGAAAGCACTCATCTTCATGCCTCAATTAGGATTATTAGATTGGTTATCATTTCCTCTCTCTCTCTCTCTCTCTCTAACAAGGACAAGCCATTTTTGGACTTTGTAGTGGATCTCGCGAGAGGCCCACAAAAAAAAAATAAGCAATTTGTGGTTTGTGTAAAATTAAAAGAAACCCACTAAGTGCCCAGCCCAATGGTAAACCAAGAATTAGGGGAAGGTCTCCTCTCCTCATGGTGTTTTTGGGAATAAAGGAAAAAGTTGTAGTAAGCAAATCACCTAAATTATCACGATCGTATTAATGTTGCGTACACAGCTTGTGCACTTTTGTTTTTGTACGCATCTACATCTCTTACCATTGAAGTAAAAATTATTCAATCAATTCTAAACCTATCGCACGGATACCAATTTAGTTTTAAAATTTTCAATTTTACCAATTTAGTCCTGAAATTTTGCACATTGAAAGCTTTCCTCGGTTCTCATAAAGGTCAGTCCATTATAGCCTTTTCAGTCAATTTTCATCAAAAATTGTTGACGGGTTTGCACGTGAGACGGTCGACAATGACAGGACCATCACGTTAGCGATTTTCAACGAAAATTTATTGAAATGATTATATTAGAGCTTCGCGCAAAAGTTCAAGGCTAAATTGGCAAACTAAAATGTTTAGAAACTAACTGGCATCAGTACGAAAAATTTCAGATTGATTGGATAATTTTTCCTATCATTGAGATGAGCCATCAGTTACTTATTAAAAGTAAAACTGCTTGTTAGTTGTGGGATGTGCCAAAAAAAGGTATAAAAAGCCCCTGGATATAATATTTATTGCCATCTTAAATTACCACAATCCATCCAATCATAGCAGGATGCTCCGTTTGAAATTTAAAGCGCATCTGTATAGTTGGTTAGTTGGGATTTTATCGGCAAGAAGTCACTTAGGTTACGAATGATAACTATTCTATTTTAGAAATCAATTTCTAGCAAGAAATTGATTTTTCTATTTCTATTCCTATATGAGTTTCTAAGCTAAAAAATACGTTTGATAACAGCACAAAATTTCTATTCCTAAAACAAAAATTTGTTTGATAACGGCAAAAAAAAACATTTCCTCTCGAGTGGCCGGCGAGTGGACAGTGGGCAGATGGCGGTGGCAAACGACAGGTGGTGGACGGTGGTAATGATCGGCGGGGGTAGGTGGAGGGGGAGGTAGCAGTGGACGGCGACGCAGCCAGTGCGAAGGACCGCGGCCGGAGGCGACTAGCAACGGAAGGAGGGTAGCGGCAGAAGGAGAGCGGCTGGAGACGATGGCCGATGGATGGCGGGTGGCAACCCACGATAGCTAGTGGCGAGAGGCAGGTGGCGGCGAGATGAAGGTGGCCGGCGGTAGGAGCAGTGGCCAGTGGGTGACAGTGGTGGGAGAAAGGCGGCTAGCGGTGGGAGGAAGGCGACTGGTGGCAGGAGCAGTAGCCGATGGTAGGAGCAGTGGCTTGTGGACGGCGGTGGCAGGTAGGCAGCTGGCGATAGGAGCAGTGGCTAGTGAACGGCGGTGGGAGGTAGGCGATTGCAGGAGGAGGGCAGCTAGCGGCGGGAGACGGTGACCGGTAAACGACGAGTGACGGCAGATAATGACCGGTAGTGGGAGGTGAGCGGTGGGAAGAGGGCAGCTGGCAATGGGATTCGGTGGCCGGCAGTGGGAGGCTAGCAGCGAGCGGCGATCAATGATAGGAGGCGAGCAGTGGTAGGAGGAGGGTGACCGGCGGTGAGAGACAGCGAATGACAGGAGGCGATGGCTAGCAAGTGGGTAGCGATAGGTGGCGGGTGGGCTATGATATCCCCAAATTTGGGACCAAGATAGCCAAAGGTAAATAGTGATAGAATGGGTGAGCAGTCGAGCCGAGGGTCAGTAATGGAATGGATAAAATGGTCAGAACGAGTGTATTGATGGTAGGTCATGGTTCGATCGAAAGAATTGTCCATAAATTGGCCTAGGAATCGACAATAGAATGACTCCCTGATTTTGCAAGTCGATTAGAGTAATATGACTATGGATTGACTCTTCGATCATAAGGGCTATTAGTGGGAAGGTTCCAGACGACCATGGATCAATGCCGTGTCGGCATGTGTCTGTCGGGGGTGATTCCACACGGCCATGCATCGGTCCCAAATTAATATGGATTAATCTCGTGATACTAAATTCTAAAAGGCCACATAACAACTGGAGGTCAATCATGCGTTGCTGATACTTGAACGTGGACCGGTTGTGAATTGGCCATGGGTCGTTCCGTTGAGTTGAGTAGACCATGGACGAGTCATGTGCCAGGCCAAGAGCCTAGTGGCCTGGTCGTGGGCCAGGCATTGTGCCAGCCGCGCCGACCAAGCCTTGTGCTTGGTCATGATCGACCATTGTGCCTGTCAGGTAGGCCGCGGGTCGGCTACGTGTCCGGCCGTGTGCCAGTCATTGTGTCAGATCCTTGTGCCAAGCATTGTGCCCATCAAATCCGACTCCAACCTAATTTCGTGCCCAAGAGACTTGGCCATGAGCCATGCATGGTGCCCAAACATGAGCCAATGCATGTATTAGTCCATGAACCGGTCCCTTGCTAGTGCGGCTCGGCATTATGCTCGGCGCACCGCTCGTGCAACCTAGCATCGTGTCCGTACCCTCAGCCACACGGCTGGCCCTGTGCCTAACCATGTACCCGTGTGGCCTAGCAATGTGTCTGGCCTTGTGCCCGGTCAGGCCCGATTGCATAGGCCACGTGCCTGGTCAGTCCAACCGGCCCAAGCTTGCACCATTGGACCTGGACTTTGGTTTAATTATGTTAGGACATATTTGGAGGAATTTTTACACCGAACCTCAACCCGGATAGGTTGGTCAATCATTTTAAACTAGGAATTTCCCCGATTACTTAGGCACTTTGCTAAGTATACTTCTTGGTTTTGGAGGATTACAAGCCGATTATCTTTAGCAATTAATTAGATGTTCTAGAATGACAAGAACATGCATATTTCGGTCAAGCTTGGGGAGCAAGAAGCCAAAGTTGACTAAGTGAAGGTTTGTACTAATAATTGGAGGGCCATCATTAGAAGAATCTTATAAGATAAGATCTTCATTAATGAATGTGATCTTGAAATCTCTAGATGTAGGGTAATAATGAGAGCCAAGAAATGAGGAGACTAATAATAGAAGTTTAGGTGTCCCCTTGAAATTAATACAAGAGCTTAGGTGTTCTCTAGGACATTAATGCATTAAAATGACTCATATACCCTAATATAGGGCGTCATAACCCTAGATGTACACTTGGTATTTAATTGGGCCATCGAATAATTAGGCCTAGGATTTGGTCAAAATTTCCCCAAGATTCCCAAGATTGCCTCTAATTATTAAGTGTCACTTGAATGAATTTCATTGGACCATTTGGTATGACAATTATTGAAGTCTTGGCCTATAAATAGAGAGATACAAAGCTATACTCTTCTTTTCCCCAAACCGAGCAAGCCTCTCTCTCTCTCTCCCTACTTTATCGGCCTCTCACTGCCTCGGCCTCCATCTCTCTCATTCTCAGCTATCTATTCTCTTATCACTCACTCTCACCACCGCACCATCACTAAATACTCTAAAGCCCCCGAGTAGTAAGTGAATTCCCTATACTTTGGTTAGGGCGTAGTGTTGCGTGTTTGGACTCGACGAGTAACTATGTTTGTAATGCTTAGAGTTTGCACATGTCTTGTTGTTTTGCATGTGGCCATGAGTCATGGCACAACTGAGGCACAAAATGGGGTGTCATATGGTCTCGTACTCATGTTGTGGTGTTCCAGGACGAGTTCGGCTTGGTGTGGGTTTTACATTGAGGCGTGTAGAATCGAGCCAAGTCCGACTCTGAGCTAGCGCTCGACATGGTAGACCGAGCCATGTGCCCTAGACCGCGCCCCACATGTTAGACGATGTGCCTTAGAGAGCATGAATTTCACGAGCACCGTATGTCTTTGTGCTCGGTTGCATGGGCTAATGAAATCAAGATAAGAACCGGAAACGTTCGTTGGTTGTTGCATGATCACACGAGGGACTATGGCCGTCACCGATGGATTTTGGGACGTTGCCATTGCCGATAAATTTTGGGCCGATGCCGTCTTCGATGGATTTCTAGATGATGCCACCATCGATAGATTTCGAGATGATGCCCGAGGGAGGCTCGGATACTCGGTGCAAGTCAGAAGAACCGATGGATTTCGATTAAGAAATGATGAATCCCGTGTGTTGATCTTTACATGCAACATTGAAAACCATGCTTGATGTTTTCTTGTTTGTTGGACATGCCATGTTTACTACAAAGGCAAGGTAAAATCCATTTGATATTAATCTACCATCGACAAGCCAACGGTAACGTGTATTTCTTTTGTTTAATGCGAGGCTATTTCTTAGCCGGAGCATAGTGAATTTAACTTACTGAGTGTCGACTCACTTTATATTATTTTCAGCTTTGTAAGTATGGCCACGCCACCTCTCGTCCGTTTTGGTCATCCCGTAGAAATGCACATGCGGATTGTAGATATCGTCGATGTAGAGACCGGTGTCACATATCAAAAGTCTAGTACGACTGTTTGGGTTCAGGTGGATACGAATGAGATGGTGCTCCACCGTTACATAGCATGGTTTGTTTTGATGGATGGAGATGTGATCGGACCCATTCAAGGATATAATGTACAACTCGGGGCCGGCGGAGAAGAAGCGTAGTGAGATGACCAAACTTGGGAGGAACTAACCTTTTTGTTTTGTGAAGGGACGGTAGAGAAGTTAAGAGTAACCCAGCCATGTTAACGTATGTGAGTGGATACTAGACGAGGTCCGGATGTAAGCACGTAGTAAGGAAGGCCGTAGAAAGATGGGCTTGTAAAACAAATAACTATCATGTAAATTATGCATGCTTGTATAATATGTTGTTTGGCTCATTTTATGCTCGCGTTATTGTTTGTTAGTTGCTTCCACTTGTGTTTAATCAAGAAAACAATAATGGGACGTTAAGACATCCTCGGAACGCACGTGAATCATGGCCAAGCCGGAATCAAGTGCCCCGCTCTTGTCTCAGGGCGTGAGATGTGCAACCGACTAGTAGCGAGGGCGAGCGATAAAAAGAATTTTAACTTCTCATTTTTATTCCAGAAATAGAAAAGTAGAAAATTTTAACTTCTGATTTATGTTCCAAACCTAATTCTGGAACAAAAATTTGTTCCAGAAATTGAAATTGAAATTGCGTTACCAAACAGATTTCTATTCCAAACCTATTTATGAAACAGAAATAGAGAAACAGAATGATTTTCATTCGCAGCCTTAAATACAAAGTGGAATTTCCAATAGTGTTTTAAACACCGAACTAGACCGGCCGGTTCAATTGGGTACCAGCCCAGTCTCCGATCCAATTTAATACCTTATGCAGTCTAGAGTCCAAACTAGTTGAAACAGTAAAGTTAATTGTGCAATTTTCATTAAAAACCGGGTCAAATTGGTCATTGCGAAAAATATCGAAGGATGGTGGTGGCAAGGTTCGAACCCTGCACTAATGGAATGTGGAAGCGACCTCTATCTTGTGGTCCTCACGATTTGAAACTCACGCTCTCAAAAGAAGCATGATGTGCCTGCCGGCCAAGGCTAAGCACCGTATTATATGTAGTATCATGCAATGTGTGATACTCTATTATACAAAGTTATTTAACTATTTTATGAAGCGGCATATTTTGCATAGATATCCCTGTTATTTTGCATAAAGATACCATCCAATATAGCCATACGCGATTTTTAGAACACCCGTTTTGCATAGATATCCCTGCTATAATCATATTTCTAAGACTCGCCAGTTTGTTTTTTTTGTTTTTTCCGCTTTGATCAATGCTTAAGTAATGTGTGCACATGACAAAAATGATTTCCAGAACAACCAACTCTTCTCTTGATTCGACCAGATAAAGAGAAAGAAGGCAAGTGTTGGTAGGATCGAGCGAGATAAATATCAGAAAAGATTTAAACTTATTACACGAATGTCAATTCAGTTGTAAATTTTTTAATTTTATCAATTTAGTCATAAATCTTTTAACAAATTATCAATGTAGTCATTCCTATCAATTTAGGTCGGAAACCAACGACGTGATAGTCTAACCAATACCGATTATCGTACATGGCATCACTGATGCCAACGTTGATGATTTCTACAATTTTTTTTTGTATTTTCTGATATTTTTCTTTCTTTTCGTTTTTTTTCTTTTTTTTTTCTTTGTTTTCCTACTCTGGTCGCCGGGATCACCGCTGGCCAACGGAGGTGGCTAGCCACCAACGAGGGGCAAGCATCGCCGACATCTGGCGAGCGACCACAATAAAAGAAGCAATTCATTATTTATGTTAAATTGAAGAAATCCACTTGCGCCCAATGGCAACCAGGAACGAGGGGAAGGACATTTTCTCTCTTTTTTGGTTTTTTTGGGGAATAAAGGAAAAAGCTGTACTAATCAAATCACCTATATTAGCACCCCTGTGTAATTTTTTTTTTTTGGGTACACATCCACATCTCCTATTATTAAGACGAGTAATTAGTTACTTGTTAAAAAAAAACTTTTCAGATGCGGGATGTGCCGAAACAGGGATAAATAGCTTGTAAATCTAATAAATTATTACCATCGTTAGGTTTTTTTTTTTTGGTTGGCGGACCCATTTGTATAGTTTGTTAGGTGGGTTTTTATCGTAAAGCAATCACTTAAATACGGGTCGGATTCTGAATAGTGTTTCAATAATCGAACTAGATTGGCTAATTCAATCGGGTATCACCCTGGTCTCTAGTCCAATTCAATGCCTTGTGCCCTTTGCCATCCAAATTGGTCAAGCCAGTTGTGACAGTTTGTTATAACCCAGATCAAGTTGGTCATTCTGAAAATTATTGAAGGACGGTGGTGGCAAGGTTTGAACCTTGCGCTAAAGGAATGTGAAAGTGAGCTCTCTCATGCTGTCTTCATGATTCAAAACCTCCGCTCTCAAAAAAAGCACGATGCCTCTGTCAGCCGGCCTAAGCATTGTTTTATATGTAGTGCTATGCATAGTATAATAACTATTTTATTTATATTGTTTTACATATAATCTAAATAGGTTGGCTTTACTTATTGAATATGTCAAGATATAGCCATTCGATATAGCCATTTCGGCACAATTTTTAAAACACCAATTTTGCATAGAGATACTCGTTATAATCATATTTTTAGGACCCACCAAAGGCATTTTGTTTTTCGTATTGATCGATGCTTAAGTAATGTGTGTACATGGTAGACATAGTGATTTTCAAAATAATCAACACTTCTCTTCATAAAGAGAAAGAACGTAGATCATTGTAGGATCAAGTTTATCATGTAGAAAATGAAAATTTTCAAAAAAAACATATAAAAAAAGAACCCTAGAGATCCTAAATAATTTTTTAAAAATTTATTTAAATTTATGGCTTTGATGGTTCCTTCTGCCCTATCAGAGATGGAGTACAAATTGGACAAGACATTTTTTCCCTGTTAAAATCCAACCTTATTCATGACACGAAGTCGAAGTCGTTGTGATCTTAATGGAGCACCAAGAAGACTTTTGGATCGGGAGTCCTTCGATTTGATTTGATTTGAACGCTTCACCAATTGCAATCCGATCTACCCGATTCGAGAAGAGTCGGAAATCAAATTCACTTTCGTTCTGCACACTCAAATATCATATCGAATTGACCTTTTCTCCATCTCTCAGATGGGGCACAAATGCATTTTCCATGAAACTTCCTAAGGAAAAATTAAAGATTGCGTTTCTTTTATTTTTGTTCCTTTTTCCTTGACTTTGTCCAAGAGTAGTCTACTATACTCTAACTTCAGTTACACGCCGCCCTAAAGGTTAAAAAAAAAGGAAAAGAAAAAACAAAGGAAAATTGCACTTACGATCCCAAACATCTGGCTCGATCGAGATCTACTGCATTTGAAAAGGTGCAATCGCGTCTGGTAGTTGGATTAATATCATAAAAAATCTCAAATTGGTATACTTATGACAAATTTAATTCAAACTACAACAAACCGGTACATCTGTGAAAAATTTACTCTCAGTTTGTTTCTATGAAATTTTATTATCAAATTACTTTGTTAAATGATACGTGGTAGTTGATGGACGTACCCATTTTATATTTTACCCTCCATTTATCATAGGTGTACTAGTTTATTTTTTTTTTGGTATTAATCAAATTTAAAAAATAATTGAGGGTAAATTTGTCACAAATATACTAGTTTGGAGTTTTTTGTGGTAAAAAAACTAGTGTAGGATAAATTTGTGGTGTACCAATTTGAGATTTTTTGCGATAAAAAATTAGATTGAGGTAAATTTATCACATGTATATCAATTTAGGATTTTTTGTGCTATTAACCCTTTGTAAAAGTGCAATTGGGTTTCAAAATTTCTGAAATTGACGCAATTGAATTCTTTCAGTGATTGATTAGCGAACTTTGCCAACACGGCTAAATGGAATGCTCCATCGCTTTTTTTTTAAATTGCTTTTGGCAGTTGTAGTATTGACGTGGGGTTGACATGTTCATTAGGTAATAAAGAACCAAAATCTAGAAACAATAAGAAAAATATAGAAAATTTAAAATGAATTATTTGGAAAACGTTTTTCAAACGATGATCGCTTGTATCGCTAGGAATAATTAGTCAATTTCATTATCGATAACAATTTATGTTTAAATATTTTCATGGACGATAGAAATATTTATCGTTCAATTATTTATGCAAGCAATACGAGCGATCATTTCAAAGAATTTTTTTAATAAATCATTCATTTTCCTTAGTTTAACTGATTTTTCCTTTTTTATTCAAATTTTAGCTTTTTAATTTTTCAATTTCAAGAAAAGATTGACGTTTTTCCGACTTGGCGCAACATCAGTGGTAACCAAATTAAGCCGAGCAGTTGCCCGAAAGAAATTTGATGTTCGAGATTTTATTGCACTTTTTTCTTTTTCAAACGAATAGAGTTTTGATTGAGCGTCGGACCAAACATCAAAAGAATTGCGACTTCGATTTTTTTTCGAGGAAAAACAAAAGAGAAAAGGTAAAAAAGAGAGAGCTTGATGGGCGATATCTTGCAACCACAAGCAACGTCAGATTCCACGAGAAGCGTATGAATGGAGCTTGGTGGGATGTCCCCTTCGCAAGTAAATGGCAAAAACAAAGCCATAAAAGCCTCATCCCATCCTAAAGTCCTTCGACGACTTGACAAAAGGATGGCAATCCACCCGCGCGCCTCCCCCTTACCTCAACAACAAACACTTTCCAAGACTTTTTAAATCATGGGTCGGAATTTTACGTCATAGATAATGAAAAGTATTTTTTTGATTAATAATTTTAAGTAGTATAAATGATTATTTTTAAAAAATATATTATTTTAATTATTTTATTATTTGTGAAATAAACGGAACTTAAATTTATCCGGATAAGAAAGAGATCTAATTGGGAGATTTTTTATTAAACATAAGCAGAACGTCATTGCCCTTTTTTCTGTTTTCTTTAGTTTTGGATATAGACGATTTCGTCAGCCTATCCGATGAGGCCACAAAATCAAGACCCATTGGAGTCGGCTCACCTAAGATTTTGACCATTATCCGAAACGGTATTTTGTCATTTTGAATAGTTGGTAAGCCGGATATCTAGCCAAGAAACAAAAAAATAAACAGTACGGTTTGCAAAATCTTTAGTGTAGTTTTTTTGAATTATGATATAGTTAACTCAATTTCAGGCTCTGAGATCCAATCAAAGTCGCAACCTTGGGATAACCTGAAGAAGACCCTCAAACAGTTTCCGCAAACCATATTTCGTCGTACCCAAAATACCACACTTTAGCGCAACTGCAATTATACTGTAAATTGTGCTATAACCGTATTGTACTGTACTGAAGTACGTTTTTGGCAGCAAATCTTTTAAGGGTGTGACTTAGTATAGTTATTGGCATATATATATATATATATTATTTTCACCATAGGTAGTAGCAATATAATTCACTACAACAACGGCGACATTAAAAATAATAATTTCATTCTTATTATTATCTTTACTGCAGTAAAATCATAACCAAGACTATAGCAACATCTATAAGTCCGTCCTCGGCTTCAACGGGCGCTGTCCCTTTCGTGCCCCACTTTCTCCTCCTTTGTTTGTTTCCGTTGCTTTTCTTATACCGACTATAAAGGACTAAATTGCCCCTGCTGCCCCCTCCGATCAAGAAGTCCAAAAGTGCGGCGGGCGCGGCCACGAGATGCCGCAGCGACACCGCCGTGCAAAGGCCGACGGGTGTGGCAGAGACATCATCACGACTCGTCAAAGTATTTCGAATCGCTAACCAAGCAAAAATCCAAATGCGAGATCTCAGCACTAGCAAGCAACTAGTAACGCCCAATCTTTCATTCAACAGCACGTAGCAGATTGAGCAGAAGCTATTACAAACTGTTTGTCACTCTTTGTACCCCCCTTGCACGCAACCCAAAAAAAAAAGAACACCAGGAGAGCATCGGTAGAGGTTAGTAGAAACCAAAGCCATACGGGATCTGCAAATATACGATCCTCTTCATAGGCATCGCAACCGGAAAAAGAGAAAAACCAAAGAAAGAAAGTTAAGGTGGAGGGGAAAACTCTGTAAAAAGGCAAGAGTCTCGCCCCCCCCCCCCCCCCCCCCCACACCACAATCCCGAAAAAACTCACACTTGCCAAGGCTTTTAGTCCTCTATTACTGAAGCCAATCCACTCACAATCTCTACGCCCACCTGCGAATTCCTGAGCTTCGCCGTTGCTATCGTCTTGCCTCTCGCCATCCCCTCGTCCTCCTCCTCGTCCGCCTCGGAGGAGCTCTCGATCAGCAGGGACAAGGTGCAGTCGAGCTCCAAGTTGTCGGTGGAGCAGCTCGGCCCGAGGCTCTCCTTGTGGGATCCCGACCCGACTCGAGATGGGTCCTTTCGTACGGGAAGGCGATGCGGATTCTTCGAGGTGGTCGGGGCCGTGGACCTTGCGTGAGGCGCGAACCACTTGGCCTCCATGTACTCGGCTTTCCTCCACGGAGCGATGTGCATTCCCCTGCTCTTCAAGCTCTGTTTCGCCGCCTCTGATACTATGGCGATGATTTTGCCAAGGCGTTTGGGCTTGCCGACAAAGATGTTGGGCAGGGCAAGAAGGACGGACTTGTATGTCTTCGTCGGCCGAGCAATCTCGAATTCCGACCGGAAATCGATGTCGACTATGAGTCTCTCGCCTTTGATGATCACGTCTATGTACTCGTATTCGCCTGAACGTCACAAACGTGTATCTTGCTCTTAGGTTCGACTATACAAGGTGTGGAGACAAGTGGGCAAGAAACTGCTGTCAAAGTAACTGTAGATAGAGCAATTTATTCCAACCAAAGCAGTCCAGGCAGATATTTCCCTGCTACAAGCTCGATAATCAACGAACGAACCATACAAATTTCGCAACAGACATTGACTGAACGGAAAAAGTCTAGAGTCAAAAAGTGATCACTTGCTGCTAAAGACTAAAAATTCGTCCTAGACATCCTAGCCCCGGTTCTTTACCAAACCATGAACGAAGCCAGCAACGGGTGCATGTAGTTTTTCACCAAGCGAGACCCAGGATTCAACCGCTATGTGAAAAAATGAACCAATATTGAGATAAAATGGAACGGGACTGAGAAGCAGTACCAGCTGGGAAGGATGCAGATTTCTCCCAGCGAGACTTGCACACGGAGGCGCCGTAGCCCAGAGCCGACAATCCGTCCGACACGATCTTCAGGACGCTCTCGTCCTTGCGCTTGGACATTTTCTGCTTCTCCACAATCCTCGCAGTGTCCGCTAGCAAATTCCTCTCGCAAAGCGTCGCGCACATCACCAAACTCTGCGTGCGCGGTCTCTAAAAGTTAGCGCAGCGCGTATATACAGAAGACGATACGACATAAACGCGATCGTTCAGTGACCGATCATACCTTGAGTGTTTGACACGCTTCGCCATGGAACTCGCCCCAGTGACCTCTGCCTCCTCCTCCGCCAGGAAACTCAGGCTCTCCTTCCTCTGAACTGTCGGTCCCGTTCCCGTTGAAGCAGTTGCAGCGGTGGCCTCCGCACCGCACGGCAGAGGACGACTGCTTCTCGTGACTCTCCTCTATGAAATTCTGGACCATCTTCGTCAGGCAGAGAGAGCTCGGCTCGAATTCAGCTGGCTCCGCAGTAAAGCCGTCCTTATCGACCGGCGGCGCACCGCCATCGCCGCACACCTTCTCGATCGCCGCCGAGCTCTTCAGCACGCCGATGAACTGGCGCTCGAAGAGCCGCTTGAGCCGCGACTTCACGACCGGCTTCACTGGCTCGAACCTGATCGCCTCGTCTACGTGACAATCGATCGGCTGGATTTTCATTGAAAACGGCATGGACTCCGTGACCAAAGCACGGCGGACCCGACGTCACCCGCCGATGATTCTTCCTCCTCACGCCGATCTAAGCACCGGTTGCGCCATTAGAACCTAACCTTCAAGCCGAGATCAACACATCAACCGATCACAAATCCAAACCGAAACCCAGAGATTCTCCACCTAACGACCGATCCGAAACCGACGCGATCACCCGCCGCGGCGCTTTCCGGCACCGACCGCCGAGGACGAAGCCGAGGAATGACTTGCGGACTCAACCAAGCGACCTCGACTCACTCACTCGCCGCCGCCGCCGCCGCCGCCGCCGTTGCCGTCAGACACGCTCATCGTCGACGCCGTCCGCCGAGAGCACGCGATCGCGTCTGGCCCGAACTCCGTCGCCGGCTGCAGCCGAGTTCTCTCTCCGGTCGACAGGGACTGGGTTTCACCGGCGCCGGAGCATTTTCCGGCGATGACGAGAAGCCCGTGAGCTCAGGGAGTGTTTTTGGCTATGGCGAAAGGCAGCGAGGGCGGGAGGGAGGGAGGGAGGACGGGCGCACCTGGGGGTCGCATTTATAAGCACCGGCCGAGTTCGCGAGAGTGGGCGTGGGCGTGGGCGTGGGCGTGGGCCCACGCGGGCGTCCTACGTGGCGCGGGAGCGGATCGGGGGGTTCGAGTGGGGACACTCGTCGCGCGGCGGAGGGAGCTCCGTTCTGGTGGGCCGGTTGCTGTAGCCCCACGCGTCAGGTTTGGAGGGGGGAAGGGTGGTGCCAAATGTCGAAACTGCCCCCCCCCCCCCCCCCGGGCACACCCCTCGCTGCGATTTTCTTTTGATTTGTTTTTTAAAATTTGGTCCGTCTCGGATCGTGGGGCCCAGCTGCGGGAGTTGCCCGTGACTCGACGTCACAAGGAGAACTTTGGATCAACCGCTCGGCCCCTCCCCTCCCCTCGCGTTCGTACGATTTGACGGGAATGCCCTTGGAGTTCAACAGAATTTACGAGCCCAACCTGCCTAAACGAATGACGCGGTATTCAGCGAGGCAAGCATTGAACTTTTCGTCCGTGGACTTATTGCTTTCCTATTGGGAAATTTGACTAAGGTCGTTTGAATCGAACTGGAATTCTTTAGAAGAAAACGGACGATTTAAAAAATATTTTTTTAGTAATAATTATTTGTATCACTTGAAATAATTAATCAATAACAAATATTTTCATTATCGATAATAATTTATATTTAAATATTTCCGTAGAGAACAAAAAAAATATTTTTCATTCGTTCATTTTCTATAAGTGATACAAGAGATCATTTTTATGAAAAAGGTTTTCTAAAATATCTATTTTTGCAAAACAAACGGAACCGGTGCGGTGCGTTTCTTGTAAGAAATATCCATGATTTGAAAATTATATTTCAAAAAGTGATCACTCTTACGCTTATAAAAATGAATGAATGAAATTTTTTTTAACATTAATGAAACTGTTTACGCATAAATTATTATCGATAATGATTTTTTTTCATTTACTATTTTTGAAAGAAATATAACCAATCATTTTTTCCCTAAATCAGTCAACTATAAAGTTGAATGAATAGCTCGAAAAGAAAAGAGGGTCATGTTGAATGGTGCAAGTAATTTCCCAATTGAACAGTTTCATTTATGTTTTTACGCATGAATTCACTTGCTCACGGAATTCTTGACTATTTTTACATATATATCTATTTTTTTCGCTGAATAATTTGATATTTGAATTTCATACTTCCATGATAATTTACGTTGTGACTTTCATCGAGCCTTCGTCTCTCACGGAAAACTATGTCTTGAGTTCATTTATCTTTCCACTCATAAATGCACTTGATCACAGGATTCACGATAATTTTACGGATGTATTATTTTCTTCACTGAATAGTTTGAATTTTCGGGTTACGTTCTTCCATAATAATTTATGGCGAAGATGGTGACTTTTGTGGTGTCTCCATTTTTTCCGCCGGAAAAGTATGCATCGAAATATTTGATTTTTTTTAATAAGTGCATTAAAAGTTCAGACCAATTCTAGAAGAAAATTAAAATGTACGGCCACAATTGTCGCTTCATGTAACTTACTGATTTCAAAGCATGACTTCGGTTTCTTCAAAGGGATCGTCAGCTTGACGGCAACGAAAGGGCCTGCCAAGGGCATTATCGTCTTTTCGAGGATTGCCGCTTTTTTCTGCAGCTACGATTTCCTTATCTTGATAAAAAGCATGACGTCAGAAAAAGCGGGGGACGCGTGATACGGATTGATTTGATCGAAGGTACTTTTGGGAATGCACGAAACTTCTCGTATTTTGAAATTATCTTTTTAAATTAATATCATAAAAATTCTTAAATTAATACATCCGTCACAAATTTATCAAAATCATTCTTTTTATCATTAAAAATATCAAATTAATATATTCGCAATAAATTTATCTCAAAATAATTTTTTAACCTCTAAAAATCCTAAACTAATATATTTGTAGCAAATTTGCCTTCCGTTAAATTGAATTAATACCACAAAAAATTACAAACCGATACACTTATAACAAACGGAGGGTAAAACCCAAAATTGGTACACCCGTGAACTGCAACGTATCATCCAACTTTAAAATTTGACGATAAAATTAAACGAAAACTAATGGAGGGTAAAATTGTTATAGGTGTACCAATTCGAAATTTTTCGTGGTATTAACTCTATTTTTTTTAAAGAAATAAAAGATGATATAGTTTCCAAAGTTGATCGAGGTACATATGAAATTGACTTGCATTCCATCACGTTACGTGCATAATCAACTTATAAAACGTAGTCTAGTTCGATAACATAACTCGAGAGGGTGCGAGTACGAGTACGATTTAGCCGATCACGGACCGAGAGGGCTAGTGGAGGCCTTCACCCCGTGCCCGTGTCGTATCACACTTGGCGCACTTTTTGTGTAATATAATGCTATATAATCTTTGACAATGCACGTGAAAATTCGAAAATTTCGTCCCGTAAATTTAGTATTGCAAAATTTTCTTATCTCGTCCTCTTAAAGTTAGGCTTTTGCTTAGACTAGAGATATGCTCGGAACATAACTTAAGATTATGGCTTTTGCTAAGCACATAACCAGTCAATTCAATTTATTGCACGAGAAAGATAAGAGTGTTTTGGGGAAGTACTTTTTGTGGGAGTGTCTGATACCAATACCTACCTACTACTAAAGAAACTACTCTGCTCGCCCTGCCTTCATTGCAAGCCCGGGTGCGGACGCCTACCATCGAGCCTAGCCTCGAGAGCCCACCCTTTTTCTTTGTAGGTTGCGATCCGAATACAGGCCGAGCTCGAATCTGAGTCGCGGCCTGGAAGAGAGAGAGAGGGTAGAAATTATCACCATGCCAAGGGGATAGGAGTCGACCGGGAGATATGCAATGGTAAAATTACGAGAAAATGACATAAATAATCTCTGAATTTTGGCTCGGCGTGTATTGTGATCCATGAACTTTTAATTTGTTCGATCAAATTCATGAACTTTAACTCAATGTGTGATGTGGTTTATGAATTTTTAATTTGTTCAATCTAATCTTTGAACTTTAGTACATGTTTAATTTAGTTCCTAAACTATATGACAATGTTCAATGTAGTTCTTATATTAATTCAAGTTCAGGGACTTCACCGAACATGTACCAAAAGTTCAAGGATCATATTGAATAAATTAAAAGTTCAGGGACCACATTAAACATTAAGCTAGAGTTCACGGACTACATTGATAAAATTAAAAGTTCAAATATCACATTATATATTGGGTCAAAATGCAGTTGAAAATTACGAAGTCAAAAGCTTATGAAAACGTATGAGACTTTAGAGAGCACTAAAGAGAGAGATCACAATCTTCTAGTTCTCTTTTTTCCGTTGCCCATCATATTTCATCTTGCCTTCTTCAAATCCATTCGTTGCTTTTAGGGAAAAGATTTCTCAACTCCAATGATGAAAAATTAGGCAACGTTTGTCAAAAGAAAAATACGTGATCTTCTTCTTTGACCAAGGGAATGGACAACGGCGTTATAGACGGTTAATAGATTTCTCTTTTCCAATGCCAATGACGTGGAAAGGTTAATATATATACTTAATGTGAATAATCTCTTAGCAATAAAGGAAATGCAAAATCAAGTGGAGTGAAGTTACAAGGATTGATGTATGCCTTTACTTAGTAGTATATGATGGGGGCAACTAGTGACCTGTGAAGTTGTGAGCAACGTATTCTCATAGCTGGCATAACCTCACTCTTGAATCCCACCGACGGCAAATCTTGAAAAGGGTAAACTTATAAGAAGCATGCGCCTCTGTCGCGACCTTCCCGAAAGGCTTGTCAGGGAATGACAAATTTTAGAGGTAATGTCGAGTTGGGGATTAATGGTCGGCAACCGATATGGATTCTCCCAAATCCTTGGCTTTGGAAAACTATGGTTAAAATATATATCCATTTATGAAGTTCAACTTGACCAGGAGCTGCTACTAGCCCATTCTAGAAACTAAGCAAGATATGGAAGCATACTTTACTTCCTATGCAATTAGAAATTTAGGTTCGAGAACTTGATTACAGTAATTGTCTAACTAGTACCCTTCAGTACCCTAACTTGACTGATTTGTTACCAAAATAATTCAAGCAATCTTTGATAATTTTATTAACCTATGCCATTAAATGATGCCCATGTATGAGTGTGTAATTAGACAATTACAATCAAAACAATAAAAAGTAAGGTTTAAGAAAGTAAACCCAATGAAGCATCAAGCATAAAAATTCACATGACCTCATTATTAACACCCGCGACAGCGACCCCCGCGAGTTAAGTTTAAATCAAGTCCAATTTCATGCCTAAAAGATCAAGCTATCTAAACCTAAGCTACATCAAATGTAACCATAAGAACTCCTAAACTAAAGGCTATATTAACTAAATAAGACTAAGATTCATCTACATCCTAATTGAGACCTGCTTCTAAGCTATTTCTGATTTATATAATTTTTGAACTATTTAATTTAGTTTTTTTAAATTCTGAAAGTAGGGACTCGGGCGGGGCCCTTGGGCCCGGTCTGAACATGGGTCACGCTTATGCATAACAGTCTGGACCCAGATTGGGCTCTTATCTCAAGCCCATTCAAAACAAAGTCCAGCCCAAACTGACCCAATTTATGGTCGTCTTCTTCAAGCTGGCCATGAGCGAGCAACCCCGACCGAGCTCCATCTCCAGCCACTCTTGGCTTTCGCCAAATCGCAGCCATCATCTATGGCCATTGTCGTTCGTCCCCACCATCACCAGACCACTTCCGTCGGCCGTTGGTTCTCAATCGAAAATACTAGCTATACTAGGTAAATGCAAAGATAGCTAAGTGAGCACCCAATCGAAAATAATTAATCTTATTACGCTTTGTCATATTTTGGGTTTCTCTCTGTTTTATTTTTTTTTGGGCCCCAAAAGAGTGTCTGGCGTGTCAAACTGTAGATTACTCACATGAGACGGTTCAATTTAAGGTTGCAACATTTCCCGTGCACCAATGCACGAGTCTCGTAACCCTTACCCCATTATGATGTGAGCGGGTAGCCCAAACCGGCGATACGCTTAAACTCCAACCGATCTTTCAGACTAATTAATGTTTCCAGGGACCATAGATAAATTGGGAAATCGAACTTGTAACCTTTGATTGCAAATCAAAAGTGTTGGAATATACAAAGTTCAAGTTGGAGGACATTGCACGGATTGACGTGTATCCAAATTTAGTTGTATACATGTAGCTGTCTTGCGAGCAATGTACCATTGTAATTGTTATAGCCTCATCCCTGAATTCCATCGACGGCAAATCCTCAAACGCAGAAAGCTTGTAGGTAGCGTGTGCCTCAGCACAAGATAGGCTTTTCTCCTGGTAGAAGATTGAGCATTGATGCTATTTTTCGTGAGATCCTTTGGAATCGAAACACGATGTGATCCGATTCGCCGTGCACAGGACTCAAAAGTTCATTTTATAAGATAGTATAGATAGGTAGGCTTTTAGCACCATTAAAGGTGCAAAACTAAATTGATGGGGCAACATGGATAGATGTCCTCGCCTCTTTCAAGTACAAGAGTGCCGTATCCACTGAGCTGAGCACTAATGTTGGTCTAAATACGCATATTTAACATATATGGCCCATTTTATCTTTGTGAATTGTCCAACTAGCTGATCCAACGATCGAACCTGTTACACGCGTATCGGAAGGCCAGACTGGTTATTTGACCGGTTTGGATTTAAAAACGTCGACGGTAGCTTTAAACTATGTAACATCAGAAACATACAAGTTAAAACACTTCATGATACGACGACAAAGTAGCACAACTATAGTACAGCCATAGAGGTGAGTGCCAAATTGAAAATAATTAATCTTATCATGCCATGCGGTATTTTTTCTAAATTTTTGTTACTAATCCTTAGGAGGCTGTTCAATTTAAGGCTGCGAATTATGTCCGCTCACCATGGCCAATTGTACGGAGCCCATCATCCTCACTGTCTGCCCTCGGCCAATGTTGTTATGGAAGCAAGCGATCAAATAATAAATTTTATAGAATAAGAAAATAAATTAGACACTAAATTACAGGTCCGATCGTAGTGACTTACGTTCATAAGGAGAGTAATAATAAATTTCACTATAAATCAAGCGATACAATAGAGATTACAATCACATTCGAGTCACTCAAATACTTTCAATGTTTCCCAACTACCAATTATACCAAATAATGTACACAATGCTTAGTTACTGTCACGCCCGATCCCTATGGGCACGTGTCATCCTGTCATGATTGTTAAGAATATGACATCCCAGGATTTATCGCCGACCTAACCTAACAAACTAAAGAGCAGCACACGCGAAAGCAATATCGAACTCTCCATACAACAAACAATTAAATGGGTAATAAGGAGACAACGGAAACACATCAACAATGCACTTTTATAAACACATCGTCAAATACGAATGCATAATTACAAGCTATCACGCCCTGTACCCCACGAAGCGCGAGCAT
Organism: Syzygium malaccense; assembly: GCA_031216405.1. Classification (NCBI taxonomy): domain Eukaryota; kingdom Viridiplantae; phylum Streptophyta; class Magnoliopsida; order Myrtales; family Myrtaceae; genus Syzygium; species Syzygium malaccense. Next base: position 19,739,761 of record CM062254.1, read on the forward strand.
CCCACCTTCGGTCGTTTGACTGCGACGTCCCAAGAAGCGTCGCCGACCCACACCCATACAGAGATCAAATACAAGCGGAAGCATAAAATAAACAAACCCAGACAACTACAATATGAGCCAAGGATAGCCACACATCAAACACTTATCGTAGAAATTAATTACACATTTATATTATTATTAGAAACCCTTTGTATAATATTTACAAGTACAAACAAAGAGGTACACACGGTCAGTAGCCACTTGATCAAAAAGTGATAAGCGGCTAGGGAGGTCAGGCTAAAACTAGAGAAGAGGGCTACAGTCCAAAAAGTAACGGCCCTCACTGCTAGCTAGGACACTGGACGACCCTAAAGCTCCCAGTCAGGATCGGACGACTTAGTGGGATCGTCTGACAACTCCTCGGAGGCGTCCTCACTAGACCCTGACTCCTTCAAATCCATGGCCTGTGCTCACTCGTCCTCTGCTAACTCTAGGTCCAGGTAAATCTCGAACCCCTCCTCATCTGATCCCAGCTCTACAACCTCTCCATCCTCCTCTACGTCCTGCTCCATCGCCTCGGGTTCGTCATCCTCCTCCTCATCCATAGGCTCGGGGTCTTCTACTAGTACATCGGGCTCCTTATCCATCTCTTCCTCCTGCCTCATCCACTCAGGTGTGACCTCAGGATTTATCACTTCACCACCAGCTATAATTGGCTGCAACATCCCCACACTATCGACTGGAATATCAAAGGTCCTGAGAGGCTCTTCCTCATTTCCATTGGCATTCCGGTGGCACCATGCCACGTACTCCTAATGCTAGTAAAAATACTCACATATATTCACAATCAGTTCCGATCGATACCTCACAAAAGTCTCCCCATTTCCTGAGGGATAGGTCCTAGTATACTGCCGGATCTGCATAGGGATCCCAAAAAATGGCGGTGGTCTCTCCATCCTCACGGCCGGGGGTCTGAAAAGTATCGGTTTTACACAACCGTGAGACGAATCTCAGCGAGTTCAACCCCTTAACCTAGGCTAGGCTAGCATGCAATCTCCTGACCGGAAATAAATATTTAAATTACGATACAACCATAATCAAACCATTCTCTGACCCTGCAGGTTAGACAGTTCAATATATAGTAATCACGGCACATACGTGGCACACATTATCACACGTACGCCAATCACATGCTCATGCACCGAGTCTCACACACTCTCATGCCAATCCATGCATGTTCATGCATGCAAATGTCGTCAACATGTCATATGCATTTCCTGGCCTACTGGCCCACACTGGCCCACTGGCAATCGCCCAATTTATTATTTATTATGACTCGAGTCAATAATAATCACGGCCCGGTGCGTCTAGCCTGCTTCAAAGTGCATGAGGCGCAGCAACCGATCTGGGCCAGTGTCTCTAGCCTGCTTCAAAGTGCATGAGGCGCAACACTGATCTCCTTACAAACCAGAGCCTGCTTCAAAGTGCATGAGAATGGTCGTCTTCCGGACGTACCGGGCATCGTCCTGCTTCAAAGTGCATGAGGACGGTATCGACCCGAAGGTCACGACCCGAAGGTCCTTAGGTGATCACACAACTCATTATTATCTGAACCCAGCGTATAACGCTTTAGGGTATTTTAGGTAATCTCATGCTCATGGCAGACACGCATTCTCGTACAATTCCGCCACATGCCTCACTTTAGGCATACATAATGCGTGTCTATGTTATGCGATGCAATGCACCATGAGCACCAATAAAATGCAATCACTCAATATCACAACACGTGCTCAATTAGCCCAATTAATACCGTGTGGCCCAACGTGCGATTCACAATTCAATAATTAATTTCAAACCAATCATTAGCCAATCGCACTCCACATAATTCAGCCACACGACATGCGACATGGTAGTACGAAATCAATCACAATTAAACACAAATTACGTACAACCAGTCAACCCGGTCATACCCGGTAATTTTTCAATGGGCTCCTAAATTGGTCATTTAATCCAATTAAACTCCCCAAATAATTCTCATTAATCCACTAAATTTTTCCAATAATAATTTCTACCAATTAGTCCTTAACCCAGTCTGAAATACACACTGATACTACCTAAGTCAGTCCAAAATACACTGATAATACCTAAACCAGTCCAGAAAAACGCAATATCAGTCCTAATCCGGGTTTAGGAATTTTACTCACTTAATCCAAAGTCACGACGACGGGGAAACGGCGGCCGATCACTGGTGAACAGTGAAACCGGCGGCGAAATTCCCGGCGACAACGTACGAACGGTGGCCAGCGGTGTACGAATGGCGGCGTATAGACCTGTACGGACATAACCCGTACGGATACTGTACGGACAGGGTGGAAACGGTGGCCGGCGAGGTGGTAGTGGCCGGCGCGACGGTCCGTACGGACGGTGATCGTACGACGCTACAGTACCGACCGTACGGACACTGTACGAGGACGGTACAATCGGCATCGTACGACGTGCTGGACGGCTGGGTGGCGATGGAATGGCGATCCGAGCTCTGGCGCGGCGGCGGCGAGGTTCCGACGCAGCGGCGGTGCTAATCCGGGAGAGAAAAAGAGAGAAAAAGAGAGGGAAAGAGAGAGGGAAAGGGGTCGGACAGGGGCAAGGCTGAGGCTGGGGGCTGTGGTGGTCAATGGTGGGGCACGGTGGCCAGCGGTGATGCTCCGGTGGCCAGCGGTGAGCTCCGACAAGGCTAAACAAGAGAGAAAAAAGAGAGAAAATGGGGAAAAAGCTGCTGGTCTGGGTGGTTCTGCCGAAGGGGGAATAGAGGAGAGAGAGAGGGTCTTATCTTGATCAAAAACTAGGGCCTAGGGGTGCCAGGTGTCAAAGATCTAGCAAAGTTGACCATTTTACCCCTCATCCAAGGGTTATTATTAAACCTTATCCAAAAATCCAAGGGCATTTTGGTCCTTAGTTGCCATAATTAGGATAAGTCCAAATTTAATTAATTTCCTTAATTATCCCCCAAAATTCGGAGCCAAAAATAGCCCAGGGGCAAAACCGTCATTTTTCCGGTCCCGGGGTGAAGTTCCATTTTTCGCCCGTACCAACCCTCCATGTGCGTGGCCAACATAATGCGGTGTCAAAATCACGAAATTTATCGCGCAATCCCTCGAAAATCCACGTCCAAGTTTCGGGAATAAAATAATATTATTTTTCCAATTTTTGTCGAAATTCCAATTTTTGGCCATAACGACTCCTGGTATGCGTGGCCACCCTAAAATGGCATCGGCCTCGAAAAATAACCTCATTTGACCTCAAAAAGCAACGCTGGCCTCCCGAGGGGCAAAATCGTAATTTTTCACCCCCGGACCGAAATTCCAATTTTTACTCGTACTAACTCCAAACGTGTGTGACCAGCATAATATGACGTCAGATTTCCAAAAATAGTCTCTTAAGCCTTCGAAAATCGACATCGAAATCCAGACTCAATTCCGTGAATAAAACTCGCTAAACTTTCAATTTCAAGGTCTCTCACTAACGGGTGGCTGTTTAGAGGTTACGCGTATCGACCGAGGGCTATCCATATCGTGATGGTCTCGATCATTGAGAGAATGAGAAATTATCATTAGTTCCAGAGGTCATGATCGTTCAGTTCAAGTTCAGGACTGATTGGCCACGTGTACTTTTGATCTTGCGGAATCACCTGCGTCCCAATTGTACATCGTTGGCCTTGGCCAAAGTCAATCCATTACTCTTTCCTAATATCGGTCCACTTTGGCCCAAAATATTTCCTCAGCGTCTCTCGTGATCGGTATCCCTTTCGCGATAGGGTCCCCGGTCCACGTACCATTTTCTAGTTAGCCATACCCTAATGGTTAGTATCCCGAGAGTGATCGGCTCTGGGTTAGACCTAATAAAATGAAATGCGAAAAAATATCAATTTTATTGGTCCCGGAAATTACATCGAAATTTGGGCTGTTACAATTTTTCCCCCCTTATAAAAATTTCGTCCTCGAAATTTGTAATCTATCCTTATCTACTCAAATAACTGGGGGTGTTGACGTCTCATAGCTTCTTCGCTTTCCCACGTGGCACCTTCTATTCCGTGGTGCTCCCAGACAACTTTGACCATCGGGATCGTCTTGTTCCTCAACACCCAATCTTTTCGGTCTTCGATCCTGACTGGTCTTTCTATGTACGACACTTTATCGTCCACTTCTATCTCCTCATACCTTAAGACATGAGTCGAGTCTGGTTCATACTTTCTTAACATCGACACGTGGAAAGCACTATGTACTTGGGACAAATTGGGCGGTAAGGCAAGTCGATAGGCCATATCTCCAATCTTTTCCAAAATCTCAAATGGCTTGACATACCTAGGACTCAGTTTACCTTTCTTACCGAATCTAGATAATCCCTTCATAGGCGACACCTTGAGAAATACATGATCTCCCACCTGAAACTCTAAAGGTCGTCGCCTTCGATCGGTATAACTTTTCTAGCGACTCTGCGCTGTTTTGAGTCTATCTCGAATGACCTTAACTGCCTCAACTGTCTGCTGGATCAACTCTGGACCCGTGATACTTCGTTCACCCACTTCATTCCAACACACCGGCGTCCTGCACGCCCTACCATATAAGGCTCCAAACGGTGCCATCTGAATGCTCTGCTGATAGCTATTATTATAGGCAAACTCCACCAAGTGTAACTGTTCCTCCCATTTGCCTTGGAAATCCACTACACAGGCTCTCAACATATCTTCCAGAGTTTGAATCGTTCTTTCCGATTGGCCATCTGTCTATGGATGGTAGGCCGTACTGAACTGTAACTTTGTTCCTAAGGCCGTTTGCAAACTTTTCCAAAAGTTGGCCATAAATCTCGGATCACGGTCCGAAGTGATCGTTACCGGTACTCCATGCAACCTCACGATCTGCCTCACATACAAGTCTGCGTATCTTTCTAACTCAAAGTCTTTTCGCACTGTCAGGAAGTGCGCTGACTTAGTCAGTCTATCCACTATCACCCAAATTGAATCATGTCCTCCCTGGCTTCTTGGCAGTCCCGTCACGAAATCCATTGTGATATGTTCCCATTTCCACTCTGGAATTTCTAATGGTCTCAATAATCCTTCAGGCTTACAATGCTGTGCCTTCACTTGTTGACACGTCAAACACTTAGCTACATGCCTGGCCACATCCACCTTCATCCTATTCCACCAATAGTGTTGTCTTAAATTCTAGTACATCTTCGTACTCCCCGGGTGGATACTGTAATTGCTCCTATGAGCTTCCGCTAAGATTTCTTCCTTAAGTTTTATATCATCCGGCACACATAATCGCCCTCTAAACTTCAGAACTCCATCCTCGGACACTTGAAAGTCCGGTTTTCTCTTAACTGCATTCATCTCAATAATCTTTTGGATTTCTGGGTCTGTAGACCGTAGTTCCTTAATCTTGATCTGAATCTCTAGCTCAATCCTCAAGGCGGCTAGTAAATTCGATACGTGACTCATCTCCAACTTAAACTCTGAATCCCTGAGTCTTTCCAATAAGGTCCATTCCTTAACCATTAGATGCGCTAAACTAGACTTTCGACTCAAGGCATCTACCACTCGATTGGCTTTCCCAGGATGATACAGAATGTCGCAATCATAATCCTTTAGAAGCTCCATCCATCGGCGCTGCCTCATATTCAACTCTTTTTGCGAAGATAGGTACTTAAGGCTTTGATGATCATTATAAATCTGGAACTTCTCTCCACATAAGTAGTGCCTCCATATCTTAAGTGCAAACACGATAGCAGCTAATTCCAAATCATGTGTCAGGTAATTCATTTCATGTCGCCTCAACTGACGCGACGCATATGCCATCACTTTTCTATGCTACATCAACACACAGCCCAATCCTCTTAGCGAAGCATCGCTATAAATCTCAAATCCTCCTGGGCCCGACGGAATGGTCAATACAGGAGCAGTCGTCAACCTGTGTTTCAATTCTTGAAAACTCCTTTCACACTTGTCATCCCACTCAAATTTCACCTCCTTCTTAAGCAGCCTTGTCAATGACATGGCTATTGACGAAAATCCTTCTATGAATCGCCTATAATAACCAGCCAATCCTAGAAAACTTCGAATCTCGTTCACTGATGTCGGTCTAGGCCACTTGGTAACTGCTTCAATCTTAGCTGGATCTACTGAAATTCCATCCTTAGAAACGATATGTCCAAGAAATCCTACTCTGCTGAGCCAAAACTCACACTTGCTGAACTTAGCATACAATGCATGTTCTCTCAGGGTCCGTAGCACTTCAGCCAAGTGTAATTCATGTTCCTTGGGGCTCTTAGAGTACACTAGTATATCATCAATAAAAACTATCACAAACTGATCCAAGAATTCCTTGAACACCCGATTCATCAAATCCATGAAAGCGGCTGGGGCATTCGTTAATCCAAAGGGCATAACCGTAAATTCATAATGCCCGTATCGAGTTTTGAAAGTAGTCTTGGGAATGTCCTCATTTCTAATTCTTAACTGATGGTACCCGGTCCTCAAATCTATTTTGGAGAACACTGAGGCTCCTTACAGTTGATCAAATAAATCGTCAATCCTCGGCAGTGGATACTTATTCTTCACTGTCACTTGGTTCAGCTGCCGGTAATCTATACACAGCCTCAGGGTTCCATCTTTCTTCTTAACGAACAGAACCGGCGCTCCCCATGGAGACGTACTAGGGCGAATAAAGCTTTTGTCCAGTAGTTCCTGTATCTGAACCTTTAACTCTTTCAATTCTGATAAGGACATCCTATACGGCGCTTTCGAAATCGGCTCTGTCCCAGGAGCCAATTCAATCACAAACTCCACTTCTCGTTCAGGCGGCAAACCCGACAATTCCTAAGGAAACACCTCGGGAAAATTACTTACTACGGGTATATCTTTCAACTTAGGTTCCACAACTGTTGGATCCACAATATTCACCAGATATCCTTCGCACCCTTCATCCAACAACTTACTCACCTCAAGCGAAGAAATCCAAGAGATCGAGGTTCCTCCTCAGTTTCTTTGAAATACAAAACTAGGGCGTCCATCCGGATTAAATTGGATCGTCCTACTGCTGCAATCCACTACAGCTTTCTGTTGGACTAACTAGTCCATCCCAATAATCACATCGAAATCGAACATGGTTAATACTGCCAAGTCAATACTCTCTTCCTTACCTCTAATAATTATCTTACAGTTAGGACATCCAAAAGAAACTAGCAACCTATCATTCATAGGTGTTGATACGCAAAGCATACTCTCAAGCAGCACTGGTTTTATACTAACTAACTCAATAAACTGCTCTAAAACAAACGAATGGGTTGCCCTCGGATCAAACAATGCATAAGCGGCATGATCACATAAGGAAATCGTACCTATGACCACGCCTGGCGCATTCTCAGCTTCCTTGCGCGCCATAGCATAAATCCTTCCTTGAACTGGCGGTCGTCCTTGAATAGCCGGTGGGGGAGGTCTGGCTTGATTTCCAGTTCGCGATGGTGGTAATCTTGGCTGTCCTGATGGTTGCATCTGCGGGCAAGTACGAATCTGATGCTGTAGACTTCCGCACTTAAAGCATGCCCTAAATCTACTCAACTGGGGACTTGGTTTCCCAATATTCCGCCTGGCTGGTGGAACAAATCGCCTATTTCTAGTCATAGGCCTCTTTCCCAATCGGCGATTATCCCTATTTTGGGTAAGCCGCAATCCTGAAGCGGCTGCCATTTCTTGCTGATCTCGTTCCATAATCTGAGCTCGCCTATGCATTTCTCCATAGTTTTTAATATCGTGGGACAAAATCAGACTTCGAAGATCCGGCTTCAATCCATCCCAGAACCTTCGCGCTCTATCCCTCGGATTCTCCACCATAGTTGGTGCGAACTTAGTCAATCTCGCGAACTCAGCCTCATAGTGATCCACAGTCATTTATCCCTGACGCAGGCACATAAATTCCATCAACTTCTTCTCTTGCGCATTTTCCAAGAAATATTTTTCATAAAAGTTTTCCACAAACACAGCCCAAGTCGGGGCCGTTCCTACAGGAAACACTCTATCTTCCACGGCATTCTACCAATCATTTGCACCCTCTTGTAACTGATAAACTGCCAATGTCACTTTCTCCTCCTCGGTGCACCCCAAAACCTTGAAGGTTTTCTCCAGTTCTTCTATCCATCTTGGTGCAGCCTCGGGGTCACCACGACCATGAAATCTAGGCGGCTTCAATTTCATAAACTGTTCTACTAACTAGGGCATCTACCTAACCCCGGCTGGTTGGGCCTGTCCAACATTAGCTTGATTCTCATTCCCAGCAGCAGCGGCTGCAGTCTCAGCAGCTTGGGCGACCACATTATCTTGCCCTTGAGCTTGCCTATCCAGCACATTCCCGATCCTTTCTAATACCTGTTGAACTCCTTCCATACGTGGATCTTCCATCGGTCTAACATCAACTCTGGGGTCTACTGCAGCTCCCACATTAACTCCCAGATTGTCTACTGCTCTCACTCGAGCACGACCTCTACCTCTGGATCCTCTTCCTACACCCCTTCTCGAAACTCTTCCTATACCTCTCCCCTCGCTACTCATCTTGGCTACTTGGTTATACAACTACCTGCTATAATTCCACAAAGGAATTAAAGACTTAAACCAATCTATCCCAGTCTAAGTCCTAGGCAGGTATCAATCAACAATTAAACAATCAGCATGCGACTTAATAGAAACTAGCCAACTCATCACCCAAGGGATTCATATACTCACCTCAAGTCCTACCGCACCTGCACTTACGGGTCACACAATCACAATTCAAACGCAATCGCAAACTGTCAGGAGATGCATGTAGCACACGAGGTCACCCTACTAGCTACCTATGGTCTCATCGCTCCTTATCACTCTAGGCATCGACCTAATTGGACCGAGCTGACCTTGCTCTGATACCAAATCAAACGGGGATGTCACGCTCCGTACCCCACGAAGCGCGAGCATCCCACTTTCGTTCATTTGACTGCGACGTCCCAGGAAGTGTCGCCGACCCACACCCATACAGAGATCAAACACAAGCGGAAGCATAAAATAAACAAACCCAGACAACTACAACATGAGCCAAGGATAGCCACACATCAAACACTTATCGTAGAAAATAATTACACATTTATATTACTATTAGACACCCTTTGTACAATATTTACAAGTACAAACAAAGAGGTATACACGGTCAGTAGCCACTTAGTCAAAAAGTGGTAAGCGGCTAGGGAGGTCAGGCTAAAACTAGGGAAGAGGGCTACAGTCCAAAAAGTAACGGCCCTCACTGCTAGCTAGGACACTGGATGACCCTAAGGCTCCCAGTCAGGATCGGATGACTCAGTAGGATCATCTAACAACTCCTCGGAGGCGTCCTCACTAGACCCTGACTCCTCCGAATCCATGGCCTGTGCTCGCTTGTCCTCGGAGTCCATCTCCAACTCTGGGTCCAGGTAAATCTTGAACCCCTCCTCGTTTGATCTTAGCTGTGCAACCTCTCCGTCCTCTTCTACGTCCTGCTCCATCACCTCGGGTTCGTTATCCTCCTCCTCATCCATAGGCTCGGGGCCTTCTACTAGTACATTGGGCTCCTCATCCATCTCTTCCTCCTGCCTCATCCACTCAGGCATGACCTCAGGGTTTATCACTTCATCACTAGCTATAACTGGCTGCAACATCCCCACACTATCGACTGGAATATCAAAGGTCCTGATAGGCTCTCCCTCATTTCCATTGGCATCCCGGTGGCACCATGCCACGTACTCCTGATGCTGGTAAAAATACTCACCTATATTCACAATCAGTTCCGATCGATACCTCACAAAAGCTTCCCCATTTCCTGAGGGGTAGGTATTGGTATACTGCCGGATCTGCATAAGGATCCCAAAAAGTGGCAGTGGTCTCTCCATCCTCACGACTGGGGGTCTGAAAAGTATCGGTTTTACACAACCATGAGACGAATCTAAGCGAGTTCAACCCCTAAACCTAGACTAGGCTAGCATGCAATCTCCTGACCGGAAATAAATATTTGAATTACGATACAACCATAATCAAACTATTTTCTGACCCCTGCAGGTTAGACAGTTCAATATATAGTAATCACGGTACATACGTGGCACATATTATCACACGTACGCCAATCACATGCTCATGCACCGAGTCTCACACACTCGCATGTCAATCCATGCATGTTCATGCATGCAAATGTCGTCGACATGTCATATGCATTTCCCGGCCCACTGGCCCACACCTAGTACACTGGCAATCGCCCAATTTATTATTTATTATGACTGGAGTCAACAATAATCACGGCCCAGTACGTCTAGCCTGCTTCAAAGTGCATGAGGCGCAGCAACCGATCTGGGCCAGTGTCTCTAGCCTGCTTCAAAGTGCATGAGGCGCAACACTGATCTCCTTACAAACCAGAGCCTGCTTCAAAGTGCATGAGAATGGTCGTCTTCCGGACGTACCGGGCATCGTCCTGCTTCAAAGTGCATGAGGACGGTATCGACCCGAAGGTCACGACCCGAAGGTCCTTAGGTGATCACACAACTCATTATTATCTGAACCCAGCGTATAACGCTTTAGGGTATTTTAGGTAATCCCATGCTCATGGCAGACACGCATTCTCGTACAATTCCGCCACATGCCTCACTTTAGGCATACATAATGCGTGTCTATGTTATGCGATGCAATGCACCATGAGCACTAATGAAATGCAATCACTCAATATCACAACACGTGCTCAATTAGCCCAATTAATACCGTGTGGCCCAACGTGCGATTCACAATTCAATAATTAATTTCAAACCAATCATTGGCCAATCGCACTCTACATAATTCAGCCACACGATATGCGACATGGTAGTACGAAATCAATCACAATTAAACACAAATTACGTACAATCAGTCAGCCCGATCATACCCGATAATTTTCCAATTGGCTCCTAAATTGGTCATTTAATCCAATAATCTCCCCAAATAATTCTCATTAATCCACTAAATTTTTCCAATATTAATTTCTACCAATTAGTCCTCAACCCAGTTTGAAATACACACTGATACTACCTAAGCCAGTCCAAAATACACCGATAATACTTAAACCAGTCCAGAAAAATGCAATATCAATCCTAATCCGGGTTTAGGAATTTTACTCACTTAATCCAAAGTCACAACGACGGCGAAACGACGATCGATCACTAGTGAACAGTGAAACCGACAGCAAAATTCCCGGCGATGGTGTACGGACAGCGGCCGGTGGTGTACGGACGACGGCGTATGGACCTATACGCACCCAACCCATACGGTGGCCAGCGGTGTACGGACGGCAGCGTATAGACCTGTACGGACATAACCCCGTACGGACACTGTACGGACAGGGTGGAAACGGTGGCCGGCGAGGTGGCGGTGGCCGGCGCGACGGTCCGTACGGACGGCGACCGTACGGACACTATACGGATAGGTACGGTTGGCATCGTACGACGTGCTAGACGGCTGGGTGGCGACGAAACGGCGATTCGAGCTCCAGCGCGGCGGCGGCGAGGCTCCGATGCGGCGGCGGTGCTAATCCGGGAGAGAAAAAGAGAGAAAAAGAGAGGGAAAGAGAGAGGGAAAGGGGTCAGACAGGGGCAAGGCTGAGGCTAGGGGCTGTGGTGGTTGATGGCGGGGCACGGTGGCTGGCGGTGACGCTCCCGTGGCTGGCGGTGAGCTCCGGCATGGCCAATCAAGAGAGAAAAAAGAGAGAAAATGGGGAAGAAGCTGCTGGTTTGGGTGGTTCTGCCGAAGGGGGAATAAAGAGGAGAGAGAGAGGGTCTTATCTTGGTCAAAAACTAGGGCCTAGGGGTGCCAAGTTTCAAAGATCTAGCAAAGTTGACCATTTTACCCCTCATCCAAGGGTTATTATTAAACCTTATCCAAAAATCCAAGGGCATTTTGGTCCTTAGCTGCCATAATTAGGATAAGTCCAGATTTAATTAATTTCCTTAATTATCCCCCAAAATTCGGAGCCAAAAATAGCCCAGGGGCAAAACCGTCATTTTTCCGGTCCCGGGGCGAAGTTTCATTTTTCGCCCGTACCAACCCTCCATGTGCGTGGCCAACATAATGCGGTGTCGAAATCGCGAAATTCATCCCGCAAGCCCTCGAAAATCCACGTCCAAGTTTCGGGAATAAAATAATATTATTTTTCCAATTTTTGTCGAAATTTCAATTTTTGGCCATAACGACTCCTGGTATGCGTGGCCACCTTAAAATGGCATCGGCCTCGAAAAATAACCTCATTTGACCTCAAAAAACAACGCTGGCGTCCCGAGGGGCAAAATCGTAATTTTTCACCCTCGGACTGAAATTCCAATTTTTACTCGTACTAACTCCAAACGTGTGTGGCCAGCATAATATGACGTCAGATTCCCAAAAATAGTCTCTTAAGCCTTCGAAAATCGACATCGAAATCCGGGCCCAATTCCGTGAATAAAACTCGTTAAACTTTCAATTTCAGGGTCTTTCACTAACGGACGGCTATTTAGAGGTTACGCATATCGACCGAGGGCTATCCGTATTGTGATGGTCTCGATCATTGAGAGAATAAGAAATTATCATTAGTTCCAGAGGTCACGATCGTTCGGTTCAAGTTCAGGACTGATTGACCACGTGTACTTTTGGTCTTGCAGAATCACCTGCGTCCCAATTGTACATCGTTGGCCTTGGCCAAACCCAATCCATTACTCTTTCCTAAGATCGGTCTACTTTGGCCCAAAATATTTCCTCAGCGTCTCTCGTGATCAGTATCCCTTTCGAGATAGGGTCCCCGGTTCACATACCATTTTCTAGTTAGCCATACCTAATGGTTAGTATCCCGAGAGTGATCAGCTCTGGGTGAGACTTACTAAAATGAAAGGCGAAATAATATCATGGTCCCGAAAATTACATCGAAATTCGGGCTGTTACACATGCCTTACTAGAGGCCACTATACAAGAACCACGCACCATAAAAAGAATTGGTGGTTGGTTAGCCTAACTTCTCCATCAAAAGGAGTACTCAAAAGACGAGGTAACTAGGCCTATCACAAGTCTTCGCGGTAACATGGCAGCATCTCCGGATCCACTGGTCCACATCCATGGGTATCCCAAAACGTCTAGGAGGATTATTCATGTTCATGGTTGGGGTTCTGAAAGGTTTTGGAATACAACAATGCAAATAAATCTCAATAAGTCACTACCTAAGTCTCGCTTAGGCTAACGCGTACCGCATGATAGTTCAGAGCATGCAATTCAATCAATCAACATGCTACATCAAACACAGGCGTCCTTACCTCGCCTCGGCACATGTACACATCCCGCACGTTAGCAAACCGCCATATCATGACAACCATTCATCGAAACATAACAACCTGAATCGAGGAAAGTACATTCATAGCATACTTAATAATCCAGACATGCCCAACATTATCTCAAACATGGCATTCCATAATGCGGATCCCACTCACGAAGTCTAGATTATTAACGGCCGAACCAGTGTAAAAACGTATCAGGTTGCCGGGCTCCTCTGAACCCGCGTAAAACGCATCAGGTTGTTGGGCTTCCGGCGTAACTAGGCATCGAACGCTACGTTGGTGACGGCATTGTCCCACGTCACATGAATCAAGACGGCATTTCATGAGGAGCATCAATCCAACCTCTGCCGCAATTGGCATCCAGTCACCCACTGGGCATCCGATAAATCGGACATCGTCTCGTGTAAAACGCATCAAGACAAGTCACAACCCTGCATAAAATACCTCAGGTATTATTTGAGCATACGGGCATTTAATCACTCAACTAATTCTCATCTTAACCCTGCGTAACACGCATCAGGTCTTTGGCACAATCCGCATAAAATGCATCAAGCTGGCGGTCTTCTGGCTTAACCGGGCATCGTCCCATGTAACACGCCTCCGGACGAGTTTAATCCCTGCGTAAAGACGCATCAGGGTTTAAATGATCACACATACACTCCGTCACAAAATTTATTATCTTTTCCCCACATAAAGATGCATCAGGGAACTTAGGTGATCACACACGCCATATGGCCAATTTTATTCCATGTCATTCACATGCTCAAACATCACTCAAATGTGCTCAATCACCAGCAATACAAATTAGTTTACACGCCCACCAAATCAGCCACGGTTCCACTAATTAAAGCCATGAACACACATTTACAATCAGTCACTCCCTCACGTGCAACAACCATATCGAAAGGTTCTCGAGAGAGAGAAATCAAATTTGCACATAATCGAGCTTAAAATTGGCAATTGCACAGTAACCGAAACCCTTTCGAAATAAATAGTAATATAACTCCAAAAATTATGAATTTTTGATATGTCATTGAAAACATCTTGATAAACATTTCTCATGAAGGACACGAAATCCAATTCCAACTGTAAATAGCTCTTTTCGTCACCCAAAGTTAGATAAAAAATTAGCTCGCGAGGGCAGACAGTCGGCCTTCAAATCCATCTCAATCAGTACCAAAGTCTCATTGGAAACCTTGAAATTTTTATATGTCATAGAAACAAGTGTCCTTGACAACTTTTACGAAGGAAGTTTGTTGAAAAGAGGTCTGGGAAATTTTATAAAAATTAAAAAAAAGATAAGGCGTTCTGGTGAACAGTAATTTTGGCAGAGTGGTGACGGTCCGAAAATGGACTCCCAAATACCCTAAAACGATCTCCAAAAATTCATGATTTAATATATGACATACTTCAAGATGTTAGGGTCAACTTTTATAAGAACACTTCCTCAAATTCAGTCCACATTGATCTCCACAAAAATAACAAAACATAGACGCATAGCAGCAATGAATCCAAGAATCAACCAACATGAACCATTCAGCAATTCAAGCTCATATAACTACTAAACCAACCATCCACAGCCATGAATCAGCCCCTAACATGTCCATTAGTAACCCCATAGTCTAGTCAAGAGTTAGGAAGCCACTTAGTCAAAGCCTAAGCAAGCAAGACCAAGCAAGAAGGGCAGCACAAGGTCGGTAGAACAGCAGCAGCGGAGCAAAAGTAGAAGTCAGTGGAAGAAGTAGCAGTAGAAGCCAACGGAAGCAGAAGCAAACGCGCCAAGAAGAAAAGAAGAAGAAGAAAGGAAGGAGGAGGAGAGAAAGAGAGAGTGTGGGTGGGGTCAGTAGGGGGTCAGTGGGGTAAAGTCAGCCAGCGTGGGGGGGTCAACGGGGAAGGAGGAGGAAGAGAGAGAGAGGACAGAGAGAAGAGAAAGTGGGGTCAATCATGATTCCACACAAATATCTTCTAATTTTTCTCTTTTCCTTTATAATTTTCTCCAAATTTTGTCCCATAAATTACCACTTTATCCTCAACCGGGGTGTCGAATTACGGGTCAACTTGTTCTTATCGAGCCTTGATGATGGGAGAAGAACAGCAGAAGTGCCAAAACTTATGTACGACGCTCAATTTAGTGTAAAAAGTTTCATTTGGATTACTTTAGTGCCAATTTTTTTGAAAAACGCTCATTTCAGTGCCAACTCCGATCAGTTTGGCCGGAAATCCAATGTGGCCTTTTTTTTTATTAGTTTCTTAAGCCGATGTGGCTCACTGGAGAGTCCAGTTAGCATCCCATCCCTAAAACGACGCAGTTTAGTGCTCTTTCCCCTAAATAAGAACCCTAAATCCCCAAATTGAGAGAATCCCTCAATTTGCAACCCTAACTGGCTATCTTCTCCCCAATTGAAACCCTATTTTGATTCGCCCCCATAGTTACAAGCTCAATGTTGCAAATGGAGAGCAGCAGCTTCGGCAGCGACTCAAATTCATTTCAACAAAGCGAACAAGAGGCCGAATGTTATTGTTTTTGCAGGTTACCGAGTCCAATAAGAACATCTTGGACTCGGTTGAATCCCGGAAGAAGATTTAATGATTGCACCAGGTATAGAGAAGGCTTGAAGTGCAAATATTTCAAATGGGTTGATGCAAAATTCTCCGGCCGAGCGACAAAGGTGATCTTAGAACTACTTGAAGGACGCCATCAATGCCCACCTACATTAATGAATGAATTGGAGGATGTGGATTCAATACAAGCTAAAATAAAGGCGTTAGCATTTTTGGCTAATCATTTGAAGAAGGAAGTTTCAAGAATAAAAATTGAAAAGAAGTGTTATCGAGCATTGATTGTATTGTTATTCTGTTGTGTATCCTATTTTATAGTCAAATGTAAAGTGTCACGCCCCGTACCCCATGAAGCGCGAGTATCCTACACAAAGGTCGAATTTGGTGTGACGTCCCAGGACGCGTCGCCGACCCAACGCTCAACACATAGATCATTGCATATGCGGAAGCGACATATATAAATATATATACCCGTACAATAAACAAGACAATCATGGATAGTACAACAATAAAAACCAAAATGATTAAAAACGTACTTTTGCATTATCATAAAATATTTACAATATTCGATTACAGAGAAAACAAACTGCATACAAAAAAAAAAAAAATCAACGGCCACTAGGTCAAAAAGGGTCAGTGGCTAGGGGTCAAGGGCACTAGACTTAGACGGGGCTCTGATTAAAAAGGTACAGTCCGATCTATCTAAAGCTAGATCTAACCTAGGGGACTCAGTCCGGGTCAGAACCAGAAGACTTAGAGGAGGAAGAACTATCAGGCATCTCCTCCTCGGAATCTAATGAGTCTAACTCGGACTCAGCCTCCACGGCCTCTTCATCTGCGTCCATCGGCTCTACCTTGTCCTCCAGCTCCATGTCCTGCTCCATGGGTTTCGATTCTTCCTCTGCTTCCATCGACTCCAGATCATCTGCCTCCCAGATAACAAGTTCAACTCCAGCACTCGAACTCCTATCAGATGAGGCTTCAGGGCTAACTACTTCTCCATCAGGATACTGCGGGTCTTACTCACCTTGCCCATCAACCGGGACGTCAAAGGTATGAAGAGGTCCATACTCCTCGAACTCATCCCTAAAACACCAGGCTACGTATTTGTGGTGCTGGGAGTATGCCTCTCCCACATCTACCAATAACATAGAACGATATCTAACATATGCACCCCCAGTCCGTAAAGGGTGCATGACTGACGTCCGTCCTAGTTGGCGCGGAATCCCAAAGCGCACTGGAGCATCAGGCATCCTCAAGTCCGGAAGTCTAAAAAGTTTGGATTTATATAACAATGAAACGAATCTCAGCGAGTAAAAACCCCTAAACCTAAACTAAGCTAACATGCATCTCCTGACAGGCAACCAACAAACAATATAAATAATAAGTTCAACCAATTGACCTAGGCCCTCGGGCCAGATCGAGCATACAATTGACCCTGCAGGTTAAGCATTTTATAATAATAATCACGACACATACACGATACACCGGTCATACGTACGCCATATGCATGCTCATGCTCAATAGTGCCTGTCTCACACACGAATCACTGGTATGCACATTAGCCAACACACTCCGGCACACATTTTCCATGCTCATAGATCGCCTCAAATAATGCACTCTGGCACGCGACTCATTTTCAGTTATAAACCAACTCGTAGGTCACAACCCGAAGGCCAACAATTGATAATCCGACTCGAGCGCCACGACACGAAGGCCCATAACACTCCGCGGCCCGCGCCGAAGCACATATGGCCCAGTGTCTCTAGCCCGTGTAAAACGCATCAGGCGCAACACCAATCTCCTTACGGACCAACGCCGTCTTCCGGACGAACTGGGCATTGTCCCGCATAAACGCATCAGAACAGTATTGACCCGAAGGCCACGACCCTAAGGCCCTTAAGTGATAACACGACACACCGCTAATTTTATTTGAGCCCTGCGTAAACGCATCAGGCATTTAGGGTGATCACACATGCTCTTGTCAGGCACGTAAACTCGCACACTTTTCTTCTCATGCCCATTCTCAGCATACGAAATGCGTGGCCATGTAATTCTCGCACTCGGGCAACGGATGCAATTCACATGAGCATATAATTCCAATACGGCATATCAATGAATCATTAATTCATATGAACATATAATTCCACACAGCCCAACACCTAATTCACATTATTGGGCACCATAATTCACGCCAAATCAATGGCAATTGCATACCACATTAATCGGTCACACAACCATGCGGCATGGCATCACATAATTAAGTACAAAAAGGGCACCAATCAACCACTAATTGATCAATTCCGGCAAAGGCCCAATTAAATCTCAACTTAGCCAAATTAGTCCAAATTCGGTTCTAGGGAGGGCAGCCACAAAACAGCCTATATTAGGGCATTAATCCACCTTCTAATTAGCTCATTTAACTCCCAAATATGCCACAAATCATCCGATAGTCAACAGCCCATAATTAAGTCTAATCCCAACCTAATTAACCCCGAAAATCATCTAAACCTATCTAGAGAGGCAAAATCAGTCCTAATCTAGGTTTAGGAATTAATACTCACTTAATCATAAGCTCCGAGCTCGACTAATTCGACGGGGAACGAGCGACCGATTGCCGGTGAGCGGCGAAATCAGCGGAGGCGTCCTGGTGGCTTCCGCGGCGGTTCAAGGCGGTCCGGTGAGCGGCGGCGTGGGGTCCTCACACGCGGCCGAAGGAGGAAGAGAGAGAGATTAGGTCGGTCGAACGGTGGTGGTGAGACGATCAGGTGGTGCTCGGGCGGTGGCACGACGGCGAGCAGCGGTCGGCGTGAGCGGCGGCGGTGGCTTGGTCGAGAGGCTGACCGGCGGCCCCTTTGGTGTCGGAATGAAGAGAGAGAACGGCGAGAGGGTGAAGGGTGATCGATGAGGGCGGTGAGGTTGAATGGCGGCGCTCAGCTTCGGCGTACGGCGACCGGCGGCAGTGCTCCGGCGAGCTCGGCGGTGGACGCTCACGGCGAGGGGGAACCAGTGGTGGAGGAGGAGAGAGGGAGGAGAGAGAGAAACTTGGCTTGTGGGGGAAGAAATGATCATGGGAGAGAGACAAATGCAATAAATACTTTGACCAATTTTTCCAAATTCTCAAAATGCCCTTGTACACTTGGCCCTCGTTCATTCTTATCCAATAATGGAGGGGCATTTTGGTTATTCACTTGGCTGAATTATTGGGCTGACCTAATCATAAATTAATCCTTAAATTAATCCCCAAAATTAGCCAAAATTTGGAATACCTCAAAATAGCCTAGGGGCAAAATGGTCATTTTTCGATTTCGGGCCGAAATTCTATTTTTCGACTGTACTAATCCCAAATATATGTGGCCGGATTAAAATGACGTCGTCCTCGAAAAATAGTTGTATACGGTCCTGAAAATCGATGTCCAAGTCTGGATTCAATTCTGCGATAAAATTGCTCAATATAAAATTTTAGGGTCTCTCACTAACGGGTGGTTATTTAAGGGTTACGCGTATCGACTTAGGGTTACTCGAGTCGTGATGGTCTCGATTGCCGGGAGAACATGAGGAATTATCACTAGTTCCGGAGGTCGCGATCATTCAGTTTAAGTTTGGGATTTGTTCGCCACGCGTACTCTCGGTCGTGCGGAATCACCCGCAATCCGATCGTATGTCATTGGCCAAACCAAATCCTTCACCTTCCTAAGATCGGCCCACATTGGCCCAAGATATGTCCTCATCGTTTCTCGAAATCGGTGCCCGAATTGTGATCGAGTCTTTGGTCCACGTACCGTTTCCTAATTAGCCATTCCCTTTCAATTAGTATCCCGAGAGAGCTCAATTTCGGGCAAGATTTACTAAAATCAAATGAGGAATAATATCAATTTTATTGATCCCAGAAATGAGTCGAAATTCAGGATGTTACAACTCTTCTCCCTTACAAAAATTTGATCCTCGAAATTTGCAATTCAAATCTATCTACTCAAATAGATGGAGGTGTTGACATCGCATGGCCTCTTCACTTTCCCAAGTAGCACCTTTAGTTCCGTGGTGCTTCCATACAACCTTGACCATCGGGATCGTCTTATTCCAAAGTACACGCTCTTTTCTATCTTCAATCTTGATTGGCCTCTTCACATACGACACTCTATCGTCCACATCTATCTCCTTGTACCTTAGAACGTGGGTCGGATATGGTTCATACTTTTTCAACATCAACACGTGGAAAACATTGTGTACTTAGGATAAATTGGGCGGCAAGGTAAGTTGGTAAGCCATATCGCCAATCTTCTCCAAAATTTCAAACGGACCGACAAACCTCGAACTTAATTTTCCTTTCTTGCTGAATCTGGATATTCCTTTCATAGGCGACACCTTGAGAAATACGTGATCTCCCACTTGGAACTCCAAGGTTCGTCGTCTCTGATCGGCATAACTTTTCTGGCGACTTTGTGCGGTCCTAAGCCTTTCCCTGATAATTTCAACTGCCTCAACTGACTACTGAATCAATTCTGGGCCTGTGATACTCCTTTCACCGACTTCGTCTCAACATACTGGCGTCCTGCACGCCCTGCCATACAAGGCCTTAAATGGTGCCATCTGAATGCTTTGCTGGTAGCTATTATTATAAGCAAATTCTACCAGGTGCAGCTGTTCTTCCCATTTGCCTTGGAAGTCCAAAACATAGGTACGCAACATATCTTCTAAAGTCTGAATCATCCTTTCAGACTGGCCATTCGTTTGCGGATGATAGGCAGTACTAAACTGCAACTTCGTTCCTAAGGCTGATTGCAAACTTTTCCAAAAATTGGCCGTAAACCTTGAATCTCGGTCTGACATGATCGATACTGGTACCCCATGCAATCTGACAATCTGTCGAACATACAATTCTGCATACCTTTCCAATTAGAAATCTTTTCGCACTGCCAGGAAGTGCGCTGACTTTGTCAATCGATCCACTATCACCCAAATGGAATCATGCCCTCTCCGGCTTCTCGGTAGTCCTGAGACAAAATCCATCGTGATGTGCTCCCATTTCCATTTAGGGATCTCTAATGGTCTTAACAGTCCTCCAAGCTTACAGTGTTATGCCTTTACTTGTTGGCACATCACGCACTTGGCCATATGCTTAGCCACGTCTTTCTTCAGTCCATTCCACCAATAATGTTGCCGTAAATTCTGGTACATCTTTGTACTACCTGAGTGGATACTGTAATTACTGCGATGTGCCTCACTTAAAATCTCTTCCTTAAGCTCCAAGTCGTCAGGCACACATAATCGTCCTCGGAATTTTAAAACTCCGTCCTCATTCACTTGGAATTCTGGTTTCTTAGCAACGGCCTCCAATCTAACAATCTTTTGTATTTCTTGGTCCGTAGACTAGAGTGCCTTAATCCTTGCATGGATCTCCGGTTCAATTCTTAATGCGGCTATCAAACTAGACATCTGACTCACCTCTAATTTAAACTCTGAGTCTCTGAGTTCTTCCAGTAAGGTCTACTCTTTGACCATCAGTTGCGCCATACTTGACTTGCGACTTAGCGCATCCGCTACTCTATTAGCCTTTCCCGAGTGATACATGATGTCGCAATCGTAGTCCTTTAAAAGCTCCATCCATCGGCGCTGCCTCATATTTAATTCCTTTTGTGAGAACAGGTATTTGAGGCTCTGATGATCAGTATAAATCTAGAACCTTTCTCCGCATAAATAATGCCTCCAGATCTTAAGGGCAAAGACAATCGCTGCTAGCTCTAAATCATGCGCCGGATAATCCATCTCATGCGGCCTCAACTGGCACGACGCATACGCGACTATCTTTTCGTGCTGCATTAGCACACAACCAAGTCCCCTTAACGAAGCATCACTATAAACCTCGAATCCTCCTAGCACAGATAGAATAGTCAATACTGGGGCAGTTGTAAGTCTATGCTTCAACTCTTGAAAACTTTTCTCACATTTATCATTCCATTCAAACTTAGATTCCTTCTTCAACAGTCGTGTCAACGACATGGCTATCGACGAGAACTCTTCTACAAAACGTCGATAATAGCCAGCCAGTCCTAAGAAGCTTCGGATCTTGGTTACTGAGATCGGTCTTGGCCACTTCATTATTGCCTCAATTTTAGTCGGGTCCATAGAAATTCCATCTCCCGAAACTATGTATCCAAGAAACGCTACTCTACTTAGCCAAAACTAACACTTACTGAACTTGGCGAAGAGTGCATGTTCTATCAAGATCCGTAGTACCTCAGTCAAATGTACTTCGTACTCCTCAGGGTTCTTCGAATATACCAATATGTTGTCGATGAACACTATGACGAATCTATCCAAAAACTCTTTGAACACCCTGTTCATTAGATCCATGAATGCTGTAGGAGCATTGATTAATCTGAAGGGCATCACTGTAAATTCGTAGTGTTTGTACCACATCCTAAAAGCGGTCTTAGGTATGTCCTCCTTTCGGATTCTCAGCTGATGGTATTCGATCCGCAGATCAATCTTAGAAAACACGGATGCTCCTTGCAACTGACTAAACAGATCATCGATCCTCGGCAGTGGATACTTATTCTTAATCGTTACTTGATTCAATTGCCAGTAATCAATGCACAATCTCAATGTCCCGTCCTTCTTCCTTACAAACAGGACTGGTGCTCCCCATGGAGACACACCAGGACGAATGAAACCTTTGTCCAACAATTCCTGTATTTGGACTTTCAATTCTTTCAATTCTGACAACGACATCCGATATGGTGCCTTTGAAATCGGTTCTGTGCCCGAGGCCAATTCTATCACAAATTCTACTTCTCATTCTGGTGGCAAACCAGGCAATTCCTGAGGAAATACCTCGGGGAAATTGTACACTATCGGTATCTCTTTCAACTTACATTCTGTCACGGTCGGATCGACCACATTTACCAGGTATCCCTCGCATCCTTCATTCAACAACTTAGTTACCTTAAGCGAGAAAATCCAAGGGATCGAGATTCCTCCTCGATTTCCCTGAAATTCAAATCGAGAGTGTTTAGCCAGATTAAACTGGATCACCCTACTGCCGCAATCCACTACGACTTTCTGCTTAACCAACCAATCCATACCAATTATTACATCAAAATCGAACATGGCTAACACTACTAAGTCGATGCTTCCTTCTCTACCCCCAATCACTATTTTACAACCAGGACACCCCAATGATACCAACACTTTATCATTTAATGGGGTTATCACACAAAGCATAATCTCAAGCACAACCGGTTTAATTCCAACCAATCTAACAAATTGTTCTGAAATAAATGAATGGGTCGCCCCTGGGTCAAACAACGCCTAGGCAGCATGATCACATAGAGAAATTGTGCCTGTGACCACGCCCGGCATATCCTCCGCCTCTCTTCGCGCCATTGCATAAACTTGTCCTTGCGTTGGCGGTCTGTCTTGGTTCGTCGGTGGGCGATTCCTGGCCTTCCCTATTCGGTTTTGCTGCGGTTGCCTTAGGGGTACTGAAGGACACTGCTGGGGATAGTTTTTAATCTGATGCTCCAAACTCCCACATCTAAAACATGCCCCAACTCGATTCGATGGAGGGTTCGGCTTCCCAATGTTCGTCCTAATTGGTGGGACGAAGCGCCGATTCCCTATCATCGGTCTCTTCCTCAAACGGCGGTTGTCTCTGTTCTGGGCAAACCGCGATCCAGATGCGGCTGCCCTATCTACCTGGTCCCGCTCAAGAGCCTGAGCTCTATCATAGATGTCCTCATAGGTCCTCAAATTTGCCGATATCAACTGGGTGCGAATGTCAGGTTTCAACCTTTCCTGGAACCTTCGCGCCTTATCCTCGGGATGCTCCACCATCCTTGGTGAAAACTTGGATAATCTAGCGAATTCCGCCTCATACTGATCTACAGTCATTTGACCTTGGTGGAGTTGCATAAACTCTGCTATCTTCCTTTCCCTAGCACTTTCCGAGAAGTATTTCCCACAAAAATTTTTAGTAAACATGACCCAAGTCTGGGCGACACCTTTCGAAAATATTCTACCCCTGGTGGCCTTCCACCAATCATTCGCATTTTCCTGTAACTGGTATGCCGCTAAGGTTACCTTCTCTTGCTCAGTGCACTCCAACACCTCAAATGCCTTCTCTAGTTCCTCTACCTATCTCGGTGCAGTCTCGGGGTCACCTTTTTCAGTAAACTTGGGCGGCTTTAACTTTAAGAACTGCTCTACGAGCTGATGCACCTGTCTAATCCCAGCTGCCTGAGCCTGCCCAATATTAACTTGATTCTCATTTGCAGCAATAGTTGCTGCAGCCTTAGCAGCCTGGGCAAAAGTGGCAGCCCTTTCCTAAGCCTGCCTACCTATAATGTTCCCTATTTCATGCAGGGTTTGTATCACATCCTCCATTCTAGGATCTCTAGCCTCTTGGCCTCCTGTACTCGGTTGCCCCTGGGGTTCCTTGCCTCGACGCCTCATAGTATGGATTTCACTACCCGCCTACCTGCTATAATTACACTAGGAATTAGAGACCTAAACCAAACTAAATCGGTTTAAGGTCCTAGACAGGTAGCTAGCACAACAACAATCAATCACCCAGCATATGACTAAGCATAAACAACACAGGGCCTCAAACAAGGAGGTACACATACTCACCTCAGGTCCTGCCGCACCTGCACATTACGGGTCAATCACATATGCACTCAATCAATCACAAACAGTCAGAAGGTACACTTAGCACACGAGGTCACCCTACTGGCTACCTAAGATCATCGCTCCTTATCACTCCAGGATTCGACCTGATTGGACCGAGCTAACCTTGCTCTGATACAAAATCAAACGGGGATGTCACGCTCCGTACCCCACGAAGCGCGAGCATCCCACGCAAAGGTCGAATTTGGTGCGACGTCCCAGGATGCGTCGCCGACCCAATGCTCAACACACAGATCATTGCACATGCGAAAGCGACATATATAAATATATATACACCCATACAATAAACAAGACAATCATGGATAGCACAACAATGAAAACCAATATGATTAAAAACATACTTTTGCATTATCATAAAATATTTACAATATTCGATTACAGAGAAAACAAACTGCATACAAAAAAAAATCAACGGCCACTAGGTCAAAAAGGGATAGTGGCCAGGAGTCAGGGGCACTAGACTTAGACGGGGCTCTGATAAAAAAGGTATGGTTCGATCTATCTAAAGCTAGATCTAACCTAGGGGAACTAGTCCGGGTTAGAACCAGAAGACTCAGAGGAGGAAGAACTATCAAGCATCTCCTCCTCGGAATCTAATGAGTCTAACTTGGACTCAGCCTCCGTGGCCTCCTCATCCGCGTCCATCGGCTCTACCTCGTCCTCCAGCTCTATGTCGTACTCCATGGGTTCTGGTTCTTCCTCTGCTTCCATCGGCTCCAGATCATCTGCCTCCCAGACAACAAGTTCAACTCCAGCATCGAACTCCCATCAGATGAGGCTTCAGAGCTAACTACTTCTCCATCAGGACACTATGGGTCTAACTCACCCTACCCATCAACCTGGACATCAAAGGTATGAAGAGGTCCATACTCCCCGAACTCATCCCTAAAACACCAGGCTACGTATTCGTGGTGCTAGGGGTACGCCTCTCCCACATCTACTAATAACATAGAACGATATCTAACATACACATCCCCAGTCCGTAAAGGGTGCACGACTGACGTCCGCCCTAGTTGGCACAGAATTCCAAAGCGCACTAGAGCATCAGGCATCCTCAAGTCCGGGGGTCTGAAAAGTTTGGGCTTATACAATAATGATACGAATTTCAGCGAGGAAAAACCCCTAAACCTAAACTAGGCTAACATGCATCTCCTGACAGGCAACCAACAAACAATATAAATAATAAGTTCAACCAATTGACCTAGGCCCTTGGCCCAGATCGAGCATACAATTGACCCTGCAGGTTAAGCATTTCATAATAATAATCACGGCACATACACGACACACCGGTCATACGTACGCCATATGAATGCTCATGCTCAATAGTGCCTGTCTCACACACGAATCACCGGCACACACATTAGCCAACACACTCCGGCACACATTTACCATGCTCATAGATCACCTCAAACAATGCATTCTAGCATGCGACTCATTTTCAGTTATAAACCAACCCATAGGCCACGACCCGAAGGCCAACAATTGATAATCCGACCCGAAGGCCCACAACACTCGGCGGCCCGCGCTGAAGCACATATGGCCCAGTATCTCTAACCCGTGTAAAACGCATGAGGCGCAACACCGATCTCCTTACGAGCCAATGCCGTCTTCCGGAGAACCGGGCATCGTCCCGCGTAAAGGCATCAGGACGGCATCGACCCGAAGGCCACGACCCGAAGGCCATTAAGTGATCACACGGCACACCGCTAATTTTATCTGAGCCCCGCGTAAACACATCAGGCATTTAGGGTGATCACACATGCTCATATCAGGCACGTAAACTCGCACACTTTTCTTCTCATGCCCATCTCAGCATACGAAATGCGTGGCCATGTAATTCTCACACTCGGACAACTGATGCAATTCACATGAGCATATAATTCCAATGCGGCATATCAATGAATCATTAATTCATATGAACATATAATTCCACACAGCCCAACACCTAATTCACATTCTTGGGCACCATAATTCACGCCAGATTAATGGCCAATCGCACACCGTATTAATCGGTCACACAACCATGTGGCATGGCATAACATAATTAAGTACAAAAAGGGCACCAATCAACCACTAATCGATCAATTCCGGCAAAGGCCCAATTAACTCTCAACTTAGCTAAATTAGTCCAAATTCGGTTCTAGGGAGGGCAACCACAAAACAGCCTATATTAGAGCATTAATCCACCTCCTAATTAGCTCATTTAACTCCCAAATATGCCACAAATCATCCGATAGTCAACAGCCCATAATTAAGCCTAATCCCAACCTAATTAACCCCGAAAATCATCTAAACCTATCTAAAGAGGCAAAATCAGTCCTAATCTAGGTTTAGGAATTAATACTCACTTAATCCTAAGCTCCGAGCTCGACTAATTCGACGGGGAACAAGTGGTCGATTGCCGGTAAGCGGCGAAATCAGTGGCGACGTCCCGATGGCTTCCGCGGCAGTTCAAGGCGGTCCGGCGAGCGGTGGCATGGGGTCCTCACACGCGGCCAAAGGAGGAAGAGAGAGAGATCAGGTCGGTCGGACGGTGGTGGTGAGATGGTCGGTTGGTGCTCGGGCAGTGGCACGGCGGCGAGCGGCGGTCGGCGTGAGCGGCGGCGGTGGCTTGGCCGAGAGGCTGACCGGCAGCCCCTTTGGCACCGGAATGAAGAGAGAGAACGGCGAGAGGGTGAAGGGTGATCGGTGAGGGCGGTGAGGCTGAATGGTGGCGCTCAGCTCCGGCGTACGTTGGCCGGCGACGGTGCTCCGGCGAGCTCGACGGTGGACGCTCATGGCGAGGGGGAACTGGTGGTAGAGGAGGAGAGAGGGAGGAGAGAGAGAAACTTGGCTTGTGGGGGAAAAAATGATCATGGGAGGGAGACAAATGCAATAAATACTTTGACCAATTTTTCCAAATTCCCAAGATGCCCTTGTACACTTGGCCCTCGTTCATTCTTATCCAATAATGGAGGGGCATTTTGGTTATTCTCTTGGCTGAATTATTGGGCTGACCTAATCATAAATTAATCCTTAAATTAATCCCCAAAATTCGGAATACCTCAAAATAGCCTAGGGCCAAAATGGTCATTTTCCGATTTCGGGCCGAAATTCCATTTTTCCGACTGTACTAACCCCAAATATATGTGGCCAGACTAAAATGATGTCGTCCTTACAAAATAGTCGTATACAGTCTTGAAAATCGATGTCCAAGTCCGGATCTAATTCCGTGATCAAAATTGCTCAATGTAAAATTTTAGGGTCTCTCACTAACGAGCGGCTATTTAGGGGTTACGCGTATCGATCTAGGGTTACTGGAGTCGTGATGGTCTCGATTACCTGGAGAACGTGAGGAATTATCACTAGCTCCGGAAGTTGCGATCATTCGGTTTAAGTTTAGGATTTGTTCGCAATGCGTACTCTCGGTCGTGTGGAATCACCCGCAATCTGATTGTACGTCATTGGCCAAACCAAATCCTTCACCTTCCTGAGATCGGTCCACATTGGCCCAAAATATTTCTTCGTCGTTTCTCGGAATCGGTGCCTGAATTGCGATCGGGTCGCTGGTCTACGTACCGTTTCCTAATTAGCCATTCCCTTTCGGTTAGTATCCCGAGAGAGCTCAATTTCTGGCGAGACTTACTAAAATTAAATGAGGAATAATATCAATTTTATTGATCCTAGAAATGAGTCGAAATTCAGGATGTTACATAAAGTGAGTGATGAGATTCTCATTCTACCATAGTTGAAGATGAGTGGAATATGTACTTGTATTGGGTAATTTGTAAGTATAGTTGTATTAGCCTACTTTTGTATGGAACAAAAGTTTGCTGCAATCTATAGTGGAAATGGAAGGTTGAAATTCATTGATTGTGACCATTGACAAGTTTTCTTGCTTAGTTGTGTATTCTCAATTCTTATTTACTTAGTTTTGCTTGAGATATTTGGATTGCTGCAATGATTTGCTGGTATTGCTGGGAATTGTTTGCTACAGTATTTGCTAGTAATGGGATGCTGGTTTGCTGTAATTATTGCTGTAAACGCTTGTCAAATGAAGGATGGTACCAAGTTCAGAAGTCTTTATTTCAGTGTCATACGTTGTAAATAGAGATCGTTTAAGTGTTAAGTTTTTCTGAAACTGATCACTTAAGTGCCAATCGTTGTCAAAAGTGTTCACTTAAGTGCCAATCGTAGTGAAAACTAATCACTTAAGTGCCAGTTATTGTTCAAAAGTGAGCACTTAAGTACTAGTTGTTGATATGTTCATTTCACTGATACTACACCAGCAACAATTACATAGCTGGTGTGCTTGCTTGCACTAGCTATGTGTTGGTACAAAGTGCATCTTGTGCTTGCACCCATACATAGCTGGTGTAAGCATAAAATGCCTTTGAGCTGCACCAACACATAACTAGTGGACTAACGCACCAGCAACTTGCACCTCGCACCAACATATATAACAACTGGTGCAAGCCCTGTACCAGCCACCAAGTACCACCATTACCACTGCACCACCAATACGCCACCACCATCACCACTGCACCATCAATACGCCACCACCATCACTAGTGCACCACCAGCACTACCAGTACACCAACACAGCTACAACACCACCACCACCACTGCACCACCACCACTACCAGCCAAGCAACACCACCACCGCTGCACCACAACAACCACAGCACCGCCACCACCTATACAAACCAAGCAACACCACCACCATTACAGCACCACCACAACCAAAACACCACCACCACTGTAGTACCACCACAACCACAGCAACACCACCACCTAAATTTGCGAAAACAACACCACCACCACTGCACCACCACCACCACCACCACCATTGCACCATCAATACCACCACTGCACCACTACCACCACCGCCACTGCACCACGACCATCACTGCATCACCACTACTGCACCAGTAACACTACTACTGTACCGCTACCAGCACCACTGTACCGCCACCACCACTGCACCACCACTAATGCACCACGACCATCACTACACCATCACCACTGCACCACCAATACCACCACTGCACCACCACGACCACCACTGCATCAGCCAAGCATAACTAGCACAACTAGAATATCCAGCAGAACCAGCACACTAGCAGCACAACTAGCACAACCAATAACAAAATATGGAAATTTCAAAAGCATAGACAAAATAAATATCGGTCCATTGACATTAAACTTAGTTTTTACATTTGGTCAATATGAATAACCAACTACAACATCCACATCCAGGGAATGGCTTCCCACCAAACAAAAACATTAAACTGACTCAACGCCATACAATGTCAATTCCACGAGTCAATATGTATAACCTTCCAACAAAAAATAAAAACTACAATATTTAGCACCCTCCCATTAGTCAATATGAACAACCCCCAGTTCTTTTTCCTGTAAATAGACATTTAACTTGATTCATGATCCTTGCACTTTTTCTAACTAGCTGTGCAGATTCTTCAACTGGCCTTTCTGTCTCATGTACCTTCTTCTTAGCAGCTGCCATTTTCTTTATAGGCTGTGTCATTTGATTAGAGCTCTGAGTAGGGTTAATATTGGTACTAGGATCACTTGGTTGAGATGCAACTGGTGTTGGGTTCCTTATTGGTGGCTGTTTTGGAGTTGCACCTAATATCTTCTTTTTTAGGGCAATGGTCTTTAGCGCCGTCCCCCTTGTCTTTCTTCTTGCAACTTGGGTTCCTCTTTTCGGTGCAGCTGTTGACTCTTGAGCTGGGCCATCTTGAGAGATAAGCACTTCCGAACTTCTCCCAGGCTACAACAACATAACGATACTGTCAATAAAAAGGAAATACCATAAAAAAATTAAATGCAGGAGTCCTACAAAACTTACATTCAAAATAGTCATTTTGGTGTGCTTGTCTATAAAAAGGCCATAACCATATTGTCTTAGCCTTTTCTCGAGAGCTCCTCTTGTTCGTAGTGGTGCCCCACTCTCAACAACTTTTGCAGTTGGTCTTCTTCTCACCTAATAAAGATATATCAATGTTAAACTTCGGCCCAAAAAATAACACAAACACCAATTGTACAACTTACAGGATATTTTTTCCTCGTCTATTCAACAGTCGACTCAGTGGTTGGCCCTTGGGCTAGCCCTTCAGTTGGCACTTGTGCTGACTCTTCAGTTTGCCCTTGAGCTAGCCCTCCAGCTCACTCTGCAGCTGGCCCTACAATAGCCCCTTCAGCTGGCCCTTTAGCTGGCCTTGCATCAGCCCATACACTTGACTCTATAGTAGTCCCTTCAATTAGCCTTGGGCTGGCCCTGTATCAGCCCCTACATATGGCTGTTATTGTTATTGATGTTGGTTCTTTAATGCACAATCCTTTTTATTGTGCCCTTCCTTTTGACAATAGGAGCACGTCATTTTTACATTAGTCCTGCTCATCCTATGAGTTGAAATCTCTCCCTCCTGCATTCTTTGTTTCTTTTTTAGCCTTCCAATTCTCTTCTTTAGTGGCAAAGGTTTAGGGGCTTCATGGTTTGTTAGCTCTCAAAATTTGCTACTTCTAATAGGCTGCATCATGAATTGATACGAAGCAACATATGTGCTTTTCTTGTACCAATCATCTAAGTAATCCTCTGGGTTTAGTTGCTTCAACTGCATGGCATAAATGGCATGTGCACAAGGAATTCCAGTTAGTTACCAAGCTCGACATGAACACTTTCGCCTCTCTAGATGGACGACATGCTTATCAGCATTGTTCATGATCTCATATCTATCATCTCCATTCCAAATTGGATGACAGAACCTACTAACAACTGTGTTCTCATCCAATCTCTTTGCAATCCTGGGACCACATTGTCTAGTCCACTTTGTAGCCTCATCTCTGTCTTTGGAGCCGAGTCATGACCATAACTCGTATGTCTTCAAGCATGCTAATGATGTATTTGCACCGAGCCTCTAGTACTCTGCCATTGAAAGCTTCGCTGAGGTTGTTGTCAATGATATCGCACTTGAACTCTTCACTAAAGAAGGCCCTGCACCAATGCTTAGGTTCCGTTTCGAACAATGCTTGAAAACCTTCATTTGACAACCAAAACAACTCCTGCTTAGCTATTCTAAAATCTGCCATGTTTGTGCTCTTTGCTATATGCCAAAATTGCTTCTGCAGCTTATCCCATTTATAATTCTTTGCCCATTTTGCATATATGTGCCTTGCACACATTCTATGTTCAGCATATGGCATCAACTTAGCTAATGCAGGAACAAGTCCCTATAATAATTCAAACCAAAAAATACTTGTAAGAAAAAAATATGCAATTAATATTAAAAAGCCAACAATTTTAAATGGCATTACCTTTTGTTGGTCGCTCATGCATTGGTTATCTCAAGGTCAGCCATTATATTTTTTAGAAACCAGGACCAAGTGTCCTTGGTCTCTACTTTGACAATAGCCCAAGCTATTGGAAACATTTGGTTAACAGCAGCTAACAACTCTCCCTTGCATAAACCCTTCAAGAAACATCCATCCAATCCTACAATTTTTCTACAACCAACCAAAAATCCCCGTTTGCATGCATCAAAGAAAACATAAAACCTATCGAAGTTAGTCCCACAATCAGGCAATAGCCTCTCAATAACCTCTACATATACTCTACTGGATGGGTTTTAAAGCATACATTCGCAAGCATAATCCTAAACCTGGCCATATTCTTCCTTGTACCGACCCATCAGTGTACTCATCACCTTCTACTTGGCTCTTTTGCACTGATTCCTCGATACATTAACCCCTACTTGCTCCTTCACCAACTGCTTTAACTGAGGACTCTTAATCTCGGGCATCGCTTTGATAGTATTGAAGAAGTGCTTCAACAACCATACACTTGTTACCCTTTTATTCTAAAAAATAATGGAACAAGTATGTTCTTCCTACAATGACCTAATCTGGAATGACCTGCTTTTCCTATTCAGTGCACCATAGATCTTCCATGAACAATTTGATTGCGAACACTTAGCTCTCACAAATTCTTTCGTATTTCTAATAAATTCGACACTTCTTTGTTCAGCAATGGAGTTCTTGACAATAGCTTCTTTAAACAATTTCGCATTGTCAAATTTCATTCATACAGACAAAACAGAACATGCAGCAGTCGGATCATAGGAAGGATACTTACTTTTCCTTCTACGAATAGGTACTTCGTCATCTTCAAGCTCGTTCTCGGAGCTAGCACTCTCATCTTCACTGCCACTCTGTTCATATTCAGTCTGATTACCATCAGCTAGAGCTCTTGGTGGCTATTCATTGGCTGTGGTTCATGCGATTCTCTCAATGAAGCAAATTTATTTCTTAGAAAGTCTCTCTACTTTTGCCTTGATTCTGCAAGTTCTTCATCATCATCGTCATCACTTAGGAAATTTACATTTCCCAAAACTTCATCATCCGATTCACTAGATTGAGCAAATTCCCAATTTAATTCGGTCAATTCTTCATCAGGTATGTCTTCACTAGAAACTTAGGAACATCTCCCCGTTTGCTTAACTCTCTCTATATGACTTACTAGCATCACCAACCTCAGCTATTACCTTTCGTCCCTAGCCTGAGTACATTCTCCTACTTCTCTTATTTCAGTGC
Source organism: Syzygium malaccense (assembly GCA_031216405.1). Classification (NCBI taxonomy): domain Eukaryota; kingdom Viridiplantae; phylum Streptophyta; class Magnoliopsida; order Myrtales; family Myrtaceae; genus Syzygium; species Syzygium malaccense. Next base: position 19,772,941 of record CM062254.1, read on the forward strand.
TTTCATCACCTCATCATCTTCAGAGCCGTTATAATACTCAACATAGACTTTAGCTTCCTCGCCATGAAGATAATGGTAAATAATGTCCTTAACACCATTATCATCATTCAAGGATCTCAATCCATCCTCCAAGCCCTTCCTAGGAACATAATAATGCAATTTATCTACTTTGCATCGTAAATAATGCACTATGTCCCTCATGAATTCAATATATGATGGCCTCCTTACATCCAAAAAAATAGTACCTTCATTTCCACCACCATATTCCCATTGCTCGGTGTCAATGATAAATTCCCCACCATAGCAAACAATGATGGCGACAACATTGTCCCCTATGCCCATGCTGCACCGAAAGTAAACAAAATAATCAGCTTTTGGGACCACAACGCACAAAAGCCAATAAGTTGCTCTAATTGTCTCGTTAGACTGAGTCAAGACCCTTGCAAGCTGTTTCAATGTACAGTGACACAATGAAATTCACCTAATGAAGAAGCAGATAGCTCAGAGTTACAATGCACCAGATCAAACATGTTCATAGGTCTGCCGAATCTTGTAAGATATGTAGGACTACATCTGAGTTCATAATTCATATACTTGTGCTAGAACCTGATAAATAACATTTAGACTTGCAGTTTTTGAGTATGCTCTAATCATTGATGTTACTTAAATTAAACCCTCAAAACATAGCCAACTTTTGATAAGATTTTTTGTTTTTTTCATAGGGACAGATTGACACTCTTCTGAAGTTCAATCAGATTTCACATATCCCTGGAGTGCATAGTCATTCTGGAGAGACCCTGTCCACAAGGAATTCAATCCTTCCGTCACCTATAGACCTCTTGAATTGTTGACTAATTCTTTGTTGTGACACTACAAGGGTGACGATTATGTACATGTGGAATTTGTCGCTTACTTGGCCTCATGTGAGTAAAATACAAGAAAGAAACGTGTATATTACACTCTGGAGGATCCCCAAAGAAAACAAAATAATTACCTTTTGGGACCACAACCACCAAAAGCCAACAAGTTCACGTGGAGGATCCCACAACCGCAACTAAATGACTAAACAAATTACCATTGTCGAAATAAAATAACCTCAGTCACTGTCTTTTAGTACAAACGAAGCAATACAGCTGGCACCGAGCCTTACTTTTGCATTCACAATCAGAACTTAAGGTCCCCATAATCACTATTTCGCAATTCCTTCTCTACTACTGTCATGCCTAGTTTATCTCTCCCCCCAAGCCTTAGTTTTGTTCTCGAAGCCATAATTTAGCCCTCGAAGCCCTAATTGTCCCCTCGGAGCCCTAATTTTGCCATCAAATAGAGCCATGGAGAAAAGATGACAAACCTGAATGATTGAGGGTAAGAGACGACATGCGAACGGCAGCCAACAACGACGATGACTGCGACGGAGCACAACGACGGCAACGGGAACTTCCTTCGCCTGAACGATGACCGGACGAGCCCTAATTTGGTCTTCTTCGTGCACGTCGTTCAATTATCAAGGGGGAAACGATGTCATATTCTTCTCCCAAGCCATGTAAGCGATGCGACGTCGTTTTTGAAGTCCACGTGGACTTTATTTTTTTAAAAATTTACCAAGTCATTTACAAGATTTAATTAAAAATGCCACGTATACATTTTGGCCGGAATATCTCGCCGTTGGTATTTAAGTGATCGTTTTTCCTCCGATTTGGCATTTAAATGAGCCGACAAAAACTTTTGGCACTAAAGTGAGCGCCGTACATAAGTTTTGGCACTTCTGCTATTCTTCTCCTCCTTGATGGCCGACCTTTCTTGGGCGCAAGGCCCAACAGCTTTGCTCGGCTCACTTCCGTTTTTCACATCAAATTTCCAATTCTGTAATTGTTTTTTTGAGATTTAAATTTTCTACGAAAAACTCGTAAAATTACGGGGTGATGTCCTATGGTTCGAGTGTGAAACTCTTGAGCATTCGACACTCAAAATCGGATCATACTTTGTAGTCGAAATCAATCAATCGTAGCTCTAGTACATCTTGAACTAACGGGTGACTGTTAGAAATAAATTCTTCGATAGTTTTTCTCCTTTGGTTAGTATTCCCTGAGTGATAAGATTAAGGCGAGAATTAACTAATAGAGCGTCGACGAAATCACCATTTCATAAATCACCAAATTGGGTCGAATTTTCAGGATATCACAATTCTTTCTCCCTTACAAAAATTTCGTCCTCAAAATTTTCAACCAACTACACTACTCAAATAAATGGGGATGCTGACGTCTCATGATCTCTTTACTTTCCCATGTAGCTCCTTCGATACTATGATGTTGCCAAACGACTTTAACCAACGGGATTGTCTTATTCCGCAAAACTTGTTCCTTTCTGTTCTCTATACGAATAGGTCTCTCCACGTACGACACCCTATCGTCCATGACTATTTCTTCATAATTCAGCACATAGGTCGGATCCGGTTCGTACTTCCTTAGCATGGACACGTGGAAGACGTTGTGAACTTGAGACCAATTCATCGGCAACGCGAGTTGATAGGCCAGAGTTCCAATCTTCTCTAAAATTTCAAGCGGACCTGCGTACCTTGGGCTTAACTTTCCTTTCTTGCCAAATCGGGATGTTCCCCGCATTGGTGACACTTAAGGAAGACATGATCTCCCACTTGAAATTCCAGGCCTACGTTTCCGATATGGATAACTCTTCTGACGACTCTGAGCAGTCTTAAGCCTGTCTCGGATGATCTTAATTGCCTCAATTGATTGCTGTACCAGTTCTGGACCCAATATGCTTCGTTCCCCAATTTCATCCCAACAAACTGGAGTTCTGCAAGCTCTGCCATACAATGCCTCAAACGATGCCATTCTGATACTCTACTAATAATTATTGCTATAGGTGAACTTGACCAAATGCAACTATTCTTTCCATCCACTTTTATCTATCACACAGGCTCGTAACATATTCTCCAGCATCTGAATTATCCTCTAAGACTGACCATCTGTCTGTGGATGATAGGTGGTGCTATACTGCATCTTCGTTTCCATAGACGTCTAAAGACTTTTCCAAAATGTAGCTATAAACTTAGGGTCTCTGTTTGACATAATCGTCATTGACACTCCATGGAGACGGACTATTTGTCGCATATATAGCTCGGCGTACCTATCCCTTGCGAAGTCCTTTCGTATTGCTAGAAAGTGTGCCGACTTAGTTAATTTGTCAACGATAACCCAAATTGAGTCGTGGCCTCTCTAACTTCTCGGTAAACCCATGATGAAGTCCAAGGTAATATGCTCCCATTTCCATTCTGGGATTTCCAATGGTCGTAACAGTCTACTCGGCTTGCAATGCTACGCCTTCACTTGTTAACATGTTAAACACTTTGCCACGTGTTTGGCTACATCCACTTTCATTCCATTCTACTAGTAGTGCCGACGCAAATTCTGATACATTTTCATACTGCTTGGATGAATACTATAGTCGCTACGATGAGCTTCTACCAAGATTTCCTCCTTAAGCTCTGTATCATTTGGCATGCACAATCGTCCATGAAACTTTATGATTCCATCCTCGGATACTTGGAAGTCCGATTTCCTTTTTGTGGTGTCCATCTCTGGAATCTTTTGAATCTGTGAGTCCGTAGATTGTAAGGCCTTAATCTTAGTCTGGATTTCCAGTTGAATCCTCAATGTCGCCATCAAACTTGAGAGATTACTCACTTCAAACTTAAACTCCGAATCGCGTGCTCCCTCCAACAAAGTCCACTCTTTAACCAACATGTGAGCGATACTTGATTTTCGACTCAATGCATCCGCTACTCTATTAGCTTTCCCAGGGTGCTATAAAATATCACAATCATAGTCCTTAAGGACTTCCATCTAACGACGCTGTTTCATATTCAATTCCTTTTGGGAAAACAGATACCTCAAACTTTGATGGTCCGTAAAAATCTGAAATTTCTCTCTACACAAGTAATGTCTCTAGATCTTAAGAGTGAACATAATTGTTGCCAATTCCAAGTTGTGTGTTTGGTAATTCAACTCACATAGTCTCAGTTGCCACGATGCGTATGCCACTACTCTTCCATGTTGCATTAACACATATCCTGGTCCCTTTAGCGACGCATCACTATAGATCTCATATCCTCTAGGTCCTGAGGGTATTGTCAGCACTGCCGTGGTCATCAACCTCTGCTTAAGCTCTTGGAAACTCCTTTCATATTTATCCGTCCATTCGAACCTTGTTTCCTTTTTTAGTAGACGCGTTAAAGGAGTAGCTGTTGACACCTAATTTTTAGCCCATTTTTGCCATATTTTCAAAATTTTCAAAATTAGGTCTAGGGATCTTGGCCAAGCCTAGAAACCTATTTCTAAACAAAAAATAATTTTTTAGCATTTTTCTTCATTTTTCTGGATTTATTTTAGTCAAAATAAGCAAGAAAATCAAGAAAAATAGTAAATGGAATCAGAAAATTCCATAAAAATAGTCAATAATTTTATTTTAAATCCAATTTCATAAATACACTGTTAATTTTAGAAAATCTAAATCGGGTGTATGTTTTTTTTTCAAGATTGGGCAAAATTAAACCCGAATTGAACCAAAAATGAAATTAAATTTTTTCTAGATATTTTTAGGCCATAGTATGTTCACAACAATTGATCCTGGGACCTTTAATTGCACAATGGTCAGTCCAATTGCACAATTTGATGCAAAAATCGAAAATCCCCAAAAATTGATTGAAAATTGAGAATTTTGAACATAAATTGGGAATTGTACCCAAAATGAAATTGCCGAAATATGGGAATATCATTTCTAGGGTTAATCAAGGGTGGGCAATGCAAATTTGGCATCAATTTTGCCTAATTAGGTCATTAAGACCTCGAATTGAACAAAATCCTGTTAATCCGAATATAAAAATAAGAAAATTTTGGGCACAATTATAATAAAAATTGTGGAAAATTGTATGTTTTGGTTCGGAACATGCTGGGAAATGCAATTTTGAGGTTTAATTTGAAAATTTTGGTCAAAATAAGGCCTAATTTTCATTTTTAATCAAAACCGGAACTGCCGGGTCGAACGGGTCAACCCGACCCGACCCGCACAATGTCGTCTTCCTCACCCGGCCAGACCTGCGCGAAACCCAGAAAAAAAACGGTTAAGCCCGTGATTTCATTGATCAATTTTGGTTAATAAGCACGTTTTTAATATGATTTTCCAGCTGGATAATATCCAGCCGGCTTCATTCAACAACCAAAATCGATTTTGATTCGGTTCTAACTGAATTTTGGGCGAGAATTTGGATGAACAAAAACCAGAAAAAATGAGGAGAATGAACGGAGGGTGTTCGACGAAATGACCGAGAGAGAGAGGAGGGGGAAAGGAGCGAAACATGTAGAAATCTAGAGAGAGAGAGGGTCAGAGGTTCCCTCGTGAGTGTTCGGCGCCGCCCTAGATGGCGGAGCACAGGCGAATCACAAGTTGGCCGTGACCTCCCCTCGTCGTGCCAAGCCGAAAAGCTGACCGAGAGGGTTTGAAAATCAGCCTCGGCTGGAGCGTACAGACCTGTTCCGACGAATCCGAGCACACTAAGAGGAAGACCGAGAGTCAAGGAATAATCCCCGGAGCACCATTCGGTTCAACAATTTCATCTGATTGTTGGACGAACCAGGTAAAAATCGTTCGTGATAAACTTTTTTATAATTTTCCAGAATGTGATTTTTGTTTCAATGTGCATTTTTAAGCGATTTCATCGACGAATATTGGCTTGTTGATGACTATTATTAGTTTCTAATCAGTTTCGTATGATTTGATTGTATTTTTGGTTACTAAAAAATGCATGAACCGAGTCGGCCTCACCATTAAACCTTTCGCCGGAGCTCCGGTGACTTTGCCGGAGTATTGCCGTGGTTGTAAGGCCACTCAGGTTAGTGTTCCCTAACCTTTGATTGATGTTTGTTAGTGATAGGAATCGTTTTTAGACGGCTAGGGCGAATAGTGTAGCCATTTAAGTTCTGGAAAATCAAAGTTAGCTAGTGGAAATTAGGATTTTCGCGATCAGTTTTCGCCGGCCAACGAACGTCCGGGGATAATCCGATTGGTCTAGATTGATACTAGAATACGTGAACTTGCTAATGGTGTAAGTGGAATGGCGAGACAATCGCGGGAGGGTTGCCGAATTCTGATCCGAAGTCACGGCCCCGAGAATCATGAAATGACAATCATGCATGCACACCAACCGTTTGTGGAAATGTCACAATGAAACAGGGTTAAAACGGCGCCGTTTTGGCTTGCCGTCCCGCCGGAGAGGGTAACCGGCGCCGGCGCCAGTGCCGGCCAGTTTGGTCTTAGCCGAACCGGTCCGAACCGGTCCGGTCCAGTTCAATCTCTCGACGGAAAAATTCAAAAAAAATTATAAAAATATAAAAATAAAAAAATTAGAAAAAAAATTTCTAAAAAAAACTGAAAATCACAAAAATCTAAAAAAATTAGATTTTCTTGGAAAATTAAAAAAAAATCAGAAAATTCACAAAAATTCATAAAAATTACAGAAAATTCAGAAAAATAAGAAAATTCTCAGAAAATTCATAAAAATTTCAAAATTTTAAAAAAATAAAAATAAATAAAATTTTGAAAATTCTGAAAAATCAATAAAAAATTGAAAAATTCGAAAATTCATAAAAAAATTCCAGAAAAACATAAAAATCATTTTCTCGGCTTTAAAAAAATTTCGAAAAAAAATCAAAATTTTTGAAAATCCACAGAATGATTAAAAATCATTGTGGCTAGTCATAAAAATTGAAATTGGAATTGGAATTTTTGGAAGTATCTAAATGACACTAAAAAAAATAAAAAATTTTGAAAATCCACATAATGATTAGAAATCATTGTGGCCAGTCATTAAAAGTGACATTTGAATTTTCCAGAATGCCCAAGTGGCATAATTTGGAAAATTCTAAATTTAAGGCCAAAACCCTAAAAAACCCCAAAAATGAAATAAACAATCTATTAGAGCTTTGGTTAGGGTTTTGATAAAATTTTCATTTCTAGTGATCAAATTAGGGTTACCGTGATTGATTTGCCATTGGATGCGCAATTGATTTTTGGATGCTTAATTTTTTTGTCCATGATTAGATTAGTGAATTGAACTTAGGGATCCGTGTGACGCACTAGACATGATGTAATCGTTCTTAGGTACTGAAAGGGCATTAATGGTTTCAATTTGGGATCGTTAATGTAAACAAGTCCCTTACCTAGAATCTTTGGTTCGTAGGATTGCGGTACTTCTCCCATGCCACAATTAGGTTTCTAGTTGACCTACCGTAAACGACTAGTGGCGACTCCAAGTTTAATTTTAGATCAAATAAACCCCGTTGTCACGTGAGGTATGGCCTGGGAGAGGCCCATATAGAAAAATACCTCCATCAGAAAAGCATGCGAGCACGTGGCGCGACAGGTCTGGCGACTCCGCTGGGAAAATCTTAAATTTTTAAGTGGACTTAAGCCTAGATAGAACGATATGCATGTGTTTGTGCTCATAAGGATCCCAGGTACGTCCCATTAATGAAGTGTTAAATGGTGATGTAGGTGGGAGGCATAAGGGGTGTAGTCTATGCTTACCTTTTTTTTGCAGGATGGTGTTAGGATTGAATGTGATTTTGATCAAAATTTAGAAGTGTTGTTTGGTTATAAATTGTTGTGCTTGCCTTTAAATTGCTTTAGCACTTCACTTTCGCACACATTACCCGTGGCCCAACCTTGGCTACATTTAGGATCACCCTTAGGAGGTATGTATTTAGGCGAAACTATGAGCCAATTGCTCATGGGATCGTTTAAATGCAATACCGACCATCGAGATGGAATAATATTTCTTTACTTTAGGCCGATCACCTATTGGAATGGAATCCCTTGTCCATTAAGGTGGTGACCTTGAGCTTTTAGTATGTTCTCACCCTTTTAGGTGTCAAAATCTCACTTGTTGCATATGCTTGTCTTTGTGGTTGGTACACCTAAAATCAAGCAAATGGTGTCGGTAAGTAAGTGTTGTTCTACTTATTTCATCTTTTTAATTATGCAAAATTAATTGATGTCATTTTGTTGAAAAATGCCCAAATGACAATCAATGTGTGGAAAAAATGCCTTTTCACACTAGAATGAATGAATAGGGTGGCATGCTCCATTTGATCACATTTTTCATTTCTAGATGAAATGTATAGGCCCGAGATGATTTTCAATGTAATTCAAATAGATTTGATGCTCAAGATGTGACATGTACAATCCTATTTGCCAAAAGCCAATTTTCGATGTATTCGAATTTGTAAATCATAGGGTAGTACTTTATGATCAAAATGGATCATGTCAAAAGGCATTTGCTTTAAACATTGATTTCATTCACATTTTCAAGTATATGCTCTTTTAAGGCATAAATGGATTTGAAGTGGCATTGGTATTATGTCATAAGAATTCAAATGTACTTCACCTCAATTTTATCCATAAAAGGACATATAATTAAGTGGGGGTATTTAAAATTAATCCATGGTGACTAATAATGAACTTTTTGCATGATTAGATCGAAATGGGGAAACTAGACATACAAGTCATCCCGGTTCCAAGGAAAGAGCTTTTGGCATGGTGGGTGAACATGACTAAAGATAACAAAGCCTACGTAAGGGAAAGATTAAGATATTTGTTCAAGCTCATCAATCTAGAGTATCAAGTGAGCTTGATTCAAGCATTATCCAATTTTTGGGAGGTTACCACCGCCACATTCCAATTAGGCGAGCATGAGATGGTACCTACATTAGAAGAGTATAAGGCACCCATTGGAGTTGATTTCGAATCAAGAATCGTTGAACCCCCAATTGGATTGAAACCCATGAGTGTCATAGCCGAATTTTTGAATTTGAAGACTCCTCAAGTGGAAAAGTTGATCAAGTCAAACACCGGGAATTTTCCTTTGTCATATTTGATGGATAATTATTCCAAATTGCTAAAGGAAACGGGGAATACTTCCGCAAAAGTATTCATTCTTGCTTTCTTCAGGTTCATCTTATTCCCTACATTAAGGACCGGATCGAATCCTCTTATTGCGGTGATTGCCAGGCAAGCTTGCCTAAAGTGGGATTTCTCTAACATGCTTTTAGCAGAAATCATCATCTCTTTGAACAAATACCAACATCACCAAAAAGGTGTACTTCAAGCCTCAGCCGGGTTACTTTCTGTATGGTTCATTTCCCATATCAGACCTTGGGAACGTCATATGCGCATTAAAGAAATCGACTCATCTATCAACCCTATTGATAAATATTTGAAGCTCTAAGACAAATTGCCAAAATACTCTTTTCATGAGTGGGCAACCTTCATCAGGGTATTGACTCCCGACCAATTCCAATAGAGGATTCAATGACCAAAGGTAGTTACAGCTCAAATTACTTGTCAAGAAGGCAACTTGGTGCCATTGCTTGGATTGAATGGTGGAGCTACTTATTACCCACTAAGAGTGGTACGACAATTTGGAATGATTCAACAAGTTCCACCTACTTGGCATCCCGAGGAGTTCACATTTGACATATCACAAAAATCCCAATTGGAGAAAGAAAATAAGGAGCTGCAAATAAAAGTTCAGAAGATCATGTATTCCTTGAAGAAATCGACCATGTAAATAGTGCAATGGGCTGAAGTTTACAAGGAGAAATGAAGCTTTTTTTGACATCCAAAGAGTACATAGAATGGTTGAAGGCCAAAAGACCGATCGATATCGAACCATATGTATCTTTGAGTATTATTACCCATCTTGATGAGCCGTACATTCCGGAGAACATTGTGCCGAGCACGCCAGGTGTCGAGCCATATTTTCTTGAGGAGGCTACAATTGATGTGGAAGAATGGGAGACATAAGTTAAGGAATATAAAGAAGTTGAAACTACCTTAGCTAGCAAGAGGCCTAGACTTGTTTAAGCTAGTATTCCCCCATTTTGATGTAAATCATTGTAATATGAATCTTTAAAAAAAAATAATTACTTGATGTATGATTGTTTGATGAATGTTTTAAAGCACATTTTGCATAAAAGAAACAATCACCATGGATTATAATTCTTTCAACGGTATGATTTCTCGAAAAAGATACTAATAAGAAGATTTATGCAAGGCTAAGGCTTGTGTAAAAATTCTTATCCTTGTTAATCACAAGAAAACATATAATTGAAAGAATATAGGTCTTCATATCTACTTCATCAATTCTAATATCTCGATGATTTTCATGAAAGCAGGTTGTTTAGCAACGGAAGGTAGAAGACCTCGAACTCGTTTGCAAATAAAAATGGCTGAGGAAGAGACTCGCACTCGGCTAGCTGAAGTAGAAAATCAGTTGACACAAATGGCTGCCATGATGATAGAAATGAAGACCTTCATTATAGCTACGAAGGGATCTTATCCTACAGTTGCAAATCCGGGGACTGCAAATACCGTTGAGGTACCTGTTGAAGAGACCATGAGAAGTAAAGAACCAATTCAGGAGAATCATCCAAAATCTGCACCGGAAAAAGTGGATCTAGAGGAGGACATTCGGGTTAAAAAGATATTCAAGGATGAAGAAGAGGCCAAACGATTGGCCAAAATTGAAGAATGCTTAGCAAGCCAAGGCTATGAGCTTCAAAGATTCGACAAATTCTCGCCATACACGAAGGTGGTTGTTCCAGAAAATTACAAAGAACCAGAGTTCGTGAGCAAGTACGATGGAACTGGCTATCCTAAAAGCCATTTGAAATATTATCTCCACAAAATGACGAGATATTCAGACAATATGCCACTCTTTATCAAAACATTTCAAGATAGCTAGAAATGAGCAGCTTTGGCATGGTATACCACTCTTGACATAGAGGATTTTACTGAATGGGATCATTTGGCAAGAGAATTCTTTCGCCAATACAAATTCAATGTAGAAGTACTTCCAACTCAGGAAGGCTTAGTCAGAATCAAGAAACGAAGAAGCGAAGGATTCAGAGCCTATGTGCAAAGATGGAAAGCTATAGCCTCACAAGTCAAACCGGCTATAAGTGAGGACGAGCTTATTGAACTCTTCTTGAAGTAGTTACCAATTGAATATTACGATAAGTTGCATATATCAGGTTGCTAAACATTTATCATGCTGGTGAAGGTTGGCGAAAGGACCGAATGGTCATTAAAGGAGAAGAAGTCTCAAGAAGCGATAGTACGGAGACCGTGTCCTGGAAAAAAGGATAAAGAACCTATACGTGACATGGCTATGGTATCCAGTCTTAATGTTAATCAAGCTCCATTCCAAAAGCAGTCCAACGTTCCTTGGAAAAATCCAAAACCCTTTGAGCCAAAGAAAAAACCGGTAAGGCAATTCACCCTGTTACCATGGCCCTTGTCAAAACTATTACCGATGCTGTTAGAAAGGCATTTAGTGGCCAAAGAGGTACCAACAGATAATCCTACAAGGTTCCCCTGGTACGATGAGTCGAAGATTTACACATACTATATGGGAGAAAGAGGACATGATGTGGACAATTGTATAGTCTTGAAGTACAAAGTTCAGCAACTCATAGACAAAAAAAGATTAAGTTTTCAAGAGCCAGAGCCAAATGTGCATCAGAATCCTCTTCCTGAGCACAATATGGTGAATATGGTCATTACAGAGGGAGAAATAATAATGCCTGATGAAGAAGATGAATATGAAGCCAAATTAAAGTTTGCTCGACAAGGAGATACTCGCTTTCGTCGTGAAGCATTATTAAAAGGGAAAATCATAGACAACTTGGGAAAATATTTTGGCAAATATAACTTTCAAGTAAAGTATACTCCACTACCGTGGGCTTTTAAAAGTGAAGTGATTGTGCCCGATGGTTGGGGCGGTATAGATAATGAGCTCAGCAAACAAAATGGGACTCCGTCCTATGATGAAGAGGATCGATTTGAAGAGCAAAAATAAAGAATTCGGCAGAGTGAAAGGCGATTTACCCAAACTTCATGTGAGCAGGGTGACACTATAGACCTCCTTGGTCAAGATAGTGGAAAATACAATTTCTGTATTAAGTACACACCTCCACCCTGGGCTTTCAAAAATGAAACTATTGTGCCTGATGGATGGGGAGGCATAGATGAAATCCCAATCAACAAATTAAATCTTGAGGAGAAAGAAATTCAAGACGAGAAAATAAAGAAAAAGGCTCGCCAAGGAGACGGACGATTTGTTTGCAAAGCACGAAGACAAGGCGAAATTGTGGATTATCTAGGACAAGACAGTGGCCGGTATAACTACCGTGTCAAATACACGTCGCCTTCATGGGTATTTAAAGAGGAAAATATCGTACCTAACGGTTGCGGTGGAATGGATACTATTGAAGCTGATAGAAGCATGGTGTCCATGATTACACTACTATTGATTAATCTTGATGAAGTGGATAGGCTTGAGGAAGAGAAGGATCATGTTGAACCAATTACCATTGAGCTCTCAATTGGTCAACTAAAGATCGAAGACAAGGGGGTGCGGCCTGTTATCATCACTTTGCCTCCAAAGGAGAAATTCGATACCAAATGTGTACCATGAGACTACACACATAAAGAAGTTGATGCAATAACCATATCGGGAATATGTTATGTCCCAAAAGAAGGTGAGCATGAAAAGAAGGGAGTAACTGAAGAGGATGTCAAGCAGTTTTTGTCAGTCATGAGGACAAGCGAATATGAGGTAATTGAACAATTGAGGAAGATGTTGGCGCAGATTTCCTTACTGGATCTTTTCAAGACTTCAAAAAGCCACAAAATGGTGCTTATGAAGCTTCTTAATGAGGTGCACATCCCGAAAACTATTAATGAGGTACAACCGGAAGACTTTGTTGGTGCTATTCTTCTAAAGGGTCAGATTGTCTTCTCTGATGAAGATTTCTCAATTGATGGACAATCCCATAATAAAGCCCTGTATATTGCCGTCAAATGCCGGGGCAAGGAAGTGTCACGGGTGCTCATCAATAATGGTTCTGCACTTAATTTGTGTCCTCTAAGTACGCTGCATCACTTGGGGATTGGTGAAGAACTTATCAAATCTTTAAAGGTGACTGTACGTTCATTCGACGGGATGAAGAAAGATATTGTCGGTGACATTGAACTGGAAGTAAATATAGGCCCTGTGCCTTTTTTGATTGATTTTCAAGTGATAGACATTCCAAGGACTTTCAATCTACTGCTAGGAAGGCCTTAGATTCATATGGCTGGCACCATTCCTTCTAGTCTTCATCAGAAGGTTCTATTTATTATTAACGGTAAAATGATTACCGTACACGGTGAGACAGACTTTGCTACTTACAAGGAAAGTGCCATACCCTATATCGAACCGGAGGTAAAGGAAGAGCCCAGTTATCATTCATTCGAGATGATTTCCATGATACAAATTCCTGCTGGTAGTGTCATGAAGACTCTAGAAATTTTGACATCTTCTCTTATGACTAGAAGAGTGTTATGCCAATATGGATTTAACCATAATGGTGGGCTTGGGACAAAGGCTTAAGGGATTAAAGAACCTATTATCCCATTTGGTACTAAGAAGAAGTATGGAGTAGGGTATGAAGTTATCAATAATCATCATGGAGGCCGAGGCCAAAGTCAAGAGAATCATAAAGGCCATGGAAGCCGAGGTAATCGAACAATTAACCCATCAACATGGAAGTGTAAGGCTAAAGAGTTATTCTATCATCAGATTCATATCAAAGAAAACTTTCCTGGGCCTCCTAAGCTGCTCTCAGAAGAAAATTTACATGCAAAGACTGAGTCTGACATGCTGGGTTTATTCGAAGAAGACATTATCAATGTCATTATAATCGAGGATGAAGATGCCTACGCATTGGAGTAGGAAGATTTCTTTTGAACCCTTTCCTCATTGTTGCCTTTACCATTTGCTTGTTTCATGTTAATATTGTTTCAATTCAGTTGCAATTTACGTTTCCTTCAATATAGATGTCATTGCACTTTTCAAATTCAATAAAAGTGTTCAATGTTTTATTAAGGACATATGGAAAGGAAACAAAGCCAAACCAATGATGAATATCGCTCTCACATGTGAGGCTTGAGGCTTTGGGTTTTCGTATGAATCCTCATTGCAAAAATGATTTTAAGAGCAAGGATGTCCGAAGATGCAAGGATTAGCTCTATTTTCTTGATTTTTTTCAAAACAAATTTCGAAAATCGTTTTTCAAAAGGATTTTTTATTAAACCTCATACATCAATCGATTTCATATGCGAATACTAATTATGTTTATTGCATGTCAGGCATGAGCATTCACATATCCATAGTAAGTTCATATGTGATTCAAATCTCTCCGAAGAGATCACTTATGATATTGAAGGGGATAATGAAAATGAGGAGTGGATCAGAAGAGAATGGGTCCATCATAAAGAATCAAAGCCACTCACGTTAGAGAAAACGATTACTATTAATTTGGGTGATAAGGAAAATCCCAAAGAAGTCAAGATTGGAGAAAATCTTCCCTCAGCAGAATCAGAAAGAATAACAGATTTGCTCAAGGAATATCAAGACATATTCGCATGGTCTTATGCTGACATGCCAGGTCTTGATCCGAATATAGTTGAATACGCTTTGCCAATTGATTCAAGTATTCTACCGAAGAAGCAAAAATTGAGGCGAACAAAATCAGAGTTGACAAAGAAAATAGAAGAGGAAGTAATGAAATTACTCAAGGTCGGTTTCATTGAAGTAGTGCCATATCCAGAATGGGTCGCCAACATAGTACCCGTAATGAAGAAAGATGGTCGGGTGCGAGTATGTATTGATTACTGTGATCTAAACAAAGTAAGCTCAAAGGATGATTTCCCACTTTCACATATTGATATATTAGTAGATAGCACTACTGGATCCCAAATATTTTCATTTGTGGATGGCTTCTCACCATATAATCAAATCCTCATGAAGAAAGAGGATAAGGCGAAAACATCCTTCATAACACCATGGGGCATATTTTGTTATAAGGTGATGCCTTTCGGTCTGAAAAATGTCAGCGCCACATATCAAAGGGCAATGGTAACTCTGTTCCATGATATAACACATTTTGTTATGTGTGGATGATATGATCGCAAAATCTAAATAGGGAGAAGACCATGTTGAGGTACGTCGCAAATTATTCAAAAGACTCAGAAAGTATAAGTTGCGGCTAAACCCCAGTAAGTGTGTATTTGGGGCAAAATCTGGCAAACTGTTAGGATTTGTGGTCAGTAACAGAGGAATCGAAATTGATCCTTCCAAGATTAAGGCAATACATGACCTGAAGACTCCTTCTACGATAAAGGAGGTGAGAAGCTTGTTGGGGCGATTAAACTACATTGCCCGCTTCATCTACCAACTTTCTGAGACTGCTAAACCATTCTTCAAACTATTGAAGAAAAATGCTAAGGTAAAGTGGGATAAGGAATGTCAATAAGCCTTTGATAAAATCAAAGAATATATGGTATGTCCACCAATATTGGTACCACCAATTCCTAGAGTCTCGCTGATCCTATATTTGATGATTCATCATGAATCATTAGGAGCAGTGCTGGTACAAAGAAGACCGAATGACGATAAAGAATAAGTCGTTTATTACTTGAGCAAGAAATTCACAACATCAGAAGTAAATTATCCAGCAGTTAAGAAGACATGTGTGGCATTAATTTGGGTATTACACAGACTAAGGCATTACACCCTTCATCACCAAATTTTGCTAGTGACCGAGAATGATCCGATCAAGTATCTCCTTGAGAAATCCTTCTTGGTCGGGAAATTAGCCAAATGGCTTGTTGTCTGAGTTCGACATCAGGAGTTCATCCCAAAAGTCAGTCAAAGGGCGAGCGATAGCAGATATGCTGGTAGAGAATTCGCAAGATATCGCCAATTCTGAAGAACGGCTTGATGATCACATATTGACATTGGTCGATGACAAATGGACTATGTATTTTGATGGCGCAACCAACCTATCTGGATCGGGTACTGGGGCAGTACTGATCTCCCCAGAAGGTCAACATTATCCAGTATCTGCAAAATTGACATTCTCATACACCAATAACATCGCCGAGTATGAGGCGTGCATTCTTGGCTTACATTTAGCCCTTTCAATGAGGGTAAAAAGGTTATAAGTATATGGAGATTCTATGCTCATTATATTGCAGACAATTGGAGAATGGCAAACTCATGATGCAAAGTTGATTCCTTATCACAAATACTTAGAAAGAATGATGGAGGAATTCGAAGAAATAACATTTGATTATCTTCCAAGAGCTCACAATCATTTCGCAAATGCTCTTACGACCTTATCATCCTTACTCCAAGCCGAGGAGGGTATGGACATAAAGCCATTGAGAATCAATATTCTCGAACAACCAGCACATTACATGGTAGTTCAAGCAGAATTTGACAATGAACTATGGTTTCATGATATCAAAAAGTACTTACAAGAAGGAGAATTTCTTGAGGAAGCCAGTCAGGCGACAGGAAATTTATCAGAAAGATAACCAACAAGTTCTTTCTCAACGGATAGGTTCTTTATAAGAAGTCGTTTGATTCGATCCTGTTAAGATGCGTTGATAGCAGAGAAGCTGAGCAAATCATGAGGGAAATCCATGAAGGCGAATGTGGTCCGCATATGAATGGCCATCTCTTAGCCCGCAAAATCATAAGATTGGGATATTACTGGATGACGATGAAAACAGATTGCATTCAGCATGTGAGGTGTTGTTGCCAATGTCAAGTCTATGGAGATAGAATTAATGCACCACCTAATGAGCTGTATCAAATGTCAGAACCATGGCCATTTTCAATGTAGGGAATTGACATGATTGGCCCAATTAACCCATATGCTTTGAATGGACATCGCTTTATCTTGGTGGCAATTGATTATTTCACCAAGTCGATTGAAGCAAATTCATATACAAATGTCACCGCCAAGAATATAGCAAAGTTCATTAGGCGGGACATCATTGCTAGGTATGGAGTTCTAGAAGCAATCATTACTGACAATGGTTCAAATTTGAACAACAAAATCGTAAATGATTTGCTTGAACATTTTCACATTCGACACTTGAATTCATCTCTATATCGTCTACAAATGAATGGAGCAGTGGAAGCGGCGAACAAGAATATCAAGAAGATATTGTCCAAGACAGTTGTGAATTATCGTGACTGGCACAAAAGATTGCCATATGCTTTGATGACATACCGAACTTCAATCCGAACGTCAACTGGGGCAACTCCATTGTCTTTAGTTTATGGAGTAGAAGCAGTATTATCCATTGAAATATAAATTCCTTTATTGAGGATATTATCCCAAATAAAGCTCTCAGAAGCCGAATGGAGCCAACAAAGACATCAACAGTTCAACATGAATGATGAGAGAAGATTACGAGCTATATGTCATGGACAAGTTTACTAGAAAAGAGTCGCTAAATCTTTCAACAGAAAGGTGAAACCTATACATTTTGAAACGGATGATCTGGTAGTGAAGAGGGTCATTTCCAACAATTCAGATCCACGTAGGAAATTCACTCCGAATTACGAAGGTCCATACATTGTCAAAAAGGTTCTTCCTGACGGAGCACTGATTCTTGTAGATATGACAGGAATAGAACTAGCATATCCTGTAAATACAGATGCTGTCAAGATTTTCTACCCATGAAATAAAGACGGACATTCAAGAAAGAATTAGCACTAGTTATAACATGTGCATACCATGCATATCATGCATTCCATAGTATATGGTTGATCATTTTGTAGGATATGACAAAAGGAAATCTGAGATGATTCAGGACTTTAAAAAATCTTTAAACGGGTTTGAAAAACAAAAGGAATCTCATCAAACTGATTAGGTAGGTATCCCTAACCCATGAATTTGAATTCGAATATCTCATTTTTAAATTTCCAACGGAACAAATTAGCGTAGAAGCAAAACAATCAAGAGGGATATTGACAATCCAATCAGGTAAGTATCCCTAACTTGTAAATTTGGGTCTCAGAGAGGTTAATTTTCTGGAAAATGAAACTTCATTTCCTCGAGCAGATTAACATGAAAAAGATATTTCAAAGAAGTTTTGAAATACGCATCCTTTAAACATGCATTGCGCATTAGAATTCCTTAAAAAGGAAGTTTTGATGAAAGTCATGAAAAATTTCAAAGGAAAAAGTTTGGATCAAATCAAATGGAAAGACCTTCAAATGATGAAAGGTAAACTATATCCAAACACGTCCCCTATACACTCGAGTGAATGGAAGGAGGAGTATTAGAATGAGCGAAAATCTCATCCAAAGGAAATAAGGGATATTCGCAATGATTACATGGATTGAAATGATGAAAGACAATCATTTCGCTATCCCAAACTTATGCTTATCCTTTGCAAACCAAATTTGAGCCTAAACAATGGCGAAATTTTTAAAAACAATCCTGTTAAGAACCACCCCACACTAGGGCAAATTAGGAGGTTCATGGTTGACATTTATGGACTATAGGATCAAGAAAGATTTTATTGCATATACTTGCATCAATCTTTCTGTAATGACTTCAAATGAATTCATATGAAAGCTCACGACATCCTAAGAGGAAGAAGAGTATTTTGTTTCTATATCCCAAACACGTTATCCTTTACGAATCCCAATTGAGCCTGAATATTCATTTCAGAACCCTAAATTGGTGATCATCTCTTCGCACTGGAGCATGAGCATAAGATCCACTCTAGAAATAAAAAAAGCATGACATAGAGTCCTTAGAACTCAAAATGTCAAAAACAAAAAGAGATGCAAAAACTCAGGGGCATGAAAAAGCAGTGTGCCTGGTAAAAGCAAGGCCAATGCTCAGCAAAATGAGCAAAAGGAAAGAAAGAAGAGCATTTAAAAGAAGAATGACCAAAGTCCAATCAAAAGAAAAGCAAAGGTTGTGCAAAATCAAAGATCATAACAAGTTAGAAGTTGAAAAGAAAAGACCATGATGAGCATTTAGGGGATTTTTGTGTTCATGCTAAGAAAAGATCCCTAGTGGACAAAAGAAAAGGGGTGGTGATGCTAAGAAGATCACAAATTTCATGAAAATCCTGAATTCAAAACAAAACAATTGAGCCTTTTGAGCCTACGTAATACCAACATTACAACATCTCCCTAAAGACTCTTCAGATTGGGATGTTGAGAGTGAAAATATGATTTCATGACAGAAGCCATCACTTAAAGAAGTGTGTGCAATATTGTCTTATCTTATCCTCTAGGTTCTTAACTTGTAAACTCGAAGTCAGACATGATGAAAACCTTTTCTTGGCCTCAGAATGCCTATCCTTCGAATAGCTATTGACCAAGCCAACATTACAATCTTTTGAAAGACCTTATCAGATCAATTGGATTATATACATTGCGAATATCTCCGAACACCTAAGGATTGGTTAGGAGAAATAAAATCGAGAGATATCAGATCAATCCCCTTTCAAATGAAGAAAAGACCAAATTCATAGATCGAAACAAATCCTTTCTAATGAAGGTCTTCCAAATAATAATTTCAAGCATTTCTTGAAAGTTGGCAAGCTTTTCATTCAAATACTTCCTTTAAAAGGAAATTTGATTGCCTAAAATGCATTTAACACAAAGAATGCATATTTCAAAATCAGGTTTTAAATAGTTTTTGGTCAACTAGAAACTAAGTTTCCAAAAAGTTTGTGGTAATCTAAAAAACCACGTTTCAAAATAGTTTTTGGTTAACTAAAAAAAAACAATGCAAAGATTTCTTGGGATTATCATTAAAAATCACATTTTTAAAATAGGTATTCCAAAGCAAATTGCAATTTGTAATCTCTAAGTGATGATTCTCATGAGTGAGTGCAATTTCGCAGCTTTGAATATGGTGATTTTTATGGACTTACCAAGCGTTCGCAGATTTGTAGCTTCGGAGCTATCACCCTCCGAGTGTTTGCGACCTGTAGCTTTGGATGACTTTCTTTGGCTCGAAGAATGGCCTAATCATGGTGATTTTTATGGTCTTGCCAAATGTTCGCAGGTTTGTAGCTTTGGAACCATCACCCTTCGAGTGTTCGCAGCCTGTAGCTTTGGATGACTTTTTAGGTCTAAAACATGGCCTTGTTATAGTTCTCCTGATTGATCGCGGATTTGTAACCTCAAAGAATTGACCCTCTGTAAGTGATCACAAACCGTAGCTTCAGAAAACCATTACACAAATCCTACAGGCGAGGAGCCCATAGGCAAATCCAATCCCTATTGGTGAGGAACCACTAGGTAAAATCCAAATAGGCGAGAAACCCTTAGGCAAATTTAATTCCTACTAGTGAGGAACCACTAGGTAAAACCCAAATCCAACAGGCGAGGTACCCCTAGGCAAATTTAATTCTCACTAGTGAGAAACCATTAGATAAAATCTAAAGTTTTACTAGTGAAAAATCACTAAGTAAAATCCAAGTCCTACAGGCGAGGAGTCCCTAGGCAAATTGAAGTCCTACAAGTGAGGAATCACTAGGCAAAATTTCAAAGTTTTACCTAGCAAAGAACCATCAAACAAATATTCAAAGTCTTACTGGTGATGAACCACTAAGCAAATTTAAGTCCTAAGGCAAGGAGCCGCAGTCATTCAAGATTCGTGAATTCATTCTCAAACCAAGTAATCAGAACAATTTTCATCACTATCATCCGTTCATGCCCTTGGATGAGCAACAAAGAAACTCTCACAAATAAGTAAGTTTCTCTCTCTCTCTCTCTCGAATCATTAAGAACCCTTTCAAAATATGTTCCAAAAAGAACCTTTAGATTAGATCACGAATATCAAAAGCAAAGACCCTAATCAGTTGTTGTGAAATTTTCATTTTCATTTTGTTTAGTGAGTCGACTAAAAATTCAAGGTATCACATTGTCTTGAGATCAACCTCTAACGAGCTCAATCTCAAAAAGGGGCAGCTGTTGATACCTAATTTTTAGCCTATTTTTGTCATATTTTCAAAAATTTCAAAATTAGGTTTAGGGATCTTTGCCAAGCCTAGAAACCTATTTCAAAAAAAAATAATTTTTTAGCATTTTTCTGCATTTTTTCTGGATTTATTTTAGTCAAAATAAGCAAGAAAATCAAGAAAAATAGTAAATGGAATTAGAAAATTCCATAAAAATAGTCAATAATTTTATTTTAAATCCAATTTCATAAATACACTATTAATTTTAGAAAATCTCAATCGGGTGTATGTTTTTTCCAAAATTGGGCAAAATTAAACCGGAATTGAACTAAAAATGAAATTAAATTTTTTCTAGACATTTTTAGGTCATAGTGTCTTCACAACAATTGATCCTGGGACCTTTAATTGCACAATGGTCAGTCCAATTGCACAATTTGATGCAAAAATAAAAAATCCCCAAAAATTAATTGAAAATTCAGAAAATTAAACCTAAATTGGGAATTGTGCCCAAAATGAAATTGCTGAAATATGGGAATATCATTTCTAGGATTAATTAGGGGTGGGCAATGCAATTTTGGCAGCAATTTTACCTAATCAGGTCATTAAGACCTCGAAATGAACAAAACTTTGTTAACCCGAATAAAAAAATAAGGAAATTTTGGGCACAATTATAATAAAAACTGGGGAAAATTCTATGTTTGGGTTCGAAACATGCTGGGAAATGCAATTTTGAGGTTTAATTTGAAAATTTTGGTCAAAATAAGGCCCAATTTTCATTTTTAATCAAAACCGGAACTGTCAGGTCGGATGGGTCAACCCGACCCGACCCGCATAGTGTCATCTTCCTCACTCGGCCAGGACTCGTACGAAACCCAGAAAAAAACGGTTAAGCTCGTGATTTCTTTGATCAATTTTGGTTAATAAGCATGTTTTTTATCTGATTTGCCAGCTGGATATTATCTAGCTGGCTTCATTCGACAACCAAAACCAATTTTGATTCGGTTCTAACCGAATTTTAGGCGGGAATTTGGATGAACAAAAACCAGAAAAAATGAGGAGAATGAACGGAGGGTGTTCGACGAAATGACCGGGAGAGAAAGGAGGGAGAAAGGAGCGAAATGTGCAAAAATCTAGAGAGAGAGAGGGTCAGAGGTTCCCCCGTGAGTGTTCGGCGCCGCCCTAGATGGCGGAGTGCCGGTAAATCACGAGTTAGCCGTGACCTCCCCTCGCCGTGCCAAGCCAGAAAAGCTGACCGAGAGGGTCTGAAAATCAGCCTCGGCCGGAGCGTACAGACCTGTTCCGGCGAATCCGAGCACACTGAGAGGAAGACCGAGAGTCAAGGAATAATCCCCGAAGCACCATTCGGTTCAACAAGTTCATCTGATCGTTGGACGAACTAGGTAAAAATCGTTCGTGATCAACTTTTTTATAATTTTCCAGAATGTGATTTTTGTTTCAATGTGCATTTTTAAGCAATTTCATCGACGAATATTGGCTTGTTGATGACTATTATTAGTTTCTAATCAGTTTCGTGTGATTTGATTGTATTTTTGGGTACTAAAAATGCATGAATCGAGTCGGCCTCACCATTAAACCTTTCGCTGGAGCTCCGGTGACTTTGCCGGAGTATTGCCGTGGTTGTAAGGCCATTTAGGTTAGTGTTCCCTAACCTTTGATTGATTCTTGTTAGTAATAGGAATCGTTTTTAGATAGCTAGGGTGTATAGTGTAGCCATTTAAGTTCCGGAAAATCAAAGTTAGCTAGTGGAAATTAGGATTTTCTCGATCAGTTTTCGCCGGCCGGCGAATGTTCGGGGACAATCCGATTGGTCTAGATTGATACTAGAATACGTGAACTTGCTAATGGTGTAAGTGGAATGGCGAGACAATCGCCGGAGGGTCGCTGAATTCTGATCCGAAGTCACGGCCCCGAGAATCATGAAATGACAATCATGCACACCAACCGTTTATGGAAATGTCACAATGAAACAGGGGTAAAACGGCGCCATTTTGGCTTGCCGTCCCGCTGGAGACGGTAACCGGCGCTGGCGCCGATGCCGACCGGTTCGGTCTCATCGAACTGGCCCGAACCGGTCCGGTCCGGTTCAATCTCTCGGCGGAAAAATTCAAAAAAAAATATATAAAAACAAAAAAACTAGAAAAAAAATTTGTAAAAAAACCGAAAATCACAAAAATCTAAAAAAACTAGATTTTCTTGGAAAATTTAAAAAAAATCAGAAAATTCACAAAAATTCATAAAAATTACAGAAAATTCAGAAAAATAAGAAAATTCTCAGAAAATTCATAAAAATTTCAAAAATTCAAAAAAATATATAAAAAATAAAATTTTGAAAATTCTAAAAAATCAATAAAAAATTGAAAAATTCGAAATTTCATAAAAGAATTCCAGAAAACCATAAAAATCATTTTCTCGGCTTTAAAAATATATTTTCGAAAAAAAAATCAAAATTTTTGAAAATCCACGGAATGATTGAAAATCATTGTGGCCAGCCATAAAAATTGAAATTAGAATTTTTGGAAGTGTCCAAGTGACACTAAAAAAATCAAAAATTTTGAAAATCCACAGAATGATTAGAAATCATTGTGGCCAATCATTAAAAGTGAAATTTGAATTTACCAAAATGCCCAAGTGGCATAATTTGGAAAATTCCAAATTTAAGGTCAAAACCCCTAAAAAATCCTAAAAATGAAATGAACAAGCTATTACAGCTTTGATTAGGGTTTTGATAATTTTTTCATTTCTAGTGACCAAATTAGGGTTGCTATGGTTGATTTGCCATTGGATGTGCAATTGATTTTTGGATGCTTAATTGTTTTGTCCATAATTAGATTAGTGAATTGAACTTAGGGATCCGTGTGATGCACTAGGCATGATATAATCGTTCTTAGGTACTGAAAGGGCATTAATGGTTTCAATTTGGGATCATTAATGTAATCAAGTCCCTTACCTAGAATCTTTGGTTCGTAGGATTGCGGTACTTCTCCCGTACCATAATTAGGTTTCTAGTCGACCTACCGTAAACGACTAATGGCGACTCCAAGTTTAATTTTAGATCAAATAAACCCCACTGTCACGTGAGGTATGGCCTGGGAGAGGTCCATATAGAAAAATACCTCCAATCAAAAAAGCACGCGAGCGTGTGGCACGACAGTAGCTATCGACGAGAATTTTTCCACGAATCGCCGATAATAACCTGCCAGACCCAAGAAACTTCGAACCTTGGTTACTATTGTAGGTCTTGACCAATTCATGATAGCTTCAATCTTTGCCAAATCCACTGAAATTCCTTCCCTAAAGATCACATGTCCAAGGAATGCCCCTCGATTGAGCCAAAATTCGCACTTATTGAACTTAGCGTAGAGTGCATGTTCTCTTAAAGTCTGTAAAACCTTTTCCAAATGTATCTCATGTTCTGCGGGTAGTATACTAAAATGTCATCTATGAACATGATGACAAACTGATCTAGAAATTCCTTAAATACCTTATTCATCAAATCCATAAAAGGCAATAGGGGCATTAGTCAATCCAAACGGCATCACTATAAACTCATAATATCCATATCCCGTCCGAAACGCCATTTTCGGTATATCCTCCTTCTTGATTCTCAATTGATGGTAACCAGTCCTTAAGTCGATCTTAGAGAACATTGATGTCCCTTGTAACTGATCGAATAGGTCATCTATAATTGATAGTGCATACTTATTCTTAATGCTCACTGGATTCAACTGCCGATAGTCAATGCATAAGCGCAATGACCCATTCTTTTATCTCACAAACAACACTAGTGCTCCCCACGGTGACGCACTCGGACGAATAAACCCCTTATCCAGTAGTTCTTACATCTGAACCTTTATTTCTTTCAACTCTGACAATGCCATTCGATAGGGCGCTCTAGATATGGGTTCCGTCCTAGGTGCCAGCTCAATTACGAATTCCACTTCTCTTTCAGGTGGCAATCGTGGCAATTCCCGAGGAAAGACATCGAGAAATTTGCACACCACGACTATGTCCTCTAGCCTCGACTCCTCAATCGAAGAATCAACCATAGTCATTAAGTACCCTTGGCATCCTTTATCTAGCAACTTAATTACTTCAAGCGACGAAATCCAGGGGATCGAGGTTCCTCTTTGATTTCCTACTAATTCATATCTAGAGTGATCAATCGGATTAAATTGAATCACCCTGCTACCACAATCCATCACAGCCCTCTATCTAACCGCCAACAAATCCATACAAATAATAATATCGAAATCAAACATAGCCAAGATAGACAGATCAATCAAATTCTCCTTACCAGTAATAACAATCTTATAGCCTGGGCATCCTAATGAAATCAGCACTTTATCCATAAAGAGGGGTGGCTGCGATTGTATTGGCGGTCTTGCTTGATGGTTTGGACAGTTTCTCACTTAGTGACCATGTTGGCCACATCCAAAACATACACCAGGTCCACTCTGGCAAGGGCCATTCCTGTGCTTCCTTCTACAAGACCGACATGCGGCGTTGGAGTAATGGTTCGGCTTTCCAATGGTCTTCCTTACCGGAGGGACAAACCTCTTATTCCCAGTCATTAGCTTCTTACCAAAGTTTCGATTGTCCCTAACTGGTGCGTACCACGATCCAGAAGCAGCAGCCCTCTCTATCCTATCTCGCTTAACCATTTGAGCCCGCTCGTACAGTTCATTACAATCCCTCAGGTTCAGCAGTATCAACTAACTGCGGAGTTCCGATTTCAGACCGTCTTGGAACCTCCTTGCCTTATCCAAAGGATTCTCAACCATCCTCGGTGTAAACTTAGACAGCCTTCAAATTTCGACTCATATCGATCTACAATCATTTGATTCTGGTGAAGCCATAGAAACTCTGTCATCTTTTGCTCTTGTGCACTCTTTGAGAAGTATTTCCCATTGAAGGTTTCAATTAAGGCATTCCAGTTTGGAGTCGTGACTTCAGGGAAGAACCTACCTCGGGTGGCCTTCTACTAATTACTTGCGTTCCCTTAAAGTCGATACACGGCTAGGGTCACTTTTTTCTCCTCTATGCACCCTAGAAGTTCAAAAGCCTTTTACAATTCCTCAACCCAATGGGTGATAGCCTTGGGATCTCATTTCCCTTCAAACTTGGTCGGCTTTAACTTTAAGAATTGTTCCACCAGTTGGTGCATCTGGTGATTTCCATATCTCTAGTTTCCATTATTTCCATTCGCCCCATTAGCGGCGGCAATAGCGGCCTCAGCAGCCTGACCAATAGTGGCAGCTCGCTCCTGAACCTGCCTTCCCATCATATTCCCAATCTCCTCCAAGGCTCGTAAGACCTCATTAACTCGCGAGCCTTCCGCTACTTTGGCATGAGAACTAGACTGGCCCTTTGTCCCTATTCCTCGCCTGCTCATTCTCACTAGGTTCTCACCACACACCTAAACTGCTATAATTCCGCCAAGAAATTAGAAACCTAAGCCAACTACTTAAGTCTAACATTCCTAAGTAGCAAATCACAATAGCTACCATGGCCAAGCAATCATGATGAACACAAAATCAGTAGGGTTCGTGTTCTTACCTTACTCCTTGCAGCACCTGCAATTTAGTGCAATAAACCATCCAGCAATCACAAGCACACAATCATTGAGCATATGTGAAACATTCTAACTTGTGATCACGACAGGTCTCCTTAGTCAACTACCCCAAAGGTCATCGCTCCTTATCACTTCAGATCTCGACCAAGCTCGAATTGAGCTGACCTTGCTCTGATACCAAATCAACGAGGATGTTACGCTCCGATCCCCACGGGCACGTGTCATCCCGCCACGGTCGTTAAGAATGCAACATCCCAGGATTTGTCGCCGACCTAAACTAACAAACTAAAGAGCAGCACACGCGGAAGCAATATCGAACTCTCCATACAACAAATAATTAAATGGGTAGTAAGGAGACAACGGAAACACATCAACAAAGCACTTTTATAAACACATCATTAAATACAAATGTATAATTACAAGCCTTACTAGAGGCCACTATACAAGAACCACGCACCATAAAAAGAATCAGTGGTTGGTTAGCCTAGCTTCTCTACCAAAAGGAACACTCAAAAGACAGGGTAACTAGGCCTATCACAAGTCTATGCGGTACCATGGCGGCATCTCCGGATCCACTGGTCCATATCCATGGATATCCCAAAACGTCTAGGAGGATCATTCAGGTTCATGGTCGGGGCTCTGAAAGGTTTTAGGATACAACAATGAGAATAAATCTCAATAAGTCACTACCTAAGCCTTGCTTAGGCTAACACGTACGGCAGGACAGTTCAGAGCATGCAATTTAATCAATCAACGTGCCACATCAAACACAAGTGTCCTTACCTCGCCTTGGCACATGCACACACCCTGCACATTAGCAAACCGCCACATCATGGCAACCATTCATCAAAACATAATAGCTCAAATTGAGGAAAGTACATGCATAGCACACTCAATAATCCAGACATGCCCAATATTATCTCAAACATAGCATTCCATAGTGCAGATCACACTCACGAAGTCTAGATTATTAATGGCTGAACCCGCGTAAAAACGCATCAGGTTGCTGAGGTCCCCTGAACCCGCGTAAAATGCATCAGGTTGTCGGGCTTTCGGCATAACCGGGTATCGTCCCACTACGTCGGCGACGGCGTCGTCCCTTGTCACACGCATCAAGACGGCATTCCATGAGGAGCATCAATCCAACCTCCACCATGATTGGTATCCAATCACCCGCTTGGCATCCGATAAATCGGGCATTGTCTCGCGTAAAACGCATCGAGACAGGTCACAACCCCGCGTAAAATGCCTCAGGGTATTATGTGAGCATACGGGCATTTAATCACTCAACCAATTCTCATTTTAACCTCGCATAACACGCATCAGGCCCGTGGCACAACCCACGTAAAATACATCAGGCTGGCAGTCTTCCGGCTTAATCGGGCATTGTCTTGCGTAACACATCTCAGGACGGGTTCAATCCCCACGTAAAGACGCATTAAGGCTTAAGTGATCACACGTATACTCCGTCACATAATATATTATCTTTTCCCTGCATAAAGATGCATCAGGACACTTAGGTGATCACACACACCACATGACCCATTCAATTCCATGTCATTCACGTGCTCGAACATCACTCAAATGTGCTCAATCACCAGCAATGCAAATTAGTTTACACGCCCACCAAATTAGCCACGGTTCCACCAATTAAAGCCGTGCACACACATTCACAATCAGTCACTCCCTCACATGAAACAACCACATCGAAAGGTTCCCGAGAGAGAGAAACCAAATTTGCATAGAATCGGGCTTAAAATTAGCAATTGCACAGTAACCGAAACCCTTTCGAAATAAATAGTAATTCAACTCTAAAAATTATGAATTTTGGATATGTCATTGGAAACATCTTGATAAACATTTTTCATGAGGGACATAAATTCCAATTCTAATTGTAAATAGCTATTTTCATCACCCAAAATCAGTTTAAAAATTAGCCTGCGAGGGCATATGGTTTGGCCTTCAAATCCATTTCAATCAGTACCAAAATCTCATTGGAAAACCTTGAAATTTTTATATGTCATAAAAACAAGTGTCCTTGACAAATTTCATGAGGAAGTTTATTGAAATGAGGTCTAGAAAATTTTATAAAAATTCAGAAAGACACGCTAGTATAGTGAACAGTAATTCCGGCAGAGTGGTAACGATTCGAAAATGGACTCCATAATACCCCAAAACGATCTCCGAAAATTCCAGGTTTAATATATGAAATAATTAAAGATGTTAGGGTCAACTTTCATGAAGAATACTTACTCAAATTCGGTCCATATTGATCTCCACAAAAATAGCAAAACACAGACACATAGCAGCAACGAATTCGAGAATCAACTAACATGAACCATTCAACATTCAAGCTCATCTAACCACTAAACCAACTATCCACAGCCATGAATTAGCCCCTCATATGTCCATTAGTAATCCCTTAGCCTAGTTAAGGGTTAGGAAGCCACTTACTCAAAGCCTTAGCAAGCAAGACTAAGCAAGAAGGGCATCACAAGGTCGGTAGAACAATAGGAGCGAAGTAGAAGCAGAAGCTAGCGAAAGAAGAAGCAGCAGAAGCCAATGGACGCAGAAGCAAACACGCCAAGAAGAAGAGAAGAAGAAGAAAGGAAGGAGGAGGAGAGAGAGTGGGTGGGGTCGGTGGGGGGTCAGTAGGGGAAAGTTAGCTGACGTGGGGGGGTCAGCGGGGAAGGAGGAGGAAGAGAGAGAGAGAGAGAGGAAAGAGAGAAGAGAAAGTGGGGTCAATCATGATCCCACACAAATATCTTCCAAATTTTCTCTTTTCCTTTGTAATTTTATCCAAATTTTGTCCCCCAAATTACTACTTTGTCCTCGGCCTGGGTGCCGAATTACGGGTCGACTTGTTCTTATCTGGCCTTGATGGTTGGCCTTTCTCGGGCGCGAGGCCCAACGGCTTTGCTCGGCTCACTTTCGTTTTTCATGTCAAATTTCCGATTCTGTAATTCTTTTTCCGAGATTGAAATTTTTTGCAAAAAACTCATAAAATTATGAGGCGACATCTTATGGTTCGGGTGTGAAACCCTTGAGCATTTGAGACTCAAAATCGAATCATACTTTGTAGCCGAAATCGATCAATCGCAGCTATAGTACATCTCGAACTAACGGGTGGCTATTAGAAATAAATTCTTTGATAACCTTTCCCCTTTCGTTAGTATTTCCTGAGTGATAAGGTTAGGACGAGAATTAACTAATAGAGCGTTGACAAAATTGCCATTTCATAAATTATCAAATTAGGTCGAATTTTCAGGATATCACAGTTACACAATTTCTCATAAATAATATTTCAATCTCACAAATTTATTGACACAAATTCTTATCACAAGATTTTTATTGGCTATAACACACTTGGATATCTTCAGGGTATAATTCACAAGTAGAAGCTCCTCTTTGATGCTTTTCACAAATAACATCCCATTCTTATATATAGGCAATAATTGGATCCAAAATGAGAAACCTTTTCCAACTAAGAAACCATTCACCTAGGAAACTTATTCAAAACAGGAAACCCACTTAAATTAGGAAACTTCCTTTTTGGGCTCAAAATCGAGACATAATTTTAACAATCTCCACCTTGGCTCTATATTTGAGCCAAGTTACAATCGTTTTGTCAAAACTTCACTACTACTCTCCCACAGCCTCAATGGGCTCAACCGCCACAAATGTTTTTCAAGTCTAGTCCTTGCTTGAACTTCGCTAAAACTGTGGACCTCATCAAAACACCAACTTCACCTACACCTTCAATTACTCCACAAGAATTTTTCGACACAACCTCCTCAACCGCCAATAAAGCAAAACCATCATTGCATCTATATTTGTTAGGAGATTAAATATGCACCTTGTCAATATTCATAGTTACAACAGCTATTGGCTTTATAGGCTCCACCTCACTACAAGCATCATCCGTGTCAATTATCATGCTAGTATCTGCTACCTCAAGAGTTTCTCATTGTAACTTCACCTCAATCTGAACACTGTCCAGATCCGTATGAACACTATTATTAACACTCATATCCAAAAGTACCGGAGACTCGTCAAATGTAATTTCTCTGTCGAATACAGGTGAATTTAATTCCAGGCACCATAACTTATAGCCTCGATCATCTTGTGTATAACCTAGGAACTTGCACTTTCTTACCCTTCAATTGAGCTTACCATTACTAACTTGAACATAACACTGGCAACAAAATATTTTAAGAGCAGAATAATTAGCAACGTTACATGACCACATTTCTTTGGGAGTCTAACATCCAATTGCAGTCGATAGGGATCTATTCACTAGGTAGCTAGCTGTACTAAGCACATCTGTCGGGAATCTGCTAGCCATACCGACACTTTAGATCATCTTATAGGCCATCTCTAGTAATGTTTTTCTCATCAACTTTGTAACCTATTGTGGTTCATTGACACTAGTGCAGTTTCTCATTATGCTATCGTTCATGCAGAGTTTGCTTAACAACTCTGAGAAAAACTCTATGCTATTGTCAATTTGCACATGCTTGATCATCTTACCAGTCTTCTTTTTTATCAAACCTTTCAACTACATAATTCTGACAGTAGCATCAAACTTGTACTTAAGAACAAACACTCACGTTTTCCTCGAATAGTCATCCACAACTGCTAACATAAATCTGGCATCTTTCTTGAAGGAAACTGCGACAACTTGTGAACATCCAAGTGAATTAATTATGTAATATCAGTGGTTTCTCTAACAGCCGTACTAAACTACATTTTTCGCCATTGATTAAATCATAGCACATGCATACATTCATTTCATTATCAACATAACCACACAATAGGTTCCTTTTCACTTAGAACCTTCAGGTTTTTCTTGCTAATATGCATATGCCACATTTTAGACTCTCAACCAAATGCATCTGACGTCTCCGTGGCGAATTCCGTTACCGTCTCACCTTGAAGCTCATATAGGTCATTGTGCTTGATTCCTTTCATTATAACTAAGGCACCTTGAACAACATTCCAAAATACACCGACACCCAGTTGTATCTACGACACTCAAGGAAATCAAGTTCTTCAGTTTTGGAACATGCTTCACTCCAGTTAATGTCCTCGTGACACCATCATGCATTCTGATTTTAATATAACCAATACCCACAACATCACACTCAGCATTATTCCCCAACTGCACTTTACTACTATCAATGCATTGATATGTAGCAAACTAGTTTTTGTTTGGTGAAGCGTGAAACAAACAACTAGAATCCATAATCCATCCATCAATTGATGAATAATTAGTGATAGACAAGACAAAAATCAGCACTATTCAAATTACTATAAGCTATAGCTGCAACGTCATCCACAATTACAACTCTAATTTCCTTACCCTTATTGTTTTTCAGCTTAAAGCAATCCCTTTTAAGACGCCCCTTCTTGCCACAACTCCAACAAACAACACCACCGGTCCTAGATTGACTTCATCTATTCAAGCTTATACCACTTCTATTAGCGCGTGTACTAATTCTCCCTCTATTTTCACCTACTAAAGCAGTAGATACATGTTCACCATATTCTCTTCTATAGATGTCCTCACTCAGAATTAAATTTCGAAAACTATCAAACGTCAAGCTTGTTAACTCAGAGGAATTACTAATAGCAATAATAATAATATTCCAATTATTAGGCAATGAGGATAATAGAATCAAAGCACATACCTTATCTTCAAAGTCAATATCAACTGAACTCAATGGATTAATGATTACATTGAATTCATTGATATGATCAGTAATTGACGCACCTCTACTTATTTTCAAATTAAATAGACGTCGCATCAAATAGACTTTGTTGATCGCATAGGGCTTCTTGTACATGTCTGACATGGCTTCCATCAAATCCGCAATAGTTGTCTCTTTCACAATGTTAAAGGCGATGTTACGAGCCAACGTTAGTCGAATAACACCTAAAGCTCGTTTATCCAGCAATTTCTAGTCAACTTGCTTCATCGTCGATGGCTTCTCTCTATATAGGGGCAAGTGTAATATTCTTTCATATAGATAATCCTCGATTTGCATCTTCTAGGAACCGAAGTCCTTCTCATCAAATCTGTTGATTTTCACTTTTCCTTCTTTTGTGGCCATCAATTCACTTCAACTCAGCCAAACCTAGCTCCAATACCAATTGTTGCGGAAGTAAGCAATTGAACAAAAAATTTGACAGAATAAGAAAATAAATCAGATACCAAATTACATGGTTCAGTTGTAATGATTTATGTCAACAGGGAGAGCAATAAAGAATTCCACTATAGATCAAGTGATATAACGGAGACTACAATTACAATCGAGTCACTTAAATACTCTCAGCATTTCCAAACACCCAATAATACCCAATAACGTACACAGTGTTTATCTCCACAATTCTTCACGAAATAATCTCTTAATCTCACAAAGGAATTGACACAAATTCTTACCACAAGAATTCAATCGGCTACAACACACTCGGATATCTTCAGGGTGTAATTCACAAGCAGAAATTCCTCTTTGATGCTTTTCACAAATAACATCCCATTCTTATATACATGCAATAATTGGATTCAAAATAGGAAACCTTCTTTTAGGAAACCTTGTCCAACTAGGAAATCTATTCAAAATAGAAAACCTACTTGAATTAGAAAACTTTCCTTTATGGTTTCAAAATCGAGACATGACTTAAAAAATGTGAATGTGAAACTTTAGATTGGTGATTCAACCAAACCATCACATATTAATTCAGGTTTTTGGAGATCGAGAATATATAAGAGAATCGAGCCTATGGCTTTTGCCTTACAAATCAAATCTGAAAAAAAAAGAGTAAGAATGAGTTGTTTACTCATTTCCGGTCTGATTTCCAATCCCTTGTTTGGTGTATAATAGATACTAGTCACTTGCCCATGTGGGTTTAAAATAATTTTAGCAAATTAAATTTGCTTAAAATTATGGATAACTTTTTCTATGTTCAGAAATATGCGAAGTTGTGAAGAAAATAAAGATCTTCATATAGGGTTAGTCCATCTCATAACTTTTTGGTAAAGTTAATCGAAGCAATTAAAATTTTAGGACTCGATTGCACTTTTTGTTAATAGTTTGAGACCTTAATTAAACCAATTGAAAGATCGACAACTCAATTTTATTCTTTATATAAGGTTTAGGACTAATGGTGAAAATTTCTTCATATTAATATCGGAGGTCCGCCCGCCACTTCTTGAGCGGAGCATTTTCTAGTGGAGCCTAGCTTGCTGTACGTGATTGGGGTAGTTTAATTGTGACCGCAAAGATTAGGCGAAATGAAAAATTCGAAAACCTCATGATATTAATTGAAAAAAAAGGAGTAGTGTCACCCAATATTGGGTAGAGATGGAACGATAATTCCATTCTCTATTCTATAAAATGATAACTGAGGCATCAGTTGCTCGCTTGGCTAGGGTCTAATAGTAAAAAATTGAGTCAATCAATCAATTTATTGCTACATTTAAGAAGACTAAAAACGGATACCTCACTTCACTCTCAGAGAAAGAGTTCACAAATTTGGCTTTCAATGGGTTAAAGTTCAACATTAAAGAAATATTCAAAAGCTGAAATTTTCCTGATTTATTTTAATTGGCAAAGAAAGTGTCTTAAATATGAACAACTACTTAAAGAAAGATATAAGGGGCTGCATGAAGATTTTACACAAAATGTGGTTTTAATAGAAAAATATGAATGAACGGATGAATTTGACCAAGATGAAAATGTGGAAATAGCTGTGGCAAAAGTGGTGCTCAATAGGTCTTATGTTTTTCCAACCTTACAGCTTGCCAAAATAAAAGAAACAATAATTGTTAGGGCTAAAAACATTCAAGTTTACTTGTTTGATATTAAATATCCATCTAAATCTTCAACTTACTTTTGAACGATGGCCTAATTACATTAGCTGAAGGCTAAGTAATTTCAAGGAAACAAGATTTAGTAAATAAAAAATAGGGATAACAGAACAAGCTTTAGTTATTTTTTGTCCAACCCTTTTTAGCTACGTTGCTCCTCTTTTTATGGCCATATTCAATTCACCCATTGGAAGTTAAGAGCAGTTAGAAGTTATAGAGTCCTCTCGTCAAGAGCTAGATCGCCCGTAAAAACTTATCCTTCAGAAGATAACATGGTTTCCCAAAATGGAATTCGCTGATATCGTTACATTATTGTTCCTCTAACTGTTTAACTATCAAACTTGCTCTGACTCATTTTCGCTTCCCTTGCTGTCACGCCCCGAACCCCATCGAGCTTATGGCATCCCTCTTTGGTCGACTTAGTGCGACGTCCCAGGAAATGCCGTTGACCCCAAACCAGCATATCAGAGATAAAGCACTAGCGAAAGCCACAATCACCCGGACAATATATAACTAGGGGGTAAAAGGGAGAATATACAACCATTACTGATTCAAACTTATACAATATCTACCATTTACAATCCACATAATATATATGTACACCGAGCTTCTAAACTTTACACCACCAACATAAAAAAGGATCAGTAGCCTGGATATACCCTAACTCTAAAAAATGGGACACTTTAAAAGGTTTACTCAACCCCTAAACTAGCCCCTACGCCCTCTAGACGGCGTCCATTCCGAGTCCGACTCCCCAAAACTCGAGTCTAAATCCCCTTGAGCCACCTGCTCCTCTAAGGGCTCGAAGTTTGCCTCGATCTCAATCGGGTTGTCCTCGTCACCCGATTCCAACGGAACCTCAATGCGCTCCTCCTCTTCAGACTCCTCTTTTGCCTCTTCCTCGGGCTCATCCTCTGGTTCTTCCTCTAGATTTTCTGCTGGTTCTTCCTCTGGTGCCTCCTCAGACTCTCCTTTGGGCTCTTCTTCTTTTGGTTCTTCTTCTTCAGGTTCCTCCTCTGGCACTGCCTCTAGATCCACATCCATCGGATCATACCCTGCTTGTGATTCCTCTGGCTCCAGATCAAGTTTAGCTATTAAAGGTTCGGGTGTTGTAGGTGCAGGCTAATGTCCAGACTGTGCTAGGCTAGTCTCTAGACTAGTCATTTCACCATCAGGAGGGGGTATGGCCGACGGATCCCAATCTCCCACTCTGTCAAACGGGACATCAAAGCCTCTAATAGGGCCAAACTCGTCCAGCCCATCCCGAAAACACCAAGCCATGTAAGCATGGGCCTGCCAAAGGGGTTGCCTTATGTCTACCCAGACTACGATAGTATGCTTGATCCAGGTCATATTCTCATCTATCGGATATTCTACCACATTATGGTCGGTGTGCATCAGAATACCAAAATGCTGAGGCGACGATGGTAGAAGATTCATGATTTAGGCCGGGATTTTGAAATTGTTTGGTTAAACAACCATGAGACACGTTTCAGCAAGTAGATACCCTAAACTCCACCTAGGCTAACACGTATCTCTAGACAAGTCAAACACACTAATACTCAACAACCACATAACAAGCACATAATTGCACTTGCCTAGGCTTTCAATGCGTACAATCTGCACGCTAGCCACAATAACATAAATTTCAACCACATGCACATTCCAAATAAATTTCAATGCCCACAAACAAAGTCGAATGTATGTCATTTCCAAGCTCGGCATTTCACACACACTCATTCATGCACCATCATATCACTTTCATTCGACTTGTCAACGACCCGCGTTACAATACACGCCTCAGGTTCACTGTCAATCTATGGTCCACATGCGACTGTCTCAATTTCACAACACTTCTTAGCCCGCGTTACAGTATACGCCTCAGGCAATGTCTCTTGCCCGCGTTACAGTACACGCCTCAGGCTCAACATCCACCACCTACGGCGCAACCCACATTGAAGTACATGTCTCAGGTTGGTAGTCTTTCGGTAATATCAGGCATCATCCCGCGTTAAAGTACATGCCTCAAGACGGCACAATTTCCCGCGTTACAGTACATGCCTCAGGGACTTTCGTGACCACACGCACGACATATCACATAACTTTCTCACCCATCCACACGCTCAAACCTCATGCGAACATGCTCAATTATCACACAAACATGGCCAATTTCCAGCCAATTCAATCCAGCCCATACACGCATATAATGGGGCCACATTTCAAACAATTATTCCACAATTCAACGAACACACAAGGTCGCCAATGGACCCGTAATCATAGCCACAATTATGGGCATAAATTCAATATTTCCATGTCTATTTCCAGCCATAACAATCACCACAAACCAGCCAATCCAATTCAATTCACACGTGCACAATTAACTCGAGTTTTTGGATTTTATGCCGAATTTCACCATTCACAGGCATCGTACTCCTTCCGACAACCCCTAAACCAACACGTACTATATCTTAATCACCAATATGCACTAATTCAGCCATAGAATGAACAGTAATTCGGCCACCATAGAAAATCACCATAATGGCACATTTAGGCCCTTTTTCACGCAATAAGCCACAATAATCACCAGGAATCATTCCGATTACCTAACCAATCAATTCTAACCTCAATTCCACCTCAAAAACTATCACAATTCCATATAAACCACTCGGCCAAATCAGTCCAACCATTAATCCACGATTAACCCCTAAAACTCGCTAAAACGGGCTCGAACTAACCCAAAAATAACCGTTATCCTAAGCGAGGGTTAGGATATCACTTACTTGTGATTCCTATGTGAAATTGAGGCCTCAAGGGTGGCTGGACAGAGAGCGAACAGCAGCGGCAGCGGCGACAAACAGTAAGGTTTACCGGCGACTCGCCGGCGGTCACAAGCGGCGGCGATTGGCTGTTGGCTTTCTTGGCTGAGCTCGGCTAAGATGGGGCCGGTGAGGGTGTTTCGGTGAGGGGGAAAAACAGGGGAGAGAGGGGGGAATGGTGAGGCAGTGGTGGCGAGGGTGAGGCTGTGACTTCACGGGCGGACGGCGATGATCCGGCTCGGCGGGGAAAGCGGCGGCGATGGCTGGCTGAGCCAGCTGGCCACGGTCACGGCGGGGTGGGGGAGGCTCGGCCGAGAGGGGGAGTGAGGGAGAGAGATGGCCGAGAGAGAGGAAATGAGGGGGACAGAGAGAAAAATGGAAAGAAATAGGCTAAATAGCCAATTATTGATGTCTAATACCCTTGCCAAATGACCATCCTACCTCCTCTCTATTCCCAAATCGACAGCCACGATTTGATCTTATCCTAAGATCGACGGCCTAGATTAATCCTTACCAAAAAAATCTAGGGACAAAATTGGAATTTCACAAAATTCCAAGTGCAAAATTATCCAAAAATTTTCATCTCTAAAGTAGGTGTGAAATGACCAAAATGCCCCTCTACCATTATACTTGGCCTTAACAAAATCCCATGGGTAAAACGGTCATTTTCCATTTCTCGCCGAAATTCGAATTTTCTAAAGAATCCGGACAAATCTGAGGCTGATCGAGCTAATGACAACATT
This sequence comes from Syzygium malaccense, assembly GCA_031216405.1. Classification (NCBI taxonomy): domain Eukaryota; kingdom Viridiplantae; phylum Streptophyta; class Magnoliopsida; order Myrtales; family Myrtaceae; genus Syzygium; species Syzygium malaccense. Next base: position 19,810,873 of record CM062254.1, read on the forward strand.
GTCCAATTATCCTGTCGTGACCTTCATAATTTTCAATGCCCAAACTTGGTCTCTAATTAACGATTAAATTTAATTAACGTAACTTGAGCGTTTCTCAAACTATCAGGTGGCTTTTAGGGAAATTCGCACATTCGACCTGTGGCCAATACTGAATCAGGCCACGTTTAAGTTCACTCGGGTCGTGACGACCTTGGTGGTCACTTAATCGCGAGGATCGATCGCTAGTTCTGATGGGCACAATCGTTTGGTATAGGTTTGGGGGTCATTCGTCAATTCATTTCGTGGTCAAGCGGAATCATCCGCAATCCACTCGTATGACAGCAGTGAACTGATCCCTAACTATCCTTGGATCGGCCTACAATGGCTTAAAATGTCACCTCGACAATTTTTATGGTCGAAAGTCGGTTCACGATAGAGTTCTTCGATCGCGCGAATTTAAATCCCTAATTAGCCATTCTCTATTGGCTAGTATCCCAGGAGTGATCAGTTTCGGGTGAGATCTAACTACAAGCATGTTCATAAAATCATCTATTTCATAAATCCCAAGTGGATCAGATTTCAGAATGTCACACTTGCTATGGACTCTTATTTTGTCAATGGCTATATTCTACCAATCAACGATCATCTGTAGATGCACTTGTTCATTAGCACATTCCAAGACTTGATATTAGCATGATTGAATGCACTTTATCACTTGACATTGGCATGTGCTCCTTTCCACCGGTCTTCTGGTGCTGCTTATGGTCAAACTGCGTGGAACGACTTGCAATTAATCATTCAATAATCCTTCGAGCATCTCAGCTTGCAAAGTCTATATAGATCGATGGTGATTCCATGTCCTTATGAATACTTTGTCATATATGACTTGTTCTCTTTCTATTAAGATCCTCATCCTTGTAATTCGTCCTTGTTGATCTCATAAAGTCCATTGATATCATCATAGTCTTTGTGAAGTCTTACCACGCCATTACGATGAATATATGCACTTATCATAAAGATATTAAATCAAAAATAATTTTGGAATCATCAAAATTCTATAAGAATATTTTCCCCACAAAATACTGCTATATATGGTTTGTCCTTTCCAAACCTATGCACTAGTGCTTAGGATCTAAGAAGAGGTGTTAGGTTTGCAGCTGATATTGTCGCCGCGACACATGCGCTGAACCGGTCAAACAGAAGCATTCGATTAGGCTTTTAGAAAGGCTTGCAAAAGCCAAGTAAGCAAGCAAGGTCGTTCTTTCTTAGGGAAACGAAAAAATAGAAAGAAAAGATGGATCTCATCTCAACTGTCGATCATATTGTTGTGATCAATATATTAGTTAGATGGGGTGAATCGGTGATTTTAAGAAACTTGACTAACTCTTGTGATATTATAAACATTAAGTTGAACAAATAAGCAAAATAACTTGATGTGAACAAGAACAAATTAACATAAACAGCAACATATGATAATATCAAGTGCAATGCGCTTCTATAAGATAGTTATACAAATAAGTAGAGAGATTGAAAATGATTCACACAGAGCTTTGTAGTAGTTCCACTTGTTATAAGCCTACGTCTACTCTCCTAGATTAACAATCTACCGATTGGATTTCATTAGTAATCTCTTGAGTAGTTATTGTAGTATGTGCCGCTTATACTTAAAACGTTTCTCCCTGAAGCTGGTCCTGGTTACACTCTAACGGATAGATCACAGTATTACACACCTAAGCCCAAACTTTAACACTGGTAAACTTTTCAATAGATTACACTTTCAATACTCTCATAAAAATAGTATAAAGATGTGAAGCTTTCTTTATCTATTGGATGAGTATTGCTCGTCTCTTTTAGGCTTCTTAATTTCTTGAGCTCTGTTGATCTCCTTTTATATTCCTCCATATCCAATCTTTTTGTTGGACAATCTTCATGAGGATCAATCTCTAAGCTACCCATCGAACAATTGTTGAGCAAATCAATTTAGCTATTGAAATCAATCAGTATGAGTTTCTGAAGATTTGATCGCAGTAAAATCTTTCAATTTCTATAAATAGTGTAGCTTGAACTTTGGAAATAATTCTACCTTATGGATTATTGACAATCAATAAAGATCTTACGCGTAATTAAGACCTTCCACATAATTAGTTTAGATCTTTCCACAAAATCGATGATCAATCAACATCTTCATTTAAGAATCCCGGTTAGATATCTAACTCTTATAAGTGTTTAGTTGATATAAAGCATCATGGGATATTTTAATCCAGATTGCATAAGCATGTGATAAGCTATCGTGCATAGGTTATATAAGGGCTTCGCTTGTACTTGTATTTACCAGTTATATCAAGTTTCTCGGTAATAATGTATTGCCTTCCATTTGTTAGGGCTAACAATACAACCTAGATGGGATGAATAGGTTGTTTCAAGATCTTTAACAACTTTTGCGGAAAACAGTAGGTACATAGTAAATATTAGGTTAAGATGATGTTTCAGAAACCGTGAGCTGATTATGTGCTTAAGTGATTGAATCAAATGAAAACATCAACACACAATGATATATAGTAGTTTGGTTTTATCCACAAGCCTATGTCCACTCTCACCACTAACAGTCATAAGTTGAACTAGAATACACTTGTTATTGCTAACCAAGTTACAACCAGCATACACAAAATCCTTTAGGAAGACAGATCACACTATTAGGATTTAGGTGCTGTTATTACTCAGTACACTTGATCTTTTAGTACAATTACAAGTAGCGAAGATCACAGACGGATAAGAGCTTTTTGCTAAGAACACAGCTCGTAGAAAATTTCTAAATTTATGTATTGTACACCTACAACATCTTGGCATAAAAAATCTTCTCTTTTATAGGCATTGTAACATCCTGAATTTCGACCCAATCCCGAGATCAATGAAATTGATATTATTCTCATTTAATTTTAGTAAGTCTCGCCCGAAATTAATCACTCACGGGATAATAACTAAAAGGGAATGACTAATTGGGAAAACAGTACGTGGACTAGGAACCCGATCGTGAATTGTGCACCGATTTCGAGAAACGGTGAGGAAATATTTTGGGCCAATGTGGGCCGATCCTAAAAAGGTGACGGATTTAGTTTGGCCAATGACGTACGATCGGATCGCGGGTGATTCCGCATGATCGAGACTACGCATGGCGGACAAATCCCGAACTTAAACCGAATGATCGCGACCTCCGAAACTAGCGATAATTCCTCGCGTTCTCCCGATAATCGAGATCGTCAAGACTTGAGTAACCCTAGGTTGATACGCGTAACCCCTAAACAGCCGCCCGTTAGTGAGAGACCCTAAAATTTTAAATTGAGCAATTTTGATCGCGAAATTGAATCTGAATTTGGATGTTGAATTTCGTGGACCTACACGACTATTTTACGAGAACGACGTCATTTTAGTGTGGCCAACTATATTTGGGATTGGTACGGTCAAAAAATGGAAATTCGGTCCGAAATCGGAAAATGATGATTTTGCCCCTAGGCTATATTTTGGTATTCCGAATTTTAAGAATTTTTGGAGATTAATTTTAGGGATTAAATCTTGGATAATTATCAGCCAATAATGCAGAAAATCTTGGACCAAAATGCCCCTCCATTATTGGACTTAGGATTAATCTTGGCCAAGTAAGTGAAGGGCAAAGTGGGAATTGAGAAAAGTTGGTCAAACCCTTTTTAGACTAATAATTCTCTCTCTCTCTCCCTCATTTCTCACCCTCTCCTCCGGTCAGCCTCCTCCCCTATGCCAATCTCCTCCTCTCCCTCTCTCGGCCGCGCGTGAGCTACAGCCCACCGGAGTGTCGCCGCTGTGCCGCTCGTCCGTCCGCCCGCCTAACTGCCGATCGCCACCTCATCCGACCATCCCATCCTCACTCTCATCCCGTTCCCTCTTCGTCCAGAACCACCGCCTCCCCCTTAGCCGTTTGAGCCGTTGGTCACTGCCGTCGTTCATCGCCGCTGAGGAGGCCGCCATCTGTCGCCGTGAGCCATCTTGGACAGCCCATTCCCCCACCGGTTTAGCCACATCTTGGAGCCTAGAATTAGGTGAGTATTTACCCCTAAACCCTAATTAGGCCACTAAGCATTCCTAGATGGGATTAAGTTGATTTAAGGGTTAATTATGGTGTGTTTAGGCTTGATTAAAGGCTGGTGATTAGCGGTTGGTCTTGTGGTGAATTTGGTAGTTAAATGAGTCGAAATGGAGGTGGATTAATGCCCTAGGAAGGGTTGATTTGCGGCTGTTCCCGTAGAATTGAATGGGACTAAGTTCGGACAATTTGGGTTTTTATCGTGAACTTTCGAGCATGTCTTGTGGTGTCCTATTGATGGCTGATTTGTGTTGATCTAGATGTCAATTTCATGATGCCATGTCATGTGCTTATAGTGGCCGAGTATGAGGTGACATGGCGGGCCTCGAATGCGCGAACTTGTGTTGTGCTAATTGCATGAATTATGTGTCAATTGTGTGCCAGGTTTGAACCGGACTCAATTGATTAATTGGGCATGTTGTTGTAGTACGTTGGGCATGCTAAAGTGTTAATTGGGCACATTGTGATTAAATTGAGCATGTTGAGATGCACGCGAATTGGCATAAATTATTGATGTGCCTAAGTGAATTGTGAGTGCCCATTTGTGTGGGGGTGCCGAATGGTATTAAATTGGCTAAGTGAGCATGTTAATGCGGATTGATTGGGCAAGTTAGCTGTGGCATTAATTGAGCCTAACTTGGCATAGAATGATTGCGTGCCTATAATGAAATTAGATGCTCGTTGTACATTGTATTATTGCCTGGGTGTGGGACTGCATGGCCACGCATTTCGCATGCTGTGCATTGGCTTAAAATGAGAATTATGCGAGTATGCATGCCTGACATGAGTATGTGATCGCCTAATTACCCTGATGTCTATTACGTGGGGTTCAAATAAAATTGGTTGTGTGCATGTGTGATCACATTAAGTCCTGATGCGTTTTAAGCGGGACGATGCCTAGTTCTACCGGAAGATGGCCAGCCTGATGCGTTTTACATGGGTTTGATCCGTATATGGAGATCGGTGTTATGCCTGAAGCATTTTGATGTGGGCTAGAGACACCGAGCCTGATATGTTTTACGCTGGCCATGAAGTGTTGATATTGATTGGTAGACCTGATGCAGTTTACGCGGGTCGGTCTCTAATTGAAAAATGAGTAATGTGCCAGTGTGTATGACTGAGCCGGATCATGAGCATGGCATATATGTGCAAGAGTGTGTTGGCAGTTGTGCGTACCGGTGATTTATGCGTAAGGCAGGCACTAATGAGTATGAGCATGCGTATGGCGTACGTATAATTGAGTGTGAGTGCATATGTGCCATGAGTATTATTATGAACTGCCTAACCTATAGGGTTAATTGTGTGCTCGATCTGGGCCGAGGGCCTAGGTCAATTGTTGTGGCTTTGGTTGTTGTACGATTGTTGTGTTTTATTGCCTGTCAGGAGGTGCATGTTAGCCTAGTTTAGGTTTAAGGGGTTTTACTCGCTGAGATTCGTCTCATTATTGTTAAAACCCAATATTTCAGACCCCCAACCTTGAAGATGTCCGAGGTTCCAGTGCGTTTTGGGATCTCTCACTAGATAGAGACTTCGCATACCGAGCACCCCGTAGGGAACATGGATAGATATATTAGATATCATACTTTAGTATGGATTGACGTGGGGGAAATATACTACCAGACCCACGAGCACTTAGCGTGGTGTTTTAGAGATCTTTCCGGAGAGTATGGACCTCTTCGGACTTTTGATATCCCGTTCAATGGGCTGGGCGAGATGGACCTAGAGTGTGTCAACTGAGACTTGGTGAGCCCTGATGCTACGGCTGAGGGAAGTTCGAGTTTTGACGCCGGACCTGTTGTTTGGGAGGCAGATGAGCCAGTTTCGATGGATGAGGAGCCAGATTTTATGGAGCAGGACCCCGAGCTGGAGGGTAAGCTTGAGGAGATGGACGCTGAGGAGGAGCCAGCCGAGGTCGAGTCTGAGTCCGAGCTAGATTCCTTAGACTCCGAGGTAGAGATGTCTGATAGTTCTTCATCTTCCGAGTCTTCGGGATCCGATCCGGACTGGATCCCTTAGGGTTAGCCTTAGCTTCAGATAGGTCGGGCCAGTTCCTTTTTGATCGAAGCCCTACCTTAGATAGCAGTTTAACCACCCGGACTACTTACCCCTTTTTGTCAGTGGTGACCGTTGACTGCTTTTGTTTTTGGTGCTCACTATAAATGGATATTGTATATGCTTCCCTGGTTAATACAAGTGCATATTTGTTATTCCGTTGTTTGATGGTTGTGCTATCCTTGGTCTCGTATTATTTTATTTGTACGGGTGTTTAGTTTGCTTTTGCATGTGTCTCGATCTCTGTTTAGGTTTGGGTCAGCGATATTTCCTGGGATATCGCACTAACTTTGACCTGTGGTGGGATGCTCGCGCGCCGTGGGGTTCGAGGCGTGACATCCCCCGTTTGAATTGGTATCAGAGTAAGGTCAGCTCAGTCCAATTAGGTCGAAGCCGGGAGTGATAAGGAGCGATGACCTTGGGTAGCCAGTAGGGAGACCTTGTGTGCTAAGTGTACATCCTGACTGCTTGTATTTTGATTGAGTACATATGTGAATTGACCTGTAAAGTGCAGGTGCGGTAGAACCTGAGGTAAGTACGTAAATTCCTTTGGGTGAAGTCTTGTGCCGTTTGTGCTTAGCCGCATGCTGAGTGATTGAATGCCGTTATGCTAATTCCTTATCTGGGACCTTAGACCGGTTTAGCTTGGTTTAGGTCTCTAATTCTTGAATAGAATTAGCAGGTAGGTAGGTAGTAAGGACTGCAAGGATGAGGAGAAGAGGAAAGGAACCCTAAGGGTAGCCTAGTGCAGGAGGCCAAGAGGCTAGAGATCCAAGAATGGAAGAGGTTATTCAGACCCTGCATGAGATAGGGAATCTTATGGGTAGGTTGGCTCAGGAATGGGCCATCACCATTGCCCAGGTTGCTGAGGCTGCAGTAGCTGCAGCTATGAATAGAAACAACGCAAATCAAGGGCAAGCTCATATGGCAATAAATAGACAAATGCATCGATTGGTAGAGCAGCTCCTGAAGTTGAAATCGCCTAAGTTTAATGGTAAGGGTGACCCCGAGGCTGCACCGCGATGGGTGGAAGAGTTAGAGAAAGCCTTTGAAGTATTGGGGTGCATCGAGACTGAGAAAGTAGCATTAGCGGTATATCAGTTGCAAGACAATGCGAACGATTGGTGGAAGACCACCTGGGACAGAGTGTTCCCAGAAGGTATCGCCCAGACTTGGGCAGCGTTTACCGAGAGCTTTTATGGAAAGTACTTCTCAGAGAGTGCCCAAGAAAGGAAACTAGCTTAGTTTATGTGACTTCACCAAGGGCAGATGACAGTGGACCGGTATGAAGCAGAATTCGCAAGACTGTCAAAGTTTGCACCCAGGATGGTGGAAAATCCTTAGGATAAAGTTTGGAGATTTTGGGATGGTCTGAAGCCGGATCTTTGAAGTGAGATGATTTCTTTGAACATAAGAGATTATGGGGAGATGTACGAATGTGCTCAAGCAAAAGAGCGAGATCAAGTGGAAAGGGCAGCCGCTTCTGGGTTGCGGTTCGCCCAGAATAGGGACAATCGCCATTTTGGGAAGAAGCCAATGGCGAGAAATAGGCGATTCGTCCCACCAGCCAGAAAGAACATTGGAAAGCCGAACCACCAACCGAGTCGATTTGGGGCTTATTTCAAACGTGGGAGTTTGGAGCACCAAATTAGAAATTATCCCTAGCAGTGCCCCTAAGAACCCTCAGTGCAACCGCAATAATCTCGGATAGGGAATCAAGCCAAGAATGCCCCACCAGTTAATCAGGGCAGACCGCCAGCGCAAGGACAAGTTTCTGCGATGGCACGCAGAGAGGCGGAGGACACGCCGAGCGTGGTCACATGTACGATTTCTCTGTGTGATCATGCTGCATATGCATTATCTGACCCGAGGGCGATCTACTCGTTTATTTCGGAGCAATTTGTTAGACTGGTTGGGATTGAGCCTGTTTTGCTTGAGACTATGTTGTGTGTGATGACCCCATTGAATGATAAAGTGTTAGTGTCGCTAAGGTGTCCTAACTGTAAAATAGTGATTGGGGGTAGAGAAGAAAGTATCAACTTGGCAGTATTGGCCATGTTCGACTTTGATGTGATAATTGGAATGGATTAGCTAGTAAGACAGAAGGCTATAATGGACTGTGGCAATAGGGTGATCCAGTTTAACCTGATTAGACACCTTAGATTTGAATTTCATGGAAACCGAGAAGGAACCTCGATCCCTTAGATTTCCTCGCTCGAGACGACTAAGTTGTTGGACGAAAGTTGTGAAGGTTATTTGGTTAATGTGGTGGATTCGACCGTGATAGAACCTAAATTGGAAGACATACCCGTGGTGTGCAATTTTCCCGAAGTTTTTCCTCAGGAATTGCCGGGTTTGCCATCAGAGCGAGAAATGGAATTTGTGATAGAATTAGCCGCAGAAACAGAACCGATTTCCAAGGCACCGTATCGAATGTCCTTATCAGAATTGAAGGAATTAAAAGTCCAGATGCAGGAATTATTGATTTCATCCGTCCTAGTGTGTCTCCATGGGGAGCGCCAGTCCTATTTGTAAGGAAGAAGGACGGGACATTGAGGTTGTGCATTGACTACCGGCAGTTGAACCAAGTGACGATTAAGAATAAATACCCACTGCCGAGGATTGATGACTTGTTTGACCAATTACAAGGAGCCTCAGTGTTCTCTAAGATTGACCTTCGGACGGGGTACCATCAGCTGAGAATCCGGAAGGAGAACATTCCTAAGACCGCTTTTAGAACGAGGTACGAGTACTATGAGTTTACAGTGATGCCCTTCGGATTGATCAATGGCCCTGCTACCTTCATGGACTTAATGAACAGCATGTTCAAGGAGTTCTTGGGCCGGTTCGTCATAGTATTCATCAACGATATATTGGTATATTCGGAGACCCCTAAGGAGCACGAGGTACATTTGACTGAAGTACTATGGACATAAAGAGAACATGCACTCTACGCCAAGTTCAGTAAGTGTGAGTTTTGGCTTAGCAGAGTAGCGTTCCTTTGACACATAATTTCAGGAGATGGAATTTTTGTGGACCCGATGAAGATTGAGGCTGTGACTAAGTGGCCAAGACAGACCTCAGTAACGGAGATCCGAAGTTTCTTAGGATTGGCTAGTTATTATCGATGTTTTGTAGAAGGGTTCTCGTCGATAGCCACGCCGTTGACGCGGTTACTTAAGAAGGAAACTAAGTTCGAATGGGATGATAAGTGCGAGAAAAGTTTTCAGGAATTGAAGCATAGACTAACAACCGCCCCGGTACTAACCATTCTATCCGAACCAGGAGGATTTAAGGTCAATAGTGACATGTCATTAAGAGGACTTAGATGTGTACTGATGCAGCACAGAATAATAGTTGCATATGCGTCGCGCCAGTTGAGGCCGCATGAGATGAATTATCTAATGCATGATTTAGAGTTGGCAGCGATCGTCTTCACCCTTGAGATCTGGAGGCATTATTTGTGTTGGGAAAAGTTCCAGATTTATACGGATCATCAAAGCCTCAAGTACCTATTTTCGCAGAAGGAATTAAATATGAGGCAGCGCCCATGGATGGAAGTTCTTAAGGATTATGATTGCAACATCCTGTATCACCCGGGGAAGGCGAATCGAGTAGCGGATGCGCTAAGTCGAAAGTCGAGTATGGCGCATACGATGGTCATGGAGTGGACCCTATTAGAAAGGCTCAGAGATTCAGAATTTAAGTTTGAGGTGAGCCAAATGTCTAACCTGATGGCTGCATTGAGAATCGAACCAAAGATCCAGGCCAAGGTTAAGGCACTATAGTCTACAGATCAAGAAATACAAAAGATTATTAGAATGGACGCCGTTATTAGAAAACCGGATTTCCAAGTGAGCGAGGACGGAATTTTAAAGTTCCGAGGACGATTATGTGTGCACGATAACTTGGAACTTAAGGAGGAGATTTTAAGGGAAGCATATCGCAGCAATTACAGTATCCACCTAGGCAGTATGAAGATGTACCAGAATCTACGGCAGCATTTTTGGTGGAATGGACTGAAGAAGGATGTGGCCAAACATGTGGTCAAGTGTTTGACATGCCAACAAGTGAAAGCACCGCACTATAAGCCTGGAGGGCTATTGCGACCATTGGAAATCCCTGAATGGAAATGTATCACGATGGATTTCGTTATGGGACTACCAAGGAGCTAGAGAGGACACGATTCCATTTGGGTGATAGTGGATCGACTGACTAAGTCAGCGTACTTCTTGACAGTGTGAAAGGATTTTGAGTTAGAAAGGTACGCAGAGTTATACATGCGATAGATTGTTAGATTGCATGGAGTACCGGTAAAGATCACATCGGACCATGATCCGAGATTTACGGTCGATTTTTGAAAAAGTCTGTAAACGGCCTTAGGAACGAAGTTGCAGTTCAGTACAGCCTATCATCCATAGACGGATGGCCAGTCTGAAAGGACGATCTAGACTTTGGAGGACATATTACGTGCCTGTGTACCGGACTTCCAGGATAAATAGGAAGAATAGTTAGACCTGGTGGAGTTCGCCTATAATAATAGTTATCAGCAGAGTATTCAAATAGCATCGTTTGAGGCCTTGTATGGTAGAGCGTGCAGGACGCCAGTGTGTTGGGATGAGGTCGGTGAACGAAATATCATAGGCCTAGAATTGGTACAGCAGACAGTTGAGGCTGTTGAGATTATTCGGGATAGACTAAGGACAACGCAGAGTCGCCAGAAAAGCTATGCCGATCGGAGATTAATCTTTGGAATTTCAGGTTGGAGACCATGTATTTCTCAAGGTGTCGCCTATGAAGGGATTGTCCAGATTTGGTAAGAAAAGCTAAGCCCGAGGTATGTAGGCCCATTTGAAATTCTAGAAAAGATCCGTGATATGGCTTATAGACTTGCCCTACCACCAAACTTGTCGCAAGTGCACAATGTATTTCACGTGCCAATGTTAAGAAAATATGAACCAGACCCGACCTACATTCTGAAGTACGAAGAAATAGAAGTAGACGACAGGGCGTCGTACGTAGAGAGGCCAGTAAAGATCGAGGACAAAAAGGATTGAGTGCTGCGGAATAAGACGATCCTGATGGTCAAAGTTGTATTGGAGCATCACAGAACGGAAGGTACCACCTGGGAAAGTGAAGAGGCCATGCGACGTCAACACCCCAAGTTATTGGAGTAGATGGGTTTAGATTGCAAATTTCGAGGACGAAATTTTTGTAAGGGGGGAAGAGTTGTAACATCCTGAATTTCGACCCAATCCTGGGATCAATGAAATTGATATTATTCTCATTTAATTTTAGTAAGTCTCGCTTCGAATTGATCACTCGCGGAATACTAACTAAAAGGGAATGGCTAATTGAGAAAACGGTACGTGGACCAGGGACTCGATCGTGAATTGGGCACTGATTTCGAGAAACGACGAGGAAATATTTTGGGCTAACGTGGGTCGATCCTAAGAAGGTGACGGATTTAGTTTGGCCAATGACGTACGATCGGATTGCGGGTGATTCTGCATGACTGAGAGTACGCGTGACGGACAAATCCCGAACTTAAACCGAACGATCGCGACCTCCGGAGCTAGCGATAATTCTTCACGTTCTCTCGGTAATCGAGACCGTCATGACTCGAGTAACCCTAGGTCGATACGTGTAATCTCAAAACAGCCGCCCGTTAGTGAGAGACCCTAAAATTTCAAATTGAGCAATTTTGATCGCAAAATTGAATCTGGACTTGGATGTTGAATTTTGTGGACGTACATGATTATTTTGCGAGGACGACGTCATTTTAATGTGGCCAACTATATTTGTGATCAGTACGGTCGAAAAATGGAAATTCGGCCTAAAATCGAAAAATGACGATTTTGCCCCTAGGCCATATTTTGGTATTCCGAATTTTAAGAATTTTTGGAGATTAATTCTAGGGATTAAATCTTGGATAATTATCAGCCCAATAATGCAGAAAATCTTGGACCAAAATGCCTCTCCATTATTGGACTTAGGATTAATCTTAGCCAAGTAAGTGAAGGGCAAAGTGGGAATTAAGAAAAGTTAGTCAAACCCCTTTTTAGACTAATAATTCTCTCTCTCTCTCTCTCCCTCATTCCTCACCCTCTCCTCCGGTCAGCCTCCTCCCCCACGCCAATCTCCTCCTCTCCCTCTCTCGGCCGTGCGTGAGCCGCCGCCCACCGGAGCGCTGCCGCCGTGCCGCTCGTCCGTCCACCCGCCTCACCACCGAACGCCACCTCATCCGACTATCCCATCCTCTCGTGTCCCGTTCCCTCTCCATCCAGCACCACCCCCTCCCCCTTCGTCGTTTGAGCCGTTGGTCACCGCCGAGGAGGCCGCCATCCGCCGCCGTGAACCGCCTTGGACCGCCCGTTCGCCTACCGGTTCAGCCACCTCTTGGAGCCTAGAATTAGGTGAGTATTTACCCCTAAATCCTAATTAGGCCACTAAGCATTTCTAGATGGGATTAAGTTGATTTAGGGATTAATTATGGTGTGTTTATGCTTGATTAAAGGCTAGTGATTAGCGGTTGGTCTTGTGGTGAATTTGGTAGTTAAATGAGTCGAAATGGAGGTGGATTAATGCCCTAGGAAGGGCTGATTTGTGGCTGTTCCCGTGGAATTGAATGGGACTAAGTTCGGACAATTTGGGGTTTTTATCGTGAACTTCCGAGCATGTCTTGTGGTGTTCTATTGATGGCTGATTTGTGTTGATCTAGATGTCAATTTCATGATGCCATGTCGTGTGCTTATAGTGGCCGAGTATGAGGTGACATGGCGGGCCTCGAATATGCGAACTTGTGTTGTGCTAATTGCATGAATTATGTGTCAATTGTGTGCCAGGTTCGAACTGGACTCAATTGATTAATTGGGCATGTTGTTGTAGTACGTTGGGCATGCTAAAGTGTTAATTGGGCACATTGTGATTAAATTGAGCATGTTGAGATGCACACGAATTGGCATAAATTATTGATGTGCCTAAGTGAATTGTGAGTGCCCATTTGTGTGGGGTGCCGAATGGTATTAAATTGGCTAAGTGAGCATGTTAATGCGGATTGATTGGGTAAGTTAGTCGTGGCATTAATTGAGCCTAACTTGGCATAGAATGATTGCGTGCCTATAATGAAATTGGATGCTCGTTGTACATTGTATTATTGCCCGGGTGTAGGACTGCATGGCCACGCATTTCGCATGCTATGCAATGGCTTGAAATGAGAATTATGCGAGTATGCATGCCTGACATGAGTATGTAATCACCTAATTGCCCTGATGCGTATTACAAGGGATTCAAATAAAATTGGTTGTGTGCATGTGTGATCACAATGAGTCCTGATGCGTTTTACACGGGACGATGCTCGGTTCTATCGGAAGACGGCTAGCCTAATGCGTTTTACACGAGTTTTGGTTCGTATATGGAGATCAATGTTGCACCTGATGCGTTTTGATGCGGGCTAGAGACACCGGGCCTGATGCGTTTTACTCGGGTCATGAAGTGTTGATATTGATTGGTAGACCTAATGCGTTTTATGCGGGTCGATCTCTAATTGAAAAATGAGCAATGTGCCAGTGTGTATGACTGAGCCGAATCATGAGCATGGCATATATGTGCAAGAGTGTGTTGGCAGTTGTGCGTACCAGTGATTTATGCGTAAGGAAGGCACTAATGAGCATGAGCATGCGTATGGCGTACATATGATTGAGTGTGATCGCATATGAGTATGTGCCGACGGAGACTTAGTGAGCCCCGATGCTACGACTGAGGATAGTTCGAGTTCTGATGCCAGACCTGCTATCTAGGAGGCGGATGAGCCGATTTTGATGGTTGAGGAGCCAGATTTTATGGAGCAGGACCCCGAGCTGGAGGGCAAGCTTGAGGAGATGGACGCTGAAGAGGAGCTAGCCGAGGCTGAGTCCGAGTTGGATTCCCTAAACTCCTAGGTGGAGATGTCTGATAGTTCTTCATCTTTCGAGTCTTCGGGATCCGACCTGAACTGGGTCCCTTAGGGTTAGCCTTAGCTTCATATAGGTCTGGCCAGTCCCTTTTTGATCAGAGCCCTACCTTAGATAGCAGTTTAATCACCCGGGTCACTTATCCCTTTTTGTCAGTGGTGGCCGTTGACCACTTTTGTTTTTGGTGCTCACTGTAAATGGATATTGTATATGCTTCCCTGGTTAATACAAGTGCATATTTGTTATTCCGTTATTTGATAGTTGTGCTATCCTTGGTCTGGTATTGTTTTATTTGTACGGGTGTTTAGTTTGCTTCCGCATGTGTCTCGATCTCTGTTTGGGTTTGGGTCGGTGACACTTCCTAAGATGTTGCACTAACTTCGACCTGTGGTGGGATGCTCGTGTGTCGTGGGGTTCGAAGCATGACAGGCATTCTCAAACAACCCATTGGAGATATCTTGGAGAAGCAAAATAGCCACTAGGAGTTTGTCGGTGCCGCTGTCCAAGGATGGGACTACCCATATAATCTTTTTTCGAACATTTGCAGGCTAATCAAAATAGCTTCTGTTGCTGTCTTATCGCTGTGGCTTTGACATACTGTCAGATAGCTTGTTCTCAGATCTTCCTTCTCTCCTACTTGTGTATGTCTAGTCAACAACGGCTATAATAATAAATAGACGGTCATATTAAATGATCTGTTGCTATAACAACATGATCTTCCTGATTTTCTCAGCTTAGAACAAACATTATCTTGTAGCTGATATTTAGAGATTCATTAATGCTGTTTTTACAGATATAACATATTCATGATCTTATCACTTTAGTTCTGTAAACATTATCAAGAACATATGCAATCATCAATGTAAAACATTATACAAAAGGATAGTTTTGGGATCATTAAAATTTCCATGAGATGTTTCTCCGGCACCAATTGGAACCTTTGAGTACGATAGTGATATAGATCTGTAGTCATGCTCACCTAGGTACCTCCAAGTGTTTATGAACTTCCCATTCTTCTAAACTTGTTCCCCTTTTTCACATAGGTCCTTCGAGTGTAACATCCTGAATTTTGACCGTTACTGGGACCAATAAAGTGTACATTAATTCTCGTTTGATTTTAGTAAGTCTCGCCCGGACTTGATCAGTCACGGGATACTAACCAAATGGGAAAGGCTAAATAGGAATAGGTACGTAGACCGAGGAACCGATCGTGGTTAAGTACCGATTTCGAGAAACGTCGAAGGAATATTTTGGACCAATATGGGCCGATCTTAGAAAAATGACGGATGTGTTAGGGTCAGTAACGTACAATTGGATCGCGGGTAATTCCGCACGACCGAAAGTACCCCTGACAAACTAATCCTGAATTTAGTCCGAACGATCGCGACCTCCGGTACTAGTGATAATTCCTCACGTTCTCCCGAAATTCGAAACTATCACGACTCGGACAACCTCAGGTCGATACGCGTAAACCCTAAACAGCCGCTCGTCAGTAGGAGACCCTAAAACTTCAAAACGAGTAAATTTGGTCGCGATAGTGGACCCGAACTTCGATGTCATAATTTCAAGAGTAATTACGACTAATTTGTAAAACCGACGTCATTTGAGAGTGGCCACACAAGTTTGGGACTAATGCGGCTGAAAACTGAAAATTCGACGAAAATTGGGAAAATTACAATTTTACCCCTGAGAACCCCGATATCTATTTTCGAGGCCAAACGAAGTTATTTTTCGGAACCGATGCCGTTTTGGGGTGGCCACGCATGTCTGGAGTGCGTACGGTCAAAAGTTGGAATTTCAACCTCGGGACGAAAATTTACGATTTTGCCCTCCAAACTTTTGGACTGATTTTCGGGGGCTTAAAGAATGATTTTTAAGGATCCGACACCATATTATGCTGGCCACATATATATAGGATCGGTATGGACAAAAATTGAAATTTCGACCCGGGATCGAAAAATTACGAAAATGCCCCTAGGCCTATTTTCCTTAATTCCGAATTTGATCAATTTTTGGGAGATTAACCAAGGTTAATTAGACTAAATCAGGTCTGGTCAGCCCATGGTTGGGGACAAATGACGAATGGGCCCTTAAATTATTGGATTAGATCAAATACTAGCCATTGGATCAAGGGCAAAAGTGTCCAAGGGCCTAGGATCTTGACATGTGGAATCCACTAACTCAATTTTGACCCATTTTGACCAGCCCTTTCTCTCTCTCTTCAGTCACTCACGTCAGCTTTCACTCTCTCCCATCCACCCCTTGAACGACGTTCCTCCTCTTCCGTTTCTGCTCAGCCGGCTACTGTTCACGCCGGAATAGCCACGTCGCCGGAGCTGCTTACTGCAGGCCACCGTGCACCACCACCTGTCACCACCCCAGCCACCGTCGACCAGCCTCGCCCTCTGAATCACCGCCCACAGCCGCTGTTTAGCAGGGGAGGCCGAGAGGGCCAATCGGGACGCCGCCGCCCATCGCCGCCGTGACCGCCAGCTTGCCCCCCGAACGCTGCCGTCGATTCTCATCGCGTATCGGTAATCGGCCACTCGTTCCCGTCGCTGCGAGTTAATATTAGGCGAGTATAAACCCCTAAACCCTTAATTAGTCTAATTGTGCATTTTAGAGGGTAATTTAGGAGTTAATTAGGCTTAACCATGGTTTAATTAGGTCTAATGTTGTGTGTGGTGATTAGGGGACCTAATTAGTGCTTAATGAAGTGATTTAAAGGTGGTTTAGGGCCTAATTAGTGTCCTGCCCTGGTACTGTTCACCAGTACCGAATTTGCCTAAAATGGCTTAAGTTGTGCAATAAGTGGGTTCATTGACTAAGGACTTTTAATTGGGCATTTTAGGGACTAATTAGGCTTAGTTAAGACTTAGTTAGGTATATTTGTTAGTGGAGTGATTAGGGTATGTGATTAGGGCTTAATGAGGTGGTTTAAATGTGATTTATGGCCTAATGGTATTCTGCCCTGGTACTGTTCACACAAAACCGAATTTGTGCAAATTGCCTAAGTTGGGACTTATTTGGCTCATTGATTAATGACTTGAATTTAGGTAATTTGGTGGCTATTTAGAGCTTGTATAAACCCTATTGGGCGACCCCGTGATGGTGAGAATGCCTACTGAGATCGAGTTGCCCAAGGCGGGCCTTAGGCGCATTAAATTTACTTTGGAATGAATGCGCGGATTGAATGAGAAATTGATTTCGGGTCGGGCCTACGGGTCGTTTTATCAAACTGTTGGCCTTCGAGTCAGGTCTATAGGTCGTTTTATCAAACTGTCGGCCTTCGGGTCGGGCCTCCGGGTCGATTTATACAATTGTGGGCCTTCGGGTCGTGGCCTTCGAGTCATTATATTTGTGGGCATTCGGGTCGGAATAATTGCACGTGAATATTTTTGTTGTTGAACACCTAAGCTGCAGGGTTTCCAGACAAGATATTGGGCTGTGAGCCCAGGATAAATATAGTGTTTTACTGGTTCATTAATTGGCATGTTTGAATTACCTGTCTGGAGGTGCACATTAGCCTAGTTTAGGATTAGGGGTTATTACTTACTGAGTTTTTCTCACGATTGTTGTAAAACTGACATTTCAGATCCTCGACCATGAATTTTAACGATGCGCCGTTACGTTTCGGAATCCCCACCCATATCGAGCGCACGATGACGGTTCATCCAGTGGGGAATGACGAAGTGTATCTTAGACATTATATGTTAGTTTGGGTAGACGTAGGTTTAGCTCACTATGAAGCCCATGAGTACCTAGCTTGGTGTTTCTGGGATCATTTTGGAAACGAGTTCGGTCCCATCAGGTCTGCCGACGTCTCTTTTGTAGGAGAGGGTCAGCTGGATCGTCAGTGCCCAGATAGTGATGTAGTAGATGTTGATATCGAAGGCAATCCCGACTCTGAGGTCGAATACGAGATTGTGGAGGGTGAGGAGGAACATGAGGAGCTAGGTGGATTAGCTTTTGAACTTGAGGTAGTAGATCCTGTTCCAGAGCAGGCGGTTGCCGAGGACCCTGAGCCTATGGATATAGATGAGGACGAGGAGCAGGACCTTGAGCCAGAGATAGAGTCGGAGGCCATGAGTACCGAGGAGGAGCCGGAGCAGTTAGAGAGTTCCTCTGAGTCGTTAGACTCTGATCTTGACTGGGTACCTTAGGTTAGACCTCAGTTGTAGGAGCGAGGGCCGATGCTTTTTTACTGTAGCCGTCCTGTTAGTAGTTGACCCCAGCCACTGATCCCTTTTTGTCTTAGTGGCCCTACTGTTGTATCTTTTGTTGTAAATGGATATTGTATATAAATTATAGTAAAGAATGTTTATCTCGTTCCAAATTATTCGTAAATTATTTATCTGGTGATATTCATGGTTACTTTATTTATTGTCTGGGTGTATATATATATATATATATATATATATATATATATATTATATACGTCGTTTCCGCATGTGTCGTGTTTTCTCTGATTTGGGTTTTTGAGTCGGTGACGTAACCTGGGAGCGTCGCACTAGAATTTCGATCTCGTTGTGGGATGTTGACGCTTCGTGGGGTACGGGGCGTGACATCCCCGTTCGAATTGGTATCAGAGCAAGGTCAGCTCGGTCCAATCTGGTCGAACCCTGGAGTGATAAGGAGTAGTGACCATGGGTAGTCGTAGGGTGACCTTGTGTGCTAAGTGTACCTCTGGACTACTTGTGTTGAGTGTTTTGGTGATTAATTGAACCAGTGTTATATAGGTACGGTAGGACCCAAGGTAAGTGTGTAAGTCCTTGGGTGAAATCTTGGTGCCGTTGTATTAAGCTGCATGCTGAGTGTTGGTCGTTACTATTTCGATACCTACCTAGGACTTAGACCAGATAGTTGGTTTAGGTCTCTAATTCCTGAAAGGAATTATAATAGGTAGTTGAGCACTTAGACTGGAAGAATGAGCTGAAGGAGAGGCAAGGAACCCTAAGTACAACCCAGTACAGGTGGCCAAGAGGCCAGAGACCCCAGAATGGAACAAGTCATTGAAACCCTAAGGAAAATAGGGAATGTCATGGGCAAGCAGGCCCAAGAGAGAGCTACAGTCATTGCAGAGGCTGCTGAGGCTACAGCAGCTGCTGCCTTTAACGGAAATCAGGCTCAGCAAACTCAAGCCCAGCAGGCTCAGGCTCAACCAGTGATAGCAGCTAGATCAATGCACTAGTTGGTGGAGCAGTTTCTTAAGCTGAAATCGCCCAAGTTCACGGGCAGAGGTGACCCTGAAATCGCCCCACGTTGGGTGGAGGAATTGGAGAAGGCGTTTGACTTGTTGGGATGTACTGAGACCGAGAAGATTTCGTTGGCGATTTATCAGCTGCAAGACAATGCCAATGACTGGTGGAAGGCAGTTGAGGACAGAATTTTTCCAGAGAATATGGAACAGACCTGGGCAATATTTGTGGAGAATTTCTATGGGCAATATTTCTTAGAGAGTGCCCAGGAGAAGAAAATGGTAGAGTTCATGAGACTTCGTCAGGGGTCGATGACAGTAGTTCAATATGAAGCAGAGTTTGCAAGACTGTCGAGATTTGCCCTAAGGATGGTCGAGAATCCACTGGACAGAGCTCGAAGATTTCGCGATGGACTAAAACCGGATCTTCGCACCCAGATGCTCCTGTTGAATATCAGAGATTATAGGGAATTGTATGAACAAGCCCAAACCATGGAGAGAGATTAGATGGAAAGGGCAGCAACATCGGGATCAAGATTTAATCAAAATAAGGACAATCGTCGCTTCAGAAAGAAACCGATGACCAGCAATAGACGGTTTGTTCCACCACCGAGGAGGAATATAAGGAAACCCAGTCAGCCATCAAATAGATTCGGGGCTTGTTTTCGCTGCGAGAGTTTGGAGCACCAGATAAAGAACTGCCCTCAACAACGCCCTTTGGGACCCCCGGGTCAGCATCACTAGCCTAGGACGGGAAATCAAGCGAGAATTCCCCCACCGGCTATCCAGGGCAGGCCGCCTACATAAGGTAGAGTATACGCAATAGCGCGCAAGGATGCCGAAGACGCGCCGGGCGTGGTCACAGGTACCATTTCTCTTTGTGATCATGCTGCTTATGCGTTATTTGATCCCGGGGCAACCCACTCGTTTTTCTCAGAACAGTTTATTAGATTGATTGGTATTGAACCTGTATTACTTGAGATTATGCTATGTATGACGACCCCACTGCATGATAGGGTGTTAATATCATTGTGGTGCTTGGACTGTAAAATTGTGATTGGGAATGTAGAGGAAAGGATTGATTTGGCTTTGTTAGCCATGTATGACTTTGATGTAATCATCGGTATGGATTGGCTGATGAAGTAGAAAGCTGTTATGGATTGTGGCAATAGGGTGATCCAGTTCAATCCGATTGGACATCCTAGATTTGAAACCGCCCAAGTTCACGAGCAGAGGTGACCCTGAAACTACCCCACATTGGGTGGAGGAATTGGAGAAGGCGTTTGACTTGTTGGGATGTACTGAGACCGAGAAGATTTCGTTGGCGATTTATCAGCTGCAAGACAATGCCAATGACTGGTGGAAGACAGTTGAGGACAGAATTTTTCCAGAGAATATAGAACAAACCTGGGCAATATTTGTGGAGAATTTCTATGGGCAATATTTCTCAGAGAGTGCCCAGGAGAAGAAAATGGCAGAGTTCATGAGACTTCATCAGGGGTCGATGACAATAGTTCAATATGAAGCAGAGTTTGCAAGACTGTCGAGATTTGCCCCAAGGATGGTTGAGAATCCACTGGATAAAGCTCGAAGATTCCGAGATAGACTAAAACCAGATCTTCGCACCCAGATGCTCCTGTTGAATATCAGAGATTATAGGGAATTGTATGAACGAGCCCAAACCATGGAGAGAGATTAGATGGAAAGGGCAGCAACATCGGGATCAAGATTTAATCAGGATAGGGACAATCGTCGCTTCGGAAAGAAATCGATGACCAGTAATAGACGGTTTGTTCCACCACCGAGGAGGAATATAAGGAAACCCAGTCAGCCATCAAATAGATTCGGGGCTTGTTTTCATTGCGAGAGTTTGGAGCACCAGATAAAGAACTGCCCGCAGCAATGCCCTTTGGGACCCCCGGGTCAGCATCACCAGCCTAGGACGGGAAATCAAGCAAGAATTCCCCCACCGGCTATCCAGGGCAGGCCGCCTACATAAGGCAGAGTATACGCAATGGCGTGCAAGGATGCCGAGGACGCGCCGGGCGTGGTCACAGGTACCATTTCTCTCTGAGATCATGCTGCTTATGCGTTATTTGATCCCGAGGCAACCCACTCGTTTATCTTAGAACAGTTTATTAGATTGATTGGTATTGAACATGTATTACTTGAGATTATGCTATGTGTGATGACCCCACTGCATGATAGGATGTTAGTATCATTGGGGTGCTTGGACTGTAAAATTGTGATTGGGAATGTAGAGGAAAGGATTGATTTGGCTGTGTTAGCCATGTATGACTTCGATGTAATCATCGGTATGGCTTGGCTGATGAAGCAGAAAGCCGTTATGGATTGCGACAATAGGGTGATCCAGTTTAATCCGATTGGACATCCTAGATTTGAATTTCAGGGAAACCAAGGAGGAACCTCGATCCCATGGATTTCCTCGCTTGAGGCGACTAAGATGCTCGATGAAGGTTGTGAGGGATACTTGGTGAATGTAAATGATCCCACGTTGGCGAAACTCAAGTTGGAAGAAATCCCTGTAGTGTGCAATTTTCCCGAGGTTTTTCCTCAGGAATTGCTGGGTTTACCTCCAGAGCGGGAAGTAGAATTCGTAATAGAATTGACCCCAGGTACGGAGCCGATTTCTAAGGCCCCATATCGGATGTCCCTATCGGAATTGAAGGAGTTGAAAGTCCAGATGTAGGAATTGTTAGATAAGGGGTTTATTCGTCCTAGTACGTCTCCATGGGGGGCGCCAGTCCTAATTGTGAGGAAAAAGGATGGGATGTTGAGGTTATGTATAGATTATCGACAGTTGAGTCAGGTGACTATAAAGAACAAGTACCCATTGCCGAGGATCGATGATCTGTTCGATCAATTGCAAAGAGCATCAGTGTTTTCCAAAATCGATCTGCGGACTAGGTATCATCAGTTGAGATTCCGGAATGAAGATATACCCAAGACTGCCTTTAGAACGAGGTACGGGCATTATGAGTGTACAGTCATGCCCTTCGATTTGACGAATGCCCCTGCAGCTTTCATGGATTTGATAAACAGAGTCTTTAAGGAATTCCTAGACCAGTTTGTCATTGTGTTTATTGACGATATTCTGGTATACTCGAAGAGCCCAGAAGATCATGAAGTGCATTTGACTGAGGTGCTACGGACGTTAAGGGAACACGCACTTTACGCGAAGTTCAGCAAATGCAAATTCTGGCTTAGCAAAGTAGCATTCCTTGGACATATAGTATCGAGAGAAGGAATATCTGTAGATCCAGCTAAGATCGAGGTAGTGCTTAAGTGGCCCAGACGAACATCAGTGACGGAAATTAGGAGCTTCTTGGGATTAGCCGGTTATTACCGACGTTTTGTGGAAGGATTCTCATCGATAGCCATGCTACTAACGAGATTGCTGAAAAAGGAGGTTAAGTTTGATTGGGATGACAAGTGTGAACAAAGCTTTCGGGAACTAAAGCACAGACTGACGAAAGCCCCAGTCTTAACTATTCTGTCCGGACCTGGTGGATTCGAGGTCTACAGTGATGCTTCACTTAGGGGACTTGGTTGTGCGCTGATGTAGCATGGGAAAGTAATCGCGTATGCGTCACGCCAGTTGAGGCCGCACGAGATGAATTATCCGACGCATGACCTAGAGCTGGCTGCCATTGTTTTTGCACTCAAGATTTGGAGACACTATTGTGCGAGGAAAAGTTCCAGATTTATACGGATCACCAAAGCCTTAAATACCTGTTCTCGCAGAAAGAATTGAATATGAGGCAGCGTAGGTGGATGGAACATCTTAAAGATTATGATTGTGATATCATGTACCACCCGGGAAAAGCAAACCGAGTAGCGGACGCGCTAAGTCGCAAGTCAAGTATGGCGCACATGATGATCAAAGAGTGGACGTTGCTAGAATGACTCCGAGACTCAGAGTTTAAATTTGAATTAAGCCATGTGTTGAATCTGTTGGCTACTTTGAGAATCGAGCATGAGATTCAAACTAAGATTAAAGCGCTGCAATCCACGGATAAGGAAATTCAAAAGATTGTGGGAATGGATGCTACTACAAGGAAATCGGATTTCCAAGTGTCAGACGATGGAACTTTGAAATTTAGAGGACGATGGTGTGTACCCGATGATATCGAGCTTAACGAAGAAAAACAAAGAGAAGCTCATCGCAGTAATTACAGTATTCACCCTGGCAGCACGAAAATGTATCAGAATTTACGGCAACATTATTGGTAGAACAGAATGAAGACGGATGTGGCTAGGTATGTGGCTAAGTGTGTGACATGCCAATAAGTAAAGGCACAACATTGCAAACCTGGAGGATTGCTGCGACCGTTGGAAATTCCCGAGTAGAAATGGGAACACATCACCATGGACTTTGTGACCAGATTACCGAAAAGCCAGAGGGGGCATGATTCCATTTGGGTGATTATGGATCGACTTACGAAGTCGGCACACTTCTTAGTTGTGAGAAAGGATTTTGAACTAGAAAGGTACGCAGAGCTGTACGTGAGATAGATCGTCAGACTACATGGAATACCAGTGACGATTACATCAGATCGTGACCTGAGATTTACTGCGAATTTTTGGAAGAGTCTGCAGACAGCATTGGGAACGAGGGTACAATTCAGTATAGCTTACCATCCACAAACTGATGGTCAATCGGAAAGGACAATCTAGACCCTCGAGGATATGTTGAAGACTTGCATGCTAGATTTTCAAGGTAAATGGGAAGAGCAGCTACATTTGGTAGAGTTTGCGTATAATAACAGTTACCAGCAGAGCATTCAGATAGCCCCATTTGAAGCCTTATATGGCAGAGCATGCAGGGCTCCCGTGTGCTGGGACGAAGTAGGTGAGCGAAGCATTACTAGCCCAGATCTGATACAGCAGATAGTAAAAGCTGTCGAGATTATTCGGGAAAGGCTGAAGACAGCCCAAAGCCGCTAGAAGAGCTATGCCGATCGGAGATGACGATCTTTAGAATTCCAAATCGGAGATCATGTTTTCCTCAAGGTATCGCCTATGAAAGGGTTATCTCGATTCGGCAAAAAAGGAAAGCTGAGTCGGAGATTCGTCGGATCGTTTGAGATTCTGGAAAAGATTGGCGATATGGCCTATAGACTTGCCTTGCCACCTAACTTGTCTCAGGTACACAACGTGTTCCACGTATCGATATTGAGAAAATACGAGCCAGATCCGACACACGTTCTGAAATATGAAGAAATAGATGTGGACAACAAGGTATCGTACATGAAGAAACCAGTCAGAATTGAGGACCGGAAAGATCGAGTATTGCGGAATAAGACAATCTCGATGGTCAAGGTAGTCTGGGAACACTATGGGACAGAAGGCGCTACATGGGAAAGCGAGGAGGCCATGCGACGTCAACACTCCCAGTTGTTTGAGGAACAAGTTTAAGGTACAAATTTTGGGGACGAATTTTTTGTAACGGGGGAAGAGTTGTAATATCCTGAATTTTGACCGTTACCGAGACCAATAAAGTGTACATTAATTCTCGTTTGATTTTAGTAAGTCTCACCCGGACTTGATCAATCACGGGATACTAACCAAATGGGAAAGGCTAAATATGAATAGGTACGTGGACCGAGGAACCGATCGTGGTTAAGTACCGATTTCGAGAAACGTCGAAGGAATATTTTGGACCAATATGGGCCGATCTTAGGAAAATGACAGATGTGTTAGGGTCAGTAACGTACGATCGGATCGCGGGTGATTCCGCACGATCGAAAGTACGCCTGACAAACTAATCCTGAATTTAGTCCGAACGGTCGCGACCTCCGGTACTAGTGATAATTCCTCACGTTCTCCTGAAATTCGAAACTATCATGACTCGGACAACCTCAGATCGATACGCATAAACCCTAAACAGCTGCCCTTTAGTAGGAGACCCTAAAACTTCAAAACGAGTAAATTTGGTCGCGATAGTGGACCCGAACTTCGATGTCATAATTTCAAGGGTAATTACTACTAATTTGTAAGACCGATGTCATTTAAGAGTGGCCACACATGTTTGGGACTAATGCGGCTGAAAACTGAAAATTCGACGAAAATTGGGAAAATTACAATTTTACCCCTGGGGACCCCGATATCCGTTTTCGAGACCAAACGAAGTTATTTTTCGGAACCGATGCCGTTTTGGGGTGGCCACGCATGTCTAGAGTGCCTACGGTTGAAAGTTGGAATTTCAACCTCGGGACGAAAATTTACGGTTTTGCCCTCCAAACTTTTGGATTGATTTTCGGGGGCTTAAAGAATGATTTTTAAGGATCCGACACCATATTATGCTGGCCACATATATATAGGATCAGTATGGACAAAAATTGGAATTTCGACCCGGGATCGAAAAATTACGAAAATGCCCCTAGGCCTATTTTCCTTAATTCCGAATTTGATCAATTTTTGGGAGATTAACCAAGGTTAATTAGACTAAATCAGGTCTGGTCAGCCCATGGTTGGGGACAAATGACTAATGGGCCCTTAAATTATTGGATTAGATCAAATACTAGCCCTTGGATCAGGGGCAAAAGTGTCCAAGGGCCTAGGATCTTGACATGTGGAATCCACTAACTCAATTTTGACCCATTTTGACCAGCCCTTTCTCTCTCTCTTCAGTCACTCACGCCAGCTTTCTCTCTCTCCCGTCCACCCCTTGAACGTCGTTCCTCCTCTTCCGTTTCTGCTCAGCCGGCTACTGTTCACGCCGGAACAGCCCCGCCGCCGGAGCTGCTGACTGCAGGCCACCGTGCACCACCACCTGTCACCACCCCAGCCACCGTCGACCAGCCTCACCCTCTAAATCACCGCCCACAGCCGCTGTTTAGCAGGGGAGGCCGAGAGGGCCAACCGGGATGCCGCCGCCCATCGCCGCCGTAACCGCCGGCTTGCCCCCGGAATGCCGCCGTCGATTCTCACAGCGTGTCGGTAATCGGCTGCTCGTTCCCATCGCCGCGAGTTAATATTAGGCGAGTATAAACCCCTAAAACCTTAATTAGTTTAATTGTGCATTTTAGAGGGTAATTTAGGAGTTAATTAGGCTTAACCATGGTTTAATTAGGTCTAATGTTGTGTGGGGGTGATTAGGGGACCTAATTAGTGCTTAATGAAGTGATTTAAAGGTGGTTTAGGGCCTAATTAGTGTCCTGCCCTGGTACTGTTCACCAGTACCGAATTTGCCTAAAATGGCTTAAGTTGTGCAATAAGTGGGTTCATTGACTAAGGACTTTTAATTGGGCATTTTAGGGACTAATTAGGCTTAGTTAAGACTTAGTTAGGTGTATTTGTTAGTGGAGTGATTAGGGTATGTGATTAGGGCTTAATGAGGTGGTTTAAATGTGATTTATTGCCTAATGGTATTCTGCCCTGGTACTGTTCACACAGAACCGAATTTGTGCAAATTGCCTAAGTTGGGACTTATTTGGCTCATTGATTAATGACTTGAATTTAGGTAATTGGGTGGCTATTTAGAGCTTGTATAAACCCTATTGGGCGACCCCGTGATGGTGAGAATGCCTACTGAGATCGAGTTGCCCAAGGCGGGCCTTAGGCGCATTAAATTTACTTTGGAATGAATGCGCGGATTGAATGTGAAATTGATTTCGGGTCGGCTTACGGGTCGTTTTATCAAACTGTTAGCCTTCGGGTCGGGCCTACGGGTCGTTTTATCAAACCGTTAGCCTTCGGGTCGGGCCTCCGGGTCGATTTATACAACTGTGGGCCTTTGGGTCGTTATATTTGCAGACCCTCGGGTCGGAATAATTGCACGTGAATATTTTTGTTGTTGAACACCTAAACTACAGGGTTTCGAGACAAGATATTGGGCCGTGAGCCCAGGATAATTATAGTGTTTTACTGGTTCATTAATTGGCATGTTTGAATTACCTGTCTGGAGGTGCACATTAGCCTAGTTTAGGATTAGGGGTTGTTACTTGCTGAGTTTTTCTCATGATTGTTGTAAAACTGACATTTCATATCCTCGACCATGAATTTTAAAGACGCGCCGTTACGTTTCGGGATCCCCACCCATATCGAGTGCACAATGACGGTTCATCCAGTGGGGAATGATGAAGTGTATCTTAGACATTATACGTTAGTTTGGGTAGACGTAGGTTTAGCTCACTATGAAGCCCATGAGTACCTAGCTCGGTGTTTCCGGGATCGTTTTGGAAAAGAGTTTAGTCCCATCAGGTCTGCCGATGTCCTTTTTGTAGGAGAGGGTCAGCTGGATCATCAGTACCCAGACGGTGATGTAGTAGATGTTGATATGGAAGGCAATCCCGACTCTGAGGCCGAGTACGAAATTGTGGAGGATGAGGAGGAACATGAGGAGCTAGGTGGATTAGCTATTGAGCCTGAGGTAGTAGATCCCGTTCCACAGCAGGCGGTTGCCGAGGACCCTGAGCCTATGGATATAGATTAGGACGAGGAGCAGGACCCTGAGCCAGAGATAGAGTCGAAGGCCATGAGTACCGAGGAGGAGCCGGAGCAGTCAGAGAGTTCCTCTGAGTCGTCAGACTCTGATCCTGACTGGGTACCTTAGGTTAGACCTCAATTGTAGGAGCGAGGACGGATGCTTTTTGACTGTAGCCCTCCTGTTAGTAGTTGACCCCAGCCACTGATCCCTTTTTGTCTTAGTGGCCCTACTGTTGTATCTTTTGTTGTAAATGGATATTGTACATAAATTATAGTAAAGAATGTTTATCTCGTTCCAAATTATTCGTAAATTATTTATCTGGTGCTATTCATGGTTACTTTGTTTATTGTCTGGGTGTATATATATATTATATATACATCGTTTCCGTATGTGTCGTGTTTTCTCTGATTTGGGTTTTTGAGTTGGTGACGTAACCTGGGAGCGTCGCACTAGAATTTCGACCTCGCTACGGGATGTTGACGCTTTGTGGGGTACGGGGCGTGACATCGAGTCTGCACAAATCTTTTCACTTTGCACGTCTAAGTTTCTTTGATGCGGATCTGAGTATTCATGGATTTTTTTGTCAACTTCAAAATATCATAAGAGGTTTTCACAGCACATACAACATTGAATG
Organism: Syzygium malaccense; assembly: GCA_031216405.1. Taxonomy (NCBI): domain Eukaryota; kingdom Viridiplantae; phylum Streptophyta; class Magnoliopsida; order Myrtales; family Myrtaceae; genus Syzygium; species Syzygium malaccense. The sequence continues at coordinate 19,839,253 of CM062254.1, forward strand.
TCCTTTTATCTCAAACGAAACATTATACACTTTCAATATGACCCAACTATAATTGACTCTGGTTAACCCGACCCATTTATAAGCTTGTTGTATCTACACAGATCAACCTCACAAAAACAGATATCTTATCAACTTTCCAAGCATCCGCTGCCGTGTTGTTTAATTTCGTTTTTTTTTTCTCTGTATTGCTCAACCAAATTTAACTTCGGTTTTTTTATTAGTTGGACTTATTCATTGATTAATTAAAATTTGACGAGATATTTTGGTTTTGATTTTCTAGATTTAGTGAACTTACTTATTAATTAATTAACAATTTAACTCAATATTTTAGTGTGATTTTGTTCTTCATTAAATTATTTTTGAACAACTTGTCGCAAAAAAGTTCTATAATTAATGGGTCTCATTAATGAGAAGGAGCCAAGTTTACATATACAAATTTCTAACAAGTCTTGTTTTCCCCGTGTATCACTATCAACCAAATTTGGCTATGGTTTTCCACATTAATTGAGCTTATTTATTTGTCACGCCCTGAACCCTACGAGCGCGCGATCATCCCTCCGAGGTCGATTCGAGTGCGACGTTCCAGGACACGTCGCCGACCCAACAACCAAACAGAGCACAAGACACATGCGGAAGCAATGTAAACATCCATACAAAACAAACACGAGACCAAGGGTAGAACAAACAACAGGGTTACAGAATATACACTTGCATTACTAGAGAGAACATATAGAACATTCATTTACAGCGTACGCTCAAAAATCAAAAGCAGATCAACGGCCACTACTGACAAAAAGGGGTAAGTGGCCTGGGCGGTCAGGGAGACTAAAACTAGGTGAGGCTCCGGTCGAAAAGGTATTGGCCCAACCTAACTAGGGTCTAACATCTACTCTAAGGTTCCCAGTCTGGGTCAGAGCTCGACAAGTCGGAAGAACTCTTGGACGACTCCGGCTCGAACTCTATGGACGCCAGCTTGGTATCAATCCCGAATGATTCTTCGTCTGAACCGTCCTCCTCTGGTGCTGCCTCCATCTCGAGATCCTGCTCCATCGGCTCGAGCTCATCCTCAAAATCCATCGGCTCCGGGTCTGAGTGCCCATCCTCCGGCTCCTCCTCTATCTGCTCTGGTTCGTCCATTTCCCAAACGTCCGGCCTGTGCCCTAAGTCAGCACTAGAGCTCTTCCCGGATGCACAGTCGGGACTCGCCAAGTCCCCATCGGGATACTGAGGGTCAACATCCCCTGACTCGCTAAACGGAACCTCAAAGGATCGCAAGGGTCCGAAAGTCCCTGTATGGTCCCTGATACACCACCCTATATATCTGTAGGCCTGGTCAAGCTGCTCGCCCGCGTCAACCCAAACTGTAGATAGATATCTAACATAAAAATCCCCGTTCCCTGCGAGGTACACCGTCTCCTCCCTGTCTATCCGGTAAGGAATCCCAAAACGAATAGGTACTGCGGGCATCTCAAGGCCAGGGGTCTAAAAATTTTGGTTTATACAATTGTGAGAATAAATCTCAGCGAGTAGGCCCCCTAAACCTAAACTAGACTAACATGTACCTCCTGACGAGCACTAAATAACACACAAACCAGAATGTAAATGACTTAGGCCCTCGGGCCCAAATCTAATACTTACTTGGCCTTACAGGTTAGGCAATTACAACTGATAAAAATAACATAGAACCCGATCGTGGGACTTGCACACATCACTTGGTCACAACGCATGTCATGCATATGCTTGTGCTCATACTCGTGCTCAGGTCTCACAATGCCCTTTTGCACACTTGCACTCTTGCACAGTTGCCATTTACCAATTCTCCTTCGATCCGCGTAAAATGCATCAGGTTCGACCCGCGTAAAACGCATCAGGTCCATCACTTCGAGATCGATCTCTGGCCCGCATAAAACGCATTAGGCTCATGACACATAACCCGCGTAAAACGCATCAGGTTGGTCATCTTCCGGTAGTCCGGGCATCGTCTCGCGTAACACGCCTCAGGACGGGTTCAATACCCCGCGTAAAACGCATCAGGGTTTTATGTGATCACACATTCACATACACCAGTTATTATCTGAACCCCGCGTAAAATGCATCAGGACGATTAGGTGATCACGTGCTCATGCCTTTTGTGCACACGCACATAATGCACATGTTATGCCCATACTCAGTATGCACGCTCATGGCCATTATATCCATACTCGGCATTCATGAAATTTACACTAGGCACTCAATATGATTTGGCTATTTATTCAAATAATGCCACAACATGCTCAAGTCTCATTTCAACATGCCCAAAAGACTAATTAATCCAATCAATCACAACATGTAATTTAGCACCCAAATTCACGCCATTAAACACCAAAACTATACATGCCGATAATCTACCAAGCAATTCATAAATTGGCCACGCCAAGACATCATAGAGCATTGCACAGTCACTCTAAATCAATTATTAACTTAGCATCCTCACGGGCCGATCACCGTTCCCTGAGCAATTCACCCTAAAACCTCGATAAATCAATTATGGCCCGAATCGACCCGATACCAAATCAGCCATGAGCAGTCCATCTTAGGCCATCAAATCACTTCTAACTCATCTCATTAGACCACTAAAATCGCCATGAAAACAGCCACCACTTGGCCCACAAATTACCCCTGCCAAATTCATAATTATGCCCAAATTAAGGCGCCTATCCTCAGCCAACGTACAGCACATTATGAGCCACTAAACCTCAATTAAATTATCACACTAAGCCACCAAATTAGTCACAATATCAGCCTCTAACATCCATCGCAAACTAACCCCTAAATTACCCTAATTAACCCCTAAAACTCATCTAGAAATGTAAATTAGCCTAATTAGGGTTTAGGGTTGTACTCACTTGAATTCCTAGGCTCCTAATGAAGACTGAGTAGTGGCAGCGAGCGGCAGTTCCCTGCGGCGCTAACGGCGGCGGCGCGTGGCTCCCCGGTGGACGGTGATCCAAGGCGGCGAAGGGGAGGGGAATGCTGGTTGCGGCGGACGGGAGAGAGAGAGAGAGAGAGAGAGAGAGAGAGAGAGAGAGAGAGAGAGAGATGGTCGGGTTGGTGGTGGTGCAAGGCGGCGGCGGCGGCGTCGGCGTGCGGCGGCCCTCCGGCGGGCGGCATGCGGCAGCCGAGAGAGACAGGGGGAGAGCTCGCGGGAGAGGGAGAGAGGAGGGGGTGCCGGTTGGTGATGGGAGGAAATGGGAGGAGAGAGAGACTAGAGAGAGTGTATAGGCTTGGGCTTAGTGGGGGTTAGTGAACCACTTTGCACCAAAAGACTAACTTGCCCCTAATCCAAGGGTAGAGATTAATTCTATCTAAAACATCTAGGGGCACAATTGACCAATATTTCTAGCATTATTGGGCTGAAACAACTAATATAAAACCCTAAAATATTTCCCCAAAATTCGGAATCCAAGCTTAGGAGCATAGGGGCAATTTGGTAATTTTTCGGTCCTGAGTCAAATTTCCAATTTTTGACTCTACCGACCCCAAATATGAGTGGCCACACAAAAATGACGTCGTCCTTGCAAAGTAGTCGCGTACGCCCATGAAATTCGACGCCGAAATCCGGACTCAATTCCCCGATCGATTTAGCTCAATTTGCAGTTTTAGCATCTCTCACTAACGAGCGGCTGCTTAGGGGTTATGCGTATCGACCTAGGGCTATCCGAGTTGTGTCGGTCTCGATTTCCTAGAGAACACGAGGATTTATCGTTAGTCCCAGGGGTCGCGGTCGTTCGGAGTAAGTTCGGGATCGTTCGCCGCGCGTACTCTCGGTCGTGCGAAATCACTCACTATCCAATCGTACGTCATCGGTCGTATCAAATCCGTCACTCTCCTTGGACCGGCCCATATCAACACAAAATATTCCCTCGTTACTTCTCGGAATCGGACTTGATTCACAAACGAGTTCTTGGGTCCACGTACCGTTTTTCCTAGTTAGCCATTTCCTATTAGTCAGTATCCCAAGAATGATTAGTTCCGGGCGAGACTCGCTAAAACGAAATGAGAAATAATAATCTATTTTATTAATCCCGAACGTGGGCAAATTCAGGACGTTACATTATTAGCCAATTATCCTTTGACAAAATTTGGGTTTTGCTTTCCAGATTTACAAAACTCATTTATTGATTATCTAACGTTTTGACTAGATATTTGGGTTCGACTCTTTTTTTCTTTATTAAAAACTATTAAAACTTGTGATAACTAACAGATTTCTTTAATGAAGAGGAGCCAAGCTGATAATGATAATAATGATTATAGTAATCATCATCATCTTCCTGGCTAAGCCACATACATTTATTTCGTTTCAGCTGATTTAATTAAACCTACTCTTGCATAATAAGATGGTCAAACTTATTACGAACTCATTTTACATAAGATGTCAGGCCCTACATATTTCTCAATTCTTGATACTAATAAAACCTCATTAAATGTTCAAAAGTCAAGTTTACATAGTGTATGACTAGCAAAAGTGCACACGCCTTCTTGCGTGAACAAATAATTAACATTCAAAAGATTTTGCCGAATTGTCTTGGCACAAACTATTTGAATTATCAGTGAAAGAAATCACTAACATAATATGAAGCAATTGTACACATACATATATAAAGTTAGCAATATATTTCGAGATTTATATGTTTACAAGATTAAGAATAATCAAAGTAAGATTTATATAAGATTATTAATTTATATATTTATCCATTAATAGAGTATTATAAAATTACTATTGGGATTTTTTGTCAGAAAACCTTAAAAGTGAAAACTCCTCTTTACTTTACTTTATAATAACAGTATAGAAAACTAGATTGACCGGTCTTCACTGAGTATTCATATGATTAGTAGATATGAATCTATGATTATCAAACCATCATTTGATCTTTTGGTTGCTTAGGTATTCGTTTCAAAAGGTTATATTAAAAACAAAGAAACAAAGTGACATTTTCTCATAGTTTTGTTTGAGACACTGTGTTTTTGGACTCCAAAGCAAGTAACAACTTCAGGGACGACGTGTCTTTTGCAAATCATTTAATTTTTTTTAAGTTTCTAAGCACATTGAACACTAAAAATATGATTCATCCACTTTTGCGCTTCGGTGATAATTAACTATAAGGCTTAAGAGGCAAATAAAATAGGAAAATTCTTAGGAGAATCCAATAAAAAAAATTATAATTCTTTCGTCTTTTTTATTTTACACGTTTAGTGCACTACAGAGTAAGAATAGCTCTCAATGAGTGAGCTCGATAGGGGATACAGAATTGGCAGCTGCGACGCACTTGTTCCACGTCTCATTGCTCCTCTTGTAGAGATCGGAGATCGTTCCCTTGATCGGCCTGTGAGTCGAGACGATCAACTTCACGTATTGGTTTTGGCAGTCCTTCCCTGCCGTCACGAGCTCGCGACAACATTCATTGGTGGGTGCAAAGGTGCGGGCAAAGACTATGATTTGAAAGAGCTGAGACCCGCAATTGGCAGTCATTCCCTTTGCGCAAGCGGGGTTTCCGCCTATGGCGAAGGTAGCCCTTGGAAGCATTGCCATGTTGACGACCAACAAGATCATGAGAGCAGACAAGTTCTTGAGCGTTGCCATGATGGTCTTTTGGGGACGGAAGGGTTGGAAAATTGTCTGATATTTTTTATTGTTTGATGATGTAGTCGATCTAGAGATGAGAACTTATATAGCTTGAGAGAGGTAGTGCATTAATGAAATGGATTCATCAGTTATTAATCAGAAATTTATGTAGGAAACATTTACAATTGTCTCACTTGCAATAAATTCTTCTCAGGTTTTACTCTTCTACAAGGATCGAGGGCCTTGTCATCTCGCATGATTGCGATTCAATCATTTGCCATTAAAAAGGTAGCAATGAGTTGTTTGGTTGAAGAGAATCAGCCTGGAATGAATTAATACTCATTTCCGGTCTAATTTCCAATCCCATGTTTGGTTTATAATAGGAACTAGTCGCTTGCCCGCGAGGGTTTAAAATAGTTTTCTGAGACTAGATTTGCTTGTATCGTTCAACACGTATACTTTCACGAAAGCGGGCAAAATTGAGTTTGTAGAACTAATGTAAAACAGTCCCTTAAACACATGAGTAAACATGATTTCGATTCGCTCGTCAAAAGGGACGACCCATAAACACATGAGTAAACATGATTTCGACTCGCTCGTCAAAAGGGACGACCCAAAAGGCTCATCTATTCAAGGACAGAGGCGTTCTCAAGCCCTATACCGTGCGTGGCATTTTGGACTATCCTATTTTTGTTTAGGGTTAATATCACGAAAATCACGAAACTAGTACACTTGTGACAAATTTACCCACACTGATTTTTTGATCTCGAAAGACTCCAAACTGGTACACTCATGACAAAAATACCAAAAACTAATTTTTTGACAACCAAAAACCCCAAATTGGTACACCTGTGACAAATTTACCCTTTGTTAAATTGAATTAATACCACGAAAAATTACAAACTGGTAAATTTGTGATAAACAAAGGGGTAAAACCTTAAACTGGCATACCCATCAATTGCTACGTGTCATCTAATTTAGGAATTTGATGGTAAAATTTAATGGAAACCAACGGAGGATAAAATTGTTGTAGGTGTACCAGTTTGAGATTTTTTGTGCTATTGAAAATATTAATTTGAGGTAAATTTATCACAGGTGTACCCGTTTGGGGTTTTTTGTGGTATTAACCATTTTGTTTATTATAAGCCTAGGTGTTATTAGTAGTTGGCACTAGCCATCGTTGGAGGTTGGCTAGCAACCCAAACAAGAAGTGAGAGATTCATTCTCGTTTCGTCCGCAACTAGAGATTCTATGAAAGGGGACTTGATTACGACATTATTCTTAGTAGTCCCCTTTCGGCACCTAACTAGTTAGCTGTTTCCTAAGTGATCATGCAATTTCGTTCACCATTTCATCGTAAAGGTTGCAATGCCATTTTCTAGTGATCATGAAATATGTTTTTGTGATTTTCCTAAGATTCTAAATTAGTCCTAATTCTAGCCTAGAAAATGAAATTAACAAACAATGTATTGAAAGCGGTGCGAGAATTAGACACTTAATAAAATTGAAAGACAAGCTACTTTAAGTGCGATAAAAAAAGAAAACATGCAACTCGTTGGGTGTAAACCTGATTGAATGTAAGGCAAAGAATAGATATGGCATTTTCGTTAAGCCTCGAGACAAGAGGCTTCGGAAGCTGGCTATTGAGACTGACGGGAGTTCCCTCGTGACCAAGCCACAAGAAATCCTATGTTTTCACTTATCCAAGGTCGGGCAATCAACTCCGACCATTGGATACGAAGTGCGTCTTTCAATTCATTTCAAGTAGCCTCAAAGTCACGAATGGTTCATATCCCCTCATTATCGAGTGTGCGTCCTGAGCTACGCTAAGAACTATCATTGGTTCTTTTTGGATTTCTAGTGGTCTTTCTAACTAAAACAATTTTTATTAGAATCTAAGCCAATCTTGTTTAATAGCTAATCTAAACTAGCTATTACAAAGATTGAGACTGAAATGAAAATCGATCTTTCACCACCACCTTCGTGAGCTTCGGCCGCCTCCTCCTTGGACAGGCTCGCATGGCCACCGTCGGCAATGTTGATTTCCATCCGTTCATTCATTCACATGCAATCACTCAAATTAAACGATCAGCAAAGTTCACCTCAATCAAACAACGGAATGGCCTCGAGATCGGCCTTTAGCTATCACACATTTCAATTTCCCAACCCTCTAATGGCTAAGGTTCATTGACCGATGGTTAATGATAACTGCCCACCGTTATGCATTCATATAACAATGATCAATATCGATTAACCCCTAACTCGATTTTTGTCATTCCCAATAGGCTACCCGTCGATCATGCATCACGCCTAGCATACATCTAGCAAACACAAATTAAACACACATTCGAGCCAATTAGCCTTGATTCACAATCTCCAATTAAGAAAGAAGTGAGCCATGAAGGATCACTGATTCATTTTAGCTTAAATTTTGACTGATTACGTTTAGGCTCAATTACTCTATCGAATAAAGTCCGATTGTAAAGATTCAAGCACCTTTAGAAAACTTAAGATGTGCAATTCAAATTTCATTTAGAACATTTAATACAATTCTGGCCCGAAAGGTTTGGATTTGATTAAATTGACCCAACTGTTCAGACTGTCCCGATTTTGACCAACGAGTTGTAAAATTCAGAAAAGATAACAAACTTGGTCAAAACCAAGTGCAATTTTACAGGCAATTAGGAAAACGTGTTCTTAACAAATTTCATGTTTTGACTTTTTTTTTTTTTTGGAAAATCCATGATATTTCCCAATAATTCGTTTTTTTCTCAGGACTAAATTAAAAGCGACTTTATAGGCCAGACTGACCTTATCCGAGCTTTTTGCAGTTAAGGTCAACCTAACTATCCAATTAGGTCCCCAAATTCTCTGTAACACCATTTTAGACCCTAATGAACAACTTTCCGGTCTTGCGTTTTTGCGAGAAAGATCTTTAACTTTGTGTAATTTGTAAAACAAAGTCGGTCAGTGCAAGGATAAGAAAAAAAGATCTAACATAGAGTTTGATTGTCTTTTTGAGGCAAGCATCGTACCAATCAAACAGTTTTAGATTCATGTGAAATTTTTACAATAGAAAGATCTGAATCTTTTCTACAACTTTCATGAAGAACATTATTTTCCTAATTCTGAAAAGAAAATGATTTAAAAATTCGAGAATTGAGCTAGGTCGGGTCAGAACAGAGGATTTCAGACCACAACTCTGAATTTCCAGATTCTATTCATAGATTTCGGGGCCAATTTAACCTAGGAAGCAAACTCCAATTTTAGCATACAACCTATCAAATCAAATTTTAGGTCCCAGAATTCTCTAGATTACTATTTCAGACCCTAATGAACAACTTTGCAGTTTTACGTTAGGTTATGTGTCTTTTATATTTGGTGCTCATGTGTGTTAATTAAAATTTTGAATTAGGTGATTACGAACCGTCCGTGTTCGATCTTTGATTAGTAGATATGGATGTATGATTATCAAACCATCATTTGATCTTTTGGTTGCTTAGGTGTTCGTTTCAAGAGGCTATGTTAAAAACAAAGAAACAAAGTGACATTTTCTCATAGTTTTATTTGTGACCCTATGTTTTTAGACCCGAAAATATGTAACAACTTTAGGGAAGACGTGTATTTTGCAAATCATTTAAAATTTTTTTAAGTTTCTAAGCACATTGAACACTAAAATTATGATTCATCCACTTTTGCGCTTCGGTGATAGTTAACTATAAGGCTTAAGAGGCACAAAGAATAGGAAAATTCCTAGGAGAATCCAATAAAAAAAATTATAATTCTTTCATCTTTTTTATTTTACACGTTTGGTGTACTACAGAGTAAGAATAGCTCTCAATGAGTGAGCTCGGTAGGGGATACAGAATTGGCAGCTGCGACGCACTTGTTCCACGTCTCATTGCTCCTCTTGTAGAGATCGGAGATCGTTCCCTTGATCGGCCTGTGAGTCGAGACGATCAACTTCACGTATTGGTTTTGGCAGTCCTTCCCTGCCGTCACGAGCTCGCGACAACATTCATTGGTGGGTGCAAAGGTGCGAGCAAAGACTATGATTTGAAAGAGCTGAGACCCGCAATTGGCAGTCATTCCCTTTGCGCAAGCGGGGTTTCCACCTATGGCGAAGGTAGCCCTTGGAAGCATTGCCATGTTGACGACCAACAAGATCATGAGAGCAGACAAGTTCTTGAGCGTTGCCATGATGGTCTTTTGGGGACGGAAGGGTTAGAAAATTGTCTGATATTTTTTATTGTTTGATGATGTAGTCGATCTAGAGATGAGAACTTATATAGCTTGAGAGAGGTAGTGCATTAATGAAATGGATTCATCAGTTATTAATCAGAAATTTATGTAGGAAACATTTACAATTGTCTCACTTGCAATAAATTCTTCTCAGGTTTTACTCCTCTACAAGGATCGAGGGCCTTGTCATCTCGCATGATTGCGATTCAATCATTTGCCATTAAAAAGGTAGCAATGAGTTGTTTGGTTGAAGAGAATCAGCCTGGAATGAATTAATACTCATTTCCGGTCTGATTTCCAATCCCATGTTTGGTTTATAATAGGAACTAGTCGCTTGCCCGCGAGGGTTTAAAATAGTTTTCTGAGACTAGATTTGCTTGTATCGTTCAACACGTATACTTTCACGAAAGCGGGCAAAATTGAGTTTGTAGAACTAATGTAAAACAGTCCCTTAAACACATGAGTAAACATGATTTCGATTCGCTCGTCAAAAGGGACGACCCATAAACACATGAGTAAACATGATTTCGACTCGCTCGTCAAAAGGGACGACCCAAAAGGCTCATCTATTCAAGGACAGAGGCGTTCTCAAGCCCTATACCGTGCGTGGCATTTTGGACTATCCTATTTTTGTTTAGGGTTAATATCACGAAAATCACGAAACTAGTACACTTGTGACAAATTTACCCACACTGATTTTTTGATCTCGAAAGACTCCAAACTGGTACACTCATGACAAAAATACCAAAAACTAATTTTTTGACAACCAAAAACCCCAAATTGGTACACCTGTCACAAATTTACCCTTTGTTAAATTGAATTAATACCGTGAAAAATCACAAACTGGTAAATTTGTGATAAACAGAGGGGTAAAACCTTAAACTGGCATACCCATCAATTGCTACGTGTCATCTAATTTAGGAATTTGATGGTAAAATTTAATGGAAACCAACGGAGGATAAAATTGTTGTAGGTGTACCAGTTTAAGATTTTTTGTGCTATTGAAAATATTAATTTGAGGTAAATTTATCACAGGTGTACCCGTTTGGGGTTTTTTGTGGTATTAACCATTTTGTTTATTATGAGCCTAGGTGTTATTAGTAGTTGGCACTAGCCATCGTTGGAGGTTGGCTAGCAACCCAAACAAGAAGTGAGAGATTCATTCTCGTTTCGTCCGCAACTAGAGATTCTATGAAAGGGGACTTGATTACGACAATATTCTTAGTAGTCCCCTTTCGGTACCTAACTAGTTAGCTTCTTCCTAAGTGATCATGCAATTTCGTTCACCATTTGATCGTAAAGGTTGCAATGCCATTTTCTAGTGATCATGCAATATGTTTTTGTGATTTTCCTAAGATTCTAAATTAGTCCTAATTCTAGCCTAGAAAATGAAATTAACAAACAATGTATTGAAAGCGGTGCGAGAATTAGACACTTAATAAAATTGAAAGCAAGCTACTTTAAGTGCGATAAAAAAAGAAAACATGCAACTCGTTGGGTGTAAACCTGATTGAATGTAAGGCAAAGAATAGATATGGCATTTTCGTTAAGCCTCGAGACAAGAGGCTTCGGAAGCTGGCTATTGAGACTGACGGGAGTTCTAAAGACTAAACCTATCCTAGATAAGGAGATCCATCCCTCGTGACCAAGCCACAAGAAATCCTATGTTTTCACTTATCCAAGGTCGGGCAATCAACTCCGACCATTGGATACGAAGTGCGTCTTTCAATTCATTTCAAGTAGCCTCAAAGTCACGAATGGTTCATATCCCCTCATTATCGAGTGTGCGTCCTGAGCTACGCTAAGAACTATCATTGGTTCTTTTTGGATTTCTAGTGGTCTTTCTAACTAAAACAATTTTTATTAGAATCTAAGCCAATCTTGTTTAATAGCTAATCTAAACTAGCTATTACAAAGATTGAGACTGAAATGAAAATCGATCTTTCACCACCACCTTCGTGAGCTTCGGCCGCCTCCTCCTTGGACAGGCTCGCATGGCCACCGTCGGCAATGTTGATTTCCATCCGTTCATTCATTCACATGCAATCACTCAAATTAAACGATCAGCAAAGTTCACCTCAATCAAACAACGGAATGGCCTCGAGATCGGCCTTTAGCTATCACACATTTCAATTTCCCAACCCTCTAATGGCTAAGGTTCATTGACCGATGGTTAATGATAACTGCCCACCGTTATGCATTCATATAACAATGATCAATATCGATTAACCCCTAACTCGATTTTTGTCATTCCCAATAGGCTACCCGTCGATCATGCATCACGCCTAGCATACATCTAGCAAACACAAATTAAACACACATTCGAGCCAATTAGCCTTGATTCACAATCTCCAATTAAGAAAGAAGTGAGCCATGAAGGATCACTGATTCATTTTAGCTTAAATTTTGACTGATTACGTTTAGGCTCAATTACTCTATCGAATAAAGTCCGATTGTAAAGATTCAAGCACCTTTAGAAAACTTAAGATGTGCAATTCAAATTTCATTTAGAACATTTAATACAATTCTGGCCCGAAAGGTTTGGATTTGATTAAATTGACCCAACTGTTCAGACTGTCCCGATTTTGACCAACGAGTTGTAAAATTCAGAAAAGATAACAAACTTGGTCAAAACCAAGTGAAATTTTACAGGCAATTAGGAAAACGTGTTCTTAACAACTTTCATGTTTTGACTTTTTTTTTGTTTTGAAAAATCCATGATATTTCCCAATAATTCGTTTTTTTCTCAGGACTAAATTAAAAGCGACTTTATAGGCCAGACTGACCTTATCCGAGCTTTTTGCAGTTAAGGTCAACCTAACTATCCAATTAGGTCCCCAAATTCTCTGTAACACCATTTTAGACCCTAATGAACAACTTTCCGGTCTTGCGTTTTTGCGAGAAAGATCTTTAACTTTGTGTAATTTGTAAAACAAAGTCGGTCAGTGCAAGGATAAGAAAAAAAGATCTAACATAGAGTTTGATTGTCTTTTTGAGGCAAGCATCGTACCAATCAAACAGTTTTAGATTCATGTGAAATTTTTACAATAGAAAGATCTGAATCTTTTCTACAACTTTCATGAAGAACATTATTTTCCTAATTCTGAAAAGAAAATGATTTAAAAATTCGAGAATTGAGCTAGGTCGGGTCAGAACAGAGGATTTCAGACCACAACTCTGAATTTCCAGATTCTATTCATAGATTTCGGCGCCAATTTAACCTAGGAAGCAAACTCCAATTTTAGCATACAACCTATCAAATCAAATTTTAGGTCCCAGAATTCTCTAGATTACTATTTCAGACCCTAATGAACAACTTTGCAGTTTTACGTTAGGTTATGTGTCTTTTATATTTGGTGCTCATGTGTGTTAATTAAAATTTTGAATTAGGTGATTACGAACCGTCCGTGTTCGATCTTTGATTAGTAGATATGGATGTATGATTATCAAACCATCATTTGATCTTTTGGTTGCTTAGGTGTTCGTTTCAAGAGGCTATGTTAAAAACAAAGAAACAAAGTGACATTTTCTCATAGTTTTATTTGTGACCCTATGTTTTTAGACCCGAAAATATGTAACAACTTTAGGGAAGACGTGTATTTTGCAAATCATTTAAAATTTTTTTAAGTTTCTAAGCACATTGAACACTAAAATTATGATTCATCCACTTTTGCGCTTCGGTGATAGTTAACTATAAGGCTTAAGAGGCACAAAAAATAGGAAAATTCCTAGGAGAATCCAATAAAAAAAATTATAATTCTTTCATCTTTTTTATTTTACACGTTTGGTGTACTACAGAGTAAGAATAGCTCTCAATGAGTGAGCTCGGTAGGGGATACAGAATTGGCAGCTGCGACGCACTTGTTCCACGTCTCATTGCTCCTCTTGTAGAGATCGGAGATCGTTCCCTTGATCGGCCTGTGAGTCGAGACGATCAACTTCACGTATTGGTTTTGGCAGTCCTTCCCTGCCGTCACGAGCTCGCGACAACATTCATTGGTGGGTGCAAAGGTGCGAGCAAAGACTATGATTTGAAAGAGCTGAGACCCGCAATTGGCAGTCATTCCCTTTGCGCAAGCGGGGTTTCCACCTATGGCGAAGGTAGCCCTTGGAAGCATTGCCATGTTGACGACCAACAAGATCATGAGAGCAGACAAGTTCTTGAGCGTTGCCATGATGGTCTTTTGGGGACGGAAGGGTTAGAAAATTGTCTGATATTTTTTATTGTTTGATGATGTAGTCGATCTAGAGATGAGAACTTATATAGCTTGAGAGAGGTAGTGCATTAATGAAATGGATTCATCAGTTATTAATCAGAAATTTATGTAGGAAACATTTACAATTGTCTCACTTGCAATAAATTCTTCTCAGGTTTTACTCCTCTACAAGGATCGAGGGCCTTGTCATCTCGCATGATTGCGATTCAATCATTTGCCATTAAAAAGGTAGCAATGAGTTGTTTGGTTGAAGAGAATCAGCCTGGAATGAATTAATACTCATTTCCGGTCTGATTTCCAATCCCATGTTTGGTTTATAATAGGAACTAGTCGCTTGCCCGCGAGGGTTTAAAATAGTTTTCTGAGACTAGATTTGCTTGTATCGTTCAACACGTATACTTTCACGAAAGCGGGCAAAATTGAGTTTGTAGAACTAATGTAAAACAGTCCCTTAAACACATGAGTAAACATGATTTCGATTCGCTCGTCAAAAGGGACGACCCATAAACACATGAGTAAACATGATTTCGACTCGCTCGTCAAAAGGGACGACCCAAAAGGCTCATCTATTCAAGGACAGAGGCGTTCTCAAGCCCTATACCGTGCGTGGCATTTTGGACTATCCTATTTTTGTTTAGGGTTAATATCACGAAAATCACGAAACTAGTACACTTGTGACAAATTTACCCACACTGATTTTTTGATCTCGAAAGACTCCAAACTGGTACACTCATGACAAAAATACCAAAAACTAATTTTTTGACAACCAAAAACCCCAAATTGGTACACCTGTCACAAATTTACCCTTTGTTAAATTGAATTAATACCGTGAAAAATCACAAACTGGTAAATTTGTGATAAACAGAGGGGTAAAACCTTAAACTGGCATACCCATCAATTGCTACGTGTCATCTAATTTAGGAATTTGATGGTAAAATTTAATGGAAACCAACGGAGGATAAAATTGTTGTAGGTGTACCAGTTTAAGATTTTTTGTGCTATTGAAAATATTAATTTGAGGTAAATTTATCACAGGTGTACCCGTTTGGGGTTTTTTGTGGTATTAACCATTTTGTTTATTATGAGCCTAGGTGTTATTAGTAGTTGGCACTAGCCATCGTTGGAGGTTGGCTAGCAACCCAAACAAGAAGTGAGAGATTCATTCTCGTTTCGTCCGCAACTAGAGATTCTATGAAAGGGGACTTGATTACGACAATATTCTTAGTAGTCCCCTTTCGGTACCTAACTAGTTAGCTTCTTCCTAAGTGATCATGCAATTTCGTTCACCATTTGATCGTAAAGGTTGCAATGCCATTTTCTAGTGATCATGCAATATGTTTTTGTGATTTTCCTAAGATTCTAAATTAGTCCTAATTCTAGCCTAGAAAATGAAATTAACAAACAATGTATTGAAAGCGGTGCGAGAATTAGACACTTAATAAAATTGAAAGACAAGCTACTTTAAGTGCGATAAAAAAAGAAAACATGCAACTCGTTGGGTGTAAACCTGATTGAATGTAAGGCAAAGAATAGATATGGCATTTTCGTTAAGCCTCGAGACAAGAGGCTTCGGAAGCTGGCTATTGAGACTGACGGGAGTTCTAAAGACTAAACCTATCCTAGATAAGGAGATCCATCCCTCGTGACCAAGCCACAAGAAATCCTATGTTTTCACTTATCCAAGGTCGGGCAATCAACTCCGACCATTGGATACGAAGTGCGTCTTTCAATTCATTTCAAGTAGCCTCAAAGTCACGAATGGTTCATATCCCCTCATTATCGAGTGTGCGTCCTGAGCTACGCTAAGAACTATCATTGGTTCTTTTTGGATTTCTAGTGGTCTTTCTAACTAAAACAATTTTTATTAGAATCTAAGCCAATCTTGTTTAATAGCTAATCTAAACTAGCTATTACAAAGATTGAGACTGAAATGAAAATCGATCTTTCACCACCACCTTCGTGAGCTTCGGCCGCCTCCTCCTTGGACAGGCTCGCATGGCCACCGTCGGCAATGTTGATTTCCATCCGTTCATTCATTCACATGCAATCACTCAAATTAAACGATCAGCAAAGTTCACCTCAATCAAACAACGGAATGGCCTCGAGATCGGCCTTTAGCTATCACACATTTCAATTTCCCAACCCTCTAATGGCTAAGGTTCATTGACCGATGGTTAATGATAACTGCCCACCGTTATGCATTCATATAACAATGATCAATATCGATTAACCCCTAACTCGATTTTTGTCATTCCCAATAGGCTACCCGTCGATCATGCATCACGCCTAGCATACATCTAGCAAACACAAATTAAACACACATTCGAGCCAATTAGCCTTGATTCACAATCTCCAATTAAGAAAGAAGTGAGCCATGAAGGATCACTGATTCATTTTAGCTTAAATTTTGACTGATTACGTTTAGGCTCAATTACTCTATCGAATAAAGTCCGATTGTAAAGATTCAAGCACCTTTAGAAAACTTAAGATGTGCAATTCAAATTTCATTTAGAACATTTAATACAATTCTGGCCCGAAAGGTTTGGATTTGATTAAATTGACCCAACTGTTCAGACTGTCCCGATTTTGACCAACGAGTTGTAAAATTCAGAAAAGATAACAAACTTGGTCAAAACCAAGTGAAATTTTACAGGCAATTAGGAAAACGTGTTCTTAACAACTTTCATGTTTTGACTTTTTTTTTGTTTTGAAAAATCCATGATATTTCCCAATAATTCGTTTTTTTCTCAGGACTAAATTAAAAGCGACTTTATAGGCCAGACTGACCTTATCCGAGCTTTTTGCAGTTAAGGTCAACCTAACTATCCAATTAGGTCCCCAAATTCTCTGTAACACCATTTTAGACCCTAATGAACAACTTTCCGGTCTTGCGTTTTTGCGAGAAAGATCTTTAACTTTGTGTAATTTGTAAAACAAAGTCGGTCAGTGCAAGGATAAGAAAAAAAGATCTAACATAGAGTTTGATTGTCTTTTTGAGGCAAGCATCGTACCAATCAAACAGTTTTAGATTCATGTGAAATTTTTACAATAGAAAGATCTGAATCTTTTCTACAACTTTCATGAAGAACATTATTTTCCTAATTCTGAAAAGAAAATGATTTAAAAATTCGAGAATTGAGCTAGGTCGGGTCAGAACAGAGGATTTCAGACCACAACTCTGAATTTCCAGATTCTATTCATAGATTTCGGCGCCAATTTAACCTAGGAAGCAAACTCCAATTTTAGCATACAACCTATCAAATCAAATTTTAGGTCCCAGAATTCTCTAGATTACTATTTCAGACCCTAATGAACAACTTTGCAGTTTTACGTTAGGTTATGTGTCTTTTATATTTGGTGCTCATGTGTGTTAATTAAAATTTTGAATTAGGTGATTACGAACCGTCCGTGTTCGATCTTTGATTAGTAGATATGGATGTATGATTATCAAACCATCATTTGATCTTTTGGTTGCTTAGGTGTTCGTTTCAAGAGGCTATGTTAAAAACAAAGAAACAAAGTGACATTTTCTCATAGTTTTATTTGTGACCCTATGTTTTTAGACCCGAAAATATGTAACAACTTTAGGGAAGACGTGTATTTTGCAAATCATTTAAAATTTTTTTAAGTTTCTAAGCACATTGAACACTAAAATTATGATTCATCCACTTTTGCGCTTCGGTGATAGTTAACTATAAGGCTTAAGAGGCACAAAAAATAGGAAAATTCCTAGGAGAATCCAATAAAAAAAATTATAATTCTTTCATCTTTTTTATTTTACACGTTTGGTGTACTACAGAGTAAGAATAGCTCTCAATGAGTGAGCTCGGTAGGGGATACAGAATTGGCAGCTGCGACGCACTTGTTCCACGTCTCATTGCTCCTCTTGTAGAGATCGGAGATCGTTCCCTTGATCGGCCTGTGAGTCGAGACGATCAACTTCACGTATTGGTTTTGGCAGTCCTTCCCTGCCGTCACGAGCTCGCGACAACATTCATTGGTGGGTGCAAAGGTGCGAGCAAAGACTATGATTTGAAAGAGCTGAGACCCGCAATTGGCAGTCATTCCCTTTGCGCAAGCGGGGTTTCCACCTATGGCGAAGGTAGCCCTTGGAAGCATTGCCATGTTGACGACCAACAAGATCATGAGAGCAGACAAGTTCTTGAGCGTTGCCATGATGGTCTTTTGGGGACGGAAGGGTTAGAAAATTGTCTGATATTTTTTATTGTTTGATGATGTAGTCGATCTAGAGATGAGAACTTATATAGCTTGAGAGAGGTAGTGCATTAATGAAATGGATTCATCAGTTATTAATCAGAAATTTATGTAGGAAACATTTACAATTGTCTCACTTGCAATAAATTCTTCTCAGGTTTTACTCCTCTACAAGGATCGAGGGCCTTGTCATCTCGCATGATTGCGATTCAATCATTTGCCATTAAAAAGGTAGCAATGAGTTGTTTGGTTGAAGAGAATCAGCCTGGAATGAATTAATACTCATTTCCGGTCTGATTTCCAATCCCATGTTTGGTTTATAATAGGAACTAGTCGCTTGCCCGCGAGGGTTTAAAATAGTTTTCTGAGACTAGATTTGCTTGTATCGTTCAACACGTATACTTTCACGAAAGCGGGCAAAATTGAGTTTGTAGAACTAATGTAAAACAGTCCCTTAAACACATGAGTAAACATGATTTCGATTCGCTCGTCAAAAGGGACGACCCATAAACACATGAGTAAACATGATTTCGACTCGCTCGTCAAAAGGGACGACCCAAAAGGCTCATCTATTCAAGGACAGAGGCGTTCTCAAGCCCTATACCGTGCGTGGCATTTTGGACTATCCTATTTTTGTTTAGGGTTAATATCACGAAAATCACGAAACTAGTACACTTGTGACAAATTTACCCACACTGATTTTTTGATCTCGAAAGACTCCAAACTGGTACACTCATGACAAAAATACCAAAAACTAATTTTTTGACAACCAAAAACCCCAAATTGGTACACCTGTCACAAATTTACCCTTTGTTAAATTGAATTAATACCGTGAAAAATCACAAACTGGTAAATTTGTGATAAACAGAGGGGTAAAACCTTAAACTGGCATACCCATCAATTGCTACGTGTCATCTAATTTAGGAATTTGATGGTAAAATTTAATGGAAACCAACGGAGGATAAAATTGTTGTAGGTGTACCAGTTTAAGATTTTTTGTGCTATTGAAAATATTAATTTGAGGTAAATTTATCACAGGTGTACCCGTTTGGGGTTTTTTGTGGTATTAACCATTTTGTTTATTATGAGCCTAGGTGTTATTAGTAGTTGGCACTAGCCATCGTTGGAGGTTGGCTAGCAACCCAAACAAGAAGTGAGAGATTCATTCTCGTTTCGTCCGCAACTAGAGATTCTATGAAAGGGGACTTGATTACGACAATATTCTTAGTAGTCCCCTTTCGGTACCTAACTAGTTAGCTTCTTCCTAAGTGATCATGCAATTTCGTTCACCATTTGATCGTAAAGGTTGCAATGCCATTTTCTAGTGATCATGCAATATGTTTTTGTGATTTTCCTAAGATTCTAAATTAGTCCTAATTCTAGCCTAGAAAATGAAATTAACAAACAATGTATTGAAAGCGGTGCGAGAATTAGACACTTAATAAAATTGAAAGACAAGCTACTTTAAGTGCGATAAAAAAAGAAAACATGCAACTCGTTGGGTGTAAACCTGATTGAATGTAAGGCAAAGAATAGATATGGCATTTTCGTTAAGCCTCGAGACAAGAGGCTTCGGAAGCTGGCTATTGAGACTGACGGGAGTTCTAAAGACTAAACCTATCCTAGATAAGGAGATCCATCCCTCGTGACCAAGCCACAAGAAATCCTATGTTTTCACTTATCCAAGGTCGGGCAATCAACTCCGACCATTGGATACGAAGTGCGTCTTTCAATTCATTTCAAGTAGCCTCAAAGTCACGAATGGTTCATATCCCCTCATTATCGAGTGTGCGTCCTGAGCTACGCTAAGAACTATCATTGGTTCTTTTTGGATTTCTAGTGGTCTTTCTAACTAAAACAATTTTTATTAGAATCTAAGCCAATCTTGTTTAATAGCTAATCTAAACTAGCTATTACAAAGATTGAGACTGAAATGAAAATCGATCTTTCACCACCACCTTCGTGAGCTTCGGCCGCCTCCTCCTTGGACAGGCTCGCATGGCCACCGTCGGCAATGTTGATTTCCATCCGTTCATTCATTCACATGCAATCACTCAAATTAAACGATCAGCAAAGTTCACCTCAATCAAACAACGGAATGGCCTCGAGATCGGCCTTTAGCTATCACACATTTCAATTTCCCAACCCTCTAATGGCTAAGGTTCATTGACCGATGGTTAATGATAACTGCCCACCGTTATGCATTCATATAACAATGATCAATATCGATTAACCCCTAACTCGATTTTTGTCATTCCCAATAGGCTACCCGTCGATCATGCATCACGCCTAGCATACATCTAGCAAACACAAATTAAACACACATTCGAGCCAATTAGCCTTGATTCACAATCTCCAATTAAGAAAGAAGTGAGCCATGAAGGATCACTGATTCATTTTAGCTTAAATTTTGACTGATTACGTTTAGGCTCAATTACTCTATCGAATAAAGTCCGATTGTAAAGATTCAAGCACCTTTAGAAAACTTAAGATGTGCAATTCAAATTTCATTTAGAACATTTAATACAATTCTGGCCCGAAAGGTTTGGATTTGATTAAATTGACCCAACTGTTCAGACTGTCCCGATTTTGACCAACGAGTTGTAAAATTCAGAAAAGATAACAAACTTGGTCAAAACCAAGTGAAATTTTACAGGCAATTAGGAAAACGTGTTCTTAACAACTTTCATGTTTTGACTTTTTTTTTGTTTTGAAAAATCCATGATATTTCCCAATAATTCGTTTTTTTCTCAGGACTAAATTAAAAGCGACTTTATAGGCCAGACTGACCTTATCCGAGCTTTTTGCAGTTAAGGTCAACCTAACTATCCAATTAGGTCCCCAAATTCTCTGTAACACCATTTTAGACCCTAATGAACAACTTTCCGGTCTTGCGTTTTTGCGAGAAAGATCTTTAACTTTGTGTAATTTGTAAAACAAAGTCGGTCAGTGCAAGGATAAGAAAAAAAGATCTAACATAGAGTTTGATTGTCTTTTTGAGGCAAGCATCGTACCAATCAAACAGTTTTAGATTCATGTGAAATTTTTACAATAGAAAGATCTGAATCTTTTCTACAACTTTCATGAAGAACATTATTTTCCTAATTCTGAAAAGAAAATGATTTAAAAATTCGAGAATTGAGCTAGGTCGGGTCAGAACAGAGGATTTCAGACCACAACTCTGAATTTCCAGATTCTATTCATAGATTTCGGCGCCAATTTAACCTAGGAAGCAAACTCCAATTTTAGCATACAACCTATCAAATCAAATTTTAGGTCCCAGAATTCTCTAGATTACTATTTCAGACCCTAATGAACAACTTTGCAGTTTTACGTTAGGTTATGTGTCTTTTATATTTGGTGCTCATGTGTGTTAATTAAAATTTTGAATTAGGTGATTACGAACCGTCCGTGTTCGATCTTTGATTAGTAGATATGGATGTATGATTATCAAACCATCATTTGATCTTTTGGTTGCTTAGGTGTTCGTTTCAAGAGGCTATGTTAAAAACAAAGAAACAAAGTGACATTTTCTCATAGTTTTATTTGTGACCCTATGTTTTTAGACCCGAAAATATGTAACAACTTTAGGGAAGACGTGTATTTTGCAAATCATTTAAAATTTTTTTAAGTTTCTAAGCACATTGAACACTAAAATTATGATTCATCCACTTTTGCGCTTCGGTGATAGTTAACTATAAGGCTTAAGAGGCACAAAAAATAGGAAAATTCCTAGGAGAATCCAATAAAAAAAATTATAATTCTTTCATCTTTTTTATTTTACACGTTTGGTGTACTACAGAGTAAGAATAGCTCTCAATGAGTGAGCTCGGTAGGGGATACAGAATTGGCAGCTGCGACGCACTTGTTCCACGTCTCATTGCTCCTCTTGTAGAGATCGGAGATCGTTCCCTTGATCGGCCTGTGAGTCGAGACGATCAACTTCACGTATTGGTTTTGGCAGTCCTTCCCTGCCGTCACGAGCTCGCGACAACATTCATTGGTGGGTGCAAAGGTGCGGGCAAAGACTATGATTTGAAAGAGCTGAGACCCGCAATTGGCAGTCATTCCCTTTGCGCAAGCGGGGTTTCCACCTATGGCGAAGGTAGCCCTTGGAAGCATTGCCATGTTGACGACCAACAAGATCATGAGAGCAGACAAGTTCTTGAGCGTTGCCATGATGGTCTTTTGGGGACGGAAGGGTTGGAAAATTGTCTGATATTTTTTATTGTTTGATGATGTAGTCGATCTAGAGATGAGAACTTATATAGCTTGAGAGAGGTAGTGCATTAATGAAATGGATTCATCAGTTATTAATCAGAAATTTATGTAGGAAACATTTACAATTGTCTCACTTGCAATAAATTCTTCTCAGGTTTTACTCTTCTACAAGGATCGAGGGCCTTGTCATCTCGCATGATTGCGATTCAATCATTTGCCATTAAAAAGGTAGCAATGAGTTGTTTGGTTGAAGAGAATCAGCCTGGAATGAATTAATACTCATTTCCGGTCTGATTTCCAATCCCATGTTTGGTTTATAATAGGAACTAGTCGCTTGCCCGCGAGGGTTTAAAATAGTTTTCTGAGACTAGATTTGCTTGTATCGTTCAACACGTATACTTTCACGAAAGCGGGCAAAATTGAGTTTGTAGAACTAATGTAAAACAGTCCCTTAAACACATGAGTAAACATGATTTCGATTCGCTCGTCAAAAGGGACGACCCATAAACACATGAGTAAACATGATTTCGACTCGCTCGTCAAAAGGGACGACCCAAAAGGCTCATCTATTCAAGGACAGAGGCGTTCTCAAGCCCTATACCTTGCGTGGCATTTTGGACTATCCTATTTTTGTTTAGGGTTAATATCACGAAAATCACGAAACTAGTACACTTGTGACAAATTTACCCACACTGATTTTTTGATCTCGAAAGACTCCAAACTGGTACACTCATGACAAAAATACCAAAAACTAATTTTTTGACAACCAAAAACCCCAAATTGGTACACCTGTCACAAATTTACCCTTTGTTAAATTGAATTAATACCACGAAAAATCACAAACTGGTAAATTTGTGATAAACAGAGGGGTAAAACCTTAAACTGGCATACCCATCAATTGCTACATGTCATCTAATTTAGGAATTTGATGGTAAAATTTAATGGAAACCAACGGAGGATAAAATTGTTGTAGGTGTACCAGTTTGAGATTTTTTGTGCTATTGAAAATATTAATTTGAGGTAAATTTATCACAGGTGTACCAGTTTGGGGTTTTTTGTGGTATTAACCATTTTGTTTATTATGAGCCTAGGTGTTATTAGTAGTTGGCACTAGCCATCGTTGGAGGTTGGCTAGCAACCCAAACAAGAAGTGAGAGATTCATTCTCGTTTCGTCCGCAACTAGAGATTCTATGAAAGGGGACTTGATTACGACAATATTCTTAGTAGTCCCCTTTCGGTACCTAACTAGTTAGCTGTTTCCTAAGTGATCATGCAATTTCGTTCACCATTTGATCGTAAAGGTTGCAATGCCATTTTCTAGTGATCATGCAATATGTTTTTGTGATTTTCCTAAGATTCTAAATTAGCCCTAATTCTAGCCTAGAAAATGAAATTAACAAACAATGTATTGAAAGCGGTGCGAGAATTAGACACTTAATAAAATTGAAAGACAAGCTACTTTAAGTGCGATAAAAAAAGAAAACATGCAACTCGTTGGGTGTAAACCTGATTGAATGTAAGGCAAAGAATAGATATGGCATTTTCGTTAAGCCTCGAGACAAGAGGCTTCGGAAGCTGGCTATTGAGACTGACGGGAGTTCTAAAGACTAAACCTATCCTAGATAAGGAGATCCATCCCTCGTGACCAAGCCACAAGAAATCCTATGTTTTCACTTATCCAAGGTCGGGCAATCAACTCCGACCATTGGATACGAAGTGCGTCTTTCAATTCATTTCAAGTAGCCTCAAAGTCACGAATGGTTCATATCCCCTCATTATCGAGTGTGCGTCCTGAGCTACGCTAAGAACTATCATTGGTTCTTTTTGGATTTCTAGTGGTCTTTCTAACTAAAACAATTTTTATGAGAATCTAAGCCAATCTTGTTTAATAGCTAATCTAAACTAGCTATTACAAAGATTGAGACTGAAATGAAAATCGATCTTTCACCACCACCTTCGTGAGCTTCGGCCGCCTCCTCCTTGGACAGGCTCGCATGGCCACCGTCGGCAATGTTGATTTCCATCCGTTCATTCATTCACATGCAATCACTCAAATTAAACGATCAGCAAAGTTCACCTCAATCAAACAACGGAATGGCCTCGAGATCGGCCTTTAGCTATCACACATTTCAATTTCCCAACCCTCTAATGGCTAAGGTTCATTGACCGATGGTTAATGATAACTGCCCACCGTTATGCATTCATATAACAATGATCAATATCGATTAACCCCTAACTCGATTTTTGTCATTCCCAATAGGCTACCCGTCGATCATGCATCACGCCTAGCATACATCTAGCAAACACAAATTAAACACACATTCGAGCCAATTAGCCTTGATTCACAATCTCCAATTAAGAAAGAAGTGAGCCATGAAGGATCACTGATTCATTTTAGCTTAAATTTTGACTGATTACGTTTAGGCTCAATTCCTCTATCGAATAAAGTCCGATTGTAAAGATTCAAGCACCTTTAGAAAACTTAAGATGTGCAATTCAAATTTCATTTAGAACATTTAATCCAATTCTGGCCCGAAAGGTTTGGATTTGATTAAATTGACCCAACTGTTCAGACTGTCCCGATTTTGACCAACGAGTTGTAAAATTCAGAAAAGATAACAAACTTGGTCAAAACCAAGTGAAATTTTACAGGCAATTAGGAAAACGTGTTCTTAACAACTTTCATGTTTTGACTTTTTTTTTTTGAAAAATCCATGATATTTCCCAATAATTCGTTTTTTTCTCAGGACTAAATTAAAAGCGACTTTATAGGCCAGACTGACCTTATCCGAGCTTTTTGCACTTAAGGTCAACCTAACTATCCAATTAGGTCCCCAAATTCTCTGTAACACCATTTTAGACCCTAATGAACAACTTTCCGGTCATGCGTTTTTGCGAGAAAGATCTTTAACTTTGTGTAATTTGTAAAACAAAGTCGGTCAGTGCAAGGATAAGAAAAAAAGATCTAACATAGAGTTTGATTGTCTTTTTGAGGCAAGCATCGTACCAATCAAACAGTTTTAGATTCATGTGAAATTTTTACAATAGAAAGATCTGAATCTTCCTACAACTTTCATGAAGAACATTTTTTCCTAATTCTGAAAAGAAAATGATTTAAAAATTCGAGAATTGAGCAAGGTCGGGTCAGAACAGAGGATTTCAGACCACAACTCTGAATTTCCAGATTCTATTCATAGATTTCGGGGCCAATTTAACCTAGGAAGCAAACTCCAATTTTAGCATACAACCTATCAAATCAAATTTTAGGTCCCAGAATTCTCTAGATTACTATGTCAGACCCTAATGAACAACTTTGCAGTTTTACGTTAGGTTATGTGTCTTTTATATTTGGTGCTCATGTGTGTTAATTAAAATTTTGAATTAGGTGATTACGAACCGTCCGTGTTAGATCTTTGATTAGTAGAGATGAATTTATGATTATCAAACCATCATTTGATCTTTTGGTTGCTTAGGTGTTCGTTTCAAGAGGCTATGTTAAAAACAAAGAAACAAAGTGACATTTTCTCATAGTTTTATTTGTGACCCTATGTTTTTAGACCCGAAAATATGTAACAACTTTAGGGAAGACGTGTATTTTGCAAATCATTTAAAATTTTTTTAAGTTTCTAAGCACATTGAACACTAAAATTATGATTCATCCACTTTTGCGCTTCGGTGATAGTTAACTATAAGGCTTAAGAGGCACATAAAATAGGAAAATTCCTAGGAGAATCCAATAAAAAAAATTATAATTCTTTCGTCTTTTTAATATTACACGTTTAGTGTACTACAGAGTAAGAATAGCTCTCAATGAGTGAGCTCGGTAGGGGATACAGAATTGGCAGTCTCGACGCACTTGTTCCACGTCTCATTGCTCCTCTTGTAGAGATCGGAGATCGTTCCCTTGATCGGCCTGTGAGTCGAGACGATCAACTTCACGTATTGGTTTTGGCAGTCCTTGCCTGCCGTCACGAGCTCACGACAACATTCATTGGTGGGTGCAAAGGTGCGGGCAAAGACTATGATTTGAAAGAGCTGAGACCCGCAATTGGCAGTCATTCCCTTTGCGCAAGTGGGGTTTCCGCCTCTGGCGAAGGTAGCCCTTGGAAGCATTGCCATGTTGACGACCAACAAGATCATGAGAGCAGACAAGTTCTTGACCATTGCCATGATGGTCTTTTGGGGACAGAAGGGTTGGCAAATTGTCCGATCTTTTTTATTATTTGATGATGTAGTTGATCTAGAGATGGGAACTTATATAGCTTGAGAGAGGTAGTGCATTAATGAAATGGATTCATCAGTTATGATCCATAAAATTTATGTAGGAAACATCTACACTTATTTCTCTTGCAATAAATTCTTCTTTGGTTTTACTGTTCTACAAGAAATGAGGGCCTTGTCATCTCGCTATGTTTGCGATTCAATCATTTGCCATAAAAAAAGTAGTAATTAGGGGTGAGTGATTCCTGGTCCTGTCCGATCCAACCCAAGAGCCAGGAACCGGACCGGGAGGACCGATTCCCACTTTCTAGAATCGGGGATGAAACCGGCTAGTCTTGGGACCATGGACCGACTCCAATGGGACCAAACATTTATTGGTAAAGGCAAGAGGGAATTTGGGAAATTAGATTAGGCTTTTTATTTTTTTCAAAAAGTTTAAAAAGTAAATACACATATATATTTATGATAAAATTAGAAAAATATATATTTATCGGTTCGGTTCCCACCCTAGAATTGGGAACCAGACCGCCTGAAAACCGGTTCCACTTTTATAAACCGGGAACCGGATTGATATTCCCGAGAACCGGACCAAACTGGTCGGTCCGGTCCGATCCCGATTTGGACGGTCTATCTTGCTCACTCCTAGTAGTAATGAGTTGTTTGGTTAAAGAGAACTAGCCTGGAATGAATTAATACTTATTTCCGGTGTGATTATCAGTCCCATGTTTGGTTTATAATAGGAACTTGTCACATGCCCGTGTGGGTTTAAAAAATTGATATGAAATTAAATTTGATCAACAGAGAGACGATGATAACAGAATAAGCTTTATTTATTTTCTGTCCAACCCTTTTAAATTACGTTGCTTTTCTTTATATATCCATCTTCAATTCATCCATTGGGAGTTAAGTGCCATGGGGAGTTGATTGGTGCTATCGTCGAGGTCTAGGTCGCCCATACAACATATCCTTTAGATGATAGCATGGTGTTGGAAACATATTCCTAAACAAAATGAGGAAAAACAAAAATAAATTTCTAAAAGACTAAAAACTAGAACTAACGAGTAACACTAAAAACATATGCGGAAATGTGCCCAGTTGAAACTTGAATCACTGATCGTTTGAAGTACATCATCAAAAGGACGTACCTTGTTTTTCACGGATTAAATGCTTCGATTGCAACCCCGAGCGAGTACGATTCTTTGATTGAGAGTGAGAGCCCTTTTTCTTCTTGAGTGAGAGAGTTTTATCTTGTGAGAATAAATGTCAAATATTCTTTTCTTTTGCCCTAACTCTTTTGTTCTTGTTGTAGTTTTCGCAAATAACTGCCTCGGCGGTTATCTCTCTCTCATGGGCTATTTCATGTCTAACAGGCTGGTTTAGCCCAACATGGGCGGCCCAAAATTATAAAACCCATTTTGTCCGACTTGCACATGATGGGCTAAACATAACTCTCTCTTCTCTGTAATATTCATACTAGCAAATAATCCGTGCGACTAGTATACTTTGATAGCTCGTTGCCATGCAGCTGTTAGGAATATATAGCAGCTCACATTGGGCATAATGTTTTCGAGTAGATATAGTATGCAGTACCCTAGATCAATCAATCATATTTATATCTCTTTTGATCTCTTTTAGCATCTCGTATATTATATTTACAACTATGATTTACTCAAAATCATAATTGATTGACCTGTGGCTACAAAAAATAGAATGTGACTTCATAAACAAATTGATCTTTCTCTTTTCTTAAACCTCTCCATTTCAGTCCAGGTCGATTTTCTAGAAATGCCCCATTAGGTCGAATCATTCATAACTATTGGCAACTCGTACGTGCCTTAACTTATGATCATCAAGCAAAATAACAACCACACATGCAAATATCGAGCATCACAAACAAAGTCACTACTCAAGCCAAACACGCAACACCACGTCCTATCCTCTTATCAACAAGCATGGATGAGAACATCAAGCATGATAACAAGCGATGCGTGTAACATCAAGACAAACAACAACAACAAGCAAGTCCTAACAAAGGCTCGGGTGAGAGCTCAAGCCAACCAACATCGTAACTTCCTATCCCGAGATTAGAGAATCCACTCACATGCCGCGTTCCAATCACGTAACACACCGCCCTATCCAAGTGTTAGGGAATCCACTCACTTATAAGCACAAGTAAATGTCTACGGCGGTCGGCAGCGGCAAATGGCGAGAGAGAGAAAAGTGCTCGGCGTGAGGGTGAACATAGAAGCTTCGGGGCTTCTCGGGCGTGAACTTTAGGTGGCCGACTATCAAGAGACAAAGGATGAGTCGGTGGGCTTCTTGATTAGTTGAGAACAAGGAAGAAAGGAAGATTCGGTGGGGTCTCCTTTCTTGGACGTGAAAGGGAGAAGAAGAAATGGTGATGGCTGGTTGGTGAGACTTCTTGGGCGTGAGAATGAAGAGAGAGAGGTGGCCGTGTATGTGTAAAAAGGGGAGGGGGCCTTCTCCTATTTATAAGACTCCAAACTTGCTCCTCACTCAAGACCATTAATATTAGTCATGATGATGGTGCCTCAAAGTCCAAGCTAATTAATGATATTCATGATGATGGGGGACTCAAAGTCCAATTTCCATTAAGGCTTGTCATGATGAGAGTGACCTAGAAAAATCTAACCACAATTGGCTTCTAGATCTCTCTCTCTCTCTCTCTCTCTCGGCTAATCTCTCGAGCGGGTTCTCTCTCTTGGCTACCATTTTTCTTGGCCGACTCTCCTCTTGGTTCTAGCAATAATTGGTGTCCGAGGCATTAAATGCAAGGGACAACTCATCTTATCTTCATTAATGGCACGTCATCATGATAGGGCCTCCAAAGTCTAAGGTCATTAATTAGGCTTCTTGAACAAGCTTCATTCTTGGTCATTCATTTCCAAACTTGGCTTCAAGTCTTGAACTAGGAGTCATGATGGTCTAAAGGCCCTAAAACTTGGAGATCAAGTTGCATTATTGGTCTTTTCTCTCTCACCCTTGGCTGTGAGTCATCTTGCTAGGCGTGAATGATGGCCTTGGTTATCAAGATTCCATTATAGAATCATTCTAGAAGAACACATTTCAGCTTCTACCACTATATGTAAAGCCTCATTTTCCCCTTCATATGACCTCTAATAAAAATGTAACATATCTCATTTGAAAGATCATAACGTGTAAATTAAATCACCGGAAGACATTAAGTCAAAATTCCAACGTTCTTGTATAGAAAATGCTTAATCTTTGAAAT
Organism: Syzygium malaccense; assembly: GCA_031216405.1. Classification (NCBI taxonomy): domain Eukaryota; kingdom Viridiplantae; phylum Streptophyta; class Magnoliopsida; order Myrtales; family Myrtaceae; genus Syzygium; species Syzygium malaccense. The sequence goes on from CM062254.1 coordinate 19,869,225, forward strand.
CTGACAAAGTCGGGCAGTTTTGCACTGTTCACGAAATTGAACTTGAAAATATAGTAAATGGACTCAGAAAATTCTTAAATTTGAATATGTCATAAACAAGGCATTAATAAACATTTTCCATGAAGAACAAAAAATCTGAATCTTTCTGTAAATACAAATTTTAGTAGATCAAATACAGACTAAAAACAGTTCACTGGAACAGATTCCTTACTTCTCAAAGTAAGCTCTTTTCAAAGTCCAAATCATCTCCAAAAATTATTAAATTTTTATATGTTATAGATAAGGAAGTTCTCAAGAACTTTTGTGAGGGAAACATTTCCAAAATCGGCCCAAAAGAGCTTGTAAAAAATAAATAAAGTGTGAACATCACCGAAATATCCATTCTAGATAGTTTTACACGGTCCAGAAATTGGGCTAGCCTTGTTGTACGCCCCCCCCCTCTCTCGGTCTTCATGTACTATTGGGGCTTAGGGTTGTCTCTTGTTTTTTTCCTTGAAAAAACAACTGTGTAAGCTGGTTCTAGATTAGTTCCTGCTAAACCTCTCCTGACCTTGCGGGGACATGCCTATGTCCTAATAAGGTCAGGTACAGGTTTAGGCTTTAGGTTGTACTTGGTGTTTGAAAAGTAATATACATTCTTATCTTACCAAAAAAAAAACTTCATGATGTTTGGAACAACTTTCAAGAATAAAGTGTATGCAAATTCGGATCACAAAAGTTTCTACAAAAATAACAAAATGAAGGGGTATAGAAGATCCGAATCTGGTTTTCCAGAACAAGAGTAAAATTAGCTCCGAATGGAAAACCACCAAACTTAAACCATAGCTATTTCTCAGAGACTGAAATTGAGAATATTACAATTGAGCCATCTACTTTTCACTTTATTTTGAGAACTCATTTGTTCTCAATAACTCTGCATTTTGTTGGAAGATCAACCAGTTCCCAAACATGGTTTGACTTCATTGACTCCATTTCTTCTTCCATTGCAAATATCCATTTTTCTTTATTAGGACAACTTAGAGCCTCATTTACATTTCTTAGCTCATCTTTATCTTTTGGAGCAACCATGAAAGTTTTCCCTTCAATGCTAAAACGTCGTCGGGGAATACTTTTGCGACTTGTTCGCCGTACGGGAGTCTGTTCATGTAGTACATCATTCTCCATTACGTTCCCACTTGAATTGAATAATGACAGTATCATCTCATTAAACGGTTGCAATTGAGATTGAGTCGAATTTAATTCCTCACTTCTCACATTGCTTCCACTTAGACGAACTTCATCAATTTCATTATAAGGATCCAAGGTTTCAAATAGTAAGTAGTCCTCACCTATTTTGCCCTTCTTAGGAAACTAATTCTCTAAGAATGTGATATCTCATGATTCAAATTCAGTTATACTCCCACTTTCTTGCTTACCTATAAACACATACCCTTTTGAGTACTCTGAGTATCTTATGAAAATACTCTTCTTGCCTTTGGGATCCAGTTTCTCATATTTGTGAGTGGGCTCATGAGTATAAGCAGCACAACCCCAAGGTTTAAGAAAACTTAAATCGGGTTTTCTATATGTCCATAACTCATACGAAATGAAAGTAACTGATTTAGAAGGCACACGATTAAGTACATAAGCAGCAGTTAATAAAGCATCACCCCAAAAAGTGATTGGCAAGTTAGCTTGTGCTATCATGGACCTAACCATTTTTAATATGGTTTTATTTCTCCTCTCGGTAACACCATTTTGTTCATGAGTATATGGAATAGATAATTGTCTTTTTATTTCTTTTTCATCACATAAATTTCTAAACTCATTAAATAAATATTCTCGACTTCGATCGGATCTTAATGTTTTTATTTTCTTATCTAGTTGATTTTCTACCAAGTTCATAAATTTCTTGAAGCAACTCAATACCTCAAATTTATGAAAAATCAAATAGACATATCCAAATTGAGTACAATCATCTATGAATGTGATGAAATATACAGCCTCATGCCTTGCTCTTACATTCATTGGACCACAGATGTCAGAATGGATTAATTGCAAAGGAAACTCAGCTCTTGTGCCTTTTCCGAATGGTTTCTTTGTTGCTTTCCCCATCAGGCAATGCTCGCAAATAGGTAAATCGACTTTTTCAATATTGCCTAATAAGCCCTCTTTGGCTAATCAATTTAATCCGTTGTTGGCCAATATGACCAAGTCTAGCATGCCACACATTCACATCATTATTATACGATTTGGAAGATATAAATAGGGAATAACAAACGTTAACATCACCATAGTTAACATCTAATACAATAAAACCATCTAGAAAGTATCGACAACCATAGTAATTCGTATTCAAATACAAGTCAACACCATTATTATTAAAGTTCAAATTAAAACCAAGTTTAACTAACACTAATACAGACACTAAATTTCGACGAATCTCCAGAGCATATAATACATCGTGTAGGAATAACGTGTGTCCACCACGCATTATTAACTGGCAGGTGTCAATCCCTTTAACTTCAGCTTTGGAGTTGTTCCCTACATAGATCCATTTCGCTCCGATTGGAACCTGTCGGAACTCCATGAAGGCAGCTCTATCCTTTGCTACATGGTCTGTGGCTCTGGAACCTATAATCCATAAAGGATCGGACTTAGTTAGAAATACAGAACTTGATACATAAGCAAAGTTCTCAAGAATACAAGGGGTGTTTACCTTTTTTGGCTCGCCACAATCGCGAGCAAAGTGACCTTTCCTGCTACAGTTGTAACACTCCACCCTTGACATCTTCTTAACAAAAGGACGTTTTCCTTTGTCATGTTGGTTAAAGTTCGGTTTTTTACCCGAAGAACTTGCTCTTTTGCCTTTCCATTTCATGAACTTTTCGACATGCTTGAGCATAGAGCTCGAAGCGCCATGTGAGCTAGAAACAATGTAATAGATGTTGGTTTCTGGTTTCGTCGCTAGGAGGCGATGATCTTCCAACTCAAGATGACACATGACATCCTCAAAGGTTTTGATGTTCTCATTATGAGTCAGGTGCACCTTCATGTGCTCCTAGCTATGAGGCAAAGAACGGATCATTGCTTGCACTTACTGCTGATCAGTCAGAATGTGGCCAACATCCTTTAGCTCATTGATCATGTTCAAAATCTTTCTCAGGTGTTGTTTCATGGTTTGCCCATGAGCCTTCTTATACGAGTCAAACCTTATAGTGAGCTATCTCAGCTCTCAGCTTGGTCACCGATGTATGACCAAATCTTGCTACTAGTGCTTCCCACATTTCTTTGGCATGTTCAAAGCGCCTAAACTCTCGCATGATGTGTCATGCCCCAAACCTCATCGAGCTCATGGTATCCCTCTTTAGTCGAATTAGTGCGACGTCCCAAGAAATGCTGTCGACCTCAAACCAGCATATCAAAGATAAAACACTAACGAAAGCCATAATCACCTAGACAATATATAACTAGGGGTAAAAGGGAGAATATACAACTATTACCGATTCAAACTTATACAATATCTACCATTTACGATCCACATAATATACATGCACACCGAGCTTCTAAACTTTACACCACCGACATAAAAAAGGATCAGTAGCCAGGGTATACCCTAACTCCAAAAATGGGACACTTCAAAAGGTTTACTCAACCCCTAAACTAGCCCCTACACCCTCTAGACAGCATCCACTCCGAGTCCGACTCCCCAAAACTCGAGTATGAATCCCCCTGAGCCACCTGCTCCTCTGAGCACTCAGAGTTTGCCTCGATCTTAATCGGGTTGTCCTCGTCACCCGACTCCAATGGAATCTCAATTCGCTCCTTCTCTTTAGACTCCTCTTTTGGCTCTTCCTTGGGCTCATTCTCTGGTTCTTCCTTTGAATCTTTTGCTGGTTCTTCATCTAGTGCCTCCTCGAACTCTTCTTCTTTTGGTTCTTATTCTTCTTCAGGTTCCTCCTCTGGCACTGCCTCTAGATCCACATCCATCGAATCATACGCTGCCTGTGATTCCTCCGGCCCCGGATTAGGCTCAGCTACTCAATGTTCGGGTGCTGCAGGTGCGGGCTGATATCCAGATTATGCTAGGCTAGTCTCTAAACTAGTCATCTCACCATCAGGAGGGGGTATGGCCGACGGATCCTAATCTCCCACTCCATCAAATAGGACATCAAAGCCTCTAACAGGGCCAAACTCGTCCAGTCCATCTTGAAAACACCAAGTCGTGTAAGTGTGGGCTTGTCAAAGGGGTTGCCCTAAGTCTACCCAGACTACGGTAGTATGCTTGATCTAGGTCATATTCTCATCTATCGGATATTCTATCACATTATGGTCGGTGTGCATCAGAATACCGAAACGCTGAGGTGGCGGCAGCGGAAGATTCATGATTCAGGCCGAGGTTCTGAAATTGTTTGATTAAACAACCATGAGACACGTCTTAGCAAGTAGATACCCTAAACCCCACCTAGGCTAACACGTACCTCCAGATAAGTCAAACACACTAACACTCAGCAACCGCATAACAAGCACACAATTGCAATTACCTGGGCTTTCAATGCATATAATCTGCACATTAACCACAATAACACAAATTCCAACCACATGCACTTTCCAAATAAATTTCCATGCCCACAGACAAAGTCGAATGTATGTCATTTCCAAGCTCAGCATTTCACACATTCTCATTCATGCACCATCATATCACTTTCATTCGACTTGCCAGCGACCCACGTTACGGTACACGCCTTAGATCCACCGTTAATTTACGGTCCACGTGCGACTATCTCAATTTCACAACACTTCTTAACCTGCGTTACAGTACATGCTGTTAGATGTATGCCCTAAAGTTACCGTGTAATAGTTACATGTTAGGGATTTAAGTTGTACTTTCAATTACATTATTTATTTAATGGTAAGGACGCGTTCATTCATTTGTCCAAATATATGAATGATTCCATAAGATCAGTTGTGACTGAACTTATTCTTGAGACGTTAAGAATATGTGTGACAGGTTTACAGTTAGACTGAATCTTTAAATTATTCTCGGTCGATGGATCATTGAGCGGATATTAATGATCCTGTTGAGACCGGTGTGTTCGTAACTTCACCAATAAGTATTAGATACTTAAGGGAATGACGAGTCACTAGTCATTGGATATTGCGATACTCAAGTTAGAATACAGGTGCTTGTATCAGATAAGTTCACTGAATATGACATGCATAAAACGATTAGCAACATGGAAACTTTAAGCGTGGTCAATGTCTAATCGTTCATGCTCTGGTCTTGTGTAAATAATCCTTAGACCTAAGGTACAGTGTTGACTTGTATGTTAGATGGCTATGGTTCACAGGTGCACATATTGCCACTTCGTTGATTCGTCTCTGTACTTGATGGCCATAGTTCGTTCACATACGAAGTTACACGTGTGCGCAAAATGGAATCTGTCTCCTTGTTATATGCAAGGTACAATAATGATGTCCTATGTAATCTAATCTTGACACTGCATTGAAATCCTCGGCCGGGGTTGTAACCGAGAATGAACTGTTCATGTCTCATATAAAGTGCATGTCAATTAGATTTGTGCATATGATCGAATTGGTGACTTGACAAATATTCCATGGTCTTTATTCGATCGGGACATAGTAAGGCAGAGGGATTGAATTACACTGTAGCCAAAGCTGACGGGTTCATTATGTTTTTAAAATATTCACACTGTCTGGGTAGCCATGACATATTGCTAGATGTCAATCATGGCTTGTAGGACCTAGAGGTTGATCGGGATAATTAATTCTCTTGGGAGTACTAATGTGTTAGTGCAAGTCTTACTACCAGCTCAATGATGAACCTAGGGATGTCACACACCATAACCAATTTTGGATAACGTTGTACGGAAGAGACGATATTGCAAATATGTTTGCAATTGAATTGAGTCGGACTGAAATTAAATTAAATGGGATTTAATTTAATTCAATTTTTTTGTCATGGGCGTGTGTGCATATGATGCTCACAAAATACACATATGCTGATCATGCACTTCTATATTTGTATATACACATTTATATTTATTTATATAAATTGTATATACAAGTTTATATTTATTAAAAAAAAATTTGTCGCATGCACATGGCCAGCAAGTGCTGACCATGTGCATGGCACACGGTCAACAAACGGTTGCTGACCGTGTGCATGACACACACGATCAGCAACCGTTGCTGATCGTGTGCAACGTGCATACATGCGATCAGCAACTGTTGCTGATCGCACATATTAATGGCGCGATTAGCAACTGTTGCTGATCGCACATATTAATGGCGCGATCAGCAACTGTTGCAAATACGATAAAAAAATGCATATGCAATTATAATGTGTGCGTGAGAGTTAAAAGCATATACATTTTCTCTCTTCCGAAGCCGTGACTGAAATATTGAGAGTGCGGAGAATTGTCGCCACAAAATTGCTAGCACAATTATATTGGTGATTATCCGCAAGTTCTTCCTTCCGTTCGTCGTGCGATTGGTGGTGTGTTTGAACTAGAGGTCTGATGCTTGTGGGGCTTGAACTGAAGAACATCCGAACCGAAATCGTTTTGGGCACGCTACGAAAGGTAATTCGTTTAACCCCCTATGGTCTTTCCGATTTTTGATTGAAACGCACGAACAATGCCTTTGGAGATACATGTATGGTTATAATTTTCCGCTACGTTTATATTTAATTTTAACACATGCCTCAGGCTCAACATCCACCACCTACGGCACAACCCATGTTGAAGTACACACCTTAGGTTGGCAGTCTTTCGGTAATACCAGGCATCGTCCCGTGTTAAAGTACATGTCTTAGGACGACACAATTCCCCGTGTTACAGTACATGCCTCAGGGACTTTCGTGACCACACACACGACATATCACATAACTTTCTCACCCATCTACACGTTCAAACCTCATGCGAACATGCTTAATTATCACACAAACATGGCCCATTTCCAGCCAAATCAATCCAGCCCATACACGCATATAACGGGGCCACATTTCAAACAATTATTCCACAATTCAACGAGCACACAAGGTCGCCAATGGACCCGTAATCACAGCCACAATTATGGGCATAAATTCAATATTTCCATGTCTATTTCCAGCCATAACAATCACCACAAACCAGCCAATCCAATTCAATTCACACGTGCACAATTAACTCGAGTTTTTGGATTTTACTTTGAACTTCACCATTCACGGGTATCGTACTCTCACCAACAACCCCCAAATGACCTAGGCAGTCTATTATTGGGACAGTTTCTCATTTGGTGGCCCACTACGCTACATCTATAGCATATGATACTCCTACTCGGATAGGATCCACTCCCGTGTCTGCCTCCATACGACTGACATACAGTACCCTGAAAACGGTTCGGCTTTCCGATGTTCCTCTTAACAAAAGGAATAAAACGTTGATTTCTCGACATCGGTCTTTTCCTAAGATTACAATTGTCCCTAACCGAAGCATATCTCGATCCAAAAGCAGTGGCCCTATTTGCTAAGTCACGCTCAATTGCTTGGGCCTGCTCATAAATTTCATTATAATCTCTTAGGTTCAATGATATCATTTGGCTACGAAGGTCCGGTTTCAACCCATCTCGAAACCTCCGGGCCTTGTCCAAAGGATCCTCTACCATCTTCGAGGCAAACTTGGATAATCTAGAAAATTCTACCTCGTACTGATCCACAGACATCAATCCCTACCGGAGTCTCATGAATTCAGCCAATTTACGTTCCCGGGCACTCTCAGAAAGGTACTTACCATTAAAGACTTCCACAAATATTGTCCAAGTCTGAACGATACCTGTGGGGAACACTCGACCCTGGTGGCTTTCCACCAATCACTTGCAATTCCTTGCAATTGATACACGGCTAAAGTCACTTTCTCCTCATCCGTACACCCTAAAACCTCAAAAGCCTTTTCTAATTCTTCCACCCAAAGCGATGCAACCTCGGGATCGCCTTTACCATCAAACTTAAGGGGCTTTAATTTTAAGAACAGCTCTACCAACTTATGCATTTGATGATTTGCATTCACCTGCCCTTGCCCTTGATTCTCATTGTTACCATTGATGATGGCGGCTGCTGCGGCCTTAGTAGCTTGGGCAATAGTGGCAGCTCATTCCTGAGCCTATCGTCCCATCAAATTTCCAATCTCTTCCAAGGTCCTCATGACTGCATCCATCCTCGGATCACCTACAGGTTGGGCTTGCGAATTTGATTGGCCTCTTGTTCCTCTACCTCTCGAACTCATCCTCGAGTTTTCTTATTACTCACCTACCTGCTATAATTCTACTCGGGAATTAGAGACTTAGGCCAACTATACCAGTCTAGTCCTAGGCAGCGAATTATCTCGACAATTCACTTAACAAGTAATCAACCACCACAACATGAGATCACAATCAATAGGGTATGCAGACCCAGAGCCCATAGACCATCTGGACGAGGTTGAGCCGGAAGCCATGGAGTTAGACCTTGTGCAGGATGGAGAAGTAGCCGAAGTAGGATCGGACGTGGAGATAGGTTCAGATGAGGAGTTAGGATGGTATCTCGATCCAGAGTTAGAGATGGATTCGGAGGAGTCAAGGTCTAGTAAGGATGTTTCTGAGGAGTTGTCAGATGATCCGACAGAGTCCTCAGATCCAGACTGGGAGCCTTAGGGTTATCTTGATCCATAGCAACCAGCGAGGGCTGGCGACTTTTTGACTATAGCCCTCTTTCTGAGTTAGTTTGACCTCCCTAGCCACTCCCCTTTTTTATCCAGTGGCTATTGCTCGTTTAGATGTTAGCTTGTATCTTTTGACTGTTGTGAATGAATGTTGTGAAAGAGTTTTCCATAGTAATATAAAGTATGTAAATATTTTCAGCCGTGTTGGTTGTATGTTTGGCTATCATTGGCTCATAAATATATTGTCAGGGTTTGTTTATTTATTGCTTCCGCTTGTGCTTTGCTCTCTGCTTAGATGTTGGGTCGGCGACGCTTCCTGGGATGTCGCGAACATATCGACCAAGGTAGGGATGTTGCGTGCCTTGGGGTTCGGGGCGTGACATCCTCGTTTGAATTGGTATCAGAGCAAGGTCAGCTCGGTCCAAATAGGTCGAAACCTGGAGTGATAAGGAGCGACGAGACCTTGGATAGCCAGTAGGGTGACCTCGTGTGCTAACTGTATCTCTTGATAGTTATGTGTTGATTGAGTGTTTATGGATATGACCTGCAAAGTGCAGGTGCGGCAGGACCCGAGGTGAGTATGCAAATCCCTTAGGTGATATGTGTCGCGACCTAAAAAAAATCGGGTTATTTCGATCGTAGGCTAATGGATTACTAGATCAATAAATTAACTAACCTAGCTCGAGTTCTCCCAAACTCTACCAAATCGCAACTTAGGTCTAATTGTGAGCATGCAAATATTTTCAACGAGAGTCGCCACTAATCATTTAGGGTAGGTTGATTAGAAACCTAAATAAAATAGCGGGAGTACTATTTTATTTCTACGAACCAGAAATCATAAGTTCGGGGACTTGGTTACGCTAGATTCCCTAACGCCCTTTCGGTACCAATTTCGAGAAAAATACTCAATTTGACAATTTTGATAAATCCTAACTTAGAGTTCAAAGGTGTAGAAATTTCTTTTTGATTTTTTTTATTTTTACTTATTTAAATGAAAGCTAACCTATATGTAATGACGTGCAAAAATTGACATGCGATTAATGCAACCTAACATGCAAACTATATGTCATGCGACGACGTGACCTATTTCTGATAACGGGCACATTATTTTTTATATTTTTTTTAATGAAATTCGAAATTAAAAATGCCAATTATCTAAACATGCAATTTTAAACTAAAGAAATTAACCTATTCTAAAGCAATTTATTTTTTGTATTTTTTTTATGAAATTCGAAACTAAAATCAAGTAAAAAAATAATCGCTAAATCTTTCGAATTAAATTTCGATCTGAAGCCTGACAGATCGACCCTAAAATTCGAAATACCTGCTATGGAAATAATTCTATCTAAAGCCTGATAGATATATTTATTTCCATGTGTGCGGTTGCGGATTAGAAAATTTTCCTAATCGATCACATCTTGAAAAATTCGATATCTTAAATATATTGGATATGTTCAAAAATTTGTGAAGATTCTAAATTCTATCCAAATTTAACGAGTAATAGATATCTAAAATTTCAAAAAAAAAGAAATAAATCCTAATTGAAATATGCCTATTATTCAAATATATAAGATTAGATATCAATAAGCACAAATTAGGCAACAAAATATTCAAATCAAATCGGGATAAGATAATTACCTGATTTGCAGATTTCTTTCCTAATTTGAATTTGCAGCGGATCGGGATTGCGGATCGAGATGAGCGGCGATGGGATGGACCGGCAACGGTGTCGCACTGGTGTTCAGTGTGGACGGCGAGGAACAGCTCGGCTCACGGTGACTCTCAGCCGCGGATGGCAATGCACGACGGTAGTGCTCGGCCGGCGGCAATTCACAGTGCAAGGACGGTGGTTCAGGGAGCTGGGCTCACATTGCAAGGCCTGCTGATTGGCAGAGGTGGGGCTGCTCAGCATGAAAGCTGGTTTGCTAAACCTTTTGGCCTTTGTCTCCTTCTTTCCACCGAATCAGCCTACCAGGAATCTCCACTCAAAGTTTGACTTTAGTTTGACTAAGCCATTGAATAATTCCACAATCACCACTTGGAGCCTCCTGGATGTTCTGAAATCTTTCTGTCCTGGCTGAAGCTTGCCGGTTTTGCACCAGGAACACTGAGTTGGATCACAGGAGCGTCGTGGACTGGTCAAAAATTCTGATGCGGTTGGGACTGGGCTGTTCCTCGGGGACTGCAGGGCCAGCGAAATTGGTGGTGCTGTTGCGCGCTCAGAACAGACGAAGGAGATGAGGAGCGTGGTTAGTTCGGTCACTAGATTGATGCTACGCTGGTGGCTGCTGTTCACGATCTGGAGGCGGAGCAAAGATGATGACCAGGGCGGTGTTGGAAGACCTCTGACTTTACAGAATGTGTGTACAGTGGGGGATCCTCTTTGGCGTTTTCTGTGGTGCGATCCCCGTTTTTGAGCACGTGAAGTCTTGCGGGAAGAAAGACAGCCCCTCTCTTTCTCAATGTGGCCGCGTATCCTCCGAGGCTTCCTCTCTCTCACTTCTGTGGCCGCGTGTGGAATCGTGTGGCCTCTCGTGTGTGTTCTGAAAATTTTGTGAGCTCCTCGTGATTATGACGCATAACCCTATATTTATATCGCAACCCTAGGTTAATTAGCTGGGCTTTCTAGTCCTAATGGGCTTAGGCTTTAATTTTCATTTAATTCCAAATTTGTTGAATTAATTCGGGCTTTTATTCAATTAACTTGATGGGCTAATTTAAGCTCAAATTAAGACAACCGAGCCCTTTTCAGGTGTGATTTTTGGCCCCCGTCTTCCGAGTGAGCCGAGTCTCGTTCGGTACCCGAGTTCGATTTACGTGATGAATTTTAAGCTCGCTTGCCACCGCCGATCCGATGCGAAATGCAATTAATCTATATGAATCTAAACTATATGCTATGCAATTTTAATATTTTTGTTTAGGGGTTAAAAATTTAATCCCTAATTTCTATGCAATTAACACTAAATGATGCGCCAAAATTTATGTGTCAACAGCTGCCCCTCTTTGAGTGGAGGCTCGCAGAGGTTTCGCTCAAAGACTGAGACCTAAATTTAAACTATGAAAAATGATGGATGATGATTTTTTTTTCTTTTTAATTTTTTTTTTAAAAATTTTTTAAAATTTTTTTTTAATGATGATGCATGATATGCAAACAATAAGGAACGTATGCTAAGGCTTCTCACTTCATGCGGAGCGGTGAAAGAGTCTTACATACGGATCGCACAAAAAGCGTCCAAGTGGGGGAAAGCTTTATAATGCTTTGAGTTTCCTCGATCTCCAAACTTCTAGTCTACTGGAAGTAAGGTTCTCAAGGTACATGATTGCCTATCTGTTACCTGTAGTTTCCTACAGATGCGAAATAGCGCATGATATGAAGAAAGAATGGGATGTGTTGTCTATACCACTGGACAATCATGAAAAGGATCATGTCACCTCTTTCATTCGGGTGAGCATGAAATGGTGTGCTTCGTACTCCACTTAGCAACACCAAGAGAGAAATTATGTCGCCTATCCTACTGGGCGAACATGAGATGGGGTGTGCTTTGTACTCCACTTAGCAACACCAAAAGAGAAATTATGTTGCTTGTCCTACTGGGCGAACATGAAATGGAGTGCGCCGCGTACTCCACTTAGCAACACCGAAAGAGAAAGTATGTCGCATGTCCTACTGGGCGAACATGAAATGGGGTGCGCCGCGTACTCCACTTAGCAACACCGAAAGAGAAAGTATGTCGCAGGTCCTACTGGGCGAACATGAAATGGGGTGCGCCGTGTACTCTACTTAGCAACACCAAAAGAGAAATTATGTCGCCTATCCTACTGGGCGAACATAAAATGGGGTGTGCTTCGTACTCCACTTAGCAACACCAAATGTGAAATTATGTCGCCTATCCTACTGGGCGAACATGAGATGAGGTGTGCTTCGTACTCTACTTAGCAACACCAAATGTCACATGTTCCACTTGGTGAACATATGAGAGAGATAATTTCTCCTATTCTGGAGAGAGAAACAATGAAGAATAATTAGCAGACGTACCTGAATTCTTCTTATGACGGAGCCAATGGCATCGCTCTTGTTTTTACCTGAGAAAATGTTAAAATAACACATGCGCAGAAGCAGAGAAAACATAATTCATGAATCTGCTTACATTACCAAGCTTTACTAGGGAATTTATTAATAAGAACAATCATTTCGTCCTTTTGACATTTTGATCATATTAAATGAGAGACCTTTAATCAGAAAGGACTTTCCACTCACTCTCAATGAAAAGCTTTTAACCCGACCTTTGATGCGGGTATAAGAATCACTCGAACTCTCTTCATCGTGCTTGACAAGGGTTCGGATATTCTCAAAATCAGTATGACTTGGCCAATTTGAGAGGTCTTTATAAGGACTAAAACGTGAGCTTGGTCAATGGCTTAGCAAAAGGGACTCTTCGAGTCGAGGCTATTGAAAGAATTGATATCACCAGCTGTTTCGGGTTTACAAGTCAGGAATGCTGCAAAAATGAGATAGAAAAATCTTGCTCGCACTTCTTCGAGCAACATTTATAAGCATTTGAAACTCTACGTTAATTCAAGTGCCCTATTCTGAAGAGACTTCGGTAATGGTTGTAACGTAGGTTCGGGTAGGCTTGAAAGGAATGGCCTATTTTCATCAAAAGGGGTATTATGAACATGGAGATTGGTGATCATCCCATCTAGCAATTGCTCCACAAATGAACCTTCAAATGGTCTTTTCCTTGAAGAATGATCTTGCATATCGACTCAATTCTTGTTGAAGCTTTTCTCTCTCTCTTTTTCTCTTTTTTTTTGAGAGAGAGAGATTTTCTCTTCTTCGAGCGATTTTTCCGAGAGAGAGAACTTCGATTTGATGGAATCTTTTTGCATCCTTTCTGATGAATTTTCTTTCGAGCTCTTTCTGATGAATTTTCTTTCGAGCTTCTATTTGCCCCAAGTCACCTTGAACTTGTCTTGAGATGATTTCATTTGTTTATCACAAGAATGATCACCAATTGGGTTGAAATGAATTCACCGCTCAAATTGGGTATGCAAAGGGTATAATGTGTAGGGATATAGAAAGAAATGCTCTTCGTCATATCTAAGGCACTCGAGCTAACAGAGAACTTGTATGCAATAAATATACTTGAAGATTGATGCAAGTGAAAACAAGAAAATTCTAACCATTTTGAACTTTCTAAGCAATTGCCCTGGTATGGGATTGTTCCTGACAGGGGTAAGAAATGAAACTCCGTTCAAAGGGGTTAAGCAAATGATAACCTGTAGTGTTTAGATAGAGGAAATGAATGCCTCTCATCATTTTGATCATCATACTTTTCGTGAAATAATCCTTTACCTTGTCAGCACGGAATTTTCACTCAACTCGCACTAGGGATTATTATTCAGGACGTGTATGGAAATGTCTTGCCTTTCGTCATCTTGAAATCTCTCATGCAATATGATCGCTTCATTATGATAGAAATAGATTGCCAAATTAAAAGCCTCCCTCAAACAAAGCTTAGTAACATCAATTGATTCATAAAATTCAACTTGACACTTGATAGAAACAAAGTCAAAATGAGTACAAATCAAGTGTAATATTTCTTTACAGAATCAGAATTAATTGGACCGGAAAAAACACGACCATCTATCTCGGCCAAAATCAAAGCACCTCCTGGAAGGACTTTCTTCACAATGTACGGGCCGCCATAATTTGGGGCGAATTTTCCTTCTGCAAGAGAAACTATCGGCAATAACTTTCGCAGGACAAGGTCACCTACCTGAAAATATCGAGGCTTGACTTTCTTGTTGAAAGATTTAGCAACTCGTTGTTGGTAGCACTGGCCATGACATAGAGCTCTAAGCCTTCTCTCGTCAATCATGTTCAACTGGTCCAATCTTTGTTGGATCCAATCTGCTTCTGATAATTGTACCTGTGAAAGAATACGTAACGAAGGAATTTCAACCTCAACAGGTAGCACTGCTTCCATACCGTACACAAGAGAATATGGAGTTGCCCCTGTAGATGTCCGGATAGAAGTCCGATATGCCATAAGTGCAAAAGGTAATCTCTCATGCCAATCACGATAGTTTTCGGCTGTTTTAGCCAAAATTTTCTTGATATTCTTGTTGGCTGCTTCAACTGCTCCGTTCATCTGCGGACGATATGGAGAGGAATTCAGATGCTTGATCTTGAATTCTTTGAACAGTTCATCCACCAATTTGTTATTCAGATTTGACCCATTGTCAGTAATTATAGCCTCAGGTGCACCATATCGAGCAATGATGTCCCGACGAATGAACTTCACCATAACCCGGGCCGTCACTGTCGTATAAGACATGGCTTCGATCCACTTCGAAAAGTAATCGATAGCGACCAAGATAAACCGATGCCCATTCGACACTTTAGGATTAATTGGGCCAATCATATCAATGCCCCACATAGAAAATGGCCATGGTTCAGACATTTGATGCAATTCATTCGGAGGAGTTTTAATCTTGTCACTATAGATTTGACATTTGTGACAACTTCGGACATGCTGAATGCAATCACTCTCTAAAGTGAGCCAGTAATAACCCATCCTCATTATCTTCCTTGCTAGCATATGACCATTCATGTGCGGACCACATACTCCCTCATGCACTTCTAGCATCAAGCGAATAGCCTCGGTTGAATCAACACACCTTAATAAAATCGAATCATAGGACCGCTTGTATAGGCATTCTCCGTTCAAGAAGAACTTCGACGCCATTCTCCTGATATACTTTTGGTCAGAGGCGGTACTTTTCTCAGGAAACTCCTGTGTTTGAAGATACGCCTTGATATCATGATACCACGGCTTGCCGTCAGGCTCTTCTGTCGTGGCCATGCAATAAGCCGGTTTCTATAAGACCTCTATCTTCAAAGGTTCAACTTCTAAATCACTTGTCACTCGTAGCATTGCCGATAACGTAACCAGAGCATCGGCAAAACTGTTTTGAGTCCTTGGCAAGTATTCAAACGAAATGTCTTCAAACTCTTCCACCAACTCCTCTAAATAGACGTGATAGGGCTGCAACTTAGCATCTCTAGTTTGCCATTTGCCAACGGTTTGAAGAATAATGAGAGCTGAATCTCCAAACACCTTAAGTCGAGTTACTCCTATTTCGATTGCAGCTTGTAACCCGAGGATGCATGCTTCATATTCAGCGATATTGTTCGTGCAGGGAAATATCAGTTTCGCTGCGACCGGATAATGTTGTCCGCCTGGGGATATTAAAACTGCCCCGATACCTGACCCTGACAAGTTTACGGCCCCATCAAAGTACATGGTCCATACATACTCATTAATTGGCATGACTCTATCCTCTAGCGGATCCAGATCGTCATTTTTCCCAGGATTTTCAGCCAAGACATCGGCAATTACTCGTCCTTTGACTGATTTCTGAGACATGAATTGAACATTAAATTCTGAGATGAGAATCTGCCATTTTGCTAGTTTTCCAACCAAAGCGGGTTGATTGAGCAAGTATTTGATTGGATCACATTCTGTTACAAGCAATATCTGATAGTGCAAAGTGTATTGCCTCAATCTGTGTAGCACCCAGACCAATGCTGCGCACGTTCTTTCTGCCTCGGAATAGTTCATCTCAGAGGCGGTGAACTTCTTACTCAAATAATAAATTGCACGTTCTTTTCCATCCTCTTCACCTTTCTGAGCGAGCATGGCACCTAAGGACTCACTGTGGATTGTGAGGTACAGGATCAGAGGTTGCCCCGGCGTCGGTGGAACAAGCACCGGCGGATTCATCAAGTAGTGCTTAATCTTGTCGAACGCCAATTCACATTCTTCATCCCATCTAACTAGAGCATTCTTCTTGAGGAGTTTAAAGAAAGGCTTCGCTGTCTCAGATAGCTGAGAAATAAATCTGGCTATATAATTTAATCTACCCATCAAGCTACGAACTTCCTTCACCGAAGAGGGCGATTTTATTTCACAAATGGCCTTCACTTTCGACGGGTCAATCTCAATCCCTTTGTTACTAACAATGAAGCCAAGTAATTTGCCAGAGGCTGCCCCGAACACGCACTTTGTCGGATTGAGGCGTAATTTGAACTTACGAAGCCTGTCGAATAATTTCGTCAAGGTTTCTATGTGATCTTCTCCATGCCGAGTTTTTGCAATCATATCATCAACATAGACCTCAATCTCATTATGCATCATGTCATGAAACAACATGACCATTGCCCGCTGGTAAGTTGCCCCAGCATTTTTGAGACCGAAGGGCATCACCTTGTAATGAAATGTCCCCCATGGAGTGGTAAATGCCGTTTTCAACTTATCATCCTCGTTCATCAAGATTTGGTTATAACCTGAGAAACCATCCATGAAGGAGAATAGTTCGAACCTAGCTGTACTGTCCACAAGCACATCAATGTACGGGAGTGGAAAATCATCTTTGGGACTAGCTTTGTTCAGATCTCGGTAGTCAACACACACTCGAATCCGACCGTCTTTCTTCAACACCGGGACTATATTAGCGACCCATTCTGAGTATTGGGTAGTCTCAATAAATCCCACGTCAAGAAGTTTCATGACCTCTTCCTTGATCTTCTTTGCCAGTTCTGGCTTAGCTCTTCGCGGCCTTTGCTTCACAGGCTCAACTGAAGGGTCAGTCGGTAGGCAATGTTCAACGATCGATCTATCAAGACCCGGCATGTCAGCATAAGACCAGGCAAAGATGTCTTGATAATCCTTCAACAACTGGGTCAAGCGTTTGGCCATATCTTGAGAAAGACATGCCCCAATCTTCACCTCTCTAGGATTCTCCGTGTCGCCAAGGTTGATCACCACAGTTTCTTCGGCAGTCAAAGGCTTAGATTTTTCATGGATTTCCAAGTTCCGTCGTATCTCTTCATCATTCGGATTAGAATCGTCTGAGTCATCAGATTGACTTGCATCACATATATGAGGATCCCTGATTCCCGTCCCTTCGCATGCCTCAAGATTAGTCCTGAAACATGAAAGAAAGGGATAAAAAAGACAAGAGAGGGCTTAACCACTGCAATTTTCAAAAATTGTTCTTTGCTTTTTGAAATTCATTTTGCTTTCGAAGACCTCGAAACGAGAATTCTTGAGAAGCCCAACCCTCAGTTCTTACCGTAGATGACAAATTTTTCAATCGTTGGTTATCGTCATCGGGTTAGTTTGGGGCACTTCAACAAGATTCAAAATGATAAAAACCGTTGTAATTTTATTGATATTGAATCAATGAATTACATCTTATTGGATTGAAAAACCTAAATGCAACATGAATTGGAAAAAAGCAATAAAGATTCCCACGCAGGGGAGATACGAAAACTAAAAATGATTACTCTTGAGGGCCAGCGCCCATCCCTTCAAGTGGTCCTTCAGTGATTGCACCAATGGAGGTCTCAGCAAACCATCCAGTGAGGTAGGGTATACCGTCATTAAAGTCAAAGTCCACCACCCTCGACTCCGGCTTCTTGAAAATACAGGGTGGCTGGTCACCCTCGGAATCGTCAGACAGACCGACCACAATCGCTTTACCATGCTTCTTAGGTGGTTCAGTTAAGGCTTGTGGCGACTCAGGAAAGATAAGCCCAAGATCATCCTCAGTCGGGCTCAGCTTTAAATTCTCATATCCACCCACTACTCCAGCCGAGTGAAAGATGTGGTCAATGGGAGGTGGTAAGGGACTTCGGCCTCTGCAACAATCGTTGCTTTGTTCGCGGCTTACGGGACCATGATATCCCAAACCAGTCTTGTGGTATTGTCCATTTGTCTCAATCGGGGCCTGAATGCCTTGGCCTTCCTTCCCAAGACCCTGACCTGGCTTAAAACCATTACCAACCATGACCTTGGCCACCATGATAGCTGCATTAGAAACTTCAGGAACGGGTAACGGCATATCAGAGGAAGCCTGAACAACTTGAACTATCTCAAATGAATGATAGCTATCCTCTTCAATATGATCGGGCTCTATGTATGGGATCGATGTTGCATTGAAGATTCGGTGATCTTCCTCCCCATAAATTGTAACCAGCTTTGCTTTAGCCACGAACTTGATTTTCTGATGCAAACTGGAAGGCACTGCGCCTGCATTGTGGATCCATGGTCGTCCCAGCAAGAAATTAAAAGCAGAAGGGATATCCAGCACTTGGAAAAGAATATCGAACACCGAGGGTCCAATTTGCAGTGCTAAGTTAATCTGGCCTATCACATCCTTCTTTACTCCGTCAAAGGCTCGGACAGAAGTCTTGGCTGCTTGCATGGTAGATGGAGGAATGCCCAGCCTTTTCAAAGTAGCCAACGGACATAAATTCAAAGCCGACCCGTTATCAACAAGCACTCTAGCTACGTGAGTCTCTTTATACTTCACCGATATGTGAAGCGCCTTATTATGACCACGTCCTTCAACTGGGATTTCCTCGTTAGAAAATGCTACTTGATCTTTGAGGAGAATCGCCCCGACAAACTCTTCTAGCTTGTCTTCTTCAATAGTCTCGGGCACATGAACCTCACTCAAAACCTTCATTAGAGCACTCCGATGTTTATCTGATGTCTGGAGAAGTTCCAACAACGAAACTTGTGCAGGTAACTTTCTCAGCTGGTCAACCACGTTATATTCACTAGCCTTTATCACAGCCAGGAATTCTTTCGCTTCTTTTTCAGCCACTGGCTTGGCCAGTTGATTATCAGCATAAGTTCGCCCTGACCTTGTTATCAGATCAACATCATACGACCATGGAACCATCTTGTCACTTTCATAAGCGTAAGGCTGAGGTGATGCCAGGACCAACATTTTCGAAGCATCGGGTATAACGATCCCGAGGTCATCGTCAGAGGCGTCCTCGAGAGGGGGCATGTCAGTTAGCTCAGGATCCAACTTAACTAGCTCATCGGTCAACATCGCGAGTTCTTCATTCCAGTCAATGATGACCTGAGATATAGTGGCCACTACCCCGAATTCATCAGTTGTCCCAATCATTCCCTTTCTCACCAACTCATCCACTTTCTTTTCTATCTCACCGAGTGACACCACCTCGACAGTCGAAACATAACCAGCTCGGACTAAAGCATCGAGCATATCTTCGAAAGGGACCCTGAAGCCTTGAACCTGCTTGACTCCCGGACCAAAGACAACATTTGCACTGCTCGAATGATCAGGGAGTGGATTGTTCTGCACATTGGGCTTACCGGTTGGCTGTAGCGCAAACGCTCCAGTCTCGAGTAGATCCTGCACTCGATATTTGAGTACTTGACAATCATCTGTCAAATGCCCAACTTCACCTCTATGATAATCGCATTTCTTCGACGGATCATACCTTGCATAGCCAGCAGCATTAGATCTTTGTGGCTCTAAATTCAGCAGGTTCTTCTTCCTTAGCACCGCCAGTACCTGAGATAACGTCCTAGGAAGTGGAGTAAACTGGCGAGTTTTACGCTGCTGGCGTGAGTCTTGCTGGCCTTGCCGTCCATAAGAGGTTGTCTGCTGAGTGCTAAATTGTAGCTTCGGGGCCTGAGCTGGCATCTTCTGTACATAAGTCATGTTGACTTCGGGGACATGCTCTTTGTCTTTCTTACTAGTAAATCTCTTACTCGATGAACCTGACTCACTGTACCATCCCTTCTTGAGCCCGGTCTCAATCTCCTCACCCATAGCTATCAGTTGACCAAAAGATTGGGCGGCCGTCACTAACATTCGTGAACGAATCGGCTGCGGTAGGGTGGACACGAACAACTTCATTAAGTCACGTTCTGAGGGTTCAGGCATGATCTATCCCGCCATGTTCCTCCAGCGAGTGGCATACTCCTTTAGAGTCTCGCCCTTTTTCTGCTCGGCTCTCTCCAGGTCTTCCCTTGTAATGGTGACATCGAGATTGAACTTGAAGTGCTTGACAAAAAGGTTTGCCACCTCTTCCCATGAGTCTTTCCGGTTGATCTGGTGGTTGGTATACCACCTCATTGCGGCATCCTTCAAGCTTGCTTGGAAGGTTTGGATCATTAGAGGTCCATTAGAAACATATCTATTCATGAGCCCCTGGTACATGTCGATGTGCTGAATCGGGTTTGAGGTGCCGTCATACTTCTCGAAGGCCGGCATCTTGAATTTATCGGGCACCTGGACCCGGGTAAAAATAGACAGATCAACAGGTGGAATACTTTGAGTTCCTTCCACTTCACGTAACCTCTGGTCGATCTTAGCCAGCAACTTGGCATTCTCATCATTGGGGGGTGACTGAAGAACAGGGGCCACCGGAGACGCACTAGTGTCAGTCAGAATGACATCATCCAGTTGAAGGGTTGGATTAGTGTTCACTGCAGGAGATTTGTCGAGGCGAAGGCCTTGACGGGTTGGAAGTGGAATCTCCGATTGAGAGGCAGCATTGATCTGCTGCTGCTTGGCCATGAGATCACTCATCATTTTGGACATGGCAGCCGCGATCTGCTCATTGATTATGTTCATGTGTTCCTTCAGCTTTTCGTCAATCATGGCCGCAATCTCAGCTTGATTGGCCATCCTTCTTTTGGTCACCGATCGAGTATTATGAGGATGAGAGGGATCCGTGGCAAATTACCTGCAAAAGTAACGATGGAATAAATACAACGAGTAAGAATAACGAGTCGGTCCATGACATCCTCTAGACCCTCAAGATGAAATTTCTTGCGAAAGACCGATTCGTCCAGTAAATCTCAAAATTCCAAATTGCTTTATTCAATAAAAACCTGGACTAATTCCAAAATTTACAAATCATAGCTTAATGCTTTTCATTGAATTGCCCACAAAGGAAGATGTCTCAAAAGAATTCTTAGAAAGATCGTCCAGCAACATTTATTACCAAAAAAAACATCAATAGCGCGAAGTACAAATGTAAGCTAACATTCCATCCTAAAAAGAAAGAAAAACTCCCTAAACCAAACTAGAAATCAGATAGTCTTCCTCTTTTTAGAGGCCACGTGATCTATAGACGAATGGGCCTTCAAGGCACGCCGTAATCGTGCATTCTCTTCAGCCAGAGCATCTGCCTTATCCTGGGCCTTCGTCGCCTTTTCTTCGCTGATTTTGATTTGAGTCTGAAGAGTGTGCCGTACCGTCACGACCGGTGTCGCGACCTAAAAAAAATTTCATTTCTCAGGCTAATGGATTATTAGGACTAAACCTAACTCGAGCCCTCCCAAGCCCTACCAATTCGCAACTTTGGGTTTAAGTTTTTAACATGCAAATGTTTTCATGCTTGGAGTCGCCACTAATCAATTTATGGTAGGTCGATTAGAAACCTAAATAAAACATAGGGAGATATGTTTTATTCCTACGAACCAGAGATTCTAAGCCCGGGGACTTGATTACGCTAGATCTAGTCTAACGCCCTTTCGGTACCTTTTCTTTTCAAAAAAATATTTTGGCAAGCAATTTGGATCCATTTTAACTTAGTCACTAACATGTGAGGTGTTCATGCGGGTACGCAAACCACCAATTTAACACCCAATAATCAAAGCATTAAATAAATTGCAAGATTGGGAGAATTACTTACCTCGAAGCAACGTAAGCATCTGCATGGTTAGCTAGAAAATCACATCAACCATCCTAATATGATTTCTAATTAACAAGCAGTTCACTCAGTATTTTTGGATTTTCGCTTATTTAAATGAAAGCTAACCTATATGCAATGACGTACAAAAATGACATGCGAATAATGCAACCTAACATGCAAACTATATGTCATGCGACGACGTGACCTAATTCTGATGACGGGCAAATGATTTATTTTTGGTGTTTTCTAATGAAATTCGGAATAAAAATATGCCTAAATTAACATGCAACCTATGATGACTTAACATATCCTAACATGACTTATTTTTGGGATTTTTTGCTAAAATTCGAAATAATAAATTACTTAAAATAAGAATGCAATCTATCCTAATCTACCATAAAACAATTCATTTTTTTTGGGATTTCTATGAAAATTCGGAATTAAAAAATAACCTAAATAATCTATTAAGATTAGAATATTACTTAATTTAAACTAGGAAATAGATTATTTCCAGTCCTAATTTAAATTAAATAATTACTCTATCTTCTAGATATATTTAGGATTCTTAAACATGCAAAAAACTCAAATTCAAATCCTAACTGATATTTTTTGAATTTTCTTTTTTATTTGAAAAAGGGAAAATAATCTAAACAGAGATAGCATCCACATTTAAAATAGCCACGCAATCCACAAGATTCGTTTCAAATTCAGATTAGGCACAAGAATCGAACTATCGGTCATATCTATAGGGTTATAGATATTAATGGAAAGTCGATCATTCAAATTTGGAAAGCAGATAAAAATCATTATCGTACCCAAGTGATTATGGATAGGATAATGATTTTCCGTATCGCCACGTATCATACCTTAGGGCTAAGGTCGGATAGTTGTCCAGATACGTTGCTGAATTAGGAAAGTTTCCTAATTTTGAATATTTTAAAAATATTGCAGATATCAGATAATTATCCTAATATATCTAATATTCCACACGATATTCACGAAATATTCCAAACACACAAATTAGTAAATTAAATATTCTGAAAAATATCAGATAATATCTAATTACCTAATTTGCAGATAATTCCCAAATTCGAACTTGCGGATCGGGATGAACGACGAAGGGGGATCGGCGGCGCGATGTCGGGAACGGCGGCGACGGCGGACCGGCGGTGGCGCGACCACGAGGACAGCAGCGGCAGCGTGAGGCGCGGCGGCAGCAGGCGTCGGGGAAGCGGCAGCAGCTGGCGTCGCGCGGCGGAGAACAGCAAGGCGGCGGCGCACGGCGTGATGCACGGCAGCAGCAGGAGGTGTGGAGCGCGGCGGGTGATAGGCGCGGCGGGCACGGCAACAGCGAGCGCGGCAGGCTCCGGCGTGTGGCGGGCAGTGGCAGCGATGGGGTCGCGCGGGACGTGAGGCGCGGCAGCAGGCGTCGGTGGGAGGCAGCAGTAGCACCGGCGGTGGGAGGCAGCAGCAGCAGCGGCAGGCGCGGCAAGGAGCGGCGCTCGTCGGGCGCACGGCAGGCGCGGGCGTTGGCGCGCGGGTGCGGCGGGGAGCGACGGCAGCAACGTGAGGCGCGGCGTGAGGCAGCGTCGGCACGGCGGCGGTGGGAGGAGCGGCAGCAGCAGGCGGCGTGTGACGGGAGGAGCGGCAGCAGGCGACGGCAGCAGCAGCAGCGGTGCACGGCGAGAAGCAGCGGCAGCACGCGGCGGCGCGCGGCGAGGAACAGCAGCAGCAGGCGGCGGCGCGCGCGGGGAGGGGCGGCAGCACGCGGCAGCAGCGGGAGCCCGTCTCCTTCTCTTCCTCTCTTCCTCTTTCTCTCGCTCACGTGTGTCTCTAAAAATTTTCTGATCTGAAAATTGTGTGTCCCCCCTAAAATTCTGACCTAATGAATGTATATATAGTATTAATCTAGGTCAATTAGATGGGCTTTCTAGTCTTAATGGGCTTAGGCTTGGGCTTTAATTTAAATGGGCTGAATTAATTAAGGATAAATGGGCTGAATTAAGCTCAAATTAAAACAACCAAGCCCGTTTGACTTGTAATTCCCGGCCCGTGCATTTCAAGCGAGCCGAGTCCCGTTTGATGAAATTTAAGCTCGTTCGTCACCGCCAGTCCGATGCAAAATGCAATTAATCTAAAATGAATTTAAACTATATGTTATGCAATTTAAATATATATATATATATATTTTTTTTTAGGGGTTAAAAATTTAATCCCTAATTTTCTATGCAAATTACACTAAATGATGCGTCAAAATTTAGGTGTCAACAGCTGCCCCTCTTTGAAGGTGAGCTCGTAGAGGTTGCATTCAAAGACTAAATGATACCTAAATTTCAACCATGCAGATGCAATGAATGTTGTTTTTGTCGGGGTTATGAGTCCCATTTTACAATGCATTAAGAAATGATGCAATGCTGACCTGAATAGAAAACATACCTGGAATTACTTACCTGACGATAGCGCAATTCGAGGCACAACCTTAACTTGTATGTTGTTTTGGCAAATGTATGGGCTTAGTCCCATAAGTCTTGCTTGACATACGTTGATGAACTTCGGTGATCTGCAGTTAAGTCAAAACACACGAAGAAAGCTCGACGTATCCAATCATCATCTGGATTCGTGAGAATAGTTCCGATCCTTACGAACTACCTATACATCTCTATAGGTGTTTACAAAGATTTGGCCGCTTCACTTATACCTGCTCATAAGTGAATTGCGGGGGAAACTTTTGAAATCAAGAGGATATTCCGACCTTTACATATACCTGCTCATATGTAAAGATTTGGCCGCCTCACTTATACCTGCTCATAAGTGAATTGCGGGGGAACACCTGGGGTTGAGAGAATATTCCGACCTTTACATATATCTGCTCATATGCAAAGATTTGGCCGCCTCACTTATACCTGCTCATAAGTGAATTGCGGGGGAACATCTGAGATAATAAGAGAATATTCCGATCCTTACATATACCTGCTCATATGCAAAGATTTGGCCGCTTCACCTATACCTGCTCATAGGTGAGTAGCGGGGGAATACCTGAGATTTGGGAAGAATATTCCGACCTTTACATATACCTGCTCATATGCAAAGATTTGGCCGCCATGCCTATACCTGCTCATAGTCATGTAACGGGGGAATCTTCTCGAGATTGTATGAAAATCTATGATTTGATGAACAAAGGGGCTAGCCCAAGTGTTCAAGGGTTCCTTGACAAAGTACCTGGATATCATCAGAAGTACCTGAAAAGGTTTGATCAATAGACACCTGAACACAATCAAAGGCATCTAGAGATTGCAAAAAATGATCAAATGTGGGACCTGACAATTGCTTGAACAGGTCAGGGATACCTAGATAGTCATAGATATCCTAGGGATAGAGATATACTTACCTGGTGACATCTCCAACTCTGAAGGTGTGTCTCCTGTTAGACACGATTTTAAGTAACATGTAATATGCATTCGCACACTGTCAAGAATACATATACACATGCACTATGATTTCAACTGATTTTCATGCACGATGGTTTTGTCAAATCGGCATTACAAACTTCGCTGGGGAAAAATCATGACAAGACAATCCGAACTCACAAGCGGATATCTTGAAAATGTCGAATGAGGGACTTCCGGTCCAAAAGGGCTTTCACTCACTCTCGTTGAGAAGTGGCTAATTTATGAAAATCACTCTATCTCACCATCATCATGTCGACAAAGGTCCGGGTATTCTCGCAAACGGTACGACTTTACCAATCTGAGAGGTCTTTGTTAGGACCGTAACATGGGTTTGGTCAATGGCTTAGCAAAAGAGACTCTTCGAGTCGAGGCTATTGAAAGAAAATACTCTGCAATTGTCTCCGGGTTTACAAGTCAAGAACCTGCAAAATGAGATAGAAATGGACTTGCTCGCACTTCTTCGAGCTAAGCTTATAAACATCAGAAACTCTACGTTAGTTCAAGTGCCCTAATCTAAAGAGACTTTGCAAGGGACGTAACGTAGGCTAGGCTCATGGGTTGAGAAATGAATGGATCATAAGGCTCAAAATGTGTATAATTGGGGTGAGAGTTGGTGATCATCTCGGCATTATCACTGGTGCTCTTTTCCGTCAGGGATTGTCTTCTCGGTAAATTCTCCATTGGCTTCGAGAATTCATCACTTGATTCCTTAAGACTCTGGATATTTTTGTGACTTCGACACATCTCAACATTTTCTAATCCAAAGTCGTCACTTTTTCTCCATTTTTTTTACGGGCATTGGCCTTGCTTTTACCAGGCACACTGCTTTTTCATGCCCCCTTTTTTTTTTTTTTTTGACTTTTGACATACACTGTCTACAATGCATACATTGGCTAGCCACACTTTGGCTTGTTTTGACCGAATGACTAACATTTGGACTTTCGGGGTCTTGTCTTTTGTCGGCGCTCTGGATATGCTGCCTGAACAATGATGACTTTTGCCTTGCCCCAGTGTGGGGGATGATCACCAACTGGGTTTAAGAAATGAATTTGTAGGCTCAATTGGGCTTAGCAAAGGATAATGTGTGTATAGGATAGAGAAAGAAATGCTCTTCGTCATCCTAAGGCACTTGAACTTCACGTGAATTCATCTGAAAAAGCAACACTCGAAGATTGATGCAAGTGAGAGCATGAAAATTTCTACTCATTTTTCACCTTATGACGCTGACTTACCTCCAGTTTGCCCCGATATGGGGTGGTTCTTGACAGGGGTAATTTGAATGAATTTCTCCAAGTGTTTAGGCTCAAAGTGGCGAAACAATGGATAACCTGTAGTGTTTGGGATAGAGAAATGAACCGCCTCTCGTCATTTCAGTTGCCGTACCTTTTGCGAGATAACCCTTTGCTTTGCAGACATGGAATTTTTCCACTCAACTCACTGGGGATTAGTGCATGGGACTGTGTATAGGATATGGCTTGCCTTTCATCATCCCGATGTACCTCATTCGACACATTCAATTCATTCCACATGAGTTATCATATTGTCTAAATAGATTCCCCCTTTGAGGTCAATGATACAGGTTGACAAATAACCATGCAGAAATTAAAGCCAATGCAAACATCTTAACTTGAAATTGATTGAAACCATTTATTCATAAATGAAATGTTTGCGACTCAGAGTATAAAACCAAACATTTGAAAACTTTTGCTGCAAAATGTTAAATTCCATCAGGGATAATAGATCTTCACAGCATCAGAATTAACAGGAGTGGAGAACTCACGACCATCCATTTCCGCGAGAATCAGGGCACCTCCAGGAAGCACCTTTTTAACCACATACGGACCAATGTAGTTTGGGGCAAATTTTTCTCCAGGAACAGGAAAGACTGGCAGTACCTTCCTCAGGACTAGATCATTTACCTTGAAGTGTCATTGATGCACTTTTTGGTTGAAAGACTTACCTACTCATGCGGCAACTGGATTGGGCATTTCGTCTCACCCTCAGGGGGATTTGCCTTTCTCTTCACTTCTCTGGGTTCTTTGGAATCACTCAGGTTAATAGTGAGAGTTTGGTCTACCGTCAGGACTTTAAGCCTTTCATGATGCTCTAGATCACGCTGGAGGTCTGAGGAATCTTCGAGTTCATTGGTGTCATCGAGATCAGGTTCGGTGGCACATAATTCATCAGATTGGACCGTTCCCGTACCCTTACGTGTCACAAAATTACCCCTGAAACATAAAGTAGGGGGTTCAGTAGGACAAACAGGGTTAAACAGTATATTTTTATTTCTTTTGATTTTTTTTTCTTTTTCAAAAGGTTTTAACACGAGGAAGCATGAAGAAGCCCAGGCCTCAGAATTCTCCTTGGACTATATTTTTCTTTTATCGGTTGGATATCATCACCGGGCTGGTTTGATGTACCTCAACATGCCCTCAAAACGAAAATAACTTGTAATTTTATTGATTATCGCCAAATGAATTACATTTATTGGAATGGAAATTGCAACAATCAAATCCTAGAAATGAAAAGTACTAAAAAGTAGCTCCCGAGACGGGGCAAGTCCTAAAAAGCAGTAAAAATTCCCGCGTAGGGGAATGTGCGAAAAAGGTAAATGTGTTACTCTTGCGGGCCAATGCCCATTCCCTTCAACGGTCCTTCCTCGATGGCTCCAATTAAGAAATTATCGAACAGGGCAGTGATTCCCTCCATTGCATCATCAGAATCTTCTGTCACTAGAGGTGTTGAATCATCCATACCTCCCCATCCATCCGGGACAATGTCACGGGGGTCAACATAGAAGCTCGGGGGTGCTGAGTATTTCACATAATAGTCGAACTTGCCGCTCGGCTGCCCCAGAGTGTCGATCACCTCTTTCTCTTCATGCATCATTCTTGCGGGGCCTGGAAATGTGGTGCGGATGTGTGGAAGCGACCTACCACGCCCACGTTCTTCACCATTCGGCTCTTCTTCGGATCGCAATCTATTTTGACCATTTCTTCGAACTTGACTTCGACCACGTCCACGTCCACGTGCCACATTGTTCGGCTCACTTGACCCCAGGTATCCCAACCCAGTAATGCGGGGCCTCTGAGAAACTTCCACCGGTTGGCGGATGCCTTGACTATTTCTACCAAGGCCTTCACCTGGAGTAAAGCCGTGAGAGATCATTACTCTTCCAACCATGACCGCAGCATTTGACACCTCAGGAATAGGCGGTGATGATCCTCTTGACGCATGTATGGTTGATACGAGCTCCAGCGACTGATAGCTCGATTCTATTTTGCAATCAGGCTCAACATAGGGGATAGCCGCTGCGTGGTAGATTGGGTGTTCTTCTTCACCGTGGACCGTGACTAACTTTCTCTCCACGACGAACTTCACCATCTGATGTAGACTGGATGGCACAGCTCCAGCAGTATGAATCCATGGACGACCCAACAGAAAGTTGAATGCAGTGGGAATGTCCATAACTTGAAATAGGACATTGAACATCGTTGGTCCTATCTGTATGTCAAGGTGTATTTCTCCCATCACTTCTTTCTTCATTCCGTCAAAGGCTCGTACGGAGGTTCTTGCAGAACTTATCCTAGAAGGATCTATCTTAAGGCGGTGTAAAGTTGCCAGAGGACAGATGTTCAAGGCTGATCCATTATCGATGAGTACCCGAGCTACATGCGAGGCCTTGTATTTGACGGAAATATAGAGTGCCCTGGTATGCCCCCTTCCTTCTAGAGGGAACTCTTCATCTGAAAAGGCTATGAGGTCCTTGAGGAGTATAGAGCCCACAAATTCCTCTAATTTGTCATGATCGATCGTTTCTGGCACGTGGACTTCACTTAACACCTTCATTAAGGCCTTCTGATGCATGACAGATGTCTGGAGCAGCTCAAGCAGGGAGATTTGCGCGGGCAGCTTGCGTAATTGTTCAACTATGTTGTACTCGCTAGCCTTAATCACAGCTAGAAATTCCTTGGCTTCTTCATCAGTAACGGGTTTTGCAGGTTGGGCATTAGCTTGGCCGTAGGAACGCCCAGATCTGGTAACTAAGTCGACATCGAGACTGTAGGACCAGGGAACCGCCTTATTGTCACTGTACTCATACGGTTGAGGTATCTCGATCACTATCCCTTCATCAGTTGTAGGCGTGCTTACAATGATCTCCTCATTATCGGACACGTCTTCAAGCGGAGGCATGTCTTCAGGCAGAGGGTCGCCCTTGTCGCTCCTGCTGTTCAATGTAGCAAACTCCTCCTCCCAATTAATAACCACTTCGGAGATAGTGGAAACGATGCCAGTGTGGTCAGCATAAACAATCATCCCAGCTTCTACCATTCTTGAGATTCTTTCTTTCATGAGAGCCAGGGGCAGGTCTTCATTACTTGGGTAACAACCGGCTTTCACTAACTCACCGTAGACGTCGGTAGTATACACCTTAACATTCTTGATTCGACCAGCATTGAAGCTAAATATGGCATTCACATCGCCTGCGTGATCAGGGAGTGGGTTGCTCTGAACATTAGGCTTAGCAGGTTGAAATGAGAACGCCTTCGTGTCTAGGAGGTTTTGGATTCTGTGCCTGAGGGCATAGCAATCATCGGTTGAGTGTCCCAGCTCACCCATGTGATAATCACATTTTTTTGACGGGTCGAAATTATAGAACCGCTCAGGATTGGGCCGCTTTGGCTCAGTAGTAAGCAAACCTTTCTTCTGGAGCACTGTCAACACTTGAGACAACGATCCGGGGAGGGGAGTGAATTGCCTCTTGTTGTTCCTCCTCTGAAAAGGTTGACGACCCGAGTTTTGTTGCTGAGCTTCTACTACTTGGATTGCTGGGGCGGAGTTAGCATTCCGCCGGCTCGGTTGGTTATAAGCCACATTCACTTCAGCTGCCGGTTCTTTCTCTTTTCTTGCACCAAATCTTCTGGTCGAGGAGGGCGGCTCGACAAACCATCTATCTTTCAGCCCTATTTCAATTTGTTCGCCCATGGGGATGAGTTGGTTGAAGTTGTCAGTCGGAATGGCAACCATCCGATTACGGTATTCGAACGGGAGAGTTTTCATGAACATCCTCTTTAACTCACTGTCTATGGGTTCTGGGACAACCTGAGCAGCTAAATTTCTCCATCTGATAGCATAGTCCTTAAAGGACTCAGTCTTTTTCATCTGGGCACGTTCGAGATCATCACGGGTAGGAATGATGTCCGTTATGAATCTGTACTGCTTCAAGAATGCTTCACTGGCTTCTTTCCAAGTTTTGAGGCCATTTATCTTCTTCATGAGATACCAGCTCAAAGCAGGACCCGTCAAACTTGCTTGAAAGGCATGGATCATCAGGAGTTCGTTATCGACGTACGAAGTCATTTGTACGTGATAGAGCTGTAGGTGGGCCTTTGGACATGTGGTGCCATTGTACTTGTCGAAATCCGGCATTTTGAACTTCTTTGGGATTTTGATCTGTGAGTAAAGGGACAGATCAATCGAAGGTGAATCCTGCGAACCTTCCAGCTGCTTCACTCTTTCTTCAAGTTTATTGACCCGTTCATCAGGTTTGTCCTTGTTGACGATGATCTGGACAGGGTCATCTTCTAAATCAGGAATATCGTCATCTCCGTCAGCATCGACACTTTTCCTGATTTTCTGCTTTGGGACAGATGCTTCGGGAGGTGTCGAAACAGGAACCGACCGGAGAGCTTTGATCTCAGCGGACATTTGTTGCATCGCGATGACAAGTTGCTTGATCTGGTCTTCCACACCAATAACACGTTCTTGCAAGTCGGTTTGATCGGCCATTCTGGCTCTCGACCGTGTACGAATGGGCGACCGTGATCGGTCCGTAGCTACCTGATGTAAAAGAAATGAACCAAATAAGCATATGGTCAAGACAAGGTTGGTCCATGACACGCTTCTAGTCTTTTTTTGTTTATTCATGACAATATTCGTTTATGGACGAGACTTTATGAAAAGTGATATGGGCAAAGAAATATAAATGACGCCCTAGACACAACCTAGGAAATAGAAGCACCAAAATCCCTAATCATAAAACTATGAAAAACAAAAAGTGAGACTCCCTAGAAACTATGGACTGAAAACAAATTCTCTAAAGCCCCCCTTTTTTGTAAAAGAAAGATGACAGCAAATTTCGTAGGAAAATAATTACCTATGACACATCTAGGAAAATAAAGACAGATTGAAAATAAATTCTCCGAGAGAGCTTTCTTTCTTCTTTTTTTTTATTTTCAAAGGACTCAATGATTATTACTTTCGAATTGAAAACCGATCTAGACCCATCATGGACCGACCAAAGAAAAAGACGAAACATAAATAAATTGCGAGATAAAGGTTCAGAAATCTTACTTCACCGGGTAGAATGATGGCAATCACATAGACATGCGCATGAAACGTGAGGTTCGATTTCTACCTAGACTCTGGCTTGCGAAATGGAGACATGAGGATTACCGAGCTAAACCAGTCATGGTGGTGGTTAGGCTGGGATTCCCCTGACTCCGGCTTAGTCAAAGAGCCGACCCGGGTTGCAAAGGGTGCAACCGTGGTAGGTATTCAATGACACCATGAAAGAACTTTCGGGACCAAGAAAGGCGACCCATACCACGCGGGTGTGGTCGGGGTGTCCGTTTTCTCAGTACCATCCTAAACCTGTGCCGCCCAGGTCCGGCAGCGGGTAGTGTGTGCGGTGTAGTGTAAATGCAAGGCATGCACAGCAGGTTATATCATACAGCGCTTCGTGCATAAAATAAATCATTCATCCAAACACCTCCCTGCAAAACAAGGGTTAACAATCACGCCTCCCCTTATACCTCCCATACTGCAAAAACATTTAACACCTAAAATGTTAGGGACGTACCTGGGATCCTCGCTGCCAAGCAAAAATATTTTTTTGAAAAGAAAAACTGGCCTAAGTCCACTAAGAGTTTTAACTCAATTCCCCAGTGGAGTCGCCAAGCTGTCGCGACCTAAAAAAAATTTCATTTCTCAGGCTAATGGATTATTAGGACTAAACCTAACTCGAGCCCTCCCAAGCCCTACCAATTCGCAACTTTGGGTTTAAGTTTTTAACATGCAAATGTTTTCATGCTTGGAGTCGCCACTAATCAATTTATGGTAGGTCGATTAGAAACCTAAATAAAACATAGGGAGATATGTTTTATTCCTACGAACCAGAGATTCTAAGCCCGGGGACTTGATTACGCTAGATCTAGTCTAACGCCCTTTCGGTACCTTTTCTTTTCAAAAAAATATTTTGGCAAGCAATTTGGATCCATTTTAACTTAGTCACTAACATGTGAGGTGTTCATGCGGGTACGCAAACCACCAATTTAACACCCAATAATCAAAGCATTAAATAAATTGCAAGATTGGGAGAATTACTTACCTCGAAGCAACGTAAGCATCTGCATGGTTAGCTAGAAAATCACATCAACCATCCTAATATGATTTCTAATTAACAAGCAGTTCACTCAGTATTTTTGGATTTTCGCTTATTTAAATGAAAGCTAACCTATATGCAATGACGTACAAAAATGACATGCGAATAATGCAACCTAACATGCAAACTATATGTCATGCGACGACGTGACCTAATTCTGATGACGGGCAAATGATTTATTTTTGGTGTTTTCTAATGAAATTCGGAATAAAAATATGCCTAAATTAACATGCAACCTATGATGACTTAACATATCCTAACATGACTTATTTTTGGGATTTTTTGCTAAAATTCGAAATAATAAATTACTTAAAATAAGAATGCAATCTATCCTAATCTACCATAAAACAATTCATTTTTTTTGGGATTTCTATGAAAATTCGGAATTAAAAAATAACCTAAATAATCTATTAAGATTAGAATATTACTTAATTTAAACTAGGAAATAGATTATTTCCAGTCCTAATTTAAATTAAATAATTACTCTATCTTCTAGATATATTTAGGATTCTTAAACATGCAAAAAACTCAAATTCAAATCCTAACTGATATTTTTTGAATTTTCTTTTTTATTTGAAAAAGGGAAAATAATCTAAACAGAGATAGCATCCACATTTAAAATAGCCACGCAATCCACAAGATTCGTTTCAAATTCAGATTAGGCACAAGAATCGAACTATCGGTCATATCTATAGGGTTATAGATATTAATGGAAAGTCGATCATTCAAATTTGGAAAGCAGATAAAAATCATTATCGTACCCAAGTGATTATGGATAGGATAATGATTTTCCGTATCGCCACGTATCATACCTTAGGGCTAAGGTCGGATAGTTGTCCAGATACGTTGCTGAATTAGGAAAGTTTCCTAATTTTGAATATTTTAAAAATATTGCAGATATCAGATAATTATCCTAATATATCTAATATTCCACACGATATTCACGAAATATTCCAAACACACAAATTAGTAAATTAAATATTCTGAAAAATATCAGATAATATCTAATTACCTAATTTGCAGATAATTCCCAAATTCGAACTTGCGGATCGGGATGAACGACGAAGGGGGATCGGCGGCGCGATGTCGGAAACGGCGGCGACGGCGGACCGGCGGTGGCGCGACCACGAGGACAGCAGCGGCAGCGTGAGGCGCGGCGGCAGCAGGCGTCGGGGAAGCGGCAGCAGCTGGCGTCGCGCGGCGGAGAACAGCAAGGCGGCGGCGCACGGCGTGATGCACGGCAGCAGCAGGAGGTGTGGAGCGCGGCGGGTGATAGGCGCGGCGGGCACGGCAACAGCGAGCGCGGCAGGCTCCGGCGTGTGGCGGGCAGTGGCAGCGATGGGGTCGCGCGGGACGTGAGGCGCGGCAGCAGGCGTCGGTGGGAGGCAGCAGTAGCACCGGCGGTGGGAGGCAGCAGCAGCAGCGGCAGGCGCGGCAAGGAGCGGCGCTCGTCGGGCGCACGGCAGGCGCGGGCGTTGGCGCGCGGGTGCGG
Source organism: Syzygium malaccense (assembly GCA_031216405.1). Taxonomy (NCBI): domain Eukaryota; kingdom Viridiplantae; phylum Streptophyta; class Magnoliopsida; order Myrtales; family Myrtaceae; genus Syzygium; species Syzygium malaccense. The sequence continues at coordinate 19,903,825 of CM062254.1, forward strand.
CGGGGAGCGACGGCAGCAACGTGAGGCGCGGCGTGAGGCAGCGTCGGCACGGCGGCGGTGGGAGGAGCGGCAGCAGCAGGCGGCGTGTGACGGGAGGAGCGGCAGCAGGCGACGGCAGCAGCAGCAGCGGTGCACGGCGAGAAGCAGCGGCAGCACGCGGCGGCGCGCGGCGAGGAACAGCAGCAGCAGGCGGCGGCGCGCGCGGGGAGGGGCGGCAGCACGCGGCAGCAGCGGGAGCCCGTCTCCTTCTCTTCCTCTCTTCCTCTTTCTCTCGCTCACATGTGTCTCTAAAAATTTTCTGATCTGAAAATTGTGTGTCCCCCCTAAAATTCTGACCTAATGAATGTATATATAGTATTAATCTAGGTCAATTAGATGGGCTTTCTAGTCTTAATGGGCTTAGGCTTGGGCTTTAATTTAAATGGGCTGAATTAATTAAGGATAAATGGGCTGAATTAAGCTCAAATTAAAACAACCAAGCCCGTTTGACTTGTAATTCCCGGCCCGTGCATTTCAAGCGAGCCGAGTCCCGTTTGATGAAATTTAAGCTCGTTCGTCACCGCCAGTCCGATGCAAAATGCAATTAATCTAAAATGAATTTAAACTATATGTTATGCAATTTAAATATATATATATATATATATATATATATTTTTTAGGGGTTAAAAATTTAATCCCTAATTTTCTATGCAAATTACACTAAATGATGCGTCAAAATTTAGGTGTCAACAACCGGGATCTTCGGGAGTATTTCAGCCGGGATAGTATGATGCTGAATATACTGGGCCGTGGCAAAGTGACTCTTTATCCTTCCGATGGGCTCATCCGCTGGCTAAATCAGCTTCTGAGTGGAACAATTCTGCCAAGCGTCGGAATGACGCCTAAGCTCAACTCTGTAGGACTCGCCCTTCTCGAACTGGACTTGAAATTCATTGGGTCTGAGTGGAGGTGGGACATCCTGCAGAACTTGGAACTGACGTGTAACTCGAAGGGGCTGATAGCAGGTTGCCCCATAAATGCCCATCAAAGGTACGGGCTTCTGATCACCATGGTATAGTCGAGCCTCAACCTCCCGAAACCATATAGCTTGCCAAAGGAAAATCTTAGAGCTTAGATCCTTGAACAGATGGACCCATTGTGTATAGTGCAAACTTTTAGTTTGATTTTGTATTTGTTTGAACCTTAAAATAGGGTTATCAGTCGTGTTCATTTCAAATACAGTCATATTTTCCCCGAATTGAGAAAGGTGTGAGAAAAACCAGATTTGTAAAAGCTCAATCGGGGCTCGAAAAATTCTATCTTTTCCTTTCTTAAATCGTGTCAGAGATATGAAGGTCTCTGCCAGAATTGCGTTTATAAAACTAACTCCACCACATATTAGTTTTACCGTCCAGGCTATGACAGGATCAATAGCATTTTGACGGAATGGAAAAACGATGAGTCCGAAAAAAGTTAAGATAAAAATCTTAGACCTCATGAGAACGGAGTTATTTTCAAAACATTCAATAAGAAAAGATAATGGGCATGCTTGACAATTACCCTTTAACACTTTTTCAATTTCCTTTTTGGTCAAATTCAAAAATTCAGCGAGCACTACCACAGGATCTACCTTAATGGGTGGTTCGACTATATCTAACTCAATTGATTTTCCAATGGCAAAACTGTATTCTTCCAGAGTTGGTGTGAGCTCAAACTTACCTCCCAACACAAATGTGATCGTCTCGGGGCACCAAAAATGAGCGAGTGCCTGCATGATTCCGCTCTGAACATCTATGTCTAGGATTGGCAGCATGAATCCAATGCGCTTGAGAACGTACTGCTGACTATCTGACTTCAACTGGCTCCATAACTTCTTGAGCTCTAGCTTCGGAGTAGGCACGAAACGGATATCGAGGTGACCCATTCTTATATAGATCACGTGCCAAATGACTCAACCTAAATCATGGATCGACCCAAAATAAGATGAAGAAAACTAAAGATAAAGCTCGAGAAATTACCGTCTTTGGGGAGAAAATGTCAATCACAGAGACATGCACATGAATCGTGGGTTTAAATCTTAATCTATCTATCCTAATGGCTTTTGCAAAGTGAAATGATGAACGGAACGACACGTCGCAGCCTCGCATACAATCATCATGACTAGTCGCAGCCTCGCATACCATAGTCATGACTAGTCGGGTCCAATCACTTCGGCTTGGTTCGGTCGACAAGGGGAACCTCCATGCGTAGTAGCCTCACGTGCATGAGGACGACCCTTGAGCCATTTTTTTAAAAAATTTTCGGGATCCAAATGGGATAACCTTTAGCGAGGTCTTACCGCCAAAATTAAAGAACCATCTAAATACCATCTTAGAACTATGGGTGTGACCTAGGTCTGGTCATAGGTTGTGTGTGGTGTAGTGTAAATACTGTAAATCATGCACAACAATTATATGCAAACACCGCTTCAATAGTGCAAAAATTAAATCACAATTCCACTCCACCAAGCCTGCAAAATAAAGGGTTAGCCAATCACTACTCCTCTTATAACTCCCATCCTGCAAAACCATTTAACACCTAGGAATGAGAATTCAATCAAATTTTGTCAAATCGAGTGGTTTTTTCCATGAAATTTTTTTTGGCTTAAGTCCTCCTTAAATTTTTAAAAAAATTCAAGTTTTTCCCCAGCGGAGTCGCCAAGCTGTCGCGACCTAAAAAAAATCGGGTTGTTTCGATCTTAGGCTAATGGATTACTAGATCAATTAAATTAACTAACCTAGCTCGAGTTCTCCCAAACTCTACCAAATCGCAACTTAGGTCTAATTGTGAGCATGCAAATATTTTCAACGGGAGTCGCCACTAATCATTTAGGGTAGGTTGATTAGAAACCTAAATAAAATAGCGGGAGTACTATTTTATTTCTACGAACCAGAAATCATAAGTTCGGGGACTTGGTTACGCTAGATTCCCTAACGCCTTTTCGGTACCAATTTCGAGAAAAATACTCAATTTGATAATTTTGATAAATCCTAACTTAGAGTTCAAAGGTGTAGAAATTTCTTTTTGATTTTTTTGATTTTTACTTATTTAAATGAAAGCTAACCTATATGTAATGACGTGCAAAAATTGACATGCGATTAATGCAACCTAACATACAAACTATATGTCATGCGACGACGTGACCTATTTCTGATGACGGGCACATTATTTTTTATATTTTTTTAATGAAATTCGAAATTAAAAATGCCAATTATCTAAACATGCAATTTTAAACTAAAGAAATTAACCTATTCTAAAGCATTTTTTTTTGTATTTTTTTTATGAAATTCGAAATTAAAATCAAGTAAAACAAATAATCGCTAAATCTTTCGAATTAAATTTCGATCTGAAGCCTGACAGATCGACCCTAAAATTCGAAATACCCGCTATGGAAATAATTCTATCTAAAGCCTGATAGATATATTTATTTCCATGTGTGCGGTTGCGGATTAGGAAATTTTCCTAATCGATCACATCTTGAAAAATTCGATATCTTAAATATATTGGATATGTTCAAAAATTTTTGAAGATTCTAAATTCTATCCAAATTTAACGAGTAATAGATATCTAAAATTTCAAAAAAAAAGAAATAAATCCTAATTGAAATATGCCTATTATTCAAATATATAAGATTAGATATCAATAAGCACAAATTAGGCAACAAAATATTCAAATCAAATCGGGATAAGATAATTACCTGATTTGCAGATTTCTTTCCTAATTTGAATTTGCAGCGGATCGGGATTGCGGATCGAGACGAGCGGCGATGGGACGGACCGGCAACGGTGTCGCACTGGTGTTCAGTGTGGACGACGAGGAACAGCTCGGCTCACGGTGACTCTCAGCCGCGGATGGCAATGCACGACGGTAGTGCTCGGCCGGCGGCAATTCACAGTGCAAGGACGGTGGTTCAGGGAGCTGGGCTCACATTGCAAGGCCTGCTGATTGGCAGAGGTGGGGCTGCTCAGCATGAAAGCTGGTTTGCTAAACCTTTTGGCCTTTGTCTCCTTCTTTCCACCGAATCAGCCTACCAGGAATCTCCACTCAAAGTTTGACTTTAGTTTGACTAAGCCATTGAATAATTCCACAATCACCACTTGGAGCCTCCTGGATGTTCCGAAATCTTTCTGTCCTGGCTGAAGCTTGCCGGTTTTGCACCAGGAACACTGAGTTGGATCACAGGAGCGTCGTGGACTGGTCAAAAATTCTGATGCGGTTGGGACTGGGCTGTTCCTCGGGGACTGCAGGGCCAGCGAAATTGGTGGTGCTGTTGCGCGCTCAGAACAGACGAAGGAGATGAGGAGCGTGGTTAGTTCGGTCACTAGACTGATGCTACGCTGGTAGCTGCTGTTCACGATCTGGAGGCGGAGCAAAGATGATGACCAGGCGGTGTTGGAAGACCTCTGACTTTACAGAATGTGTGTACAGTGGGGGATCCTCTTTGGCGTTTTCTGTGGTGCGATCCCCGTTTTTGAGCACGTGAAGTCTTGCGGGAAGAAAGACAGCCCCTCTCTTTCTCAATGTGGCCGCGTATCCTCCGAGGCTTCCTCTCTCTCACTTCTGTGGCCGCGTGTGGAATCGTGTGGCCTCTCGTGTGTGTTCTGAAAATTTTGTGAGCTCCTCGTGATTATGACGCATAACCCTAGTACGGGAGGCCAAGAAGCCAAGGACCCCAGGGTCAACCTTGTACGGGAGGCCAAGAAGCCAAGGACCCCAGGTTTGATGAAGTGATAGAGACCCTACGGGAGATAGGGCATATTATGAGATTGCAAGCTCAGGAAAGGGCCGCAGCTTATGCGCAGGCTACTGAGGCCGCACCAATTGCTAGTGTTGGAGGAAATCAAGCCCAACAAGGGCAGGCTCAACCAGCGGGGATTAGGCAGTTGCCCCAGTTAGTGGAACAATTCATAAAGTTGAAGCCGCCTAAGTTTCATGGTCATGGTGACCTCGAGATTGTGCCGAGATGGGTGGAAGAACTGGAGAAAGCTTTCAAAGTTTTGGGGTGCACCGATGAAGAGAAGGTAACATTGGCGGTTTATCAGTTATAGGACGGTGCTAATGATTAGTGGAATGCCACAGAAGGTAGAGTATTTCTTGAAGGAACGGCCCTGACTTGGGCGGTATTTGTTGAGAATTTCTATGAGAAATATTTCTTGAAGAACGCCCAGGAAAAGAAGTCGATAGAGTTTATGCGATTACGCCAAGATCATATGACTGTTGACCAGTACGAAGCGGAATTTGCAAGATTGGCGAAGTTCGCGCCGACTATGGTGGAAAATCCACGGGACAGAGCTCGAAGATTCCGGAATGGATTGAAGCCAGATCTTTGGAGCCTGATTTTGTCACATGATATCAAGGATTACGGGGAAATGTATAGACGGGCTCAGATTATGGAGCGGGATCAACAGGAAAGGGTAGCTGCTTCGGGATCGTGGCTTGCCCAGAATAGAGATAACCATCGTCTTAGGAAGAAGCTAATGGTTGGTAATAGACGATTTGTTCCGCCAGTGAGGAGAAATATTGGAAAATCGAATTCCCAGCCGAGTAGATATGGAGCATGTTTTAAGTGCGGGAGCATGGAGCATCAGATTCGCAATTGCTTGCAGATGCGTTTCTCAGGACCACCTATGATGTCCCAGCAACAGCCCTGAGCAGGGAACCAAGCCGAGATTCCCCTACCGGCAAATCAGAGGCGACCGTCAGCTCAAGGAAGGGTCTATGCCATGGCGCGCAGGGAAGCTGAGAATGCGTCGGGCGTGGTCACAGGTATGATTTCCTTATGTGATCATGCCGCTTATGCCTTGTTTGATCCGGAGGCGACCCATTCTTTCATTTTAGAGCAGTTTATTAAGTTGGTTAGTGTGAAACCAGTGTTGCTTGAGAATGTGCTTTGTGTGTCGACACCCATGAGTGATAGGGTGCTAGTTTCTTTTGGATGCCCTAATTGTAAGATGATTATTGGGGGTAAGGAAGAAAGTATCAACTTGGCAGTACTGGCCATGTTCGATTTTGATGTGATCATTGGAATGGACTAGTTAGTCCGATAGAAGGCTGTATTGGATTGCAGCAATAGGACGATCCAATTTAACCCATATGGATGCCCTAGTTTTGTGTTTCAGGGAAACCGAGGAGGAACCTCGATCCCTTGGATTTCCTCGCTTGAGGTGACCAAGTTGTTAGATGATGGGTGTGAAGGATATATGGTGAATGTTATGGATCCGACAGTGGTGGAACCTAAGTTGGAAGATATACCCGTGGTATATAATTTCCCCGAGGTGTTTTCTCAGGAATTGCCGGGCTTACCGCCTGAGCGAGAGGTGGAATTTGTGATTAAATTGACCCTGGGACAGAGCCGATTTCGAAGGCACCATATCGGATGTCCTTATCAGAATTGAAGGAGTTGAAAGTGCAAATACAGGAATTGCTAGACAAAGGTTTCATTCGCCCGAGTGCGTCTGCATGGGGAGCGCCAGTCCTGTTTGTTAAAAAGAAAGATGGAACTCTGAGGTTGTGCATAGATTACCGATAGTTGAACTAAGTGACAGTAAAAAACAAGTATCCACTATCGAGGATTGATGATTTATTCAACTAATTACAAGGAGCCTCAGTGTTTTCTAAGATAGATTTGAGGACTGAGTACCATCAGCTGAGAATCAGAAATGAGGACATTCCTAAGACTGCTTTCAGGACTAGATACGGGCATTATGAATTTACGGTTATGCCTTTTAGATTAACGAACGCCCCAGCTGCTTTTATGGATTTGATGAATAGGGTGTTCAAGGAATTCCTGGACCAGTTCGTGATAGTTTTCATTGGTGATATACTGGTGTACTCGAAGGGCCCCGAAGAACATGAAGTACACTTGGCTAAAGTGTTACGGACTTTAAGGGAACACGCGTTGTATGCCAAGTTCAGCAAGTGTGAGTTTTGGCTCAGCCGAGTAGGATTTCTTGAACATATCATTTCTGGAGATGGGATTTCTATGGATCTGACCAAGATCGAAGCAGTGACTAAGTGGCCAAGACCGACATCGGTAACTGAGAGGAGGAGCTTTCTAGGCTTGGCTGGCTATTATAGGCGATTTGTAGAAGGATTTTCATCGATAGCTATGCCATTGACAAGGCTGCTTAATAAGGAAACTAAGTTTGAGTGGGATGATAAATATGAGAGGAGCTTCCAAGAGCTGAAGCACAGGTTAACAACAGCTCTAGTGTTGACCATTTTGTCTGGACCCGGAGGATTCGAGATCTACAGTGATGCTTCTTTGAGAGGGCTTTGATGTGTTTTGATGCAGCATGGAAAAGTAGTTGCTTATGCGTTGCGCCAGTTAAGGCCCCATGAGATGATTTATCCGACGCATGATTTAGAACTAGCTACTATCGTTTTCGCCCTCAAAATCTAGAGACATTACTTGTGTGGAGAGAAATTCTAGATTTATACTGATTATTAAAGCCTCAAGTACCTATTTTCGCAAAAGGAGTTAAATATGAGGTAGTGCCGTTGGATGGAGCTTTTAAAGGATTACGATTGCGATATTTTGTATCACCCTGGTAAGGCGAATCGAGTTACTGATGCCTTAAGTCGTAAGTCGAGTATGGTGCACCTGATGGTCAAGGAGTAGACGTTATTGGAAAGGCTTAGAGATTCAGAATTCAAGTTTGAAGTGAGCTAGATACCTAACCTGCTAGCCACATTAAGGATTGAACTAAAGATTCAAGCTAGAATCAAGGAACTGCAGTCTACGGACCAAGAGATTCAAAAGATTATTGAGTTGGATGCCGCTAAGAGGAAGTCAGACTTTCAGGTGAGCGAGAATGGAAACTTAAAGTACCGAGGAAGGATGTGCGTGCCTAATGACATAAAGCTCAAGGAGGAATTTTATTGGAAGCTCATAGGAGCAATTACAGTATCCACCCAGGCAGCACGAAAATGTATTAGAATTTGTGGCAACATTATTGGTGGAACGGAATAAAGGCGAATGTGGCCAAACATGTGGCCAAGTGTTTGATGTGCCAATATGTGAAGGCACATCATTGCAAGTCAGGTAGCTTATTGAGACCGTTAGAGATCCCTGAGTGAAAATGGAAGCACATCACGATGGATTTCGTGATGGGATTGCCGCGAAGCCAGAGAGGACATGACTCAATATGGATCATAGTGGATCGTTTAACTAAGTCAGCACACTTCCTGATAATGCGAAAGGACTTTGAGCTAGAAAGGTATGCAGGGTTGTATGTACGGCAAATAGTACGTCTTCATGGAGTGCCGGTGACGATCACATCAGATCGTGATCCAAGATTTACGGTCAATTTTTGGAAGAGTCTTCAAGTAGCCTAAGGCACGAAGTTACAATTCAGTATGGCATATCATCTGCAGATAGATGGCTAGTCTAAAAGGACAATTCAAACCTTAGAGGACATGTTGAGAGCCTGTGTATTGGACTTCCAAGGCAAATGGGAAGAGCAATTGCATCTAGTGGAATTTTTCTACAATAATAGCTACCAACAGAGTATTCAAATGGCACCGTTTGAAGCCTTATACGGCAGAGCTTGTAGAACGCCATTATGTTGGAATGAAGTTGGTGAGCGAAGTATCACAGGCCAAAGTTAGTACAGCAGATAGTAGAAGCAGTGGAGATTATTCGGGATAGATTGAGGACGGTGTAGAGTCGCCAGAAGAGTTATGCCGACAGGAGACGACGACCCTTAGAGTTCCAAGTAGGAGATCATGTATTTCTCAGGGTGTCGCCAATGAAAGGATTATCTCGATTCGGCAAGAAAGGAAAGCTTAGTCCAAGGTACGTCGGGCCATTTGAGATATTGGAAAAGATTGGCGATATGGCTTACCGATTTGCCTTGCCCCCTAACCTATCCCAAGTGCACAATGTTTTTCACGTGTCCATGTTGAGAAAGTATGAATCAGATCTAACCCACGTTCTGAGGTATGAGGAGATAGATATGGACGACAAAGTGTCGTGCATGGAAAGACCAGTCAGGATCGAAGATAGAAAAGACCGTGTGCTGAGGAACAAGACGATCCTTATGGTCAAGGTTGTCTGGGAGCACCACGGAACAGAAGGTGTCACTTGGGAAAGCGAAGAGGCCATGAGATGACAGCACCCCCAGTTATTTGAGTAGATAATGATAGATTACAAATTTCGAGGACGAAATTTTTGTAAAAGGGGAAGAGTTGTAATATCCCGAATTTCGATATAATTCCGGGATCAATAAAATTGACATTATTTTGCATTTTATTTTAGCAAGTCTCGCCTAGAGCTGATTACTCTCGGGATACTAACCAATGGGGTATGGCTAACTAAAAAATGGTACGTGGACTAGGGACCCGATCGCGAATTGGACACCGATCTCGAGAAACTGTGAGGGAATATTTTGGGCCGATGCAGGCCGATCTTAGAAAAAGTAATGGAATTGGTTTGGCCAAGGCCAACGATGTACAATCGGATTGCAGGTGATTCTGCACGATCGAAAGTGCACGTGGCCAACCAATCCTAAACTTGAACCGAACGATCGCGACCTCTGGAACTAGTGATAATTTCTCATTCTCTCGGTGATCTGGACCGTCATGACTTGGATAACCCTAGGTCGATACGCGTAACCCCTAAATAGTCACCCGTTAGTGAGAGACCCTGAAATTGGAAATTGAGCGAGTTATGATCACGAATTTGGACCCGGACTTCGATGTCGATTTTCGAGGGCTTGTGCGATTATTTTTGCGATTCTGATGCTATATTATGCTGGCCACTCACATTTGGGATTGGTACGGGCGAAAAATGAAATTTTGACCCGGGACCGGAAAAATAACCATTTTTGCCCCTAGGCCATTTTTGGTATTCCGAAATTTTGGGCAATTTTGGAGATTTAATTAAGGTTTTAATTAGTTAATTATGATCAGCCAATAATTGAGCTAAAGCACCAATAAGCCCATGCATTATTGGATGAGGTTGAATGATAGCCTTTCGATCAAGGGGCATATTGGTCAAGTGGTCTTGATGGTTGACACTTGGATTCCACCCAAGACTCCTTTGACTATCCCTTGGACTCCTTGACCGGCCATTCTCCCCCTCCCACGCCGTTCTCTTCCTTCTCTATGCCGTTTCCTCCTCCTCCGTTCTTCCTTCATCGCCGCCGTGAAGACCATCCGTCGGAGCTCGCCGCCGCTTGCCGGAGTCGCACTAGGCTCACCATCTCACCTCACCACCACCATCTCAGCCTTTCTCTCTCCTCCTTAGATCGCTAATCAGCCCCGGTCGTGAGGAACACCGCTCGATCGTTGACCGCCGGTCATCGTTCGGAGCACCGTCGCAGTGCACCGCCGCTCGCCAGAAGCCTCGCCGTGCACCATCAACCACCGTCCCTCACCCTTGCCGACCCATTCTCCCTCTCGCCACCTCAGCCGCCGTACGGATGCCAAGGTCCGCCGTCCGTTCCGCCGGGTCGCCGTGAGCCGCCGTCGTCGCCGTGAGCCAGGAACGCCGCTGCCGGTTCTACCGTCCACCCGTGATCGACTGTCGTTCCTCGTCGTCGTGATTTATAAATTAGGTAAGTATACCTCCTAAATCCGGGTTAGGATTGATAGTGCGTTTTCTCGACTGGTTTAGGTATGGTTAGCGGATATCGGGAGAAATTAGTGAACCGATTGGTGAAGGTTGTTATCGAGAAAGTTTTGGTGGATTAATATGATTTTATTGGGGACAAATATTGGCCTAGGAATGATTGATTTGGTGGCTGTTCATTGATGAAACATTAGACTAGAATTGGCCAATTGAGGTCTATGTTGTTGTATTGTCGGAAATTGCTGGATTGATTGATTGATGGCTGATTTATGCTCAATTGTGTTATGGCATGCCGTGTGTTCGTGTGGCCAAACCGTGCAAAGTGTGATTGGCTAATTGATGGCTTGTACGGAGTATTGAATTATGAAGTGTGCATTGGGCCGTACGGTAATAGTTGGCCAAGTGAGCATGCTGTTTGTGAATTGGACACCGTGTGGTGATATTAATTTGATTGAGTGCCTGAATTATATTTGATGCTCATGGTGCATTGTAATGCCTTGCATGGTCACGCATTATGTTTGCCTAGTGTGAGGCATGTGATGAAATTGTGCGAGAATGCGTGCCTGCCATGAGCATGTGATAACCTAAAATACCCTGATGCATTTTACGCGGGGTTCAGATAATAACTGGCTGTGTGTATGTGTGATTAAATTTCGCCCTGATGCGTGTTACACGGGATGTACTATCCTCATGCACTTTGTAGCAGGACGATGCCTGATACGTCCGGAAGACGACTAGCTTCATGCACTTTGAAGTAGGCTTTGGTTCGTAAGGAGATCAGTATTGCACCTCATGCACTTTGAAGGAGGCTTTGGTTCGTAAGGAGATCAGTGTTGCGCCTCATGTACTTTGTAGCAGGCTAGAGACATTAGGCCTAGGGCGTTTATACACTGGCCACAGAGTGTTGTGTTTAAGAAAAGGGACCTGATGCGTGTTTACGCGGGTCGTATTAAATGATAAATTAAGCATTTGCCAGTGTACTAGTGTGGGCTAGTGAGCCGAGACATGAATATGGCATGATGATAGCATATGCATGCATAAGAATGCATGGACCAGTGTGCGAATATGCGAGACTCGGTGAATGGCATGTGATACGAACATTGATGAGCGTGAGCATGCGTATGACGTACGTATAAAATGCACGTTCGTGTATGTGAATTGATCATTATATTGAGATGCTTAACCTACAGGGTCAGCCAGATAAGTGATCGGGGCTCGAGGGCCCAGGTCAGCGGATGATTGTGAATTGTATTGCTATGCTGGTTATGATTTGCCTGTCAGGAGAATGCATGTTAGTCTAGCCTAGGTTTAGGGGTTATACTCGCTGAGATTCGTCTCATTGTTATATAAAACTACTTTTTTCAAACCCCCAGCCATAAGGATGCCAAGGGCGTCACCTCTTTTTGGGATACCGCACATGATTCAGCGGAATTCGAATGTATACCCCTGCGAGAATGGAGTAGCCTATGTGAGATATAATTCAATATTATTTGTGAATATGGGAGAGTCATACTATCATACCGAGGAGCACGTGGCCTGGTGCTATAGAGGAGCCGATGGAGTGACTGGACCCCCTCTCAGGACTTTTGATGTTCTTTTAGATGAGAACGATATGATGATTCCGCAGATGGCGGATGGTGAGACTCTAGACCCTCTATCTCCATCGGATTAGAGCATCCAGGATGAGACTATGGACGGACCTACTACTATGGACGAGGAGGATGAGGAGCCCGAGGTGATGTATGCAAACCCAAAGCCCATAGACCATCTGGACGAGGTTGAGCCGGAAGCCATGGAGTTAGACCCGGTGCAGGATGGAGAAGTAGCCAAAGTAGGATCGGACGTGGAGATAGGTTCAGATAAGGAGTTAGGATGGCATCTCGATCCAGAGTTAGAGATGGATTCGGAGGAGTCAAGGTCTAGTGAGGATACTTTCGAGGAGTTATCAGATGATCCGACAGAGTCCTCAGATCCAGACTGGGAGCCTTAGGGTTATCCTGAGCCATAGCAACCAGCGAGGGCTGGCTACTTTTTGACTGTAGCCCTCTTTCTGAGTTAGTTTGACCTCCCTAGCCACTTCCCTTTTTTATCTAGTGGCTGTTGCTCGTTTAGATGTCGGCTTGTATCTTTTGACTATTATAAATGAACGTTGTAAAAGAGTTTCCGTAGTAATATAAAGTATGTAAATATTTTCAGCCGTGTTGGTTGTATGTTTGGCTATCCTTAGCTCATAATTATATTGTTAGGGTTTGTTTATTTATTGCTTCTGCTTGTGCTTCGCTCTTTGCTTAGACGTTGGGTCAGCGACGCTTCCTAGGATGTCGCGAACATATCGATCAAGGTAGAGATGTTGCGTGCTGTGGGGTTCGGGGCGTGACAATTATTAACATAACCAAATCCTCGTACTCGGAATCTCTGGTTTGTAGAATCGTGGTATTTCTCCCATACCCCGATTAGATTTCTAGTCAACCTACCAATAATGACTAATAGCAACTCCAAAATCAAAAACTTAGATCAAATGGGAAAATTACCATCCACCGTCACGTGAGTTATGGTTTGGGAGAGATTCTTACACGGAAATACCTCCTTAGCGCATAAACCCCCAAATTCCCACAAAAAAGCGCGGCGCGACGGGCTTGGCGACTCCTTTGTGGATTCTTCTTTTATTGCTCCCTTTTCTTCATCTCCCTAGAGATGATAACTAAAAAAGCACATTAGGGAATATCAACGAATAATTGAATTGGAAATGATACTTCCCCATTATTTGACAACTTCATTGGGATTTTTGAAACCATTGACTAGTTCGGGCTCATTTTGCTTTCTTCTGCAAAACAGATAAACATGTTCATGCAATGCATGATATTGCACATGTTCTAAAGTAATCCAAATCTCTTCTTGAATGTTCATCTTCATTTTATGGATAGAAAATCTTGACAGCATCTGCATTTACAGGATAGACAAATTCTATTCTAGCCATATCTATAAGAATCAATGCTTCTCCAAGAAGGACTTTCTTGACAATATATGGATCTTCATAATTCGGAGTGAATTTGCTACGAGGATTTGAATTATTGAAGATGGCTTTCTTTACTACTAAATTCTCATTTGGAAATGCCTTGGTTTCACTTTTCAATTAAAGGATTTGGCCACTCTTCTATGATTGGCTTGTCCATGGCATATAGCTCTTAATCTCCTTTCATCGATCATGTTGAGTTATTCATATCTTTGTTGAATGCATTCTACTTTTGAAAGCTTCAATTGGGATAATATCCTTAATGAAGGAATTTCTACTTTAATAGGTAGCACTGCTTCCATTCCATAAACCAAGGAAAATAGGGTTGCTCTAGTTGATGTTCGAATTGAAGTTCGGTTTGCGCTGTGCTTTTTTGTGGGAATTTTGAGGTGCAGGGCCTAGCACACGGCTAGGCCACATGGGCACACAGCCAGGTCATACGGGTGCCGAACCTATTGCACGGGCACTTAGCCAAGTGCATGGGTGCAGTGTCGAGCCGCACGATCGGTGCGCCAAGAGCAATGCCAAGCCACCTAATTGAGGGATCGGTTCATGGACCGAACACACGCATTGGCTCTCGGATGGGCACAATGCATGGCTTGTGGCCAAGTCCATTAGGCACGGAACTAAGTTGGAGCCGAATCTAACGAGCACAATGCCTGGCACAAGGGACCGACACAATGACTAGCATACGACCGAGCACAGGACCGATCCATGGCCTAGTTGATAGGCATAACGGCCGATTCATGACCGGGCACAAGGCCTTGTCAGTGCGTTCGGCACAAATCTTGGTCTGCGACTAAGCCATTAGGCTATTGGCCTGGCACATGGCTTATCCATGGCCTACCCTAACTTAGGCCTAAGTCCACTATGAATTTTAATTCAAGTCCCTAGCGGAGTCGCTAAGCTATTGTGACCTTCCCAGAAGTGAACCACCTGGGGAAGGCTAATGGACTTACTAAACGAGAGCGAAGGTTTCTCTGACGAGGCAATCGTTCAAGTTTAGTACAGACTCTCGCAAGCCCATGGCCAATCCATGGATAATCTTTCGATCGAACCATGACCAACCCTCAATATACTCATTCCGACCACACTGTCCGTCCCATTACCATCCCTCAGATGGAACCCCTCACCAATCCCATTACCATTTACCTTTGGTTGTCTTGACCCAATTTGGGAATGTCACATAAAATCTTTAAGATATGCATTAGATCACAATATTAAGAAATTAGGTAATAAAATATTCAATTCGAATCGGATTAGATTAAGGGTTAATACCTTGAAAAATCCTAAACTGGTACACTTGTAATAAATTTACTCTAAACTAATTTTTTGACTACCAAAAACCCCAAATTGGTACACTTGTGATAAATTTATCTTCCGTTAGTTTCCATTAAATTTTACCATCAATTGCTGAGTTAGATTATACGTGGCAATTGACAGGTGTACCAGTTTGGGATTTTACCCCTCTGTTTGTCACGTTTACACATTTGTATTTTTTGTGGTATTAATGCAATTTAACAAAGGGTGCATTTGTCACAAATGTATCAGTTTGAGATTTTTTATAGTCAAAAAATTAGTTTGGGGTAAATTTGTCATAAGTATACCAGTTTGGGGTTTTTGATTGTCAAAAAATTAGTTCGGAGTAAATTTATCACAGGTGTAAGGTTTTTGGTGATATTAACCCTAATATTAATTACCTAAATTGTAAATAACATTTCCAAATTGAACTTGATAGATAGTTTGAGATGACAGTGACTCATGATGCCTCACGATGTGGATGGTGCAGTGATTTACGCTGGGGTGGCTTGGTGGTGCTCGGCCAAGGAGGACAACATCCAAGATGTTGCACAGGCTCACGACAGTGGTGCCTCGACGAAGGGACTCTCAGTTCATGGCTGGGTTATGTGGTGCTCGTGATGGAACCACGCCGGGCAAGTTGGGCCGAATCAGGTGGTCGTCGGAAAGTAGGGTTGGATTGTGGATGCGTCGATGGCTCCTTGGTGCAAAAGTGGTGAGCAACAGCAGAAGGCGTTAGGAACACTTAGAGTGTCAACAAGGGAAGGAGTTGCTTCACGTCACGATCGACAAAGGCATAGCTGCTTCATCGAATCACGACCAAACCATGGAAACAGCAACTCGGTCCCTGCAATGGGGCTTCTCGTTACAGCAATAGCAATGGAGGGCATGCTATTGACCAGGAAGTAGTGACGTCATCGAAGGGCGGCAACGAGCAAAGTAGCACCGGCAATAGAGGGAGTGTAGGTCGTGGCTTTTAGGTCTCGACCATGATCCCTCTCTCTCACTCACTCTAGTGTGTTTCTCTATTGTGCTCTCGAATTTCTGATTGCCGACCTCTAGCTTATGAGGTATAAGTATGAATTTATAGAATCAACCCAGGCTTTTTATGAGCTTAACTTAGGCCTTAATAAGGTAACAGGCTCATTAACTTGAGCCCTTGTCCACTATGTGGCCGAATTTTGCTCTTTTTTGTGGGCTCAATTACTGACAGGCTTTAATCCATTAAGGGCCTATTATAATTTTGCATCAAGCCTTTTAATTTTACGGGCTAAACCCAACTTAATAAAAGCTCAATAACTTTGATTTTGGGCTTGAAGTTTCAGCCACGATTCCTCCTTTTGCTGGCTGAATCTTGCTTGTAGCGTGAGCCAGTCCACGTGACAGATTCAAGTTCATTCACCACCGTTGGTCCAATGCAAATGCAACTAATGAACTAAAAGATGAATCCTTCAATAATTATATGCTATGCAATTATATTATTGTTGTTTAGGGGCCAAAGATTAGTCCATAATATTCTATGTAGTTAAAACCCGTATGATTAGCCAAAATTTAGGTGTCGACAGAAGTGTGTCGCGCCGCGCTTTTTTCTTCGTGCTTTGCGCACTAATGATCTCTCATGATTATTAGAGTCCCCTAAACATTCATTACAATATCTTTTCTTTTGCTTATTCTCACTTGTTGTGATCTATGATCTCTCATGATCTTGGCTTTGTTTTGTCATGACTTTTTTCGTTATTTTGAGCTTTTTTTTTAACTCTCTTTTTCTTTCTCATTTTCCTTGGGCATTCGGCCTTGCTTTTATCAAGAATACTGCTTTTTCATGCCCCCGATTCTTTTGCCTTTGACTTTTGAATTCTAAGGACTCTGCGTCATGCCCTTTTATTTCTTATCTATTCAAAGTGGATCATATACTCATGCTCCAGTGTGAAGAGATAATCACCAATTTAGGGTTTTAAAATGAATATTCAGACTCAATTGAGCTTTGTCAAAGGTAATGTATTTAGGTATAAGAAATGAAGTGCTCTTCTTCCTCTTGGGATGTCTTGAGCTTCCATATGACTTCATCTGAAGTTATCACAAAAAGATTGATGCAAGAGTATGTAATAGAATCTTTCTTGATCCTATTTCTCCATAGCTATCAACCACAAACCTCCTGATTTGTCCCAATATGGGGTGGTTCTTAACAGGGTTATTTTGGAAAAACTTCTCCACTGTTTCTGCTCAAATTTGGTTTGCAAGGGATAAGCATGTATTTGGGATAGTGAAATAACTGCCTTTAATCATTTCAATCCATGTAATCATTGCAAACATCCCTTATTTCCTTCGGATGGGTTTTTTCTCACTCATTTCTTTACTTTGACTTTGAGTGTATAGGGGACGTGTTTAGATACGGCTTACTTTTCATCATTTGAAGGTCTTTCCATTTGATTTGATCCAAATCTTTTCTTTCAAATGTTTCAAAGCCTTTTGTCAAATTATACCTTTTTAGGGAATTTTGATACTTAATGCATTTTTAAAGAAAGCGTGTTTCAAAACTTTTGATTTGAAACATTTCTGTTGTATTTTCTTTTCAAAACAATCTATTTTGTTTTGCTCAGTCTTAGTGTCATTCCGCTTAGGGAAGAAAAAGTTCAATTTTCTCTTAGAAAGGCAACTTCTTTTGCATATGCACTCACGATTTAGAGATACGTGTCTAATCAACTTACCAAGATCTCTCTTGTTTACATGTTTTTGCTTTGGTTCCACTGGGGATTCTTCTCTTGTTGCTCCATTTTCTTTGTCTCCCTGGGGATGATTAAAAGAAAAATACATTAGGGAATATCAACGGAAAATTGAATTGTAAGTGATACTTCCCTCTATTATTGGACAACTTTGTTGGGATTTTTGAAACCACCGACTAGTTCGAATTCCTTTTGCTTTCTTCTGCAAAATAGATAAATATGTTCATGAAATGCATGGTATGCATGATATGCACATGTTCTAAAGTAACCCAAATCTCTTCTTGAATGTTCGTCTTTAATTCATGGGTAGAAAATCTTAATAGCATCTACATTTACAGGATAGGCTAATTCTGTTCCAACCATATCTACAAGAATCAATGCTCCTCTAAGAAGGACTTTCTTAACAATGTATGGACCTTCATAATTCGGAGTAAATTTGCCACGAGAATCTGAATTATTGAAGATGACTTTCTTCACTACTAAATCTTTTGTTTTGAAACGCCTTGGTTTCACTTTTCGATTAAAGAATTTGGCCACTCTTCTCTGATAGGCTTGCCCATGGCATATAACTCTTAATCTCTTTTCATCGATCATGTTGAGTTGTTCATATCTTTGTTGAATCCACTCAGCTTCTAAAAGCTTCAATTGGGATAATATCCTTAATGAAGGAATTCCTACTTTAACAAGTAGCACTGCTTTCATTCCATAAATCAAAGAAAATAGGGTTGCTCTAGTTGTTGTTTGAATTGAAGTTTGGTATGCCATCAAAGCATATAGCAACCTTTCATGCCAATCACGATAATTTTCAGCTATCTTAGCCAATATCTTCTTGATATTCTTATTTGCCGCTTCAACTGCTCTATTCATTTGTGGTCGATATGGGAATGAGTTCAGATGTCGGATGTGGAAGTGTTCAAGCAAATCATCCACAATCTTGTTATTTAGATTTGAGCCGTTGTCTGTAATTATTGCTTCTGGAATCCTATACCTAGCAATGATGTCCCACCTAATAAATCTTGCAACATTCTTGACAGTAACATTTGTATAGAAGTTTGCTTCAATCCATTTGGTAAAATAGTCAATAGCAACCAGGATAAACCGGTGCCCATTTGAGGCCTTGGGGTTGATTGGACCAATCATATCAATACCCCACATTGAAAATGGCCATGGATCAGATATTTGATGTAGCTCATTTAGCGGTGCATTGATTATGTATCCATAAACTTGACATTGATGGCAACATCTCACATGTTGAATGCAATTTATTTCCATCGTCATCCAATAATATCCCAACCTCAAAATCTTTCGGACTAAAAGATGTCCATTCATGTGCGATCCACATTCACCCTCATGAATCTCTTTCATGATTTGTTCAGCTTCTGTAGCATCTACACATCTTAGTACGGTTGAATCAAATGATTTTTTGTAAAGGGTTTAACCACTGAGGAAGAACTTGTTGGCTATCTTCCTTATAAATTTCCTATCACCTGGTTGGCTTCCTTCAGGAAATTCTCTCGATTGAAAATACCTTTTGATGTCATGAAACCATGGTTCGTTGTCAAACTCTGCTTGGACCATCATGCAATGAGCCGGTTGTTCAAGAATATTAATTCTCAATGATTTTATATCCATACCATCTTTAGCTTGTAGTAAGGATGACAAAGTTGCAATAGCATCTGCCAAATGATTATGAGCTCTGGGGAGATAATCAAATGTTACTTCTTCAAAGTTTTCTATCATCTCTTCTAAGTATCTGTGATAAGAAATTAGTTTGGCATCTCGAGTTTGCCATTCACCAGTTATTTATAATATGATGAGCATAGAATCTCTATATACTTGCAACCTCTTTACTTTCATTGAGAGGGATAATTGCAAGCCGAGAATGCATGCTTTGTATTCAACGATGTTATTAGTGCATAGAAATACCAGTTTCGTAGATACCGAATAGTATTGGCCTTCTGGGGAGATCAGTATTGTCCTAGTTCCTGATCCAAATAAGTTGGTTGCACCATCGAAATACATAGTCCATTTATCGTCGACCATTGTTAATATATGATCATTAATTTGTTCTTCAGGATTGGTGATATTTTGCGAATTTTTCGCCAACATGTCTGTTATTGCTTATCCTTTGACTGACTTTTGGGATGAACTTCTAACGTCAAATTTAGATAACAAGACTTGCCACTTTGCTAATTTCCCGACCAAGGAGGATTTCTGAAGAAGGTACTTGATTGGATTATTCTCAGTCACTAGCAAAATTTGATGATGGAGGGTGTATTGCCTTAATCTGTGTAACACCCAAATCAATGCAACGCATGTCTTTTCGACTGCCGGGTAATTCATTTATGATGTTGTGAACTTCTTGCTCAAGTAATAAATGGCTTGTTCTTTACCATCATTTGATCTTCTTTGTACAAGCACCGCTCCTAACGACTCATAGTGAATTGTCTAATATAAGATTAGCGAAACTCCAGGGATTGGTGGTAGCAGCATTGGTGGGCATATTAGATATTCTTTGATCTTGTTAAAGGCTTGTTGGCCTTCCGTATCCCACTTCACTTTAGCACTTTTCTTCAACAATTTGAAGAATAGTTTAGCAGTCTCAGAAAACTGATAGATGAAACGAGCAATGTAGTTTAATCGACCTAATAGGCTTCTCACTTCTTTTACAGTAGAAGGAGTCTTTAAGTCGTATATTGCCTTGATCTTGGAGGGATCTATTTCGATGCTCCTCCTACTGATCTCAAATCCTAGCAGCTTGCCAGATTTTATCCCAAATATACACTTGTTAGGGTTCAGTCGTAACTTGTATTTTCTAAGTCTTTCGAACAACTTACAAATCACGTCAACATGATCTTCTCCTTGTTTGGATTTTGCAATCATGTCGTCCACATATATTTCAATTTCTTTATGCATCATATCATGGAACAAAGTTATCATTGCCCTTTGATATGTGGCACCAGTATTTTTCAAACCGAAAGGCATTACCTTGTAACAAAATGTGCCCCATGGCGTTATAAAAGATGTCTTTGTTTTATCCTCTTTCTTCATGAGGATTTGATTATATCTTGAGAAACCATCCATAAATGAAAATGTTTCGAACCCAGCAGTACTATCCACTAATACATCGATATGTGAAAGTGGGAAATCATCCTTAGGGCTTGCTTTATTTAAATCGTGATAATCAACGCACACCCGTACTCGACCATCTTTCTTTATTATGTGTACTATGTTAGCAACACGTTCTGGATATGGTACTACTTCGATGAAACCGACTTTGAGCAATTCATAACTTCTTCTATTTTCTTTGCTAAATACGGCTTCGTTCGCCTAAGTTTTTGCTTCTTTAACGGAATACTTGGATTGATTGGCAAAGCATGTTAAACTATGCTCAGATCAAGGCCTGGCATGTCAGCATAAGATGGTGCGAATATATCTTGATATTCTCTGAGCAAATTTGTGATTCTTTCTACTTCTGCTAAGGGAAGACTTTCTTCAATATGAACTTCTTTGGGATTCTCTTTATTGCCTAGATTAACAATGATTGTTTTCTCTAATGTAAGTGGCTTTGATTCTTCATGACGAATCCATTCCTTTCTGACCCATTCCTCATCCTCGTTATCTTCTTCAATATCGCAAGCAATTCCTCGAAAAGATTTGGGCTACATAAGAACCTATTATGAATATGTAAATGCCCATGCCTTACATATAACAAACATGATTAATAATCGCATACAAAGTAAGTAATGCATGTGGTCCTATGAAAAACCTTTTGAAGATTCATTTTGAAATTTATTTTGGAAAAATATAAAGATAGAGCTAGTCCTCATATCATCAGACTTCCTTGCTCTTGAAAATCATTTTCGCAATGAGGAGCAATATAGAAACCCAAAGTCTCAAGCCTCACGAATGAGGATAATGTTCATCACAGGTTTGGTTTTGTTTCTACACGTCCTTAACAAAACATTTGACCACTTTTATTAAATTGAAAGACGTGATTACATCTCTATCAATAGGAATGTAAATTGCAACTGAACTAAAATTACAAATGAAATCACAAGAAATTTGAAACCGTAATCAACAAAATGAGATGGAAAAGGCTAGTAGTAAAAGTTCAAGAGAATCTTCCTACTCTAGTGTGTAGATATCTTCTGTTTCGGTTATGATGACGTTAATGGTATTCTCTTCGAATAAACTAGGCAGAACAGATTCTTTCACTATATGTAAGTTTTCTTCTTGAAGTAATTTGGAAGGTCCAAGAAAAGTTTCATTGATGTAAATATGATGATAGGGAAGCTCTTTAGCTTTACCCTTCCATACGGACGGATTAATGATGCGATCACCTCGGCTTCCATAACCTCCATAGTTCTTTCGGCCTCGGCCTTGGCCTCCAAGGTTATCTTTAGAATTATCTAGAATATAACCTACTTCGTGTTTCATTCTTATGGCAAGCGGAGTGATAGGTTCCTTGATTCCTTGGGATTTCAATCGAAGACCATTACCGAGAGTAAATCCATACTGGCATAACACCCTTCAAGACATAAGGGATGATGTTGAGAACTCTGGGATTTTATAATGCAACCGGCAGGGATTTACACCATTGAATTCATTTCAAAAGAATGATAACTTGGTTCTTCTTTTACTTCGAGTTTGACATACGGTATTGCACTTTCTTTGTAAGTGGTAAAATCCATCTCCTCATGTACGGTGATCATCTTGCCATTAATGACGAACCTGACCTTCTGATGGAGACTTGAAGGAATAGCATTAGCCATATGAATCCAAAGTCTTCCGAGTAACAAGTTGAAAGTCCTTGTAATATTCACTACTTGGAAATCAATTAGGAAAGACACAGGGCCTATGTTCACCTCGGGCTCGATATTGTCAATAACATCTTTTTTCATTCCATTAAATGAGCGAACAGTTACCTTAGGCGGTTTGGTAAGCTCTTCGCTAATTCCCAAGCGATGTAGTGTGCTTAGTGGACACAAATTAAGTACGGAACCATTATCAATTAGCACACGTGATACCTCTTTGCCCTGGCATTTGATGGCAATATATAAAGCCTTATTATGGGAATGCCCATCAATTGAGAAATCTTTATCGGAGAAGGCAATTTGATCTTTCAGAAGAATAGTACCAACAAAGTCTTCTAATTGTACTTCATTAATTGTCTCTGAGACGTGCACTTCATTGAGAAGCTTCATAAGAACCATTTTATGGCTTTCTGAAGTCTTGAAGAGATCCAATAGAGAAATCTATACCGGCATCTTTCTTAGCTATTCAATTACCTTAAATTTGCTCGTCTTCATGACTTAAAGCAATTGTTTGACATCTTCTTCGGTTACTCCTTTCTTTTTGTGCTCACCTTCTTTTGGGACATAGCATCTCCCTAATCGGGTTATGGCATCAACTTCTTTATTAGAGTAATCCCAAGGTACATATCTAGTAACAAACTTTTCTTTTGGAGGGAGAGTGATGATCACAGGCTGTGTTTCTTCTCCTTCAATCTTTAGTTGATCAATGGGAAGTTGGATAGTGATTGGTTAGATAGGACCTTCTTCCTCCTTATATTTATCTACCTCATCAATCTTGATCAGAAATGGTGTAATCATGGATACCATGCTTCTATTAGCTTCATCAGCATCCATTCCACCCCAACCATCAGGTGTGATAATTTCATTTTTGAATGCCCATGGAGGGGGTGTATATTTGACACGGTAATTATACCGACCACTATCTTGAACAAGGAAATCAATAACTTCACCTTGTCTCTGTGCATTGCGGATGAACCTCCTATCACTTCGGTGAGTCTTTTTCTTCTTTTTCTCTTCTCGATCTTCATTCTCTTCGAGATTTAGTTGGCTGATCAGGACCTCGTCCATGCCACCCCATCCATCAGCTATAATGTCTTCATTTTTAAATGCCCATGGTGAAGTATATTTGACATGATAATTATATTTACCGCTGTCTTGACCGAGTAAATCTACGGTTTTGCTTTCCCTGGATGATTTCTGGGTGAAATACCTTTCACCCTGTCAGACTTTTTCTTTCTTTTTTTCATTTGTATCTGTTTTATCTTGGAACATTTCCTTCTTAAATGAGGTCTTCTCTTCAGGACCGATTTCGTCATCCATACTACCCTAGTCATCAAGCACGATCACTTCATTTTTGAATGACCATGGCGGTGGGGTATATTTCGCTTGAAAGTTATATCTTCCGGAGTCTTCTCTCAAGTTATTTACAATGTCGCCTTTTAGGAGCGCTTCTTAATGAAAGTGGGCGTCTCCTAATTGAAAAGCTTTAATCTTGCCTTCATACTCATCTTCATCATCATACTTGATCATTGCTTCTTCATCTTTGATCATGTTTACTGTATTGTGCTCAGGAAGAGGATTCTAATGTACATTTGGCTCAGGCTCTAGAAAGTTCAATATCTTCTCATCAATGAGCTGTTGAACCTTATACTTTAGAGTGGGACAACTATCTATATCATGTCCCCTTTCTCCCATGTGATAGGTGCAGGTTTTTGATTCATTGTACCAAGAAAATCTTGCATGATTGTCCCTCGGTACCTCTTTGGCCACCAAATGCCTTTCTAGAAGCATTGTTAATAGCTTTGACAGAGGTCAGGGCAACGGTGTGTATTGCCTCACAGCTTTTTCTTTGGCTCGAACTGCCTTGGGTTTTTCCATGCGACATTTAATTGCTTTGGAAATGATGCTTAATGAGTATTTGGGCTAGACACTATAGCCACTTCTCGGATGGGTTCTTTGTCTTTTCTCTTGGGGTAAGGCCTTCATGCTGCTGTTTCTTGAGCTTTCTTCTCTTTCAATCCCCATTCAATTCTCTCGCCAACCTTTACCAATATGGTGAATGTTTGACAACCTGATACATGAAGTTTATCGTAATACTCAATTGGCAATGATTTCAGAAAGAGCTCAATGAGCTCATCTTCACTTATGGCATGTTTCACTTGTGAGGCAATAGCTTTCCATCTCTAAGCATAGCCTCTAAACCCTTTCATTCTTCTGTTTCTCGATTCTAACGAGATCTTCTCTAGTTGGGAGTACTTCAATATTAAACTTGTAATGGCGAAGGAATTCTCCCGCCAAGTGGTCCCATTCAGTGAAGTCTTCTATGTCGAGAGCTGTGTACCATGCGTGGGCCGCTCCTCTCAAACTATCTTGAAATGTGCTAATAAGAAGTGCCATGTTATCTGAATATCTCGCCATCTTATGGAGATAATACTTCAAATGGCTTTTGGGACAACATGTGCTATCATACTTGCTCACGAACTCTGGTTCTTTATAATTTTATGGAACAACCACCTTTGCATACGGCGAGAACTTGTTGAACCATTGAAGTTCATAACCTTGACTTGGTAAGCACTCTTCAATTTGGCCAATCTCTTGGCATCTTCTTCATCTTTTGTTTTAGATGTCTTCTTGGTTGGATCATTTTCTTCCAAATTTACTACTTCAGGGGTAGTTTTTGGAGGATTTTCTTGAACCGGTTCTTTGTTTCTAACTGGTTCTTCAATTGGTGTTTCAGTAGTGTTTGAAGTTTCCACATTTGGAATAGTAGGATACTGTCGTCGGGATGTGAGAATAAGAGCTTCATTTCTGCCATCATGGCAGCCATTTAGGTCATTTGGTTCTCGACTTCAGCCAGTCAAGCATGGGTTTCTTCTTCCGCCATCCTAACATGTAAGCATGTTCGAGGTCTTTTACCTTTCATTGCTAGAAAACATGATTCGTAAAAAGACCGATGTTAGCATTGTAAATGATCATGAAACCCTATATTCTTTTAATTGTATGGTTTCTCGAGATTGCCAAGGATAAGAAATTTCATACAAGCCTTAGCTTTATATAAAATTCTTCATCAATGTCTTTCTCAAGGAATCATACAATTCAAAGAATTGTAATCCATGGTGATTCCTTTATGTTTTGAAATCATGTTCTGAAATTGTCTATGCATATTTAAAAAGTGATCAATCCATCATTGCATATAAAGTTTGAAATTGTTTAACATCACGATTTTAAACTCAAATGGGAATCTAAATCATCAAATCCTAGGCTTTTTGCTAGCTAAAGTAGCTTCCATCTTTTGGTATTCCTCCCATTCCTTGGCTCGAGATTTCCATTCTTCAACATCGATCACAACCTCTTCAGGGACATAGGGTTCCACTCCAGGTATGCTTGGAACAATATATTCCGGGACATATTCATCTACAAGATCCGGTACAACACTCAATGGGACATATGGCTCGACATCAATTGGATGCTTATTTTCTATCCATTGATGTACTCTTTGGAGGCCATACAAATCTTCATATCTTCTTTCAAGCTTTTTGGCCACTCGATTATTTGTTCGAGTGGGTTATCCAAAGATAGGATGATCTTGTGAATTTTGGCTTAAAGGCTATTCTTCTCCTCTTTGGGTATAGTTCCATTTGGGATGTCAAAGGTGAATTCTTCGAGATTCCATGCCAGTGGAATTTGCTAAAGTATCCCGAATTGTCTAATAACCTTTAGAGGGCAATAAGCTGCTCTTCCACTCAAACCAAGTAATGGTACCATATTCCCCTCTTGGCTTGTAATCTTCACCTTGTCAATCTTTGGCCAATTGATCCGCCATTGGATTTGATCAAGAGTTAGGGCTCTAATGAAATTGACCCAATCTAAGAAAAATTGTTTGGGTAATTTACTTTGGAGACGAATATATTGTTCAATTGGATTTATCGCTGAACAAATTTCGCGAATGTTCATGAAACGACACCATGGTCGAATATGTGAGATGAACCATAATGACAAAAGACTAGTAGAAGCTTGAAAGATACCCCTCCCATGATTTTGGCATGTGTTTAAGGAAATAACAGTTTGGGAAAGAAGTATATTAGAAAAGTTACACTTAATACATGCTTGTCTCGCGATCACAGCTACTAAAGGGTCTAATCCCATTTTAGACATGGGGAATAGAATAAAGCCGATGAAAGCTAAAATGAATACTCGGGCTGAAGTGTTTCCCATTTCCCTAGGAAGTTTTGAAAAGTTGGCTACTAGGAAGGATAATAAAAATTTACCCATATTTGATTTGATTAGCTTTTCGATTTTTGAAGTTTTGAGGTTAAGGAATTCAGTTAGAAGGCTCGTAGATTAAGTCTACCAGGTGGCTCTACGACCCTAGGCTTAAAATAAATTCCAATGGCGGCTTGATATTCTTCTAATGTTAGTACCAATTCATGTTCTCCAAGTTGGAATGTGGCGGTGGAAACCTCCTAAAAATGTACCAAAGCTTGGACTAAGTTGATTTGATGTTCTACATGTATGAGCTCGAGAAGGTATTCAAGCCTTTCTTGGACATAAGTTTGGCTATCCTTGGACATGCCTTTCCACCAAGCAACGAGCTCATTCCGAGGAATGGGAATTACTTGAATGTTTAGTTTCCCCATTGAGCTTAGTCATGCAAAAAGATTTGTTGTTAATCACCATGGATTACGAATTAATCCTAATACCTCCATTTTAATCATATGTCCTTTTGAGGTAAGATTGAGGTAAAATATACTTATATGTCTAGAAAGTAATGTAAATGTCACTTTAAGTCCGTTTAGACTTTAAAAGAGCATATACTTGAAATCATGGACAAATTCAATGTGTGATGTAAATGCCCATTTTATTATACTCTATTTAGACCATAAAGTCCTAAACTATGATTTATAACTTCGAATACATTGAAATGAACGAATAAGCACTTGAATTACATGGAAAATCCATCATAGACCTATACATTTCATCTAAAAATGAATGAATGGTCAAATGAAGTATGACATTCTAATCATGCATTCTAATATGAAAGGGCATTTAGACCAAACATTGAATATCATTTAGGTATTTTTTGAAAATATACCAACTAACTTGCATAATTGTAAAAGAATGGAATAGAACGATACTTGCTTATCAGAATATTTTTGTTTGGTTTTAGATATACCAACCACAAAGATAAGCGAATGCAACCAGTGAAGTTTTGACACCTAAAAGGGTAGGATATGCTAAAGGCTCAAGGTTACCACCTCAATGGACAAGGGATTCCATTTCAATAGGCAATCGGCCTAAAGTAATGGAATATTATTCTACCTCGGTGATCGGTATTGCATTTAAATGATCCCATGAGCAATCGGCTCATAGTTTCGCTTAAATACATACCTCCTAAGGGTAATCCTAAATGTAGCCGGGCTTGGGCCATGGGTGTGTGCTAATGGTGTAGTGTTAAAGCAATTTAAAGACGTGCATAGTAATTAATGACCAAACAGCACTTCTAAAATTCATTCAAACCACATTCAATCCCAACACCATCCTGCAAAACATGGGTTAGCAAAGACTACACCCCTAATATCACCCGCTTGTAAAACCATCTAACACTATCATTAGCGGGACGTACCTAGGATCTTTACAAGCACAAAATACAAGCATATCGTTCTATCTAGGCCTAAGTCCACTTAAAAAAGATAACTCCCCAGTGGAGTCATCAAGCCTGTCGCGCTGCGCTTTTTTTTTCGGGCTTTACGTGCTAAGGAGGTATTTCCATATAAGGATCTCTCCTAGACCATACCTCACATGACAGTGGATGGTAATTTTCCTATTTGATCTAAGTTTTTGATTTTGGAGTAGCCACTAGTCATTATTGGTAGGTTGACTAGAAACCTAATTGAGGTATGGGAGAAATACCATGATTCTATGTACTAGAGATTCTGAGTACGGGGACTTGGTTACGCTAATGATCCCAAATTGAGATCCCTAATGCTCTTTCGGTACCTAAGAACGATACGATGTCTAATGTGTCAAGCAAATTTCCGCGGCTTACCCATTAATTCTGTTCATTCTAATTATGGGGAAAATCAATCAAGAATTAAATGCACATTCAATGTCAATCAAATCAATCAATCCTAAATTGCCTCTAAAAGTCAAAATGCACTCAAAATCCATCCAAACCCTAATGAAGCCCTAAAAGCTTATTCATTTCATAATTTGTGTCTTTTTAGGGTTTTAGGGTTTCTTAGGGGTTATAACCCCTGAATCGGGATGAAGAGAATGATTGTGGAAAGATCACAGCGGAAGTGGAATGCAGATCTGATCAAGTGGAGGAGTTGCAAATTGAGTGTGGCAAGAGAGATGGGTTGAGGTCGGGCGATATGGGAGGGGCTGGTGGCAGTGGGATTGGTGCTGTTGCTTCGCTGGACGAAGCACTGGTTCCTAAACCGGCCGATGTACAAGGAGTACAAAGCGAAAGAAGGTCATTGTCCATATCTCAGGGGGCCTTATCCGTCAGTTGGGAGGTCAAAACTTAGGCTGAGTATCCCTTTGACCAGACCGACTTTAGGGGCGTTCAACACATTTTTGGTTCATTTCGAGCCTCTCCAAGTCGGTTGCAATGATGTATCTATATGTGTTTCGGGGTCTGTTTTGGATTAGTTCTAAAAGTTAATTGTGGCCATTTTCACGGAAGTATATATGTTGAAAAGAAAATTTAATTTCAAACAATTATTTGAAACCCACGCGGCATGTGACTAGCCTGGTTCTAGCCGAACGTATTGATTAGCTGTCCTAACTGTACGGTCATAAGGGGTAGAGAAAGGTCATTCCCAACTGCGCCTAATGACCCAACAACCATCAATAGTATATCAGTAGAATCTGCAAATGAGAACAGCTTGCGGAACGGAACCAAGTTCCCTTTCTCATCTCTCTTGCTCTTGTTGGAGTCCAGCTCATTCTCATTCACGGAGGGGCTCTTTGCCGCCATCGTTGCCACCTCGAGGCTCCTTGATGTGGTGGCTTCATTGGTTCCTGAATCTTTGGTTGCTCCATTTTTAATAACCATGCTACCATACCCGAAACACAGATCTATTATGAAACTTCTAGAAAGAGTCAGCTCACATGTGTGTCTTCAGGAATCCTAATTATATGCGATCCTGATATGCAGTTTCTGTCACGTCCCGACTCGAAATCACGATCGATGCTTAGTGACAGAACATGACCCAAACGGACCAGTGACTCATGGAAATGTATTAGTTCATCCCGTTTATTTTAAACCATCAAATGCACATGCGGAAGCAAATAAACAATAAACGAGATAAACGGGAGTGAGTTAAGTAAGCAACGCACGTTGTATTTACATGATACATGCTTATTTTTGTCGAGCCCTTCTCTACGGGCCCTTACAAGCCATGCACATATTTTACATGTCCATTCCAAGGGCGGTTCCGACACAAGTCACTATTGAACAAACAAAACTTGGCTTGGTTGCCTATTCCCATTATGGTTACTCCTTAGCTTCTCGCTTCTCGCTCCTCCATCTCCTCGCTTCCGTTCCCCCGTCCAATGGCCGAACTACGCCCCGCCCGCAGCTTGCCCCGGAGCTGGCCCACTTGCGCCACCGAATGGCCCCTCAAACCCACGAAGGGGTCCAACCTAGTCGCCATTTGCAAGCCGATACC
Organism: Syzygium malaccense; assembly: GCA_031216405.1. Taxonomy (NCBI): domain Eukaryota; kingdom Viridiplantae; phylum Streptophyta; class Magnoliopsida; order Myrtales; family Myrtaceae; genus Syzygium; species Syzygium malaccense. The sequence continues at coordinate 19,933,944 of CM062254.1, forward strand.
AGGCCACATACGGGTGAGGGACTAGTTCCGTTCAGCCCTCATCCACCATAACATACGTAGTAATACGACGATACACGCGATTCTCTCGGGCATCGATGACGGTGAGTAACTCCGCTCTCATCTCAATGGGATTTCCAAACCGGGTCGGGGGAGTCGCCATCTACAGACCTGAAAAAGGGAAAAATAACAGGAGTGAGTCAAATGACTCAATAAGTGAAAACTCTAATATCAAGCAAGGACGAGACAATCGTCGTTCACATAAGTTAACTCTTACCATACCGATATCGATGGCAATTCAAATAGCAAAGTTCATGCTATGAAACCAATAAAACAAACATCAAATATGAGCATCGCACGTCAGCATCATTAGTAAAAAAAGAATGAACTATCAACAACCATGAAATCAAGAAATGGGCCAAGCAGCCCATGTTACAACGTATCGCAACTTCCTTTCCCGATATTAGGGAATTCACTTACTTAACTACTAACAAGAACTAGAGAACGGTTTAGAGACAGGTGAGCTCGGAAAATTTTCGGGCTTTCTCCTTGCTTAATTGTGACATTCTGAATTTCGCCCTATTTTTGGAATTTATAAAACGGGCATTTCGTTAGTGCGCTTATAATAAAATCTCGCCCGAAACTGATTACTCTTGGGTTATTTCTTTTTAAATTAGAGATTTCGCTAGAATCGCACTCGATCGAATTTGACCGTTATTTAGAGCTCGAAATTTGGTGTCGAATTTCTCGGAGTTTCGTGACGAATTTAATTGGACGGTGTCAATATTATTGTAGCCAGCCTTGATATTACCTAGGATATATGAAAAGTGAAATTTTAACCGGGTACGGATTTGGACTAGTAGACCTCTCTTGTAGTGTGTTTTATTTAATTTCTGTTAGCCTTTTTCCAAATTTATTAATTAGGATTTTCGTGGGCCATTAGATCGATTTCGGATTTGAATGCAGGCCGTTGGATCGCAATCGAGTGCAATAATTGACTTTTGTCTCACTCTCTCTCTCTCTCCCCCGGTCACTTCCCCTCTCACGCTCACATCCCCTCCCCCATTAGCCATGCAGACCTACTCCCCCATTTTTCTCTCTCTTCTCTTTCTTTCTTTTCCATTTTTCTTCTTTTCTTCTCTTCTTCTTCTTCTTCTTCTTCTTTCCTTTCTGGGTGCCGCGACTTCTGCTTCTTCTCCTTCGCCTGACCGCCGCTCATCCCTAGCCCAGCCACTCGCCACGCTCGACCATCACCGGCCTTCTGCCTGGCACTGTCGCTTTGCCAGCCATCGTGCCGTTTGTCCAACCGGCTCTCCCGACCCGACCACCATGCTCCTCCCTCTTTCCTCCCCTTCGCGCGCGGGCGAGCAGCTCACCGTCATGTTTGTTGCGGCCCAGCTCTGCCGAGCCACCGACTAGCTCGTCCGACCTCGCCCAGCTGCCGCGACCGTCTGCTTCAACTACCCCGACCTTCGCTGTCGCCCCTTATGCTTCGACGACGACACAGCGGCTCCGACAACAACACAGCGGCCCTCTGTTCCGGCTGAGCTTGTCGCCACCCAGTAGCCGCGGGCCTTCGCCTTGCGACCACTACTTGTCGAGACCAACTCGCCACCGCCTGCTGTTCGCTCGTCGCCACCATAGTTGCCATCGCCGTCGCTTATTACCGGCACCTATCCAGCTTTGGCTGAGCATCTCGGACCGTGCTCGTCATGGCCCAGGCTGTGGCCAAGCAGCCCAGCTGTTGCCCAGGCTATGGCCAAGCAGCTCGGCCACCTGTCCAGCCATGGCCAAGTGCCGGGCCACTGCCCATGCCCGTGGTCGAGCTCGCATAGCCGGTTGCCCAGTAGTGCTCGAGCCATCCCAGCCGCTACCCGTCTCCGCCGTGCCCATGCCCGCACGCCTGGCCGCTCGCCCGGCCATAGCCGAGAGTCCTAGGCATTACCGAGCGCCATGCAGAGCTGAGGCCGGCCACTATGCCCGTCGTACCCTTGCCCGCGCCAAGTCCGTTACTGTTCACCCGAGCCATTTCGAGCCCGTGCCAATTTTTTTCCAAGCCAAAACCTAGTAAGTGGCTTCCTAAACCCTACTTAGTATAATTGGTATTTTTATACTTGTTTAGGGTGTGATTAGTACCAGTTTAGTGGCTAAACTTGGATTAGGGTCAATATTTGAATGTGATTAATTGTTAGATTAAATTGTGATGATTGTGCGGCTTAAATTGTGACTGATTTATGTGGGTGTGAAGATCGGATAGTCGTAGCGTTTGTGGGTGAAATGGACGTTTGATTAGGCTGACTTGAGTGTTGGATTGGTGGACTAGTGCGATGAGCTCGTGACTTGAATTGTGTGGCATGTGTGCATGTGAGAACGGACTTGAGATGTGTTTACGGTGGTCTGTGAAAGGAAAGTTAGACCTGAGGCGTGTTTATGCGGGTCATAGGAAAGAAAGAAATGTCCCGAGGCGTGGTTACTCGAGACCGAGCCCTGATTGATCAGAGGGCTGACCTGAGGCGTGTTTACGCGGGTCGTGAGAAAGTGTGAAATGTCCAGTGAGGGACAGAGCTCCGATTGATCGGAGGGCTAGCTTGAGGCGTGTTGATGCGGATCGTGGAAAGTGGCTGGACACGTATGCGAAATATGCTTGATTGAATTGGGTGAACGTATGCGAGTATGGTGCTTGTATGATTTTGATATGTTCATGTGATTTTGTTGCATTATAGTGATTTAACTACTATGCAGGATTGGTACGTAGTTCGAAGCGAGGTAAGTTTGTTGTGTTGATTCGATTGTGTGGGTTGGTGGATTGCATGTTAGACTCGTCTGGGTATGCATTGGCCTAGGTAGGGTATAGGTTGTCAACTTATTGAGATTTATCTCATCTCTCGTTGTCAAATATTTTCAGGTTTGGAGCGACGGATAGTCGTCACGTGCGATTCAGAGACCAGGAGTGACCTTGGGCATTTGATGCTTCGTCTCATCTTTGGATGCCCCCCCCCCCCTTTTTATATAGTGAAGTAGGCTACCCAACCACCGCCCTCTTTTTATAAATATGGTTTGAATTTAGTATCCTAGATTGAATGTTATAAGTGACTGTCAGTTTTGTGAAGTGCGTTTGTTGATTTGTGCCTATGCTATCCCGCTGTCATTATTTATTGTCTGGATTGTTTCTATTTCGCTTCCGCTTGCCTTTATCATTGGGTGTTTCATTTGGGATGGCGACGCGTCCTTGGATATCACGTTCAATACGGCCTTCAAAGGGGTGTCGCGAGCCCGTCAGGGTTTGGGACGTGACATGGCCGACCAATATTAGGCGCACAAAGGCCAAACCGTAGGCTCTTGGGCAGAAACGAGGAGAAACACGGGCTGATTCGGGACTTCTTCGGCATGAGGCTTCTCGAGTCAAGAAGTGAGAAAAACAAGGGGATATGTGCACTAGAAATCCTAAAACTTGTCACAAAAGTGTAATTGAGTCCTAAAACTTTCAAAAAGTGCAAACAAATCCTAAAACTTGTCACGAAAATGCACTTGAGTCCTAAAACTTTCAAAAAGTGCAAATAAGTCCTAAAACTTGTCACGAACGTACAAACAAGTCCTCAAACTTATCACAAAAGTACAAATAAGTCCTAAAACTTTCAAAAAGTACAATCAATGGAAGGACTTGATTGAACCAATTTGATAAGTTTTAGGACTTGTTTGCACTTTCGTGACAAGTTTTAGGACTTGTTTGCACTTTTTTAAAGTTTTAGGACTCAATTGCACTATCGTAACAAGTTTTAGGACTTTGAATGCACTTATCCCAAAAACAAGAAACAAAGAGAGGAGAAGGTGATGGTGATGTTGGCGTGAGAAGAAGAAGGAGGGGGGTTTCATGCCATTTATAGAAGCTTTGGAAAACCCTAGAATAGACCAATAATGGAGGGTCTTCTAAGTCAAGAGTCATCATGACAAGCATTTGATGCTATTAATGAACTAAAGCCAAAAGATAATGATGAAGGGCCAAGCTTATCCAAGCATTTCTTGGTCTATTTCTCTCCCTCTCTCTCGATTTCTCTCTCTCTCTCCCTGTCGGCTGAATGGCCTTCTTGACCCTTCCTTGGTTTGGTCGATCAATGTCCTTGCTTGGGCTCATTATTGGTGACCATGAGTCACCATGAGCCATTAAATGTACCATTATGAAGGGCACAACTCAGCACTTTCGCATTAAATGAAGGGGACACATAAGCTAGGCACCAATAATGAAGGCTTAAATGGCATTAATTGAAGCCTTGACCAAGTCAACAATTTTTTGTCTCTTTTCTTCAGCAAAAATCTAAACTGTGGGAGGCCTATAAGCTGGCTAGTTTCACACAAAAACCTCTCGGGTCAATCTATTTACACAAAATCGGCTAAACGACGTTATACTCGTAACCCCGCATCATACTATTCTCAAATTTTCCAAGGATTGTCCACGCTTAGTGGACCCGTTCAACCCGAAGTTTGATGTGAGAATATCTTCAAAAACCATCTAACACAACCAAACCAAGGCCTAAGCAAAATGGAACAAGCCCAAACAAACCGGGCTGCTGGGCGCATAGGTAGGCCTAATCGAGCGTGTGGTCGGGAGTAGTACCGGGCCATATAGGCACGTGGCTAGGCCACACGGGCACATGGTCGAGCTGCACGAGCATTGTGCCGGGCCGCACGGGCGATATGTCGAGCGCATTGCCTGGCCGCACAGGCGATATGTCGAGTGCCTTGCCTGGCCGCACGGGTGACAAACCGAGTGCCTTGCCGGTCGCATGGACAATGTGCCGGGCACCATGCCTGGTCACCCGAGCGAGGGGTTGGTTCACGGCCAAACACGCGCAACGGCTCATGAATGACACGATGCATGGCTCACGGCCATATTTCTTGGGCACGGGACTAGATCGAAACCGGATCTTATGGGCATAACGCCTGGCATAAGGGTCGAGCATAATAACCGGCACATGATCGGGTACGTAGCTGATTTGTGGCCTAGCTGACAGGCACGATGGCCGGTTATGACCTGGCACATGGCCTTGGCCGGTGCGAATGGCAATTTTGCCCGGGCCACGACTAAGCCACTAGGCACATGACCTGGCACATGTCTCGTCCATGGCCTACTCAACTCAATGCAACGATCCGTGGTCGATTCGTGACCTAGCCACGTTCGAGTATCAACGACTCTTGGTCGACCCTCGGTTGTCATGTAGCCTCGTGAAATCCAGTACCCCGGAATTAACTTATGGTCATTTGGGAGTAATGCATGGCCGTGTGGTATCACCCACGATCGACACATGTCGACACCGGACTAATCCACAATTATCTCGGACTGTTCCACTAACGGCCCTTATGGTCGAAGGGTCATTCCATAGTCATATTGCTCTAATCATTTGCGTAGTCAGGGAGTCACTCCACTATCGATCCCTAGGCTAATTATAGATAATCATTCGATCGAACTATGACTAACCCTTGACTCGAATTACCCGCTCATCCATTTCTTACTAGCCCTCGGCTTACTAGGTCCGAAATTGAGGATGTCACAATTCTCTCCCTCTAATAAAATTTCGTCCTCGAAATTTAAGTACGTACTTGGTTCCTCGAACAAATGCGGATACTGTCGCTTCATGATTTCCTCACCTTCCCAGGTAGCTTCCTCTATGCCATGGTGTCGCCATAGGACCTTTACTACGGGAACAGTTTTATTTTTCAATACTTGCTCTTTACGATCCACGATCCCCACAAGCTCCTTAACATAAGACACTCTCCTGTCCAATTCGACCTCATTGAAATTCAGCACATGTGCTAGATCGGGTTCATACTTTCTCAACATGGATACATGAAACATATCATGCACCTGAGCAAGTTTCAATGGCAATACCAACCGATAAGCCAAATTCCTTATTCTTTCTAAAATTTCAAAAGGTCCTACGTACTTAGGGCTCACCTTACCTTTCTTCCCAAAACGCGATACACCCCTCGTGGGCGACACTTTGAGAAACACATGGTCGCCTACTTGAATCTCTAGAGGCTTCCTACATCTATCAGCATAACTCTTCTGTCGGCTTTGGGCAGTTCTCAACTTAGCTCTAACCACTTGCACAACCTCATTGGTGAGTTGGACTAGCTCTAGACCCGTGACCTTTTTTTCCCCGACCTCATCCCAACAGACTGGAGTTTTACAAGCTCGACCATATAATGCCTCGAATGGTGCCATCCCGATACTTTGCTGGTAACTGTTGTTATATGCAAATTCGATGAGATGTAAATGTTCATCCCAACTCCTTTTGAAATCCACGATGTATACTCGCAACATATCCTCAAGGGTCTGGATAGTTCTTTCTGTTTAGCCATCTGTCTGCGGATGATAAGCTATACTGTATTGCAATTTTGTTCCCATAGCGATTTGGAGACTCCGCTAGAAAGTTACAGTAAACTTTGGATCTCAATCAGATGTGATCGTTACTGGGACTCCATGTAGTCGTACAATATGATGAACATATAACTCGGCATAACCGTCCAATGGAAGGTCCTTTCTCATTGGAAGAAAATGAGCTGACTTTGTCAATCAGTCGATAATCACCCATATCGAATCATTTCCTTGCTGACTTCTCGGTAATCCTATTACGAAGTCCATTGTAATATGTTCCCACTTCCATTCAAGAATTTCCAACGGATGAAATAATCCGCCAGGCTTGCAATGTTAAGCCTTGATTTGTTGACACGTCAAGCATTTAGCCACATATTTCGCTATATCCGTCTTCATGCCATTCCACTAGAAATGTTGTTGCAAATTCTAGTACATTTTGGTACTGTATGGATGAATACCGTAATTGCTCTTATAGACTTCCATCAAGATTTCTTCTTTTAGTTGTTCATCCTTTAGCATGCATATGCGCCATTAAACTTTAAGATTCTGTCATCAGTCACATGAAAATTGGATTTGTTCTTTTCGGCTAACTCCTTCCGGACTTTCTGAATTTTTGGGTCTATTTGTTGTAACGCCTTGATTTTCAATATGATGTCCTATTCGATTCTAAGAGCGGCCAAGAAATTCTGACGATGTCCAACTTCAAGTTTGAAATCCAAGTCCCGAGCTTCCTCAAGTAAAGTCCATTCTTTGACCATCAAATTGGCGATGGCCGATTTTCGACTAAGAGCATCGGCAACTTTGTTTGCCTTGCTAGGATGGTACAATATTTCACAGTCGTAGTCTTTGAGAAGTTCCACCCAACGTCGTTGCCTCATATTTAGCTCATTCTGGGAAAATAAATATTTCAAATTTTGATGATCCATATAGATGACAAATTGCTCCCTATATAAGTAGTGTCGCCAAATTTTCAAGGCAAACACGATTGCAACAATTTCCAAATCATGAGTTGGATAATTTAATTCGTATGACCTCAGTTGTCTCGAGGCATAAGCCACCACTTTGCCATCCTGTATCAATACACAGCCTAACCCTTTATGAGAGGCATCACTATATATCTCAAATCCTCCTAATCCTTTAGGTATAGTCAGAACAGGAGCAGTCGTGAGCCTTCATTTCAATTCTTGAAAGCTTCGCTCACATTTGTCAGTCCATTCAAACTTCGTTTCCTTCTTTAGCAATCGCGTTAAAGGGATAGCGATACTAGAGAATCATTCCACGAATCTTCAGTAGTATCCTGCCAAAACCAAGAAACTTCGAATGTCGGTGCTAGTTGTTGGTCTTGGCCAATTAATTACTGCTTCTATTTTGGATGAATCCACTGATATGCCGTCTTCCGAGATCACGTGACCGAGAAACACCACGCGAGATAGCCAAAACTCACACTTGCTGAATTTTGCATAAAGTGCGTGTTCCCTGAGAGCCTGAAGCACAAATCTCAGATGTTGTTCATGTTCAACCGAATTCTTCGAGTATACTAGGATGTCGTCAATAAAGACTATGACAAAACGGTCTAAGTATGGCTTGAACACTCGGTTCATAAAGTCCATAAAGGCAGCTGGAGCATTCATCAAACCGAATGGAATAACGGTGAATTCATAATGGCCATATCGGGTTTGGAACGCCGTCTTCGGAATATCCTCCTTCTTGATTCTTAGCTGATGATATCCCGACCTTAAATCGATCTTAGAAAACACGGATGCTCCTTGGAGTTGATTAAATAAGTCATCGATTCTCGGTAATGGGTACTTATTTTTTATATTAACCCAATTTAACTGTCGATAGTGAATACAAAGTCGTAGCAACCCGTCTTTCTTTTTCACGAACAATATTGGTGTACCCCAAGGAGATGCACTTGGACGAATGAAGCCCTTATCGAGTAACTCCTGTAGTTGCACTTTGAGTTCTTTCAACTCGATCAAAGCCATCCGTATGGAGCTTTAGAAATAGGCTTCGTTCCAGAAACTACTTCTATAGCAAATTCTACTTCCCGTTGCAGAGGTAGACCTGGTAATTCCTTTGGAAAAATATCAGGAAATTCTTATACCACCAGGATATCTTCTAACTTTGGTTCGTCTTCCTTTGCTGTATTTTCTATTGTTGCCAGAAATCCTTGACAACCTTTCTGCAACAGTTAGGTTGCTTCTAGAGCAGAAATCAGAGGAGTAGAAAGTCCTCCATTTCCCACAAATGTATAGCAGGGATGATCAGGTGGATGAAACTGAATCACCTTGCTATAATAGTCTATATTGGCTCGCTATTTACTAAGCCAATCCATACCAATGATAACATCAAAATCATGCATGGCCACTACCGCTAGATTTATAATATCCACTAGTCCATCTATAATTATCTTACACCCTTGACATCCTAGGGTAGTCTGGACTTCATTTTTCATGGGAGTAGAAATACTAAGTACATTTTCTAATGATTTCATCTCAATTTTGGCTAGACGTATAAATTGGCTAGATACGAATGAGTGTGAGCTCCAGTATCAATTAACACATATGCAGCACGGTTATTTAGGAAAACCGTACATGTAATCACTGTGTCGGAGTTCTCAGCATTCTTTTGAGTAAGTGCATATATTCGTCTTTATGCCAGGGGACGATCGCCGTTGTTAGCACGAGGTTGAACTCCAGTGGATGCTGTCAACTGTCTTTGCTGTGAAGGTATATTATGTTGCCATTGTGGATAGTCCCTGACCATGTGACCTTGTTGGCCACACCCGAAGCATGCTCCCGTACGACTTGGGCACGGGACATTGCCATGCTGTCTTCTGCAAACAAAACAAGTATTGCCAGAAATATTGGCTGTCTGCTGGAAACTCCACTTCTTGTTGGAAACAAAGGGATGTTTTCCCCTTGTCACTGGCCTCTTGGCCGAACGTCAATTCATTCAAGGAGTAGAATAATAAGGTCTTGTTGAAGTCACCTTCTCCAACAAATCTTTCTTGATTAGTTGAGCTCGCTCATATAATTCGTTATAATCTTTCAAGTTCAAAGGTACCAACTAAATCTGGATGTCAGGTTTGAGACCATCACGGAATCATTTTGCCTTGTCAACTGGATTTTCAATAAGTCTAGGGACGTACCTGGACAACTGAGCAAACCTTGCTTTATACTGGTCCACCGTCATATTTCCCTGCTGGAGTTGCAGAAATTCTTTCATTTTCCGATCACGAGCACACTCGGAGAAATACTTCCTGTTGAATGCCTCAACGAAAGCATTCCAATTCACAGTAGCATTCCCTGGGAACACAGTTTCCTTAGTCGCCTTCCACCAATAGCTAGCATTTCCTTGCAGTTGATAGGCTGCTAAGGTGGCTTTCTCTTCCTCGGAATATTGTAGAAGTTCAAATGCCTTTTGTAATTCATCAATCCAAGATTCCGCCTCATCAGGATCTCCGGTTCTAGCAAATTTCGGTGGTCGCGGCTTCAAGAACTGCTCGACCAATCCATGCATCGTACGGTCACTATTCCCATTTTCATTTGTTGCCGTTGCATTCTCAGCATTAGGCAGTCGTTGCTGTACTTGTTGCTGCACTTGTTCTCCCGGCAAATCTCCTACGGTCGCAAGAGCCTGCAGAATTCCGTCTATTCAGGGATCTTACTTCGACTTTCCTTTCGAGGTTGTGGCCCGGTCCTTAGCACTCACACTGCCGTTGGTAATCTACGAAGACTTTCTATAACGCAAAAATATGTCAGCGATCAAACACTTAGCAACCAAAGGCCTACTTACGAACCAATCAAGTACACAGACACACAAACACATGCATGGGGTGTTTCTTGGTTAACTATCTCAACTTCAGCGCACCTTATCACTCCGGGCCTTTATTTCCTCTTGGCTTTCACAACCATTTTCCACATTTCGGTGCATAGTTCGAAAATTCTCGGTCTTTAGTCGTTCTAGAAGCCTGCCACGAGCCACTTAATGATCAGGCCCTTCACCCCGGCGCCACTTCTTTTCAGAAGTCGCTCAATGATTAGGTGGTATATATGCCCCAGCGCCACTTCTTTCCAGAGGCCGCACAATGATCAAGCTACCTACCCCTACGCCACCTCGATCAGAAGTCGCACAATGATCAGGTATTATTACCCTGGCGCCACCTCCTAAGAGGCCGCACTATGATCAGGCAGTCATGACCCTCGCACCACCTCCTAAGAGGCCGTTCAATGTTCAGGTTGTATAGCCTCAGCGCCACACCCCGCTCTCATCGGATCGTCTAATCGTAAGTTGCCACAAACTGCACCTACTGGAGGGAAAACTTGCTCTCATACCAAAACAAAGATCCCAACACTGTCACATCCCGACTCGAAATCACGATCGATGCTTAGTGACCGAACATGACCCGAACGAACTCGTGATTGGCAAAAACATATTAGTTCGTCCCGTTTATTTTAAACAATCAAATGTGCACGCGGAAGCAAATAAACAATAAACGAGACAGATGGGAGTAAGTTAAGCAAACAACGCATGTTGTATTTACATGATATGTGCTTATTTTTGTTGAGCCTTTCTTTATGGGCCCTTACAAGCCACGTGCATATTTTACATGCCCATTCCAAGGGCAGTTTCGACACAAGCCACTATTGAACAAACAAAACTTGGCTTGGTTGCCTATTTTCACTACGGTAACTCCTTAACTTCTCGCTCCTCGCTCCTCTATCTCCTCGCTCCTATTCCCCCGTCCGGTGGCTGAACTACTCCCCGCCCACGGCTTGCCTCGAAGCCGGCCTACCTATGCCACCGAATGGCCCCTCGAACCCACGAAGGGGTCCAACCTAGTTGCCATTTGCTAGCTGATACTAGGCCACGTACGGGTGAGGGACTAGTTTCGTTCGGCCCTCATCCACCACAACATACGTAGCAATGCGACGGTACACGTGATTCTCTCGAGCATCGATGACGGTGAGTAACTCCGCTGTCATCTCAACGGGGTTTCCAAATCGGGTCAGGGGAGTTGCCATCTACATACCTGAAAAAGGGAAAAACAATGGGAGTGAGTTAAAAGACTCAATAAGTGAAAACTCTAATAGCAAGCGAGGACGAGACAATCGTCGTTCATACAAGTCGACTCTTACCGTAACGGCATCGATGGCAATTCAATTAGCAAAGTTCATGCTACGAAACCAATAAAATAAACATCAAACATGAGCATCGCACGTGAGAATCATTAGTCGAAAAAGAACGAATATCAACAACCATGAAACCAAGAAACGGGCCAAGCAACCCATGTTACAAGGTATCGCAACTTCCTTTCCTGATATTAGGGAATTCACTTACTCAACGACTAACAAGAACTAGAGAACAAGTTAGACACAAGTGAGCTCAGGAAATTTTCGGGCTTTCTCCTTGCTTGGTTGACCAATATTAGGCGCACAAAGGCCAAACTGTGGGCTATTGGGCGGAAACGAGGAGAAACACGGGCCGGTTCGGTACTTCTTGGGTGTGAGGCTTCTCGGGTCAACAAGTGAGAAAAATAAGAAACAAAGAGAGGAGAAGGTGATGGTGATACTGGTGTGAGAAGAAGAAGGAGGGGGGGTTTCATGCCATTTATAAAAGCTTTTGAAAACCCTAGAATAAGCCAATAATGGAGGGGCTTCTAAGTCAAGAGTCATCATGACAAGCATTTAATGCTATTAATGAACTAAAGCCAAAAGATATTGATGAAGGGCCAAGCTTATCCAAGCATTTCTTGATCTATTCTCTCCCTCTCTCTCGGTTTCTCTCTCTCTCTCCCGCTTGGCTAAATGGCCTTCTCCGCCCTTCTTTGGTTTGGCCGATCATTGGCCTTGCTTGGGCTCATTATTGGTGACCATGAGTCACCATGAGCCATTAAATGCACCATTATGAAGGGCACAACTCAGCATTTTGGCATTAAATGAAGGGGATACATAAGTTAGGCACAAATAATGAAGGCTTAAATGGCATTAAATGAAGCATTGACAAAGTCAACAATTTTTGTCTCTTTTCTTCAGCAAAAATCTGAACCATGGGAGGCCTACAAGCTGGCTGGTTCCACACAAAAACTTCTCGGGCCAATCAGTTTACAAGAAATCGGCTAAATGATGTTATTCTCGCAACCCCGCATCATACTATTCTCAAATTTTCCGAGGGTTGCCACGCTTAGTGGACCCGTTCAACCCGAGGTTTGATGCGAGAATAACCCCAAAAACCATCTAACACATCCAAACTAAGGGCCAAGCAAAATGGAACAAGTCCAAGCAAATCGGACTACTAGTCGCTGGCCGAGCCTGACCCGGTGCGTGGTCGAGCGCAATAGCGGGCTACATGGGCACGTGGCTGGGCTATATGAGCACATGGCCGGGCTATACGAGTACATGGCTGGGCTATGGCCAGGCCGCACGGGCAACGTACAAAGTGCCTTGCCGGTCGCATGGGCAATGTGCCGAGCACCATGCCTGGTCACCCTAGCGAGGGGTCGATTCACGGCCAAACACGCATAACGACTCATGATTGACACGATACACAGCTCACGGCCATATTTCTTGGGCACGGGACGAGATCGGAATTGGATCTCATGGGCACAATGCCTAGCACAAGGGTGGGGCACAATGGCCGGCACATGATCGAGTACATAGCCAGTCCGTGGCCTAGTTGACAGGCACGACGACCGGTCATGATCGGGCACATAGCCTTGGCCGACGTGACTAGTAATTTTTTTTGGGACACAACTAAGTCACTAGGCACATGGTCTGGCATATGTCTCTTCCATGGCCTACCAACTCAATGCAACGATCTATGGCCGATTCGTGACCGAGCCACGTTTGAGTATCAACGACTCATGGCCGACCCTCAATTGTCATGTAGCCTCGTGGAATCCAGTACCTCGGAATTAACTCATGGTCATCCGGGACTAATGCATGGCCGTGCGGTATCACCCTCAATCGACACATGCGATATCACCCTCAATTGTCGAGACGCATATGCCACAACTCTCCCATGCTGCATTAAGACACATCCCAATCCTTTGTATGACATGTCACTGTAAATCTCATAACCTTCTAAACCAGACGGTAACGTTAACACAGGTGCAGTAGTTAGCTTCTGCTTAAACTCTTGAAAACTATGCTCACACTTATCTATCCATTCAAAATTCGTGTCCTTTTTTAGTAATCGCGTCAAGGGCATGGCTATATTAGAAAACTTTTCCACGAACCTTCGTTAATAGCCGGCCAATCCTAAGAAACTTTGAACTTCTATTACCGTCGTTAGTCTTGGCCAATTCATAACTGTTTCAATCTTGGCCAGATTTACTGAAATCCCTTCTCCAGAAATCACGTGTCCAAGAATAGCCACTCGAGTTAACCAAAACTCACATTTGCTAAACTTGGTATACAACTTGTGGTTTCAAAGGGTTTGCAACACTGTCCTTAAGCGCTGTTCGTGTTCCTCTATACTCCTCGAGAACACCAAAATATTGTCGATGAACAAAATTATGAACTTGTCCAAATATTCCTTGAACACCTTGTTCATCAAGTCCATAAAAGCTGTAGGCACATTTGTCAGACCAAACAGCATCATGGTCAATTCATCGTGTCTAAAATGCTGTCTTCGATATGTCTTCCTTTCTAATCCTTAACTGGTGATAACCTATCCTCAGTTCTATCCATGAAAATACCGAAGCTCCTTGAAGTTGGTCAAACAAATCGTCTATTCTCGATAACAAATACTTATTCTTAACCGTCACCTGATTGAGTTGCCGATAGTCGATGCAAAGGTGCAATGACTCGTCCTTCTTTCTTACAAATAGAACTGACGCTCCCTAAGGTGATGCACTAGGATGAATAAATACTTTGCCTAACAACTCCTGCATCTAAACTTTTTACTCATTCAATTTCGACAATGCCATTATGTAAGGTGCCTTAGAAATCGGCTCAGTTTCGGGGGCTAACTCAATCACAAACTCTATTTCCCTTTCTGGGGGCAACCCAAGCAATTCTTCAGGAAAAACATCTGAGAACTCTCGTACTACAGCTATGTCCTGCATCCTCGATTTCTCTACCAGAGTGTCAACTATAGTTGCCAAATAATCTTGGCAACCCTTGTCCAACAGTCGAGTAACTTCAAGTGACGAGATCAAAGAAATCGATGGTCCTCCTCGATTCCTGACAAACTCCAAGCCAATACTCCCTAAAGGCTCAAACTGAATCGTCTTACGATAACAGTTTACTGTGGCTCGTTGCTTGGTGAGCCAATCCATCTTAATAATCACATCGAAATCAAACATTGTGAGGACAATTAAATCTATGCTATCCTTACGACCACCAAAAGACAACTTACAGCCAGTACAACCTAATGCAGACACGACGCCATCCTTTAAAGGGGTAGAAATACTATAAACCACTCCTAGTGGTTTCGAACTTAACCTCTCTTGTTCTATGAATTGCTTAGCCACAAACAAATGCGTAGCTTTAGAATCAAAAAAAGCATAAGCAGCATGGCCATGTAATGAGACCATACCTATAATTACGGCGGGCAAATCCTCTGCCTCCTTCCTTGTAACAGCATAGACCCTTCCTTGTACTTGGGGTCGGTTCAACTGATTCGGCGGGGCATTCCTTGTAGGTTGCCCTACTTGCTGCACTTGTCCTTGCGCTCCCGTGGCTTAGCGTGGACAGTCGTTAATGTGGTGGCAGTGCTGGCTACATCCATAGCAAGCTCTCGTCCTCATAGGGCACGGGGCTAATCCATAGTTCCTATGGCAAAATAGGCATGTATTGTTTTGATTAGATGTCGGCTTCTTTACACCACCTTTCCTGTTAGGAGGGACAAGGAACCTATTTCCTATCATTGATTTCTTCCTAAACCGATGATTATCCTTGTTTAGAATAAACCGCGATCTAGACGCGATTACCCTCTCAACCAAGTTCCTCTCTATTAACTGTGTCCTCTCATATAGCTCATCATAGTCCTTCAAATTCAGGGGCACCAGTTGATCTTTGATCTCAGGTTTTAACCCATCCCTAAGCCTCCTTGCCTTATTAACTGGATCTTTAACCAACCTCGGCATATATTTGGACAATTCAACAAACTTAGCCTCGTACTAGTCTACCTACAATTAGTTCTACCAGAGACGCCGAAACTCGTTCATCTTCTACTCTCTAGCGTAGTCTAAGAAGTACTTCTTGTAAAAAGCTTCCACGAAAGTACCCCACACCCGAGCCATACCTTCAGGAAATACCCTCCCTCCTCTGGGTAGCTTCCCACCAAGTACTAGCATTACTTTGCAACTAGTAGATAGCCAGCATCACCTTGTCTTCATCCGAACACCTTAGCAAAGCGAACACTTTCTCCAACTCCATGATCCATAGGGTTGTAGCCTCAGGGTCACCCACACCAGTGAACTTAGGCAGCTTGAGCTTTAGGAACTGCTCTACCAACTTATGCATGGGCTGATTCCCAATTCCATTTCCGGCTAACGGAACATCTATAAGTACAGGTGCAGGTGTAGGCATAGCGACAATAGCAGTGACAACAGCTTGGTTCTAAGCTTGCTACCCTACTACGGTCTCTAAGGCTTGAAGGATCCAGTCCAATCTAGGATCCTCTAGTGCTTTCCTTCTAGCACCAGTCTAACTTGGCTCGACCCTCCTCCTAAGGGCCCTCAGGTCAGGATTGCTCATCCTACATGGTCTTTATAGAAACCTGCTTTTCAATTCCAACAAGGAATTAGAAATTGTGAATAACCAGCTTAAGAACAAGAATCTAACAATCAAACACAGGCACAAAGTGTTTTCCTAACTCACTATCCCAAAACCCATCGCACCTTATCACTCCAGGTCTCAACCAAATTTGGATCAAGCTGACCTTACTCTGATACCAATTAAACGGGAATGTCATGCCCTGAACCCTATGAGCATGCAACATCCCACTATGGTTGTTATGATGCAACGTACCAGGACTCGTCATCGACCCCTTTCATTTTTATCTTTCTTTTTATTACGCATGCGGAAGCGATAATAACCAATATCCAGACAAACAATAGTAAATAAGGATAGATAGGGAAAACGATTCACATTAAACAAACAACAACACCATTTTAATATTCACTTGATTGACCCATGGGAAACATTCCTTTATAAGCCCACTTCGGGCATTTCCACAAAAAGCCTACAAAAAGATACTAGGCTAGGGTCAATCTACTTCGCCATCAGTGGATCAGTCAAAAAGTCAACTTCCAAACATGTCTCTCATGGGCTATCCATATAGAGGATCGGTGAGTCAAAGTAGGGTAAGTCAGGGTCTTGCTCCGACGGGTCCTTGGGAATAGGGTCGGGCTTGGGTTCAGGATCCTTTACTGACCCATCAGGTGGGTCGATCTCCATATGATCCCATTTCTTGTACCCAAGACCCTCTTCAGGAGGACCGTTGAATCCCCCGATAGGCCCAAATAGATCCTCACCATCCCTAACAAACTAGCCATGATGAAGATGATCTAGCAAATCTTGTGCATTAATGGAAATGAGCCAAAAGTCATAATGAGGAAGATCTTAGCATATCTAAGCCATCAATGCATGTCATCATGGAGGGGCCCTAAAGTCTAAGCCAATTAATACAAGTCATGATGAAGGGGGCCTCAAAGTCTAAGGTCATTAATGCAAGTCATCATGAAGGGCCACCAAAGTCCAACTTTAATAAATGCAAGCTATAATGAAGCTTGGAGGACAAGCTTTGACTCGGTCAAGGCCTTATCCTCTAGATTCTTCTACCAATTTCCTGACCGTGGACTCCCTAGAACCTTTTGACTTTGCTGGTTTCTCACACAAATGACTCGGGCCAATCGGGTCACACGAAATAGACTAATCGACACTACAATCGCAACCCTCATCATAAACATCTAACTTATTCTCCGAGGTTTTTCCCACAATATAACATGCTCGTTAATCCCATTCAACCCGAAGTTCAGTGTGGGAAAATCCTCTAAATATGCCTCAAATATCACCAAAAGATATCAAGTCGAGATTCCAACGTTCTCACATAGAAACTGATAAATCTTTGAAATCTAATAAAACCGGACAGCTTTGCACTGTTCACGAAATCGGAATTGAAAATATAGTAAACGAACTCCGAAAATTCTCAAATTTGAATATGTCATAAACAAGGCTTAACAAACATTTTTCATGAAGAACAAAAAATCTGAATCTCTCGGTAAACACCATTTTCAGTCACTCAAAGACAGACCAAAAACAGTTCGCTGAAATAGAATCTTAGCTTCTCAAAGTAAGCTCTTTTTAGAATACAAATGATATGGAAAAATTTCCAAATTTATATACATTATAGAAAAGGAAGTTCTCAATAACTTTTGTGAAGGAAACTTTTCTAAAATCGGCCTAGAAAAGCTTGTAGAAAATAAAGACGGTGTGAACATCACTGAAATACCGATTCTGGGTAGTTTGACACGGTCCGAAAATCAAGCCATCATACCAATTATATCAAGTCCAAAAATTCTGAAATTAAAGTATGCAAAATTTCATGATGTTTGGAACAACTTTCAAGAAGAAAGTATTTGAAAATTCATATAACAAAAGTCTCCACAAAAGTAACAAGACGAAGGGGCACAAAGGATCCGAAACTGGGTTTTCCAAAACGAGAGTAAAAACTTGGTTCCAATTGGAAAACCGTCAAACTTAAACCATAGCCATTTCCTAGGAACTAAAATTGAGGATGTTACAATTTACCTGCAGCTTCCCAAGCCCAAAAATCGTGATGTGACACAACTCGCCTCGGGATTCCTAGTCAGGCAACCACATATCAAATACAGATCAACCACATGCCGTTTAACAATCACAAGCATCCTTACCTCGCATTGGCACACACGTCACACATGACGTCAATCAACAAATATCACAATAATGCATCCAGCATAACACGTACTAGGAACAAATAAAGAGATTTCCCATGCATCATGCATCCATACTCGCGCGTGTCTCGATTGTATGGTAAAACCCACTTTGGCACGTTTCATACCATGCTTAGCAGTTTTCACCCCATAATCAAGCACTAAGCAACATGTGTGTTCCATTTATCATGACCCCTCTGGGTGACTACACATCAAGCGATATGCAGTGAGATGGTAGTCTTTCAGCATCACTAAGCATCATCCTACCCCGTCGAGCACGGCAACATCAAACGATCTACGGGATGACGACTTTCCAATATGGCAACATCAAACCATCTACAGTAAGATGGTATCGCATAAGGAGCATCGAATCCGCCATCGAGCCACAATTTATCATCCGGAGTATTAGCAATCTAGATAATCTCCAAGCATCCGATAAAATTGAGCATGATCTACAGCAGACCTCTATAAATCGGACATCGTCAAGCGATCTACAGCAAGACGGCTTCGAGATGTGACCGCACGAACACACAAGCATTTAGGCTAATTCTTATCTTTTCAATTAGCCAATGTAAACATGAATTGTGCTCGAATTAGTGCCGCATAACCATTTTCACGTGATCACATATGCAAACGGTCGCTCAATTTTGTAAATCATCATTTTGAAACATTTTTTTCATTCTCAAAGCCTCAAATTCCTTTCTCAAACATAATTATAAAATATTTATTTTCAAAGATTCAAAATTATTTCTCGAAACATAATCATTCAAATCATTTGGCCATATATGCAAACTTCTACGGCGAAATCCAACATTGGCATCACAATTTGTGCATAAAACAATCATAATTCGATATTAAAAATCATTCGAACATATTAATATTTGATTTTCGGTAATTAAATATTTTATTAATAAATATTTTTTTGAAGAATAAAATATTATTATTTAATTCCGAAAATTAATTTATTTAATAAAAAAAATAATTGATAATGTATCATCAAATTTGCGATAACTTATCGCCCATACACCGATAGCTTATCACTCAATATCGATCACTTATCAATTGATTACCGATAATCTACCACTAACATCACAAATAACCTATCAACTAAACACCAATAACCTATCACCATTCCTATTGGTAACTTATCACGTCTAGTTTTCCATAATCACACATAATCAATCCACTAATTTTATTTAAATAATCATTAACTTAATCTAAACTTAAATTGAACTACTCTAAGCAAGTTCAACACCCTAAACATGGGATTAGGGATTAACTTACTTGTCTAACTATAGCGATTACATGAGAGCGACGGCGGTGACACAGCTGTCCATGGGGGTTTCTAGTTTGGGCTCGACGGGCGATAGATGGTGGCAAACGAGTGCGACAAAGAGAGCAGTTGCTATGGGGCTATTCGGTGGCTGCTCAGGGGCCGTTCCAGGCATGAAATGGCTATTGGTGGTGGTGGCTAGATGGCTGGACGGTAGCTATAGCTATGGGCGAGCAGAGCGAGCGGTGGTGGACTAGCGCGATGGAGGAGCGGCGGTTGGTGGCAGTTTAGCAGTAGCTTGGGGCTGTTCTGAGCGTGGGACAACGAATGGTGGTGGCGGTTTAGGGTGCTGGATAGCGGCAACGAGCGGCAGAGGCAGATGGCGGTTGGACCGGCAAGAGGCGCAACTCATCTTGGCTAGAAAACAACCGGCGATGGGCTATTTTGGGGTAGCAGGGGCAGTGCTACTCGGCTAGGGAGGAGCTAGGGTGGCGGGGTGGAGCGGCTCTCGGCATGGCTATTTCCATGGGAAATGGTCTGGTGGTGAGCAGTAGCAAATGGAAAAGCCGGGCTGAAGCAGAAGTAAAAGCAAGAAGTAGCAAAAGTCGAAGAAGAAGAAGAAGAAGAAGAAGAAGAAGAAGAAGAAGAAGAAGAAGAAGAAGAAGAAGAAGAAGAAGAAGAAGAAGAGAAGGGGAGTGGGTGGAGTTGGTGATGGAAGTCAGCAATGTGGGGGAGGTTAGTGGGAAGTTAGCTGGTGTGGGAGAGGTGAGAGAGAGAGAGAGAGAGAGTGGGGTCAATCATGATCCCACACAAAATATCTTCCAATTTCTTTTTGCAAGTTTTCTTAAATTTTGTCCCACATATTGCTATTTTGTCCTCGGCCCGAGTACCGAATTACAGACCGACTTAACCTTATTGGCCCTTAATGGATGGCCTTTCTTAGGCGCGAGGCCCAATAGACTTGCCTCGGCACACTTTTGCTTTTCTTGCGTGAAATTTTTCCAATTCTGCAATTCTTTTTCTGAGATTGAAATTTTCTATAGAAAACTCATAGAATTACAAGGCAACGTCCTATGATTCGGGTGTGAAATGCTTGAGCATTCGCACTCAAAATCGGATCATAAGTCATGACCGAAATCTATCAAGCGCAACTATAATACATCTCAAACTAACGGGCGGCTTTTAGGAACAAATCCCCAGTAGCATTTTCCCTTTGGTTAGTATTCCCCGAGTATTCAGGTCAGGGCGAAAATTAACTAATAAAGTGCCAAGGAAATCATCATTTCACAAATCACCAAATGAGATCGAATTTTCAGGATATCACACTTTCTCTTTCCCTTTCGTACCCTTCTTTCCTCTTTCTTTTTCCCTTTTTCTTTCCCTTTTCTCTCTTCTTCTTTTCTCTCCCATGGGTGTCTCGGCCTTCTGTCTTTAAAAGCTGAAGGCTACCACTTTTGACTTGATCAAAAGATCTCAAATATTACAACCCATATCTAGGCAAGGCCAGCCTCACCATGGAAGCAACTAGGAGGGGATTGGATCATACTGAGGAGGTAACAAGAAAGACCAACAGCGGTATTAGACAAAATAAGTCCACCTTCCAGTTGAGCCATCAAGCCCTATATGGGAAAAAGGAAAAGGAAAAGGAAAAGATGATGGAGGATTCTTAATTCAATTCAAATAGAATCGAAACAAGGAAGGGGCACTAGCGAACGAACTCACTCTCAGGAGAGGAGAGGGATGATCTCGAAGAGGACGAGTTAGAGGAGATTGCAAGAGAAGGCGAAGACGATGTTGAACATGATTATGACGAGGACCCTGTTCTCTTTGTACTCCTTGTGCAGACATCAGTTTAGGAACCAGAGCCCCACCCGGCCGAGCAATAGCACCGATCCCACTGCCGCCAACCCCTCCCATATCGCCCAACCCCAACCCATCTCTCTTTCCACACTCAATTCAAAACTCCTCTTCTTGATCAAATCTGCATTCCACTTTCATTGGGATCTTTCCACACTCAATTCTGTTGGTCCCGATTTCATCTACTCGCCACGGGCAAGGGCCAGGACACCTTCGTAGACCACAAATTCATTACAAGTCGATTAGAAACTCAAATAATGTGTGGGTGAATGCTTTACTTGTGCAAACCGAAAATATTAGGGATACAAGAACTTGGTTACGCTTAAATGAATCAAATGCCCATTGGATACCTTTTCTCTTTATTTTCAAAAATATTTTGCAAACAATCTTTTTCGATTTTAATCTTAAACCACTAACATGCTATAGGTGATCAAGTGGGTGCGCCATCAAATAATTTAAAACTCAATAGTCAAAGCATAAATAAATTGCTAGGAATGAGCAAAGAACCTCGATGCATTAAGTAAAGAAAAGTGAGGCTTTATTATCGTCTAATGCACCAAGCATTCTTTAAAATGTTAACTAAAGAATGAACAATCCATGCATGCACTAAACATGATTTCTCAATGTGATTATTCAATTCTAACTAATTCTTTTTGGGTTTTATTTATAAAATATTAACTATATGCAGTGCATAAGACGCAATTTTAATTTAAATTACGTTTATGTGAATTCTAACTTGAATTAATGACATGTGACATAAATTATCTAGATGCAACCTAGATGTGACTTAGTTCTAATGACGAGTAAAAGAGCTATAAATTAATCTAACATGACACGCAATGACATGAAAATAATGAGATGTCATATTATAATGATGTGGAATTAATGATATGGCAATGTGATGACGTGGGACCGATGACATGGTAATGATGATATGGCATATGTGACATGGCAACGGTGGCATTGCAGCAATGATATGACGATGATGAAGTGGCAACAATGAAACTACTTCTATATGAAATATGCATCTAATTTTTGGTGATTTCTTTTGCAAAAGAGTTGGAAATTAATCGAATATGTGATATCGCATAGTTTTATGGATTCGGCAATTGTGCATCTTACTCGTTGATTTGTGCTGAAATTTCGAGGAGAACATCTATACATCTGGTTCTTCAACCTGACCAAAAGGACATACGCTGAGACTCTGAAGATCGATTTTCATCACCAGTTCGCAACTGGTCCGTTAGTTGAAAGACCAATTATGACTCGTTCTTGGTTTCCTCGTACTCGGACTGTTTGGGTTTGTCATTTTCTCGGATTATTCTGTCGAAAGCGTACGTTGGATCTTTATTAACGCTGCAAAACTTTAATCCCAAGTTGTTATTGCTTTTAATGTACATCAGAGTAGTCATGCTTTATTCACCCTCTCGCGAATTACTTTTACTAGTGTTAATCTCAAGGGGTCTAATTCCTTACTCGGGAGGTCCATAACTCAACCCAAGTATCCCTGACCAGACCGGCTTTAGGTTTTGGTCAGTGGGTGTCATGTTGCGAACCACAACGGGGCTCACGACACCCCTCGAAGGTCGTATTGAACGCGACGTCCCAGGACGCGTCGCCGACCCAAAACAAAACACGCGAAGACAAACGCAAGCGAAAGCGGAAATCAAATAATCCAGACAATAAACAATGACAAAAGGGTAGTACTTGTACAAATCAATAAACTCATATCATTAGCTTGAGACCACATATTCATACAATAGGCTCCAAGGGTTAGCATCCACCTTCATCATAAAAAAGAAATAGGTGGTAGGGTAGGCTAGCTGGCTACACAAAAAGGGCTCCACCAAAAGATTCTAAGCCCGACACCCAAACGCTCCTATGGTGCCCAATCTGAATCTGACCCTGTAGACTCCGACTCCGTATTAGCTTCGATCTCGATCGGCTCTTCCTCGGGCTCCGACTCCATGGGCTCCCCTTCGGCCTTGGACTCAGAGGGTTCAACTACAGGTTCCGGCTCTAGGTCAGACTCCATCGGCTCTGGTTTCGGGTCAGAGTTTTTAGGGATGAACTCCAAATCGATGACTTCACCATCGAGAGGGGCAGCTTCCATTGGGTCCTGGTCCCCAAGTCTTGCCACTAAGCCTCCTTGGGGAACGTCAAATCCTTGCATCGGCCCCACCAATTCTCCATCATTCTCTCGATATTGCCAAGCCAAAAATACCATCTCCAGTTCACTGAGCCCTCATCTACATACACCACACTAGCATGCCTATAGTACACCATGTTCTCCCCCACTGGATACTCCGTCACCAAGTGATCGATATGCAAGGATATCCCAAAAAGCTGAGATGATATAATCAAGGTCTGGGTCAGGGGTCTGAAAAGGTTTGCACTACAGTAATGAGAATAAATCTCAATAAGCAAACAACCTAAACCCCACCTAGACCAATGCGTACCCAGACGAGTCCCAACATGAAATCTAGCAATTGACATAAAAGCATTCTCGTGCACACTTACCTCACGTCAAATCACACGCCAACTCTACATATTAGTTGGATCACAATAATGCAATAATAGTTCAAGGACATATCACAAACACTTGAGCGCCATAACCACGTATTTTCACTCAATTCAACTAAACACATTTCGCATGCGTGACCGAACAACTATCCACGACCCGCATCAAGCTAAAAATTAGGAGTCAACAATGACAAAGTCCATGGTGATGTGTTCCCACTTCCACTCATGGATTTCCAATGATTGCAACATTCCACCAAGTTTGCATTGTTGTGCCTTCACTTGTTGGCATGTTAAACACTTAGCCACGTGCTTGGCTACATCTACTTTCATGTCGTTCCACCAATAATGCTATCGCAAGTTCTGATACATCTTTGTACTACCCGGGTGAATACTGTAATTACTACGGTGAGCTTCTGACAAAATCTCCTCCTTTAGTTTTGCATCACCGGACACACATAACTACCTACGTAACTTCATAATCCCATCCTCGAGTACCTGAAAGTCTGATTTCCTCTTTGTGATATCCATTTTTAGAATCTTCTGAATCTTCGGGTCCATCGATTGTAAAGCCTTAATCTTAGTTTGGATTTCCGGTTCAATCCTTAATGCGGCAAGCAAACTTGAGACATGACTCACTTCAATTTTAAACTCTGAATCCCGAACTCCATCCAACAAAGTTCATTCCTTAACCATCATATGCGTGATGCTCGATTTCCGGCTCAGTGCATCCGCTACTTTATTAGCTTTTTCCAGGGTGATATAGAATATCGCAGTCGTAGTCCTTAAGGAGTGCCATCCAACGGCGCTGTCTCATGTTCAATTCCTTTTGGGAGAATAAGTATCTTAAACTTTGATGGTCCGTATAAATCTGGAATTTCTCCCCACACAAGTAGTGTCTCCAAATCTTAAGAGCGAAGATAATCGTGGCCAATTTCAAGTCGTGAGTCGGATAATTCAGCTCAAGTAGTCTCAATTGTCATGATACATATGCCACTACTCTTCTGTGTTGGATATAATGCATCCCAATCCCCTTTAGCGAGGCATCACTGTAGATCTCATATCCTCTCGGACCTGACAGGATTGTCAACACTAGTGCAGTCATCAATCTCGGCTTTAACTCTTGGAAACTCCTTTCACACTTATCAGTCTATTCAAACCTCATCTCCTTCTTTAGTAACCACGTCAACAGCATCGCTAATGCTGAAAATCTTTTCACGAAGCATCTGTAATAATCTACTAGACCCAAGAAGCTCTAAACCTCGATTACTGTTGTCGGCCTCGGCCAATTCATGACGGCTTCGATCTTCGTCAAATCCACTGTAATTCCTTCCCTAGATACCACATGTCCTAAGAACACCACTCGATGAAGCTAGAATTCGCACGTACTGAACTTAGCGTAGAGTGTGTGTTCCCCTAAAGTCTGTGGAACATTTTCCAAATGTAACTCATACTCGACGGAACTCTTCGAATATACCAAGATATCGTCTATGAACACGATTACAAACTAATATAGAAATTCTTTGAATAACCTATTTATTAAATCCATAAAGGTAGCAGGGGCATTAGTCAATCTGAACGGCATCACCCTAAACTCGTAGTGTCCATATCTTGTCCTGAATGCCATTTTCGGCACGTCCTCCTTCTTAATCCTCAGTTGGTGATAACCCATCCTCAAATCGATCTTAGAAATATCAATGCTCCTTACAACTGATCAAAGAGGTCGTCTATCCTTGGTAGTGAGTACTTATTCTTAATGATTATTTGATTTAACTGTCTATAGTCAATGCACAATCTCAAATACCTATCCTTCTTTCTCACGAATAACACTGATACTCCCTATGGAGACGCACTCGGGCGAATGAAGCCCTTATCCAGTAATTCTTGCATCTAAACTTTCAATTCCTTTAACTCTGACAACGACATCCTATAGGGTGCTTTCGAGATTGGTTTCGTATCGGGGGCCAACTCGGTCATAAACTCTACTTCTCTATCAGGTGGCAATCCCGGCAATTCCTGAGGAAAGATATCGGGGAAATTGTGCACCATTGCTATGTCTTCTAGCCTCGGCTATCTAGCCATTGAGTCAACTACATTCGCCAGAAACCCTTGACACCCTTCGTCTAACAGCTTAGTCACCTCAAGTGACAAGATCCAAGGGATCGAGGTTCCTCCTCGGTTTCCCACGAACTCGAATCTAGGATTTCCAATCGAATTAAATTGGATCACCCTGTTACCATAGTCCATTACAGCTTTCTATTTAACTTACCAGTCCATACCAATAATCATATCAAAGTCATACATAGCTAAAACCACCAAATCTATCATTTCTTCCCTATCACCAATCACTATCTTACAATCAAGGCATCCAAATGCAATCATCACTTTATCATTCAACGGAGTAGTCACACACAGCTAAGAACTTGTCTACTCTCATGACCTTATTGGTCATCATTGATGCATTGCTTCCTAGAGCTACCTTTGCTGGAAACCCGGATTGCGCAAAGGGAATGATTGGCGATTGTGAGTGTACGTTCTTTCAAATCATAGTCCTTGCCGACATCGTTGCACCCACTAATGAATGTTGTCGTGAGCTCGTGAAGGTGGGGAAGAATTGCCATGATCAATTCGTGGAGTTGATCCTCTCGACCCACAAGCCAATCGGGAGGACAATATCCGATGTCCACAAGAGGAGCAATGAGACGTGGAACAACTGCGTTGCAGCTGTTTCCCCTCCTGAGCCCGCTCATTGAGAACTATTCATAGTTTATAGTACACTACACTTGTGAAATAAAAGAGATGACAGAATGACCATTTTTCTATTGGATTCTCCTCGAAGAATTTTCCAATTTTTTGTGCCTCTTAAGATGAAGCGCAATAGTGGATGAATCGCATTTTTAGTGTTTAATGTGTTTAGAAACTTGTAATTTTTTAAAATGATCTGCAAAATACGATCTGTCCCCGAAGTTGTTACTTACATGCAAGTATAAAAATATAACCTTTTGAAAGCATACTGAAGTGATTGAAAGATCAAATGAGGGTTTGATAATCATACATTCATCTCTACTAACCATGTGAATATGTAGTTAATGATGGCTAATCTAGCTATTTATACTGTTATATAAAGTAAAGTAAGGAGGACTTTTTATTGTGAGATAAACCTTTTTTTGTAAACTTTAATTGCTTGGAGATCGGAAATTTGCAAGCCGTTACTACTTTTACTATTTAGCAGAAGGGTTAATATCACAAAAAATCCCAAACTGGTACACCTGTGATAATTTTATCCCAAACTAATTTCTTAACCACCAAAAATCCCAAACTGGTACACCTGTGACAATTTTACCCCGTGTTAATTTTCGTTAAATTTCACTATTAAATTGCTTTGTTAAATGACACCCTGTAATTGACGGATATACCAGTTTTGGGTTTTACCCTTCATTTATTATAGGTGTACCAATTTGTGATTTTTTTTTGCATTAATCCAATTTAACTGAAATTAATGGAGGGAAATTTGTTACAAATGTCCTTACCAAAAAAAAAATTTGTTACAAATGTACCGGTTTGGGATTTTTTTGCGGTCAAAAAATTAATTTGGGATAAATTGTCACAGGTGTATCAGTTTGATATTTTTGGTGATCAAAAATTAGTTTTGGGTAAATTTGTCTCAAATGTACCAGTTTGGGGTTTTTCTTGATATTAACCCTTAGTAGAATAGTCATGCTTAATTCATTCTCTCTTGAATTACATTTGCTCGTGCCAACTAGAGGTGGCAAATGAGTCTAGAACCCATATTTGAACACATATTTCATGGTGTGGGTCATGAATGGGTTACCTTAAATTTTTAAAGCAAGCTAAAATGGGTCAAATATGGGTTACCTAATAGCTTAATGAATCTTAACTGTGCATTAAATCGTACGTGACAAGCTTAATTGAATCATAAATATGTCATTTTTAATTTTCTGATTATTTATTGTTTTATAATTTTTTGTTTTGTTTTTTTTTTTCTAATTTTTCTCTTTTTATTCTTTATTCTTTCATTTTTTTTTCTTTTTTCCTTCTTCCTCAACCGATGGTTGGCCATAGGAGAGGGACAAGCTTGTTGATATGGAGAGGCTGAGGCTTCCTCGACTTCTGGTGAGGCTAGAGCTCGCCAAGCCCAGCGAATCTCAAGCTTGCCCGAGGCTGGCAATGCTCGAGCTCGTCGGCTTTTGGCAAGGCTTAAGCCTCTCCCGAGGCTAGCGCGGCTCGAGCTCGCCCGGTTGCTATTTTAAAAAAATAATTCAAAAGAATAATTCAAAAAATAAATGAAAAAACTTATTAAAAGGAGTGTATGGAGGAAAATCAAATTAGATTTTCCATAACAAACAGTGGAAAACATTTTCTATTTCATTTTTCATATTTCAGCTAAACACCAAAAAATATTGTTATCTTCTTGGAGAATGACATCTTAGAAAATATTTTCCAAAAAATAGAGCCTCAATTTTTTAAAAAATATTATAAAAATTATCCACTAGATTTGTATTACTTGGAAGTGTTTTAGCAATATAATTTTTTTAAAAAAATCATAAGAAATAAGTTTTCTAACATTGGGTTAAGTAAAAAAGTATTTTAGCAATGTGAGTCGGGTCGATATGAGTTGGTTATGAGTCAAGTCAGGTATAGATCAAGAAATTTACATTACGAGTAAATTCGTCATAAATAGGTTAATGGGTCCATTTGGATTGGACTATTTATGACCCGACCTAAATCTGACCTGACCAACCCGTATGACAGGTCCAGTGCTAACCCATATTTAATTTAGAGATCTCAAGGGGCCTAATCCATGACTTGGGAGGTCAAAACTTAGGTTGAGTATCCCTTGACCAGACCGGCTTTAGGGGCGTTCAGCACATTTTTGGTTCATTTCGAGCCTCTCCAAGTCGGTTGCAATAATGTGTCTATATGTGTTTCAGGGTCTGTTTTAGATTAGTTCTAAAACTTAATTGTGACCATTTTCACGAAAGTATATATGTTGAAACATTTTAGCAAATTTAATTTCATACAATTATTTGAAACCCACGCGGCATGTGACTAGTTCCTATTATATACCAAACATGGGATTGAAAATCAGACCGGAAATGAGTATTTTCATTCCTAGCTAATTCTCATCAACCAAACAACTCATTACTACTTTTTTTCGTGGCAAATATTTGAATCGCAAACATATTGAGATGATAAGGCCCTCAATCCTTGTAGAACAATAAAACTTGAGAAGAATTTATTGCAAGAGAAATAATTGTAGATGTTTCCATCATAAATTTCTAAATGATAACTAATAAATCCATTCCATTAATGCACTAATTCCCTCGAACTATATAAGTTCTCATCTCTATATCGACTGCATCATCAAACAATCAACAATCTTAGACAATTTTCTAACCCTAATTGTGCAAAGGGAATGACTGACTATTGTGAGTCTGGGTTCTTTCAAATCATAGTTCTTGCCGACACCTTTGCACCCACCAATGAATATTGTCGTGAGCTTGTGAAGGTGGGGAAGAACTGCCACAACCAATTCGTGGAGTTGATCCTCTCCACCCACAAGTCGATCAGGGAGACAGTATTCGATGTCCATTGGAGGAGCAATGAGATGTGGAACAACCGCGTTGCGGCTGTATCCCCTCTCGAGCATGCTCGTTGACAGTTATTCCTATCTTACTATACACTAAACATGTAAAATAAAAAAGATGAAAAAATTATAATTTTTTTATTGGATTCTCCCCAATGAATTTTGGGTTATTACCACGAAAAACCTCAAACTGGTACACTTGTGATAAATTTATCCTCCATTAGTTTCCATTAAATTTTATTATGAAAGTGCTTAGTTAAATGACACATGACCGTTGACGAATGTACCAGTTTAGAGTTTTACCCTTCGTTTGTCTCAGGTATACTAGTTTGTAATTTTTTTTGTATTAATTCAATCAATGAAGGGTAAATTTGTCACAAATGTACCAGTTTAGGGTTTTTTATGGTCAAAAAATTAGTTTTCGCTAAATTTATCACAGGTGCACCAGTTTGAAATTTTTTATGGTCAAAAAATTAGTTTTGGGTAAATTTATCACGGATATACCGATTTGGGGTTTTCGTGGTATTAACCCAAGAATTTTTCCTTTTTTTGTGCCTTTTAAGTGGAAGGGCAATAGTGGATGAATCATAATTTTGGTGTATGTGCTTAGAAAAATGATTTTCAAAATACAATTTTCTCATGAATTTTGGTTTAGAAGATTGTCACACCCTGAACCCTACGGCACGCGTCATCCCTACTGTGGTCAATTCAGTGCGATATCTCAGGACACGTTGCCGACCCAAAACTCAAAACAGAGAATAATACACATGCGAAAGCAACCATACACCCGTACATAAATAAAACATGACCACGGATAGCAACGAACATCATAAATACAACTTACATTAATACAAGGAGATTTACAATATCCAATATAGAGATATACACAAACCAAAATGGGTCAGCAACCACAAACATCAAAAAGGGATACGTGGCTCGGGCGGTCAGGGTATTAAACCTAAGAAGGGCTCCTATCAAAAAGTATCGGCCCTACCTAACTATGATCAAGGATAAACCCTAGGGTAATCAGTCCGGGTCGGATTCCAAGGACTCGAACGAATCGTCAGATGATTCGGACTCAGAATCTATAGAATCCAGCTCGGACTCGACCTTCACTGGCTCCTCCTCGGAATCATCCTTTAGCTCAGGCTTCAGCTCCATTGGCTTCGACTCAGGATCGAACTCCCACTCCATCGACTGCTCTTCCTTAGGGTCGGAATCCATCTCGAAGATGACTAGTCGAGGGTCAGAATCCTCCTCGATCACGACTTCGGGGTTGGCCACCTCCCCATCTGCTGCCTGTGGATCCCAGTAACCTAACCCGTCTATCGAGACATCAAAAATCCTAAGGGGTCTATAAACGCTAAACTGGTCCCGAAAACACCAACCAAGATACTGATGAGCCTAGAACTGTGACTCACCCACATCGACCCAAACATTGGTAAAATGCCTAACGTAAGTCTCCCCGTTCCCAACGGGGTACTCGATCACCGAATGCTTTATGCGGTACAGGATCCCAAAACATATCGGTACTCCTACCATCCTCAAGGTCGGGGGTCTAAAAGGTGGAGTTTTAACAACAGTGAGAATAAATCTCAAGGAATAAGCCCCCTAAACCTAAACTAAGCTAACATGCACCTCCAGATAAGTATTAACCAAACACACAATCAAGCAATCACACGACTTAAGCCCTCAGCCCAAATCCAACATATAATTGACCCTACAGATTAGGCACATGATAATAACAATAATAGTGCAGAAACCCCATCATGGCACACACGCGCAATCACTTGGCCACGAACACATGCCATGCACATGCTTGCACTCATCAAAGCACACTTCACACACATACCATTGTCATGCACATATTCATGCTCATTGATGCACACTTGCACACATGCCAATTTCCATTTAATCATCGACTCGCGTTAAATGCATCAGGTCCAACCCGTGTTAAACGCATCAGGTCTATCACTTCCAATCAATCTCTGAACCACATTAAACGCATTAGGCTCATGACACAACCTGCATGTGGGACGCCTCAGGTTGGCCATCTTCCGGTAAATCAGGCATCGTCTCGCGTTAAACGCCTCAGGACGGGTTCAATACCCCGCATAAACGACGCCTCAGGGTTTATGTGATCACACGTACACATTTCACCAATTATTATCTGAACCCCGCGTAAATGATGCCTCAAGGCATTTTAGGTGATCACATGCTCATGCCATTGGCGCACACTCACATGATGCACATGTTATGCCAACACCCATTATGCACCATGAATGGCTATAACATCCGAAACTCGGGCATTCATAAAATTCCACATTGAGCACTCAATTTAACATAACCACATGCTCAATTTACCATTTAATTCAATTCATCCACGGCACATAATTGGCACACGAAATCATGAAATCAAGCCATTAAAACTTGCTCAAGTCTAGGGTTCACAATTCCTCTCATCATTCGGCCACACTAGCACTCAACATGGCATCGCATAATTGATCACAAATCATTTACAATTCAGCCACTTCATGATCAAATCAAGGCACACATGGCAATTCACGATTAAACCACAATTTAGCCATACAAAGTCCAATTAATCCCACAATGACCAGCCACTAATTAGACCAATCTAGGCCACTAAATCACCATCAAATCATCACATTAGGCCACCATAATCATCTCATTACCAGCCCTAATCACCAGCCACTAATTAACCCTTAAAATACCCTAATTGACCCCTAAACCTATCTAGAAATGCAAATAATCCTAATTAGGGTTTAGGGTTTCCACTCACCAAATTTCCTAAGCTCCAAATGAGGCTGAACGAGGGGGAAAAATGGGTTGGGCGGTGCTGGTCCATGCCGAATCAGCGGCGGCGCTGGTGGCTTCCAAGGCGGCGGCGATGGCGGCGGCTCGGGGCTGATCCCAAATGGCGAGAAATGGGGTGATGGTGATGGCGGTGAGGCGAAAATGAGGGGGAGAGAAGGAGAGAATGAGGTGAGGGCGACGGTGGTGGTGGCGTGAGGCGGCGTGCGGCCGGCAGGTGGTGGCACTTGGATGGCGGTTTCGGCGGGTTGGTGGACTGGTGGTGTGACGGAAAGAGAGAGAGTGTGAGAAGAGAGGGGAGTGCCGGCTGAAAATGGGGAAGAATGAGGGAGAGAGAGAATGGGAGGGTGTTTTGATCAAAATGGTGAGTGGGGGTTGGTGACCAACCCCACTAAAAATTACTAGACTAACCACCCCACTAACACTTGATTCAATGGCCAAGATTTGAAGACCAATCAAATCCAATCAAAATCAACGGCCAAGATTGGTTCTAGTCCAAAATATCTAAGGGCAATTTGGGGAAATAGCAAAGGTGATGGGGGCATTATTGACCATGGATTTCGGCCACTAATGGGGCTGAACATGTCCAATTAATGCTTCAAAAATTCGGAATTGAAGCTTAGGGCTCAAGGGCAAATCGGCAATTTTCCGTTCCCAGGCCAAAATTCTATTTTTCGACCAAACTGATCCCAAATATGATTGGCCATACTAATACGATGTCGTCCTTGCAAAATAGTCGCGTACGTCCGTAAAATTCGATACTCAAGTCCGGATTCAATTCAACGATCAATTTCGCTCAAATGCGATTTTAGTGTCTCTCACTAACGCGTATCGACTTAGGATTACTCGAGTCGTGACATTCTCGATTTCCAAGAGAACGCGAGGATTTATTGTTAGTTCCGAGAGTCGCGATCATTTAGAATAAGTTTAGGATCATTCGCCACGCGTACTCTTAGTCGTGCGGAATCACCCGCGATCCGATCATACGTCGTTGACCAAACCATATCCGTCACCCTCCTTAGATCGGTCCACATTAGTCCAAAATATTCCCTCGACATTCCTCGGAATCGGGGTTCGATTCGCGGTCGAGTTCTTGGGTCCACA
This sequence comes from Syzygium malaccense, assembly GCA_031216405.1. Classification (NCBI taxonomy): domain Eukaryota; kingdom Viridiplantae; phylum Streptophyta; class Magnoliopsida; order Myrtales; family Myrtaceae; genus Syzygium; species Syzygium malaccense. Next base: position 19,967,434 of record CM062254.1, read on the forward strand.
TACCGTTTTCCTAGTTAGCCATTCCCCATCGGTTAGTATCCCGAGAGTGATTATTTCCGAGCGAGACTTACTAAAACGAAATGAGAAACAACCATCCATTTCATTGATCACGAAAGTTGATCAAATTCAGGATGCTACAAAGATAATGTCACGACCTCACCTCAGGGTGCACCACGTAAGGTTTAGCTAATAGATTACTAAGTTTACACTTAGCTTGGTCTCTCCCAAGCCCATATCAATCACAACTTAGGTTCAAGTTTTTTACATGCAAATGATATTCAATTAGGAGTTGCCTTTAATCTATTTTTTGGTGGGTCAATTAAAAATCCAACTGAAGTATTGGGAGACTTTTACTCCTATAAACTAGAGATTATGGATAGGGGACTTTGTTACTCTACTACTCAAATGCCCTTTCGATAGCTTTCTCTTTTGTTGCGCCACGCTCTCGCATGCTTAGGGATGGAGGTATTTTTCTATATGGGCCTCTCCCAGGCCATACCTCACGTGACAGCGGGGTTTGTTTGATCTAAATTTAAACTTGGAGTCGCCACTAGTCATTTACGGTAGGTCGACTAGAAACCTAATTGTGGTACGGGAGAAATACTGCAATCCTACGAATCAAAGATTCTGGATAAGGGACTTGATTACGTTAATGATCCCAAATTGAGACCATTAACACCCTTTCGGTACCTAAGAACGATATGGCATGTCTAGTGTATCACACGGATTCCTAAGGTCAATTCACTAATCTAACCATGGATAATCAATTAAGCATTCAAAAATCAACTGCACATTCAATGGCAAATCAATTACAGCAACCCTAATTTGGTCACTAGAAATGAAAACCTACCCAAATCCTAACAAAGCTCTAATAGCATGTTCAGTTCATTTTTTAGGGTTTAGGGTTTTTTAGGGGTTTTGACCTTAAATTTGGAATTTTCCAAATTATGCCACTTGGGCACTTTGGAAATTCCAAATTTCATTTTTAATGACTGGCCACAATGATTTTTAATCATTCTGTGAATTTTCAAAAATTTTTTTAGTGCCAATTGGACACTTCAAAAAAAATTCAATTTCATTTTTTATGGCTGGCCACAATGACTTTTAATCATTCTGTAGATTTTTAAAATATTTTTTTTTTGAAAAATTTTTTTAAACCGAGAAATGATTTTTTATGATTTTCTAGAAATTTCTGTGAATTTTCCAATTTTTCAATTTTTTTATTTTTTATTGATTTTTTCAGAATTTTCAAATTTTTATGAATTTTCCAAAATTTTATGAATTTTCCAAAAATGTTTGTATTTTTCTGAATTTTCTGTATTTTTTCTGATTTTTGTGAATTTTATGATTTTTTCCTAATTTTCCAAGAAAATCTAATTTTTTTAGATTTTTGTGATTTTTTAGTTATTTTATTTTTTTTAGACTTTTTATTTTTTTTGTTTTTTTTTATTTTTCATTTTTTTTGAATTTTTTTCATTTTGCCGTCGAGGGGAACAAACTGGACCGGACTGGTTCGGACCAGTTCAATTGAAACCGAACCGGCCGTCGCCAGTGCCGGCGCCGGTTGTCTTCTCCGACGGCACGGTGCCAAAATGGCACCGTTTTTGTTTTTCTTCATTCAGGCATTTTAACAAACACATTGTATGCACTAATTCTTGATTTTCCATTTCGGGGCCGCCAGTTCGAGCTCACCACCGGCAAACCTCCGGTGACCTTTTGGCCATTCTGATTACACCAAAATGATGTTCATATGTTCTATTTTCCATTTAGCCTATTCCGGTCGCCACCTGACGTTCATTGGCCGGCAAAAAACCGGTCCAAAATCCTTAACTGAAACAGAATTCTACACCAACTAAAAAAAACCTATGAACTAACATTCAATCCGTCCTAGCCGTCTAAATCGTCTCAAATCAATTCCAAATCATCCAGAAGGTTTAAAGAAAGCCTACTTAAATGGCCTAAGGCCATGGCGACTCTCCAGCAAGGATCTCTAAGCTCCGACGAGGAGGTTTCAATACATGGCCGGTTCAATTTTATACGTTTTTTATACCCAAAATGCAATCATGTAACACAAAAAATGAGTAGAAATTCTTTACAAGCATTAACAAATCCAAATTCGCAAAGAAAACGCATGATCAGCAAGGTTTAGTTCAAAGTCATTTTCTAGAATTCTAGAAAAAACAATGTTGAAGAATGAACTATACCTGCTGTTTCTCTCTCTCTCTAAAATTCGCACTATTTCCCTCTGTTTCTCTCTCCTCTCTCTCTCGGGAATTTTCTCGAACGGATTCTTTTCTTTTGGGTTAGTTTTTTTTTCCGATTTTTGATCTTTCAATTCCCGCCCAAAATTCGGTTGGAATCGAACGCTAATCCATTTTTGTTGTTAAATGATGCCAGCTGGATAATATCCAACCGGAAAATTTTATTAAAAATGTGCTAACTATCTGGAAATAGTCAACGAAGTCACGGGCTCAAACCATTTTTTTCCTCTGGGTTTCTTGCGGGTCGCGGCTAGGTGAGGAAGACGAACTGTACGGGTCGAGTTGGGTTGACCCGTCCGACTGGGCATTTTCGGTTTTGATCAAAAATGCAAATTGGACCTTATTTTGACCGAATTTTTCAAATTAAACCTCAAAATTGCATTCCCCAACATGTTCCGAACCCAATCATATAATTTTCCCCAATTTTTATTATAATTGTGCCCAAAATTTTGTCATTTTTATATTTAGGTTAATAGGGTTTTGTTCAATTCAAGGTCTTAATGACCTTATTAGAAAAATTCATGCCAAAATTGTATTGCCCACCCCTAATTAACCCTAGAAATGATAGTCTTACATTTCGGCAATTTCATTTTGGGCACGATTTCCAATTTAGGTTCAAAATTCTTAATTTTTAATCAATTTTTTGGTGATTTTTTTATTTTTACACCAAATTGTGAAATTGGACTGACCATGATGCAATTAAAAGTCATAGAATCAATTGTTGTGAAGACACTATGACCTAAAAATGTCTAGAAAAAATTTAATTTCATTTTTGGTTGAATTCTAGTTTAATTTTGCCCAACTTTGGGAAAAGCATATACCCGATTGAGATTTTCTAAAATTGATAGTGTATTTATGAAATTGGATTTAAAATAAGATTATTGAATATTTTTATGGAATTTTCTAATTTCATTTACTATTTTTCTTGATTTTCTTGCTTATTTTGACTAAAAGAAATTTAGGAAAAATACAGAAAAATGCTAAAAAATTATTTTTTGGTTTAGAAATAGATTTCTAGGTTTGGCCAAGATCCCTAGACCAAATTTTGAAATTTTTTGAAAATATGACAAAAATGAGCTAAAAATTAGGTGTCAACAGCTGCCCCTCTTTGAGATTGAGCTCGTTAGAGGTTGATCTCAAAGACAATGTGACACCTTAAATTTTTAGTTGACTCACTAAACAAATTGGAAATGAAAATTCCATGACAACTGATTAGGGTCGTTGCTTTTGAGATTCGTGATCTAATCCAAAAGTTCTTTTGGAACACATTTTGAAAGGTTCTTTATGATTGAAAGAGAGAAACTTACCTGTTTGTGAGAGTTTCTTTATTGCTCCTCCAAGGGTATGAATGGATGATGGTGATGATTTTGATGATTGTTTTGATTTCTTGGTTTGAGAATGAATTCACGAATCATGAATGCTTGTGGCTCCTCACCTTAGGACTTGAATTTGCTTAGTGGTTCCTCACCAGTAAGACTTTAAATATTTGTCTGGTGGTTCTTTGTTAACTAAAACTTTGAAATTTTGCCTAGTGATTTCTCACTTGTAGGACTTCAATTTACCTAGGGGCTCCTCGCCTATAGGATTTGGGTCTTACATAATGGTTCCTTGCCAATAGGAATTGAATTTGCCTAGGGGCTCCTCGCCTGTAGGACTTGGATTTTACTTAGTGATTTTTCACCGGTAGGAGTAGGATTTGGGTTTTACCTAATGATTCCTCACCAGTAGGAGTTAGATTTGCCTTGGAGCTCCTTACCTATAGGATTTGGATTTTATCTAGTGGTTCCTCGCCAATAGGGATTGAATTTGCCTAGGGGCTCATCGCCTGTAGGATTTGTATTATAGTTTTCTAAAGCCGCGATCACTTAGAAGAACTATAACGAGGCCATGCTTTTAGGCATACAAAGTCATCCAATGCTTACAGGTTGTGAACACTCAAAGGGTGACGGCTCCGAAGCTACAAACCTGTGAACAATTGGCAAGACCATAAAAATCACCGTATCCAAAGTCGCAAAATCGTAATCACTCATGAGAATCATCACTCAGAAGTTACGAAGTGCAATCTGCTTTAGAATGCCTATCTTGTCTTGTCTTGTGGCTCCTTACCAAATAGACTTGAAATTTTGGAGACCTGCCATATAATTTTACCCGTAGGATTTTGAAATTGCCTAAAGGCCTTTTGCTAATAGGACTTGAATTTTGGAAACTTTCCATGTAAAAATTGCCTAAAGGCTTCTTCTTGCCAATAGGATTTGAATTTTGGAGACTTTCCATGTAGAAATTGCCTAAAGGCCTCCTGCCAAAAGGATTTGAATTTTGGAGACTTTCCATGTAGAAATTGTCTAAAGGCTTCTTGCCCAATAGGAGTTTTTTTTTTTTAAACTTCAAATAATGAATGTCTGTTTTGTGATTTTAAGATTTCACTAACCTTGACATGATTTTTTAGTTGATCAAAAACTATTTCGAAAAGGTAGTTTTGAAATTAATCAAAACCGCTTGGAATGTGATTTTTAATTTACCACAAACTATTTGAAAGCTTGTTTTTAAGTTGACCAAAAACTATTTGAAACCTGTTTTTGAAATATGCATTCTTTGTATGCATTTTAGGCAATCAAATTTCCTTTAAAAGGAAGTATTTGAGCAGAATGCTTGCAAATTTCAAGAAATGCTTGAAATAATCATTCGAAAGACCTTCATTAGAAAAGATTTATTTCGATCTATGAATTTGGTCTTTTCTTCATTTGAAAAGGGATTGATCTGATATCCCTCGATTTTACTTCTCCTAACTAATCCTTAGGTGTTCAGAGATATTCGCAATGTATACAATCCAATTGATCCGATAAGGTCTTTCAAAAGGTTGTAATGTTTGCTTGGTCAATGGCTATTCAAAGGATAGGCATTCTGAGGCCAAGAAAAGGTTTTCATCATGTCTGACTTCGGGTCTATAAGTTGAGAACCTCGAGAATAAGACAAGACAATATTGCATACACTTCTTTGAGTGATAACCTTTTGTCATGAAATCATATTTTCACTCTCAATATCCCAATCTGAAGAGTCTTTGGGAAGAGGTTGTAATGTTGGTATTGGGTAGGCTTAAAAGACTCAATTGTTTTGTTTTGAATTCAGGGTTTTCATGAAATTGGTGATCTTCTTGGCATCTCCACCCCTTTTCTTTTGTCCACTAGGGATCTTTTCTTAGTATGAACACAAGAGTCCCTTAGACTTCCATTAAGACTTTCAATCGCTGATTTGTTATGACTTTTGATTTTTCACAACTTTTTCTTTTCTTTTGACTTGACTTCTATCATTCTTTCTTTTGAATGCTTTTCTTTTCTTTTGCTCATTTTTCTGGGCATTGGCTTTGCTTTTACCAGGCACACTGCTTTTTCATGCCCCAGACTCTTTTGTTTTTTATCTTTTTACATTCTAAGGACTCTATGTTATGCCCTTTTGCTTTATATTTATCCAAGTGGAACATATGCTCATGCTCCAGTGCGAAGAGATATTCACCAACTTGGGATTTTGAAATGAATATTCAGGCTCAATTGGGCTTTACCAAAGGTAAATGTGTTTGGGATATGGAAATGAAATGCTCTTCTTCCTTTTGGGATGTTGTGAGCTTCCATACGAATTCATTTGAGGTTATCATAGAAAGATTAATGAAGTGTATGCAATAAAATTTTTCATGATCCCTTTCTCCATAAATGTTAACCATGAACCTCCTAATTTGCCCCAATATGGGGTGGTTCTTAACAGGGTTGTTTTTGGGAAATTTCTCCATTGTTTAGGCTCAAATTTGATTTGCAAGGGATAATCATGTGTTTGGGGTAACGAAATGATATGCCTTTCATCATTTCAATTCATGTAAACATTGCGAATATTCCCTATTTCCTGCAGATGAGGTTTTCGCTCATTCTGATACTCATCCTTCCATTCACTCGAGTGTATAGGGGACATGTTTAGATATGGCTTACCTTTCATCATTTGAAGGTCTTTCCATTTGATTTGATCCAAACTTTTTCTTTGAAATTTTTCATAACTTTCGTCAAAACTTCCTTTTTAAGGAATTATGATGCGCAATGCATGCTTAAAGAATGCGTATTTCAAAACTTTTTTGAAACAACCTTTTCATGTTAATTTGCTCACGGAAAAGAAGTTCCATTTTCCAGCAAATTAACCTCTTCGAGACCTAAATTTACGAGTTAAGGATACTTACCTGGTCGGCTTGTCAATATCCCTCTTGATTGTTTTGCTTATGCACTAATTTATTCCATTGGAGATTTGAAAATGAGATGTTCTAGCTCAAATTCATGGGTTAGGGACACTTACCTAATCGGCTTGATGAGATCCCTTTTGTTTTTCAACTTTGTTAAAAGATTTTTAGAAGTCTCGAGTCATTTCAGATTTCCCCTTTTGTCATATCCTGCAAAATGAACAAACATGTTCTATGGAATGCATGATATGCATGATATACACATGTTATTACTAATGCCAATTTTCTTGAATGTTTGTCTTCATTTTATGGGTAGAAAATCTTGACAACATCTATATTTACAGGATAGGCTAGTTCTGTTCCTGTCATATCTATAAGAATTAGTGCTCCTCCAGGAAGAACCTTCTTGACAATGTAAGGACCCTCGTAATTTGGAGTAAATTTCCCATGTGAATCTGAATTACTGGGAATGACCTTCTTCATAACTAGATCATCCGTTTCGAAATGTCTTGGTTTCACCTTTCTGTTGAAAGATTTAGCGACTCTTTTCTGGTAGGCCTGTCCATGACATATAGCCCTTAATCTTCTCTCATCAATCATGTTGAGCTGTTCATATCTTTGTTGGCTTTATTCGGCTTCTGAGAGTTTTAATTGGGATAATATCCTCAATGAAGGAATTTCTACCTTAACGGGTAATACTGCTTCCATCCCATAAACCAAGGAAAATGGAGTTACCCCGGTTGATGTTCGAATTCATGTTCGATATGCCATCAGAGCATATGGCAATCTTTCATGCCAGTCACGATAGTTCTCAGCTGTTTTGGATAATATCTTCTTAATATTCTTGTTTGCCGTTTCCATTGCTCCATTCATTTGTGGACGATATAAAGATGAATTCAAGTGTCGAATGTGAAAGTGTTCAAGCAAATCATTTACGATTTTATTGTTTAAGTTTGAACCATTGTCAGTAATGATTGCTTCTGGAACTTCGTACCTAGCAACGATGTCCCGTTTGATGAATCTTGCTACATTCTTGGCGGTGACATTTGTATATGAGTTTGCTTCAATCCACTTGGTGAAGTAATCAATTGCCACCAAGATAAAGCGATCTCCATTTGAGGCCTTTGGGTTAATTGGGCCAATTATGTCAATTTCCCACATTGAAAATAGCCATGATTCTGACATTTGATGCAGCTCATTAGGCGGTGCATTAATTCTGTCTCCATAGACTTGACATTGGTGACAACACCTCACATGTTGAATGCAATCTGTTTCCATCGTCATCCAGTAATATCCCAATCGCATGATTTTGCGGGCTAAGAGATGGCCATCCATATGCATACCGCATTCGCCCTCATGGATTTCTTCCATGATTTGTTCGGTTTCTTTGCTATCAACGTACCTTAACAGGATCTAATTGAACGACTTCTTATAAAGAACTTGCCCGTTGGTAAAGAACTTGTTGGTTATCTTTTTTATGAATTTCATGTCGCCTGACTGGCTTCCTTCAGGAAATTCTCCTTCTTGTAAGTATTTCTTGATATCATGAAACCATGATTCATTGTCAAATTCTGCTTGAACTACCATGCAGTATACTGGTTGTTTGTGAATATTGATTCTCAATGGTTTTATATTCATGCCATCTTCAGCTTGGAGTAAGGATGATAAGATTGCAAGAGCATCTGCAAAATGATTATGAGCTCTTAGAAGATAATCAAATGTTATATTTTCGAATTCCTCCATCATTCCTTCTAGGTATTCATGATAAGAAATCAGCTTTGCATCATGAGTTTGCCATTCTATAGTTGTTTGTAATATAATGAGCATAGAATCTCCATATAGTTGCAGCCTTTTTACCATCATTAAAAGGGCTAACTGTAAATCAAGAATACACGTCTCATACTCAGCGATGTTGTTGGTGCATGTGAATACTAGTTTTGCAGATACTAGATAATGTTGGCCTTCTAGAGAGATCAATACTGCTCCAGTTCCTTACCCAAATAGGTTGGTTGCGCCATCAAAATACATGGTCCATTTATCATCGACTAAGGTTAATATGTGGTCATCAAGCTATTCTTCAGAATTGGTGATATCTTGTGAATTTTCTGCTAGCATGACTGACTTTTGGGATGAACTTCTGATGTCAAACTCAGACAGCAAGACTTGCTATTTGGCTAATTTCCCGACCAAGGAAGATTTCTCAAGAAGATACTTCATTGGATCATTCTCAATCACTAGCAGAATTTGATGATGAAGGGTGTACTATCTTAATCTGTGTAAAATCCAAATTAATGCAACACATGTCTTCTCAACTGCTGAGTAATTCACTTCTGATGTTGTGAATTTCTTGCTCAAATAATAAACGGCTTGTTCTTTACCGTCATTCGGTCTTCTTTGTACCAACACTGCTTCTAATGATTCATGGTGAATCGTCAAATATAAGATCAGCGGAACTCCAGGAATTGGTGGTACCAATACCGGCGGGCATACCAGATATTCTTTGATTTTGTCAAAGGCTTGTTGACATTCTTTATCCCACTTTACTTTGGCATTCTTCTTCAACAGTTTGAAAAATGGTTTAGCAGTCTCAGAAAGCTGATAGATGAAGCGAGCAATGTAGTTTAATCGCCCCAACAAACTTCTTGCTTCTTTTACCGTAGAAGGAGTCTTCAAGTCATGTATTGCCTTGATCTTGGAAGGATCAATTTCGATTCTCCTGTCGCTGATTACAAATCCTAGCAGTTTGCCAGATTTTGCCCTAAATACACACTTATTGGGGTTTAGCCATAACTTGTACTTTCTGAGTCTTTTGAATAATTTACGAAGCACCTTAACATGGTCTTCTCCTTGTTTGGATTTTGCAATCATATCATCCACATATACCTCGATTTCTTTGTGCATCATATCATGGAACAGAGTTACCATTACCCTTTGATATGTGGCGCCGGCATTTTTCAGATCGAAAGGCATCACCTTATAACAAAATGTGCCCCATGGTGTTATGAAGGACGTTTTCGCCTTATCCTCTTTCTTCATCAGAATTTGATTATATCCTAAGAATGTTTTGAACCTAGCAGTGCTATCCACTAATACATCAATATGTGGAAGCGGGAAGCCATCTTTTAGGCTTGCTTTGTTTAGGTCACGATAATCAATACATACTCGCACCCGACCATCTTTCTTCATTACGGGTACTATGTTGGCAACCCATTCTGGATATGGCACTACTTCGATGAAACTGACTTTAAGTAATTTCATCACTTTTTCCTCTATTTTCTTTGCTAATTTTGGCTTCGTTCGCCTCAATTTTTGCTTATTCGGTGGAATACTTGGATCAATTAGCAAAGTGTGTTCAACTATATTTGGATCAAGGCCTGGCATGTCAGCATAGGACCATGCGAATATATCTTGATATTCCTTAAGCAAATCCATTATTCTTTCTGATTCTACTGAGGGAAGACTTTCTCCAATATTGACTTTTTTGGGGTTTTCCTTATTACCCAGATTAACAGTAATCGTTTTCTCTAACGTGAGTGGCTTTGATTCTTCATGATGGATCTATTCTTTTATGATCCATTCTTCATCTTCAATATCACGTTTAATATCATAAGTGATCTCCTCGGAGAGATTTGAGTCACATATGAACCTATTATGGGTGTATGAATGCTCATGCCTGATATGCAATAAACATGATTAGTAATTGCATATAAAATGAACTGATGCATGAAATTTTGATGAAAAACCTTTTTGGAAAAACTATTTTGAAATCTTTTTTGAAGATATCAAGAGAATAGAGCTAATCCTTGTATCCTTGGACATCCTTGCTCTTAAAACCGTTTTCGTAATAAGGAGTCATACGGAAACCCAAAGCCTCAAGCCTTACATGTGAGAGCGATATTCATCATTGGTTTGGTTCTGTTTCCATATGTCCTTAACAAAACATTTGTTGACACCTAAATTTTGACGCATCATTTAGTGTAATTTGCATAGAAAATTAGGGATTAAATTTTTAACCCCTAAACAAAAAATATTTAAATTGCATAACATATAGTTTAAATTCATTGCATTCTTTGCATCGGACCGGTGGTGACGAACGAGCTTAAATTTCAGCAAACGGGACTCAGCTCGCTTGAAATGCACGGGCCGGGAATTATAAGTCGGACGGGCTTGGTTGTTTTAATTTGAGCTTAATTCAGCCCATTTATCCTTAATTAATTCAGCCCATTTATCCTTAATTAATTCAGCCCATTTAAATTAAAGCCCAAGCCTAAGCCCATTAAGACTAGAAAGCCCATCTAATTGACCTAGATTAATACTATATATACATTATTAGGTCAGAATTTTAGAGGGGGAGACACAAAATTTTCAGATCAGAATTTTTAGAGAGTTGAGAGAGAGAGAAGGAGACCGGCGTGCCCACCGCCCGCGCCTGCCGCGCCGTCGCACAGCCGCGCCTCCACGCCGCCGGAGCCACCCCACGCCGAACGCCCCCGCTGCTGCCGCGTGCCCACTGCCCGCGCCCGCCGCGCCGTCGCACAGCCGCGCCTCCACGTCGCCGGAGCCACTCCACGCCGAACGCCCCCGCTGCTGCACCGCCGCCTGCCGTGCGCCTGCTGCCGCCGCTTCCTGCTGCCGTGTGCTGCCGTCTCTCCCGCCGACGCCACGCCTCCCGCCGGCGCTGCTGCTGCCGTGTGACGTTGCTGTTGCTGCTTCCTCCTCACGCCGGCGCCGCCGCTGCTGCTTGTCGCTGCCACCTCACGCCGACGCCGTTGCTGCCGCCGCTTCCCACGACGCTGCCTCACGCCGACGCCGCGTCTGCCGCTGCTTCCCGCGCTGACGCTGTGTCTGCCGCTGCTTCCCGCCGACACCGCTGTTGCCGTGCGCTGCTGCTGCTGCTGCCGCTCCACGCCGCTGCTGCTGCTCCACACCGCCTGCCACAGCTGCTTCCCGTCGACGCCACCGCCGCCGCTCCTGCCCTCGGTTACTGTGTGCTGCTGCCGCCGGAGACGTCGTACGCCGACGCCGCTGCCGCAGTTTCCCCCGACGTGCGCCACCGTCGTCGCCGTTCCCGACACCGCGCCGCCGATCCGCCGTTCGTCGTTCATCCTGATCCGCAAGTTCGAATTTGGAAATTATCTGCAAATTAGGTAATTGAACATTATCTGATATTTTTCAGAATATCTAATTTACTAATTTGGATGTTTGAATATTGCGTGAATATTGTGCAGAATATTAGATATATTAGGATAATTGTCTGATATTCGCAATATTTTTAAAATATTCAAAATTAGGAAACTTTCCTAATTCAGCAACGTATCTGGACAATTATCCGACCTTATCCCTAAGGTATGATACGTGGCGATACGGAAAATCATTATCCTATCTATAATCACTTGGGTACGATAATGATTTTTATCTGCTTTCCGGATTTGAATGATCGACTTTCCGTTAATATCTATAACCCTATAGATATGACTGATAGCTCGATTTTTGTGCCTAATCCGAATTTGAAACGAATCTTGTGGATTGCGTGGTTGTTTTAAATGTGAATGCTATCTTTGCTTAAATTGTTTTTCCTTTTCAAATAAAAAGAAAATTCAAAAAATATCAGTTAGGATTAGAATTTGAATTTTGCATGTTTAGGAATCTTAAATATATCTAGACGATAGAATAATTATTTAATTTAAATTAGGACTTGAGATAATCTATTTCCTAGTTTAAATTAAGTAAATTTCTAATCTTAATAGATTATTTAGGTTATATTTTTTAAATTTCGAATTTTCATGAAAATCCCAAAAAAGAATGAATTGTTTTATAGTAGATTAGGATAGATTGCATTCTTTATTTAATTAATTTATTATTTCGAATTTTAGCAAAAAATCCCAAAAATAAGTCATGTTAGGATATGTTAAGTCATCATAGGTTGCATGTTAATTTAGGCATATTTTTATTCCGAATTTCATCAGAAAATACCAAAAATAAATCATTTGCCCGTCATTAGAATTAGGTCACGTCGTCGCATGACATATAGTTGGTATGCTAGGTTGCATTATTCGCATGTCATTTTTGTACGTCATTACATATAGGTTAGCTTTCATTTAAATAAGCGAAAATCCAAAAATACTGAGTGAACTGCTTGTTAATTAGAAATCATATTAGGATGGTTGATGTGATTTTCTAGCTAACCATGCAGATGCTTACGTTGCTTCGAGGTAAGTAATTCTCCCAATCTTGCAATTTATTTAATGCTTTGATTATTGGGTGTTAAATTGGTGGTTTGCGTACCCGCATGAACACCTCATATGTTAGTGACTAAGTTAAAATGGATCCAAATTGCTTGCCAAAATATTTTTTTGAAAAGAAAAGGTACCGAAAGGGCGTTAGACTAGATCTAGCGTAATCAAGTCCCCGGGCTTAGAATCTCTGGTTCGTAGGAATAAAACATATCTCCCTATGTTTTATTTAGGTTTCTAATCGACCTACCATAAATTGATTAGTGGCGACTCCAAGCATGAAAACATTTGCATGTTAAAAACTTAAACCCAAAGTTGCGAATTGGTAGGGCTTGGGAGGGCTCGAGTTAGGTTTAGTCCTAATAATCCATTAGCCTGAGAAAGGAAATTTTTTAGGTCGCGACAGCTTGGCGACTCCGCTGGGGACTTGAGTTAAAACTCTTAGTGGACTTAGGCCAGTTTTTCTTTTCAAAAAAATATTTTTGCTTGGCAGCGAGGATCCCAGGTACGTCCCTAACATTTTAGGTGTTAAATGTTTTTGCAGAATGGGAGGTATAAGGGGAGGCGTGATTGTTAACCCTTGTTTTGCAGGGAGGTGTTTGAATGAATGGTTTATTTTATGCACGAAGCGCTGTATGATATAACCTGCTGTGCATGCCTTGCATTTACATTACACCGCACACACTACCCGCTGCCGGACCTGGGCGGCACAGGTTTAGGATGGTACTAAGAAAACGGACACCTCGACCACACCCGTGTGGTATAGGTCGCCTTTATTGGTCCCGAAAGTTCTTTCATGGTGTCATTGAATACCTGCCACGGTTGCGCCCTTTGCAACCCGGGTCGGCTCTTTGACTAAGCCGGAGTCAGGGGAATCTCAGCCTAACCACCACCATGACTGGTTTAGCTCGGTAATCCTCATGTCTCCATTTTGCAAGCCAGAGTCTAGTTAGAAATCGAACCTCACGTTTCATGCGCATGTCTATGTGATTGCCATCATTCTACCCGGTGAAGTAAGATTTCTGAACCTTTATCTCGCAATTTATTTATGTTTCGTCTTTTTTTTGGTCGGTCCATGACATTAGGTCGGTCGTGAGTCTTGGTCTATACACTATGGGAGGGGCAGACATCCGGATTCTTGATGCTCCTAAGGACGAGCTCCGTGCCTGGTGGAATCTACTCAGTCCGACCAACCGCAAGCTAATTGAAGGCCACATCGGGAGGCTGCTCCCCCTACTGGAGGTCAAAGTCCGTACCGGCCTCGTTCGAGCATTAGCGCACTTCTGGTGTCCCGAGACCTCTACCTTTATATTCGGTAAGCACGAGCTCACCCCGACGTTGGAAGAATATAGCGTGCTCATTGGAAAACCATTGGAGTCGGATTTAATCACACCACCTTTGGGAATTAATCCTACTTTAATGTTGGCTGAATTTTTGAATGTCGGAAAAGATGAATTGGGAAAAGTTCTAAAAGCAAATCGTGGCACATGTCCTTTTTCATTCCTGAGTCAGTGTTTTGAAAAAGCCACATCTTTTCAAAAAGGCAGAATCTTTTTGCTAGCGTTTTTCGGGTTCGTGATCTTTCCTTACTGTAAGAATGCATGTAATCCGTCAATCGCATGGTTGGTCCAACAGGTTTGTTTTGAAAAGAATTTTATCAACATCATTTTAGCAGAGACTTTCATTTCCCTCACTAAATTTAAGCAACATGTTGACAAAACGTTTCATGCCCCCCTCGAACTTTTGCAAATTTGGTTTTTATCTCATATAAAAGGGTGTGGCGATTTACTCACAATACCTGAGCTTAATGATTCTAGCCATCCAGTTTTAAGGTACAAAGAAAAACAAGGGGATGCACCCGATTATCATTACTCTGAATGGATCATTTTCATGAAAAACGCTAGACCCCAAGGTTTCCAATGGCATGCTAATTGGTTCAAAGTCGAGGAAGCTCGGCTTACATGTAATGGTATTGGACCGGTTCCACTGTTGGGTTTCACCGGAGCCATTGAATACTACCCCGCCAGAGTGTCTCGTCAGTATCAGATTCTCCAAGGGCTCCCTCCGGCGTTACAACCAGAACTCCTACAAGTTGACTTCGCCGATGATGATAAAGACCACGAAGCAACCGTAGCCCAGCTCATTAAGATATGGAGGAAGTGTCGTGTGTTGAAGATAGCTCGGCCCGAAGGAGAGCTAAAGGGAGAGCAGAAGTCCTATTTCGCGACGACCCAGTACATTCATCAGCACAGAATCCCGCGGGATTTGCTCCCGAAGATACCCAAGGTGCCTCTCAAGTCCGCCAATCGCTCAGAGAACAATCGCCTCAAAAGGAAGGCCGAAGAAGCTGAAGAAAAGGCATCCAAGATAGCTCGAGCTTATGAGCAATTGAAGAAGGAAGTCGCCTCCCATATGTCTATAGATCAAGCTAAATAAAAAGCTCGAAGTTCGACACTCATTTCAGTTTCAGTTTTTAAAATTTGTTTAGGAATTGAGTCATTTGTCTTTATATTCAGTTCAATTTCAAGTCATTAATTGGTGTAAAAATTTTCGCCATTTCAATAAAGAGGTCCTTTCAATTCAAAGCGGTTAGACCAATGTCATGGATTGGCGTATGATTTTGCTTAACACTCATGTATGCCTGTTTCATTTCGAAATTAGGTAGCTACGGACCGATCACGGTCGCCCATTCGTACACGGTCGAGAGCCAGAATGGCCGATCAAACCGACTTGTAAGAACGTGTTATTGGTGTGGAAGACCAGATCAAGCAACTTGTCATCGCGATGCAACAAATGTCCGCTGAGATCAAAGCTCTCCGGTCGGTTCCTGTTTCGACACCTCCCGAAGCGTCTGTCCCAAAGCAGAAAATCAGGAAAAGTGTCGATGTTGACGGGGATGACGATATTCCTGATTTAGAAGATGACCCTGTCCAGATCATCGTCAACAAGGATAAACCTGATGAACGGGTCAATAAACTTGAAGAAAGAGTGAAGCAGCTGGAAGGTTCGCAGGATTCACCTTCGATTGATCTGTCCCTTTACTCACAGATCAAAATCCCAAAGAAGTTCAAAATGCCGGATTTCGACAAGTACAATGGCACCACATGTCCAAAGGCCCACCTACAGCTCTATCACGTACAAATGACTTCGTACGTCGATAACGAACTCCTGATGATTCATGCCTTTCAAGCAAGTTTGACGGGTCCTGCTTTGAGCTGGTATCTCATGAAGAAGATAAATGGCCTCAAAACTTGGAAAGAAGCCAGTGAAGCATTCTTGAAGCAGTACAGATTCATAACGGACATCATTCCTACCCGTGATGATCTCGAACGTGCCCAGATGAAAAAGACTGAGTCCTTTAAGGACTATGCTATCAGATGGAGAAATTTAGCTGCTCAGGTTGTCCCAGAACCCATAGACAGTGAGTTAAAGAGGATGTTCATGAAAACTCTCCCGTTCGAATATCGTAATCGGATGGTTGCCATTCCGACTGACAACTTCAACCAACTCATCCCCATGGGCGAACAAATTGAAATAGGGCTGAAAGATGGGTGGTTTGTCGAGCCGCCCTCCTCGACCAGAAGATTTGGTGCAAGAAAAGAGAAAGAACCGGCAGCTGAAGTGAATGTGGCTTATAACCAACCGAGCCGACGGAATGCTAACTCCGCCCCAGCAATCCAAGTAGTAGAAGCTCAGCAACAAAACTCGGGTCGTCAACCTTTTCAGAGGAGGAACAACAAGAGGCAATTCACTCCCCTCCCCGGATCGTTGTCTCAAGTGTTGACAGTGCTCCAGAAGAAAGGTTTGCTTACTATTGAGCCAAAGCGGCCCAATCCTGAGCGGTTCTATAACTTCGACCCGTCAAAGAAATGTGATTATCACATGGGTGAGCTGGGACACTCAACCGATGATTGCTATGCCCTCAAGCACCGAATCCAGAACCTCCTAGATACGAAGGCTTTCTCATTTCAACCTGCTAAGCCGAATGTTCAGAGCAACCCACTCCCTGATCACGCAGGCAATGTGAATGCCATATTTAGCTTCGACGCTGGTCGAATCAAGAATGTTAAGGTGTATACTACTGACGTCTACGGTGAGTTAGTGAAAGCCGGTTGTTACCCGAGTAATGAAGACCTTCCCCTGGCTCTCATGAAAGAAAGAATCTCAAGAATGGTAGAAGCTGGGATGATTGTTTATGTTGACCACACTGGCATCGTTTCCACTATCTCCGAAGTGGTTATTAATTGGGAGGAGGAGTTTGCTACATTGAACAGCAGGAGCGACAAGGGCGACCCTCTGCCTGAAGACATGCCTCCGCTTGAAGACGCGTCCGATAATGAAGAGATCATTGTAAGCACGCCTACAACTGATGAAGGGATAGTGATCGAGATACCTCAACCGTATGAGTACAGTGACAATAAGGCAGTTCCCTGGTCCTACAGTCTCGATGTCGACTTAGTTACCAGATCTGGGCGTTCCTACGGCCAAGCTAATGCCCAACCTGCAAAACCTGTTACTGATGAAGAAGCCAAGGAATTTCTAGCTATGATTAAGGCTAGTGAATACAACATAGTTGAACAATTGCGCAAGCTGCCCGCGCAAATCTCTCTGCTTGAGCTGCTCCAGACATCTGTCAAGCATCAGAAGGCCTTAATGAAGGTGTTAAGTGAAGTCCACGTGCCAGAAACGATCGATCATGACAAATTAGAGGAATTTGTGGTCTCTATACTCCTCAAGGACCTCATAGCCTTTTCAGATGAAGAGTTCCCTCCAGAAGGAAGGGGGCATACCAGGGCACTCTATATTTCCGTCAAATACAAGGCCTCACATATTGCCCGGGTACTCATTGACAACGGGTCAGCCCTGAACATCTGTCCTTTGGCGACTTTACACCGCCTTAAGATAGATCCTTCTAGGATAAGTTCTGCAAGAACCTCCGTACGAGCCTTTGACGGAATGAAGAAAGAAGTGATGGGAGAAATACACCTTGACATACAGATAGGACCAACGATGTTCAATGTCCTATTTCAAGTTATGGACATTCCCACTGCATTCAACTTTCTGTTGGGTCGTCCATGGATTCATACTGCTGGAGCTGTGCCATCCAGTCTACATCAGATGGTGAAGTTCGTCGTGGAGAGAAAGTTAGTCACGGTCCACGGTGAAGAAGAACACCCAATCTACCACGCAGCGGCTATCCCCTATGTTGAGCCTGATTGCAAAATAGAATCGAGCTATCAGTCGCTGGAGCTCGTATCAACCATACATGCGTCAAGAGGATCATCACCGCCTATTCCTGAGGTGTCAAATGCTGCGGTCATGGTTGGAAGAGTAATGATCTCTCACGGCTTTACTCCAGGTGAAGGCCTTGGTAGAAATAGTCAAGGCATCCGCCAACCGGTGGAAGTTTCTCAGAGGCCCCGCATTACTGGGTTGGGATACCTGGGGTCAAGTGAGCCGAACAATGTGGCACGTGGACGTGGACGTGGTCGAAGTCAAGTTCGAAGAAATGGTCAAAATAGATTGCGATCCGAAGAAGAGCCGAATGGTGAAGAACGTGGGCGTGGTAGGTCGCTTCCACACATCCGCACCACATTTCCAGGCCCCGCAAGAATGATGCATGAAGAGAAAGAGGTGATCGACACTCTGGGGCAGCCGAGCGGCAAGTTCGACTATTATGTGAAATACTCAGCACCCCCGAGCTTCTATGTTGACCCCCGTGACATTGTCCCGGATGGATGGGGAGGTATGGATGATTCAACACCTCTAGTGACAGAAGATCCTGATGATGCAATGGAGGGGATCACTGCCCTGTTCGATGATTTCTTCATTGGAGCTATCGAGGAAGGACCGTTGGAGGGAATGGGCATTGGCCCGCAAGAGTAACACATTTACCTTTTTCGCACACTCCCCTACGCGGGAATTTTTACTGCTTTTTAGGACTCGCCCCGTCTCGGGAGCTACTTTTTAGCACTTTTCATTTCTATGATTTGATTATTGCAATTTCCATTCCAATAAATGTAATTCATTTTGGTGATGATCAATGAAATTACAAGTTATTTTTGTTTTGAGGGCATGTTGAGGTACATCAAACCAGCCCGGTGATGATATCCAACCGATAAAAGAAAAATATAGTCCAAGGAGAATTCTGAGGCCTGGGCTTCTTCATGCTTCCTCGTGTTAAAACCTTTTGAAAAAGAAGAAAAAAAAATCAAAAGAAATAAAAATATACTGTTTAACCCTGTTTGTCCTACTGAACCCCCTACTTTATGTTTCAGGGGTAATTTTGTGACACGTAAGGGTACGGGAACGGTCCAATCTGATGAATTATGTGCCACCGAACCTGATCTCGATGACACCAATGAACTCGAAGATCCCTCGGACCTCCAGCGTGATCTAGAGCATCATGAAAGGCTTAAAGTCCTGACGGTAGACCAAACTCTCACTATTAACCTGAGTGATTCCAAAGAACCCAGAGAAGTGAAGAGAAAGGCAAATCCCCCTGAGGGTGAGACGAAATGCCCAATCCAGTTGCCGCATGAGTAGGTAAGTCTTTCAACCAAAAAGTGCATCAATGACACTTCAAGGTAAATGATCTAGTCCTGAGGAAGGTACTGCCAGTCTTTCCTGTTCCTGGAGGAAAATTTGCCCCAAACTACATTGGTCCGTATGTGGTTAAAAAGGTGCTTCCCGGAGGTGCCTTGATTCTCGCAGAAATGGATGGTCGTGAGTTTTCCACTCCTGTTAATTCTGATGCTGTGAAGATATATTATCCCTGATAGAATTTAACATTTTGCAGCAAAAGTTTTCAAATGTTTGGTTTTATATTCTGAATTGCAAACATTTCATTTATGAATAAATGGTTTCAATCAATTTAAAGATGGAATGTGTGCCTTGACTTTAAATTGTGCTTGATCATTTTGTTAGTCTACATTATCGATTTCAAAAGGGAAAATCTATTTGGACAATATGATAACTCACGTGGAATGAATTGAATGTGTTGAATGAGGTACATCGGGATGATGAAAGGCAAGCCATATCCTATACACAGTCCCATGCACTAATCCCCAGTGAGTTGAGTGGAAAAATTCCATGTCTGCAAAGCAAAGGGTTATCTCGTGAAAGGTACGACAACTGAAATGACGAGAGGCAGTTCATTTTTCTATCCCAAACACTACAGGTTATCCATTGTTTCGCCACTTTGAGCCTAAACACTTGGAGAAATTCATTCAAATTACCCCTGTCAAGAACCACCCCACATCGGGGCAAACTGGAGGTATGTCAGTGTCATAAGGTGAAAAATGAGTAGAAATTTTCATGCTCTCACTTGCATCAATCTTCGAGTGTTGCTTTTTCAGATAAATTCACGTGAAGTTCAAGTGCCTTAGGATGACGAAGAGCATTTCTTTCTCTATCCTATACACACATTATCCTTTGCTGAGCCCAATTGAGCCTACAAATTCATTTCTTAAACCCAGTTGGTGATCATCCCCCACACTGGGGCAAGGCAAAAGTCATCATTGTTCAGGCAGCATATCCAGAGCGCCGATAAAAGACGAAGACCCTGAGAGTCCAAATGTTAGTCATTCGGTCAAAACAAGCCAAAGTGTGACTGGCCAATGTATACATTGTAGACAGTGTATGTCAAAAGTCAAAAAAAAAAAAAAAAAAAGGGCATGAAAAAGCAGTGTGCCTGGTAAAAGCAAGGCCGATGCCCGTGAAAAGTAAAAAAAATGGAGAAAAAGTGACGACTTTGGATTAGAAAATGTTAAGATGTGTCAAGGTCACAAAAATATCCAGAGTCTTAAAGAATCAAGTGATGAACTCTCGAAGCCAATGGAGCATTTACCGAGAAGACAATCCCTGGTGAAGAAGAAGACCGGTGATAATGTCGAGATGATCACCAACTCTCACCCCAATTATACACATTTTGAGCCTTATGATCTATTCATTTCTCAACCCATGAGCCTAGCCTACGTTACGTCCCTTGCAAAGTCTCTTCAGATTAAGGCACTTGAACTAACGTAGAGTTTCTGATGTTTATAAGCTTAGCTCGAAGAAGTGCGAGCAAGTCCATTTCTATCTCGTTTTACAGGGTTCTTGACTTGTAAACCCGGAGACAATTGCAGAGTATTTTCTTTCAATAGCCTTGACTCGAAGAGTCTCTTTTGCTAAGCCATTGACCAAGCCCATGTTACGATCCTACCAAAGACCTCTCGGATTGGTAAAGTCGTACCGTTTATGAGAATACTCGGACCTTTGTCGACATGATGATGGTGAGATATAGTGATTTTCATAAATTAGCCACTTCTCGATGAGAGTGAGTGAAAGCCCTTTTGGACCGGAAGTCCCTCATTCGACATTTTCAAGATATCCGCTTGTGAGTTCGGATTATCTTGTCATGATTTTTCCCCAGCGAAGTTTGTAATGCCGATTTGACAAAACCATCATGCATGAAAATCAGTTGAAATTATAGTTCATGTGCATGTATATGTTCTTGACAGTATGCGAATGCATATTACATTTTACTTAAAATCGTGTCTAACAGGAGACACACCTTCAGAGTTGGAGATGTCACCAGGTAAGTATGTCTCTATCCCTAGGATATCTATGATTATCTAGGTATCCCTGACCTGTTCAAGCAATTGTCAGGTCCCACATTTGATCATTTTTGCGATCTCTAGATGCCTTTGATTGTGTTCAGGTGTCTATTGATCGAACCTTTTCAGGTACTTCTGATGATATCCAGGTACTTTGTCAAGGAACTCTTGAACACTTGGGCTAGCCCCTTTGTTCATCAAATCGCAGATTTTCATACAATCTCGAGAAGATTCCCCCGTTACATGACTATGAGCAGATATAGGCATGGCGGCCAAATCTTTACATATGAGCAGGTATATGTAAAGGTCGGAATATTCTTCCCAAATCTCAGGTATTCCCCCGCTACTCACCTATGAGCAGGTATAGGTGAAGCGGCCAAATCTTTGCATATGAGCAGGTATATGTAAGGATCGGAATATTCTCTTATTATCTCAGATGTTCCCCCGCTACTCACCTATGAGCAGGTATAGGTGAAGCGGCCAAATCTTTGCATATGAGCAGGTATATGTAAAAATCGGAATATTCTCTCAACCCCAGGTGTTCCCCCGTAATTCACTTATGAGCAGGTATAAGTGAGGCGGCCAAATCTTTACATATGAGCAGGTATATGTAAAGGTCGGAATATCCTCTTGATTCCAAATGTTTCCCCCGCAATTCACTTATGAGCAGGTATAAGTGAAGCGGCCAAATCTTTGTAAACACCTATAGAGATGTATAGGTAGTTCGTAAAGATCGGAACTGTTCTCACGTATCCAGATGATGATTGGATACGTCGAGCTTTCTTCGTGTGTTTTGACTTAACTGCAGATCACCGAAGTTCATCAACGTATGTCAGGCAAGACCTATGGGGACTGAGCCCATACATTTGCCAAAACAACATACAAGTTATAGTTGTGCCTCGAATTGCATTATCTCTCTCCTGTCAGGTAAGTGATTCCAGGTACGTTTTTTACTCATGTCAGCATGCATCATTTCTTAATGCATTGTAAAATGGGACTCATAATCCCGACAAAAACAACATTCATTGCATTTGCATGGTTGAAATTTAGGTATCATTTAGTCTTTGAATGCAACCTCTACGAGCTCACCTTCAAAGAGGGGCAGCTGTTGACACCTAAATTTTGACGCATCATTTAGTGTAATTTGCATAGAAAATTAGGGATTAAATTTTTAACCCCTAAACAAAAAATATTTAAATTGCATAACATATAGTTTAAATTCATTGCATTCTTTGCATCGGACCGGTGGTGACGAACGAGCTTAAATTTCATCAAACGGGACTCAGCTCGCTTGAAATGCACGGGCCGGGAATTACAAGTCGGACGGGCTTGGTTGTTTTAATTTGAGCTTAATTCAGCCCATTTATCCTTAATTAATTCAGCCCATTTATCCTTAATTAATTCAGCCCATTTAAATTAAAGCCCAAGCCTAAGCCCATTAAGACTAGAAAGCCCATCTAATTGACCTAGATTAATACTATATATACATTATTAGGTCAGAATTTTAGAGGGGGAGACACAAAATTTTCAGATCAGAATTTTTAGAGAGTTGAGAGAGAGAGAAGGAGACCGGCGTGCCCACCGCCCGCGCCTGCCGCGCCGTCGCACAGCCGCGCCTCCACGCCGCCGGAGCCACCCCACGCCGAACGCCCCCGCTGCTGCCGCGTGCCCACTGCCCGCGCCCGCCGCGCCGTCGCACAGCCGCGCCTCCACGTCGCCGGAGCCACTCCACGCCGAACGCCCCCGCTGCTGCACCGCCGCCTGCCGTGCGCCTGCTGCCGCCGCTTCCTGCTGCCGTGTGCTGCCGTCTCTCCCGCCGACGCCACGCCTCCCGCCGGCGCTGCTGCTGCCGTGTGACGTTGCTGTTGCTGCTTCCTCCTCACGCCGGCGCCGCCGCTGCTGCTTGTCGCTGCCACCTCACGCCGACGCCGTTGCTGCCGCCGCTTCCCACGACGCTGCCTCACGCCGACGCCGCGTCTGCCGCTGCTTCCCGCGCTGACGCTGTGTCTGCCGCTGCTTCCCGCCGACACCGCTGTTGCCGTGCGCTGCTGCTGCTGCTGCCGCTCCACGCCGCTGCTGCTGCTCCACACCGCCTGCCACAGCTGCTTCCCGTCGACGCCACCGCCGCCGCTCCTGCCCTCGGTTACTGTGTGCTGCTGCCGCCGGAGACGTCGTACGCCGACGCCGCTGCTGCAGTTTCCCCCGACGTGCGCCACCGTCGTCGCCGTTCCCGACACCGCGCCGCCGATCCGCCGTTCGTCGTTCATCCTGATCCGCAAGTTCGAATTTGGAAATTATCTGCAAATTAGGTAATTGAACATTATCTGATATTTTTCAGAATATCTAATTTACTAATTTGGATGTTTGAATATTGCGTGAATATTGTGCAGAATATTAGATATATTAGGATAATTGTCTGATATTCGCAATATTTTTAAAATATTCAAAATTAGGAAACTTTCCTAATTCAGCAACGTATCTGGACAATTATCCGACCTTATCCCTAAGGTATGATACGTGGCGATACGGAAAATCATTATCCTATCTATAATCACTTGGGTACGATAATGATTTTTATCTGCTTTCCGGATTTGAATGATCGACTTTCCGTTAATATCTATAACCCTATAGATATGACTGATAGCTCGATTTTTGTGCCTAATCCGAATTTGAAACGAATCTTGTGGATTGCGTGGTTGTTTTAAATGTGAATGCTATCTTTGCTTAAATTGTTTTTCCTTTTCAAATAAAAAGAAAATTCAAAAAATATCAGTTAGGATTAGAATTTGAATTTTGCATGTTTAGGAATCTTAAATATATCTAGACGATAGAATAATTATTTAATTTAAATTAGGACTTGAGATAATCTATTTCCTAGTTTAAATTAAGTATTTTTCTAATCTTAATAGATTATTTAGGTTATTTTTTTTAAATTTCGAATTTTCATGAAAATCCCAAAAAAGAATGAATTGTTTTATAGTAGATTAGGATAGATTGCATTCTTTATTTAATTAATTTATTATTTCGAATTTTAGCAAAAAATCCCAAAAATAAGTCATGTTAGGATATGTTAAGTCATCATAGGTTGCATGTTAATTTAGGCATATTTTTATTCCGAATTTCATCAGAAAATACCAAAAATAAATCATTTGCCCGTCATTAGAATTAGGTCACGTCGTCGCATGACATATAGTTGGTATGCTAGGTTGCATTATTCGCATGTCATTTTTGTACGTCATTGCATATAGGTTAGCTTTCATTTAAATAAGCGAAAATCCAAAAATACTGAGTGAACTGCTTGTTAATTAGAAATCATATTAGGATGGTTGATGTGATTTTCTAGCTAACCATGCAGATGCTTACGTTACTTCGAGGTAAGTAATTCTCCCAATCTTGCAATTTATTTAATGCTTTGATTATTGGGTGTTAAATTGGTGGTTTGCGTACCCGCATGAACACCTCACATGTTAGTGACTAAGTTAAAATGGATCCAAATTGCTTGCCAAAATATTTTTTTGAAAAGAAAAGGTACCGAAAGGGCGTTAGACTAGATCTAGCGTAATCAAGTCCCCGGGCTTAGAATCTCTGGTTCGTAGGAATAAAACATATCTCCCTATGTTTTATTTAGGTTTCTAATCGACCTACCATAAATTGATTAGTGGCGACTCCAAGCATGAAAACATTTGCATGTTAAAAACTTAAACCCAAAGTTGCGAATTGGTAGGGCTTGGGAGGGCTCGAGTTAGGTTTAGTCCTAATAATCCATTAGCCTGAGAAAGGAAATTTTTTTAGGTCGCGACAACATTGAACACTTTTATTGAATTTGAAAAATGCTATTACATCTATAGAGAAAGAAACGTAAATTGCAACTGAATTGAAACAACATCAACATGAAACAGACAAATTGTAAAGGCAACAATGAGGAAAGGGTTCAAAAGGATCTTCCTACTCCAGTGCGTAGGTGTCTTCATCTTCGGTTATAATGACATTGATAAGGTCTTCTTCGAATAAACCCAGTGTACCAGGCTCGGTCTTTGCCCATAATTTTTCTTCTGAAAGCAGTTTAGGAGGCCCAGGAAAATTTTCTCTGATATGAATCTGATGATAAGGTAACTCTCCAGCCTTACCCTTCCATGTTGATCGGTTAATGGTTCGATCACCTCGGCCTCCACGGCCTTTATGATTCCCTTAACCCCGGCCTTGGCCTCCATAGTGATTACTGATGACTTCATATCCCACTCCATACTTCTTCTTAGTACCAAATGGGATAATAAGTTCTTTAATTCTTTGCGCTTTTGTCCCAAGGCCACCATTATGGTCAAATCTATATTGGCATAACACTCTTCCAGTCATAATAGATGATGCTGAAAATTTTGGAGACTTCATGACACTACCAGTGGGAATTTGTATCATGGAAATCATCTCAAAGGAATGATAACCGGGCTCTTTTTTATCTCCGGCTCGACATAAGGTATGGTACTTTCCTTGTAACTGGCAAAGTCTGTCTCCCCATGTACGATAATCATTTTATCGTTAATAACAAATCGAACCTTCTGATGGAGACTAGAAGGAATGGTGCCAGACATATGAATCCAAGGCCTCCCTAGCAGTAAGCTGAAGGTCCTTAGAATGTCTACCACTTGAAAATCAATTAGAAAAGGCACGGGGCCTATGTTTACTTCCAGCTCAATATCACCGATAACATCCTTCTTCATCCCGTCGAATGAACGTACGGTCACCTTTGAAAGTTTGATAAGTTCTTCACTAATCCCCAAGCGATGCAGTGTGCTTAGAGGACACAAATTAAGTGCGGAACCATTATCGATCAGCACTCGTGACACTTCCTTGCCCTGGCATTTGACAGCAATATATAGGGCTTTATTATGGGAACGTCCATCAATTAGGAAATCTTCATCAGAAAAGGCAATCTGATCCCTTAGAAGAATGGCACCAACAAAGTCTTTCAGTTGTACTTCATTGATCATCTCCGGGACGTGCATCTCATTAAGAAGTTTCATAAACACCATCTTGTGGCTTTCTAAAGTCTTGAAAAGATCCAGTAAGGAAATTTATGCCGGCATCTTCCTTAATTACTCAATTACTTCATATTCACTTGTCCTCATGATCGATAGAAACTGCTTGACATCTTCTTCAGTTACTCCCTTCTTTTTGTGCTCGCCTTCTTTTAGGACATAACATCTTCCTGATCTGATTATTGCGTCAACTTCTTTAGATGCGTAATCCCATGGTACACATTTAGTATCAAATTTCTCCTTTAAAGGCAAAGTGATAATCACAGGTTGCACCTCTTTCTCTTCGATTTTTAATTGACCAATTGGGAGATCAATGGTAATTGGTTCAGTATGATGCTTTTCTTCTTCGAGTCTATCCAATTCATCAAGGTTGATCAATAGTGGTGTAATCATGGACACCATGCATTTGTTAGCTTCAATAGTATCCATTCCACCCTAACCGTCAGTCACGATATTTTCCTCTTTGGATGCCCATAAGGGTGGTGTGTATTAGACACAGTAGTTATAACGGCCACTGTCTTGACCCAGATAATCCACAATTTCGCCTCGTCTTCGTGCTTTGCAAACAAATCGCCTGTCTCCTTGGCGAGCCTTTTTCTTCATTTTCTCGTCTCGATCTTCTTTTTCCTCAAGAATTAATTTGTTGATTGGAATTTTATTCATGCCTCCTCATCCATCCGGCACAATAGTTTCATTTTTGAAAGCCTAGGGTAGGGGTGTGTACTTAACACGAAAATTGTATTTTTCGCTGTCTTGATCAAGGAGGTCTACAGTGTCACCTTGCTCAAATGAAGTTTGGATAAATTGCCTTTCACCCTACCGAATCCTTTCTTTTTGCTCTTCAAATTGATCCTTCTTGTCATAGGATAGAGTCTCTTCTTGTTTGATGAGCTCATTGTCCATACCGCTCTAACCATCGGGCACAATCACTTTACTTTTAAAAGCCCACAGTGGTGGAGTATACTTTACTTGAAAGTTATATTTATCAGAATCTTCTCTCAAGTTGTCTATGACTTCCTCTTTCAAGAGTGCTTCACGGCAAAAGTGAGCATCTTCTTGATGGGTTGACTTTAATTTGGCCTCATATTCATCTTCTGTAAGGACCATATTTACCACATTGTGCTCAGGAAGAAGGTTCTGATGCACATTTGGCTCTGGCTCTTGAAAGCTTAATATCTTCTTGTCTATGAGTTACTGGACTTTGTATTTCAAGACTGTACAGTTGTCCACATCATGTCCTCTTTCTCTCATATGGTATGTGTAAGTCTTCGACTCATCGTATCAGGGAAACCTTGTAGGATTATCTTTTGACACCTCTTTGGCCACCAAATGCCTTTCCAACAGTATTGGTAGTAATTTCAACAAGGGCCGTGGCAACGGGATGAATTACCTTACAGGTTTTTTCTTTAGCTCGAATGGTTTTGGATTTTTCCAAGAGACGTTGGACTGCTTTGGGAATGGAGCTTGATTAATGTTAGGGCTGGATATCATAGCCACATCACGTATAGGCTCTTTATCCTTTCTTCCAGGATACAGTCTCCGTGTTGTTGTTTCTTGAGATTTCTTCTCCTTTAATGACCATTCAATTCTTTCACCAACCTTCACTAGCATGGTAAATGTTTGGTAGCCCGATATATGCAACTTATCGTAATATTCAGTTGGTAATGACTTCAAGAAGAGTTCAATAAGCTCATCCTCACTTATAGCTGGTTTGACTTGTGAGGCTACAGCTTTCCATCTTTGAGCGTAGGCTCTGAATCCTTCATTTCTTCGTTTCTTGATTTTGACTAAATCTTCCCGGGTTGGAAGTACTTCGACATTGAATTTGTATTGGCAAAGGAATTCTCCTGCCAAATGGTCCCATTCGGTAAAATCCTCTATGTCAAGAGCGGTATACCATGCTAAAGTTGCTCCATTTAAGCTATCTTGAAATGTACTGATAAGGAGTGGCATATTGTCTGAATATCTCGCCATTTTGTGGAGATAATATTTCAAATGGCTTTTAAGATAGCCGGTTCCATCGTACGTGCTCACGAACTCTGGTTCTTTGTAGTTTTCTGGAACAACCACCTTCGCGTATGGCGAGAATTTGTCGAATCTCTGAAGCTCATAGCCCTGACTTGCTAGACATTCTTCAATTTTGGCCAATAGTTTGGCCTCCTTTTCATCCTTGGATGTCTTTTTAACCCGAATGTCTTTGTCCAAATCTACTATTTCTGGTACAGATTTTGGAGAGTTCTCCTGAATTGGTTCTTTACTTCTCATGATCTCTTCAATAGGTACCTCAGCGGTATTTGTAGTCCCTGGATTTTAAACTGTAGGATAAGATCCCTTCGCAACTATAATGAAGGTCTTCATTTCTACCATCATGGCAGCCATTTGTGTCAACTGGTTTTCTACTTCAGCTAGCCGAGTGCAAGTCTCTTCCTCAGCCATTTTTATTTACAAGCGAGTTCGAAGTTTTTTACCTTCCGTTGCCTAACAATCTGTTCTTACATGAAAACCAGTAGGATATCAGAATTGGTGAAATGAATATGAAATTTACATTCTTTTAATTGTATGGTTTCTTGTGATTTACAAGGATAAGAACTTTTATACAAGCCTTAGCCTTACATAAATCTTCTCATCAATGTCTTTTTTCAAGAAATCATACCATTCAAAGAATTATAATCCATTGTGATTGTTTCTTTTATGCGAAATGTGCTTTATTCATCAAACAATCATGCATCAAGCAATTGTTTTAATTTTGAAAATCTATATTACAATGCTTTACATCAAAATGGGGGAACACTAGCTTAAACAAGTCTAGGTCTCTTGCTAGCTAAGGTAGTTTCAGCCTCTTTATATTCCTTAACTCGAGTCTCCCGTTCTTCCACGTCAATTGTAACTTCTTCGGGAATGTATGGGTTGACACCTGGCATGCTCGGCACGATATACTCTGGAATATACGGCTCATCAAAATGGGTAATAACACTCAAAGGTACATATGGTTCGACATCAATCGGTCTTTTAGCCTTCAATCATTCTATGTACTCTTTGGATGCTAAGAAGAGCTTCATTTCTCCTTGTAAATCTTCATGCCATTGTACTATTTGCTTGGTTGATTTTTTCAAAGAATGCATGATCTTCTGAACCTTTATTTGTAACTCCTTATTTTCTTTCTCCGATTGGGATTTTTGTGGCATATCAAATATGAATTCCTCAGGATGCCAAGTAGGTGGAACTTGTTGAATCATTCCAAATTGTTGTACCACTCTTAGTGGGCAATAAGCAGCTCCACCATTCAATCCAAGCAATGGCACTAAGTTGCCTTCTTGACAAGTAATTTGAGTTGTTACTATCTTTGGTCATTGAATTCTCCATTGGAATTGGTTAGGAGTCAATGCCCTAATGAAATTTGCCCACTCATGAAAAGAGTATTTTGGCAATTTGTCTTGAAGCTTCAAATACTTCTCAATAGGGTTGGTAGATGAGTCGATCTCTTTAATGCGCATATGACATTCCCAAGTTCTGATATGGGAAATGAACCATACAGAAAGTAACCCGGCTAAGGCTTAAAGTACATCTTTTTGGTGACATTGGTATTTGTTTGAAGAAATGACAGTTTTCGCTAAAAGCATGTTAGAGAAATCCCACTTTAGGCAAGCTTACCTAGCAATCTCTGCAACAGGAGGATTCAATCCGGTTCTTAATGTAAGGAATAAGACGAACCCGAAGAAAGCAAGGATGAAGACTCTCGCGGAAGTATTTCTAGTTTCCTTTGGCAATTTGGAGTAATTAGCCACCAAGTAGGATAAAGGAAAATTCTTGGTGTTTGACTTGATCAACTTTTCCACTTGAGGAGTCTTCAAGTTCAAAAATTCGGTTATGACACTCGTGGGTTTCAATCCGATTGGGGGCTCAATAATTCTTGATTCGAACTCAACCCCAATGGTTGCCTTATATTCTTCTAATGTAGGTACCATCTCAT
The DNA here is from genome assembly GCA_031216405.1 of Syzygium malaccense. Classification (NCBI taxonomy): domain Eukaryota; kingdom Viridiplantae; phylum Streptophyta; class Magnoliopsida; order Myrtales; family Myrtaceae; genus Syzygium; species Syzygium malaccense. The sequence goes on from CM062254.1 coordinate 19,997,744, forward strand.
GCTCGCCTAATTGGAATGTGGCGGTGGTAACTTCCCAAAAATAGGATAACGCTTGAATCAAGCTCACTTGGTACTCTAGATTGATGAGCTTGAACAAATATCCCAATCTTTCCCTCACGTAGGCTTTGTTGTCTTTAGACATGTTCACCCACCATGCCAAAAGCTCTTTCCTTGGAACCGGGATGACTTATATGTCTAGTTTCCTCATTTCGATCTAATCATGCAAAAAGTTCATTATTAGTCACCATGGATTAATTTTAAATGCCCCTATTTTAATTATATGTCTTTTTATGGACAAAATAGAGGTAAAGCACATTTGCATTCTTATGACGTAATACAAATACCACTTCTAATCCATTTATGCCTTAAAAGAGCATATATTTGAAAATGTGAATGAAACCAATGTTTAAAACCAATGCCTTTTGACATGCTCCATTTTGACCATAAAGTACTACCCTATGGTTTACACGTTCGAATACATCGAAAATTGACTTTTGGCAAATGGGATTGTACATGTCACATCTTAAGCATTTAATCTATTTGAATTACATTGAAAATCACCATAGACTTATACATTCTATCTAGAAATGTAAAATGTGACCAAATGGAGCATGTCGCCCTAGTCATTCATTCTAGTATGAAAAGGCATTTTGTCCAAACATTGATTGTCATTTGGGCATTTTTCAACAAAATGGTATCAATTAATTTTGCATAATTAAAAAGATGAGAGAAGTGGAACGACACTTACTTATCGACACCTTTTGCTTGGTTTTAGGTATACCAACCACAAAGACAAGCATATGCAACAAGTGAAGTTTTAACACCTAAAAGGGTGGGATATACTAAAGGCTCAAGGTCACCACCTTAATGGACAAGGGGTTCCATTCCAATAGGCAATCGGCCTAAAGTAATGGAATATTATTCCATCTTGGTGATCGGTATTGTATTTAAAGAATCCCATGAGCAATCGGCTTATAGTTTCGCCTAAACACATATCTCCTAAGCATGATCCTAAATATAGCCGGGGTTGGGCCACGGGTAGTGTGTGCGAAAAGTGAAGTGCTAAAGCAATTTTAAAAGCAAGCACAACAATTTATAACCAAACCACGCTGCTAAAATTTGATCAAAATCACATTCAATCCCAACACCATCCTGCAAAATAAAGGTAAGTATAGACTACACCCCTTATACCTCCCACTAGCATCACCATTTAACACGTCATTAGTGAAACGTACCTGGGATCTTTGCGAGCACAAACACATGCATATCGTTCTATCTAGGCCTAAGTCCACTTAGAAATTTAAGTTTCCCTAGCGAAGTCGCCAAGCCTGTCGCGCCATGCTCTCGCATGCTTAGGGATCGAGGTATTTTTCTATATGGGCCTCTTCCAGGCCATATCTCACGTGACAGCTGGGTTTGTTTGATCTAAATTTAAGCCTAGAGTCGCCACTAGTCATTTACGGTAGATCGATTAGAAACCTAATTGTGGTACGGGAGAAGTACCGCAATCCTACGAATCAAAAATTCTAGATAAGGGACTCGGTTACGTTAACAATCCCAAATTGAGACCATTAACGCCATTTCGGTATCTAAGAACGATATGGCATGTCTAGCGTATCACATGGATCCCTAAGGTCAATTCACTAATCTAACCATGGACAATTAATTAAGCATTCAAAAATTAACTGCACATTCAATGGCAAATCAATCACAACAACCATAATTTAGCCTATTCTGATTACACCAAAATGATGTCCATATGTTCTATTTTCCATTTAGCCTATTCCGATCGCCACCTGACGTTCATTGGTCGGCGAAAAGCCAGTCCAAAATCCCTAACTTAAACAGAATTCTATACCAACTAAAAAAAACCTATGAACTAATATTCAATCCGTCCTAGCTGTCTAAATCGTCTCAAATCAATTCCAAATCATCAAGAAGGTTTAAAGAAAGCCTACTTGAATGGCCTAAGGCCACGACGACTCTCCGGCAAGAATATCCGACCTCCGGCGAGGAGGTTTCAATACATGGCCGATTCGGTTTTATACGTTTTTGATACCCAAAATGCAATCATGTAACACAAAAAATGAGTAGAAATTCTTTACAAGCATTAACAAATCCAGATTCGCAAAGAAAACGCATGATCAGCAAGGTTTAGTTCAAAGTCATTTTCTAGAATTCTGAAAAAACAATGTCGAAGAATGAACTTTACCTGCTTAATTGGAGGATTAGAAGAACTTTCCGAATCAAATGGCATTCGTGGAGCTCTTCCTCAGTACTCGGACTTCAGTCTGATCACTTTAGCTTCGTTGGGGAACGTTGGGGCACGCTGGAAGAACACGATTTTCAGGGCTTCACGATCAGCTCCGGCACCGATCAACAGAGGAGGAAATCCATCTTGAATGATCGATTCGCCGGCGCCGTCCTGTTTGTCGGCGCCGAACACTCAATTAGGGGACCTCAACTCCCTATTCTCTCTCTAAAATTCGCACTATTTCCCTATGTTTCTCTCTCCTCTCTCTCTCTCTCTCGGGAATTTTCTCGAGCAGATTCTCTTCTTTCGGGTTAGTTTTTTTTCCGGTTTTTGATCTTTCAATTCCCGCCCAAAATTCGGTTGGAACCGAATGCTAATCCATTTTGGTTGTTAAATGATGCCAGCTGGATAATATCTAGCTAGAAAATTTTATTAAAAACGTGCTAATTATCTGGAATTAGTCAACGAAGTCACGGGCTCAAACCATTTTTTTCCTCTGGGTTTCTCGCGGGTCACGGCCAGGTGAGGAAGACGAACTGTGCGGGTCGGGTCGGGTTGACCCGTCCGACCCGGCAATTCCGGTTTTGATCAAAAATGCAAATCAGACCTTATTTTGACCGAATTTTTCAAATTAAACCTCAAAATTGCATTCCCTAACATGTTCCGAACCCAATCATATAATTTGCCTCAATTTTTATTATAATTGTGCCCAAAATTTTCTCATTTTTATATTCAGGTTAATAGGGTTTTGTTCAATTCAAGGTCTTAATGACCTTATTAGGAAAAATTGATGCCAACATTGCATTGCCCACTCCTGATTAACCCTAGAAATGATAGTCTTATATTTCGGCAATTTCATTTTGGGCACGATTCCCAATTTAGGTTCAAAATTCTTAATTTTTAATCAATTTTTTGGGGATTGTTTTTTATTTTTACACCAAATTGTGAAATTGGACTGACCATGATGCAATTGAAGGTCCTAGAATCAATTGTTGTGAAGACACTATGACCTAAAAATGTCTAGAAAAAATTTAATTTCATTTTTGGTTGAATTCGGGTTTAATTTTGCCCAACTTTGGGAAAAGCATATACCCGATTGAGATTTTCCAAAATTGATAGTGTATTTATGAAATTGGATTTAAAATAAGATTATTGACTATTTTTATGGAATTTTCTAATCCCATTTACTATTTTTCTTGATTTTCTTGCTTATTTTGACTAAAAGAAATTTAGGAAAAATACAGAAAAATGCTAAAAAAAAATTTTTGGTTTAGAAATAGATTTCTAGGCTTGGCCAAGATCCCTAGACCTAATTTTGAATTTTTTTAAAAATATGATAAAAATGAGCTAAAAATTAGGTGTCAACATCTTTTATTCAAAAAATGTTTATCAAGCTGCTTGGATTGATGTTAAATCTATCCACTAACATGTGAGGTGATCATGCCAGTGCATAACCATTAATTTAACACTTAATAATTAAATTGATAAATTAATTGCTAGGAAAAGGAGAAATTACTTACCGCCAAGCAATGTGTGCATCAGCAATATAAATTAGAAAAACACATATTTTATCTAAATATAGTTTCTAATTAGCATGCAATTTCACTCAAATCTTTTTAGGTTTTCTCTTGTTTAATGAAAACTTAGCTATATTCAATGCGTAGGGATAAGTATACCAAAAGTGCCATAACTTTCGTACGATACTCACTTGAGTGCCATAACTTTTTTTTCGTTTACTTGAGTGCTACGAATTTGAAAACACAATCAATTAAGTTCCATCGGCAATTTGTCTCTCCGGAAAATCTGATGTGGACACCCATCATCCTACATGGCATCATTGGCGCTGACGTGAATAATTAATTAAAAATAAAAAAATAAAAATATCCAGGTAGGATAATTTTTCGGGAATGACACTTAAATGATTGATTTTACTATGATGTGGCACTCAAGTAAGCGCCATACAAAAGTTATGACACTGCTGCTTTTCCTATCCCAAACATTTTTATTTATAAGTGAACAAGTTGGGGAGGGCCAATCAATGCACTTATCCCTCTGAACTTTACCATAAGGGTCCCATGTAGACATATTATTAGAAGTGGATACCATATATATATAAAACTAGGCATTTCTCATGAATGAGGCCCGGTGCATATAAATTCCAAAATATTTTAAATTTAATTTACAACAAAGATAGAAATTCAAATATCATCAAAACAATTATTATGTATTGATACATAAGTAGTATTAATTATTAATTACATGATCTACCTTTCTTTTTTCCCAACCACCGTACAGCCATTGACTCAAGATATTCATCATGCTCTCTTCTTATTTTACTTGCATCAACTCAAATATAAATAAGTACGTTAGGTTTAACATTTAAATGAGCAATTATGCAAAAAGGATAAATGCATAAGGGCCTTTTTTCATCCATTTTTTGACTTTCTTTGCTTTTTTCGGAAATTCTGTTGCATTAACAATTGACAAAATACATGTATTTTCCAATGGTTTGATTGGATTGTCTTATAATACAATTGTCATAATTTTCTTGTCAATAACTAATTATTCCACTTAATCGGCCATGTTTTTCAGTTTTGTCAACGTAGTCCTAAACTTTTGGATTATATTTCAATGTAGTCTTTCTCGCTAATTGCCAATAAAAATCGCTAACATGGCGTTTAGTCAACCCTGACCATCCTAATTGGCATGCTAACACGGGCAATTTGTTGATTTCCATGTCGCCATCTGCAATAGCAATTGGCAGGAAATATTGCATTTAAATATTATGCCTATATGTAGGACTATATTGACAAAATTGGAAAGTTAAAACTGAATTGATATTCGTACAATAGATTTAGGACTAAATTGATAATTTTCTCAAATATTTAAATAATCACTCCTTCAATGGACACATGTATAAGCATTTTTGGAATAAAAAAACAAGAGTGTCATAATTTTTATACGACGCTCACTCAAGTGCCATAAATTTGAAAAATCGATCACTTAAGTGCTATCGGCGATTTGCCTTGTCGAAAACCCGATGTGGATGCTAATCGTTCAACGTGACATTGCCAGTGCTAGTGTGGAAAATTAATAAAAAAATTCATGTAGGACGATTTGTCATAAATGGCATTCAAATAATTGATTTTACTTCGATGTGGCACTTAAGTGAGCAAAAAAAAAGTTATGGCACTCAAGTGAGAACCGTATAAAAGTTATGTCACTTCTGCTCTTATTATCCCTCTATGCCTATAAACTATTACTACGCGCCCTAACTTAAATTGGCGTACAATAAATATAAGAACACTCTAGGCATTTTAATTACATGAGCCTAAACATGTAATTGCTAAATGACAGGCAAAGTTGACATGCAACTATTCTAACATGACATGCAATTCTAGATTGAATTACCCTAATAGACAATCACCAAATGACACGCAAGTAATGACGTGGCAAGCATTAGGGCTGTAAACGGTTCAGTTCGATTCGGTTTTCTTGAAAAATCGAATCAAACCGAACCGTTAAGGAAGCACTCCTGAACCGAACCGAAACTCGCTTGAACCGAATTGGAACAGAACTGAAAAACCGATTTGATTCGGTTTGGTTCGGATCAGTTTTCGATTTCTTCTTCTTTTTCTTTTTTTTTGCTTTCTATTCATGGCTCGTTTTTTTTCTTCTTCTTTTTTGCTTTTTATTCCTATAAAAATATTTTAGTCATTTACGCTATTCAACTATTTATAATTTCGATTACGTATTGCTGAATCGCCATTTCGAATATGATGAAAGTTAAATAATACTTTTTAATATTTAACGACATTTATTTCCTATATTTGAATCTTTAATGTCAAAATGTGAACATATTCATGATATTCTAAGTAAGAGAATCATCGATCTTACAAATTAAAATAAGTTGAGTGATTGTAAATACATTACAAATTAAAAACTCATTATTAAAAATTGAAAAACAAAAAAACAAAATCACATATTTAAACTAGGTTCCGACCAAAAAAAAAAGTTGTGCTCAAGATTGGCTATGATCTTATAGTAATACCAGCACTGCATAAAATAGAGGCCAAATCTCATCAATTAGCCGAAGAATCAATCAGCCGAAGATATATTGCGATCCAGGCATATTGCCAAACTCCAACTGAAGGCCCAGGAGCATTTCAATTTGGGAGAAAGAGGACGTCTGAAGTTTAGAGGATTACGCGAGGGTGCATAAAAATTGAATAACTAGCAGTAGCTAGATGGTAAAGTAAAGCTTCAATGTCACTCTACATTTCTCAAGAAGTCAATGTCGAATCTTTTGCATTAGAAAAAACATGGCTGACTTGTGATCAATCTCTCTCCAGGAGATCCGAGAAGACATGATCCCCAACACAATGCATCTAGTACCATAGTCCAAAGAAGCCGATGCATACTTAACAAGAAACGCGACCAAAATGACGAGCATAGACCATGAACATTACAGTGGAACGGTGACAGCAAACAAAGGTTAAAACATCTAGTTTCTGGGAATAAGTAAAGCGGTGGGTATTCATAAATAGTTGTGACGGGATCATCTTTGGGGTCACTGAGAACAATACCAAACAGAAATCAAAATCCATCGCCCTGCCAATGAGGTACTTGTAGGGTTCAACAACAAAAAACAACGCAGCGGAATATATAATCCTAGATAGGATCCATGTGTATATTGAAATCGAAAGGGAATTTCGAAACGTACCTTTTGCAGATCGAGGATAAATCGACAACTGATTGTGTCTGGATTAACGCATCAAGTGTTGCGCCTCTACCGGTATCCACACACACGAATAGAATTCTCCAACGATCCACGTGCTAGCGAAAGATCTTGAAGTTCCTTTTTCTTGAACGCCTTTTTATTTTCGATACTCTGTCGAAAAAACCCTAGACAGAGAATGATTCTCTATCTATTTATACAGCCTCATTATCCAGCGAAATCAAAAGAAGTGGGCCGGGCGATTTGGGCCCACGTTTAATCGTTATCTCATAACGCGCACGACCGCATAGATAATTTAAATAAAAGAATAAATTAAAATCTACTTCTTAAGTAGATCAAGGCGCATAGAAAATATTAAGTCCGTTCGCTATTGTGTGCGACCCTGTAGGTTCACTAAACATTAGCAGTGTGCTCAAAACCCTTTTGGTCCACAAGTCATAAGCGGCCTCTAACAAGACATTATGACTACCTAAGTATAGTGAAGGTTGATTTTTCCTACATAACCTAATCCACAACTAATATTAGAGTATCAATATTGATTGATTTCTAGGGCAGACCACTAACAGTACTTTCGTATCAGAACAGATGACAAATCAGCACTGAAATCATATAATGGAGCTTTGTCGCGGCCGCGAATCAGCTTCAGAATCGTGCAGCAAAATCGGAGCTTTGTCAAACCAGGATTGCAAAAGTACAGGACCAAAAGTACGCAAATACCTACGGTCAGATCACTTTTCAATTCGGCGAAACAACAATTTGCTATTAAATAAGTATATGAAAATTAGAAGTAATTGAAAATGCCAACTGAAAGAGCGAAAGAAGCTATCACATGCCATGAGATATGATTCAGTATCATTTCAAAAGAAAAAAAATTAAGTAATGACGCATTTCTACTTCCAAAGAGAGCTATCAATTTCTGATGGTTTCTCAAGACTGAAGCACAAATGCTCAAGAGACAACGCTTTCAACACAACTTGAAATACTTAAAGTACAATACAGATCGACTTGAAGTTCTTGAACAGCAAAGTGACTCCACAAAAACTACAAGATGAACCCTCCCCGAAACAGTATGAGAAGAGGGTATAACACAGCGTAAAGTAACAAGAGAGATGGTGGTAAATGTGAACAGCACCAAAGACAAAGAGGCCATATAAGCAAAGGCACCTCTTAGTGGAAATTAGTTAATCAAACAACACGGGAAATGGGCTCAAAACCAAAAAACCAGCGTCTCGATTTTCCGCTAACTTGAGAAGACATGCAAGCAAAGAATTTAATCACTACACTAAAAAAATTTTCAAATTTGACAATCAAAGACGCACGGTCGAACCCTACCTATCTTAGACTCAACTATCAAATTATCTCGCTTACTTGACACTCGACAAAGTAGCATTTTCGCCTCACTCCATTGAGAAGCACCCCTACACCTCAGAGTATACAACCATATCGGAGGTGATAGAACGGCTCTACATCAGCGAGAACGTATCAAGGAGGGGGTGATGGAAGAGCTTACTCACTTGGAAGGGTCGGAGCGGATGGAGTTGGAGATGCGGAGGCAGTCGATGTTGGGGCTCTGTACTTTTGCAGCTTCGGTGATGGGGATGATACCGCCGGTGCCCTTGCACCAAGAGCCGCCGCCGTCAACAGGGAACCGAGGAACGGAAAAGGAGGCAACCGGCACGAGATGGGGCAAACCGGCAAGTCTTAAAAAGTTGAGTGGCTCTACGTTTCTCTGGCTTGTCCGGGAAAACCTGAAGTTACATGAACTCTATAAGGTTCATTTTGTAACCACTCAAAAGTGGAAATGTTGCTACATAAGAGAGCTCATACTTACAATGCAACCTCTGGTTTCCCTCTTCTGTTTAAGTTTCCTTACGATGGTCAGTGCAAATTGAATGTTTGCTTCAATGTAGTCATCTGAAGAGCCCTTCACATATTGAGGAAGTTGGAAACAATTACGTATAGAAAGTAATGAGTAATCTATGATTCATCAACTGCAGTGACTTAATTAGACAAAAGAGTAGAATCGTTGATTGCATATCGATGTTCACATAACTTTTGGTTAGTCATCATTTAGTTTAGTGGCTTCAGTTCATAGATAATCTCACTTAATTTTCAGAAAATTAGAATTCAATAAGAATGGATATAAAGCTAAGAAGGAAATGTCAAGTATGACTGACAGTAAAATGTCGCCCACAAGGTGATATTTAAAGCCTTCTTGCGTATGGAGGGGCAAAGAGGTGCCTTAAAAGAAGACATATCGCTTGGCAAAGGTCTGCATAAGCATCAAATGAGATAGAAAAAGCAGAACTAAGTCAGAGTCCAATGTGAAACCTAATTTTGTTTCTAGAGTATGATGTGCAAAAACTTCAGAAATGGTATAAGACCATATTATCTTTTCCCCTCGGATTCCCCAAATCTGATGAAAGCAGTGTCAGTGGTGGACCACGTATATCAAAATATCACCACGAAACAACAAACTACTGAGACAAGCATATATCAAAGAGCGCTATGAAGTCAAGGAACAATAATCACATGAAGGATGTCACGCCCCGAACCCCAACGAGCGATCGACACCCCTAAATCGGTCGAATTAATGCGACGTCCTAGGAACGTCGCTGACCCCAATCAACACATCAAAGTTCGAACACGGTGGAAACGATAACACACATAACCGAACAATGATCAAGAAGGGTAACAGGGAGGGATAATTAACCAAACAACCAATTGCTTTATTACACCCACTATATTATTCACTACAAACCATTGCAACCATCAAACCTCCGCACTGACAACCGCCGATATTAAAATGGACTAGCAGCTTCGGGTAGACTAACACTTACACCAAAAAGGGTGTCTCTCCAAAAGAAACGGGTCCAACGCCTAGCTTCTAACTAACCCTAGAGGGGGTCTGCTCAAAGTCAACCTTACCGGAGTCAGTCTAATACTCCGAGAACTCAAACTCAGCATCGATCTCAAATAAGTTCTATGCTCATCATATTGCAAACAACTAGTGAATGGCAAACTCAAGATGCCAAGCCGATTCCTTACCACAGATATTTAGAAGAGATGATGGAAAGTTTCGAAGAGGTAACATTCGATTATCTTCTAAAAGCTCAGAATCATTTTGCGGATGCTCTTGCAACTTTGTCATCCTTACTACAGGCTAAATATGGTATGGATATAAAACCATTGAGAATCAATATTCTTGAACAACCAGTTCATTGTATGATAGTCCAAGTAGAGTTCGACAATGAACCATGGCATCATGATATCAAAAGGCATCTTCAATCAGGAGAATTTCCTGAAGAAAGCCAACCAGGTGACAGGAAGTTTATAAAGAAGATAGCTAACAAATTCTTCCTCGGTAGTCAAACTCTCTACAAGAAATCATTTGATTCAACCCTGTTAAGATATGTGGATGCTACGGAAGCTGAACAGATCATGAAAGAAATTCATGAGGGTGAATGTGGACCGCACATGAATGGACATCTTCTACCCCAAAAGATTATGAGATTGGGATACTACTAGATGATAATGGAAATGGATTGCATCCAACACGTGAGATGTTGTCGTCAATGTTAGGTTTATGAAGATAAAATCAATGCACCACCAAATGAGCTACATCAAATATCCAAGCCATGGCCATTTTCAATGTGAGGTATTAATATGATTGGTCCAATCAACCCGAAGGGTTCATCCTGATTGCTATGAACTATTTCACTAAATGGATTGAAGCAAACTCCTACACAAATGTTATTGCCAAGAATGTTGCAAGATTCATCAGGCGGGACATTATTGCTAGGTATGGAGTTCCAGAAGCAATAATTACGGACAATGGCTCAAATCTAAACAACATAATTGTAGATGATTTACTTAAGCATTTTCATGTTCGACATCTGAACTCATCCCCATATCGTCCACAAATGAATGGAGCAGTTGAAGCGACAAATAAGAATATCAAGAATATACTGGCCAAGACAGCTGAAAATTATCGTTATTGACATGAAAGGTTGTCGTATGCTCTGATAGCATACCGAACTTCAATTCAAACATCAACTGGAGCAATCCCATTTCCTTTGATTTACGGAATGAAAGCAATGCTACCTGTTGAAGCGGAAATTCCTTCATTAAGGATACTGTCCTAGTTAAAGCTTTTCAAAAGCTGAGTGGATTCAACAAATATATGAGCAACTCAACATGATTGATGAAAAAAGATTAAGAGCTATATGCCATGGGCAAGCCTATCAAAGACGAGTAGCTAAATCCTTTAATCGAAAGGTGAAATCGAGGAATTTCAAAACAAAGGGTTTAGTAGTGAAGAAAGTCATCCTTAACAATTCATATCCTCGTGGCAAATTCACTTCGAATTATGAGGGTCCATACATTGTCAAGAAGGTTCTTTCAGGAGGAGCACTGATTCTTGTAGATATGACAGGAACAGGACTGGCCTATCCTGTAAATGCAGATGCTGTCAAGATTTTCTACCCATGAAATGAAGACGAATATTCAAGAAAAGATTCGGGTCACTTTAGAACATATGCATATCATGCATATCATGCATGTCATACATTTCATGAATATGTTTATCTATTTTGCAAAAGAAAGCAAGTTTGAATCTGAACCAGTTGACAATTTCAGAATTCTCAATGGAGTTATCAAATAGTAAAGGGAAGTATCATTTCCGATTCTATTTTCCATTGATATCCTCTAATGTGCTTTCTTTTTTACCATCCCTAGAGAGACAAAGAAAGGGAGCGACAATAGAAGAATCCCTAGTTTAACCAAAGCAAAAGCATGCAAACAAGAGGGATCTTGGTAAGTTGATTAGACAGGTATCCCTAAATCGTGAGGGCATGTGTGACATTCTGAAATCTGACCCACTTAAGATTTATGAAATGGATGATTTTATGAACGTGCTTGTAGATAGATCTCGTCCGAAATTGATCACTTCTGGGATACTAACCATTAGGGAATGGCTAATTAGGGATTTAAATTCGCGCGATCAAAGAAACTCGATTGTGAACCGACTTTCGACCATAAAAATTGTCGAGGTGACATTTTAAGCCAATGTAGGCCGATCCAAGGATAGTTAGGGATTAATTCGCCGCTGTCATATTAGTGGATCGCGGGTGATTCTGCTTGACCACGAGATGAATTGACGAATGATCCTAAACCTATATCAAACGATCGTACCCGTCGGAACTAGCAATCGATCCTCGCGATTACGTGACAACCGAGGTCGTTACAACCCGAGTGAACTTAAACATGGCCTGATTTAGTATCACGGGTCAAATATGCGAATTTTCCCAAAAGCCAAGATACGTTAATTAAATTTGGTCATTAATTAACGACCAAGATTGGGCCTCGAAAATTATGAATGTCATGACAAGATAGTTGGACGACGTTGTTATTGGATTAGTAAGCCTCAGATTTGTCCGGATTCTTCAGAAAATTCGAATTCTGACGAGAAATGAAAAATGACCGTTTTACCTTTAAGATTTTGTTAAGGCCAAGTATAATGGGAGAGGGGCATTTTGGTCATTTCACACCTATTTTAGAAATAGAAATTTTTGGACAATTTTGCCTTTGGGAATTTTGTGGAATTCTAATTTTGCCCCAGGATATTTTTGGCAAGGATTAATCTGGACTGTCAATCTTAGGATAAGATCGAATCGTGGTCGTCGATTTGGATGATAGAGGAGGGTAGGATGGTCATTTGAGGGGGGGTGAGACACCAATTATTGGCCTTCGACTATTTAATTCCATTTTTCTCTCTCTCCCCTCATTCTCTCTCTCACTCTCACGGCAACCTCTCTCTCTCCCTCAACCCTCTCTCAGCCAAGCCTTCCTCCCACCGTGAAGTGGCCAGCCGGCCACACCCATCGCCGCCGCTTCCACCGCCTCACCGTCGCTGCCGCCGCTGCCATGGCCGCTCACCGTCGCCACCACCACCGTTCCCCTCTCTCTCCCCTGTTTTTGCCCCACCAAAACACCACCAGCCCCATCTCAGCCCCTGTTCAGTCGCGGGAAAACCAGCAGCCAATCGCCGCCACTCGACGCCGCTCGTGGACGCCGGTGAGTCGCCGGTATCCCTTTTCGTGAGACACCGCTGCCGCTGCTGTTTGCCCTCTGTCCAGCCACCGTTGAGGCCTCAATTTCGCGTTGGAATTACAAGTAAGTGATATCCTAACCCTCACCTAGCATAACGGGTATTTTCGAGTTCATTCGGGGCCGTTTTAGCGAGTTTAAGGGGTTAATCATGGGAAAATGGTTGGACTGATTTGGCTGAGTGCTTTGGGTGAAATTGTGATGATTTTTGAGGTGGATTGGAGGTTAGAAATGATTGGTTAGGTAATCGGAATGATTCCGAGTGATTATTGTAGCTTATTACACGAAAAACGGGCCTAAATGCACCGTTATGGTGATTTTCTGTGGTGGCCGAGTTACTGTTCATGCTGTGGCCGAATTAGTGTATTTTGATGATTATAATAGTGTGTGTTGGTTTGGAGGTTGTCGGTAGGAGTACGACACTCGTGATTGGCGGGATTTGGCCAAAAATGAAGAAATTCGGGTTAATTGTGCACATGCGAATTGAATTCGGTTGGCTGGTTTGTGTGGCTATTGTGGCTTGAAATAGACATGAAAATGTTGAATTTATGTCCATAATTGTGGCTGTGATTGTGGATCCAATGGCGACCTTGTTTGTTAGTCGGATTGTGAATTAATTAATTGAAATGTGGATTGTTGTATGCGTACATGGGCTGAATTGAATTGGCTAGAAATTGGCCATGTTTATGCGTTAAATGAACATGTGAAATGTGTGAAATGTTGTGCGTGCGGTCACGAAAATCCCTGAGGTAGTACCATAACACGGGGAATTGTGCCATCCTGAGGCGGTACCATAACATGGGACGATGGTCGGTATTACCATAAGACAGCCAACTTGAGGCGTGTACTTCAACACAGGTTGTGCCGTAGGTGGTGGATATTGAACTTGAGGCGGTACTATTACGCGGACAACAGACATAGCTTGAGGCGGTACTATTACGCAGGCTAAGAAGTGTTGTGAAAATGAGATAGTCATGTGTGGATCGTGAATTGACAGTGGACTTGAGGCGGTACTATTACCCAGGTCACTGGCAAGTCGAATGAAAATGAGATGGTCATGTGTGGACCGTGAATTGACAGTGGACCTAAGGCGGTACTACTATGCGGGTCACTGGCAAGTCGAATGAAAATAGTGTGGTGAGACATGAACGAGTGCGTGAAATGTGGAAATGAAATGCCACGTGTTCGACTTGTGTATTGGGCGTGAAATGTATTTCGAATGTGCATGTGGTTGGAATTTGCGTTATTATTGCTAACGTACAGGTTGCACGCATTAAAAGACCGGGTAAGTGCAATTGTGTGCTTGTGATGTGCTTATTGAGTGTTATGGTATTTGAACTTATCTGGAGGTACGTGTTAGCTTAGGTGGGGTTTAGGGTGTTACTTGCTGAGACGTGTCTCATGATTGTTTCAATCAAAACATTTCAGAACCCCAGCCTTAACCATGAATCTTCCTCTGCCACTGCCACAACGTTTTGGGATACCGATGCACATCGACCATAACGTGGTAGAGTAACCAACAGACGAGCAAGAGGCTCAAAGGGATTTAGACTCGAGTTCTGAGGAGTTGATCTTGGAGTGGACACCATCTAGAGGGTGTAGGGGCTAGTTTAGGGGTTGAGCGAACACCTTTTGAAGTGTCCCATTTTTGACAGTTAGGGTACCCAAGCTACTGATCTTTTTTATATCGGTTGTGCATAGTTTAGAAGTTCGGTGTGCATGTATATTATGTGAATTGTATATAGTGAATATAGTATAAGTTTGAATCAGTAATAGATGTTTATTCTCCCTTGTACCCCTAGTCAATTATTGTCTAGGTGTTTATGGCTTCGCTGATGCTTTAAATCTCTGATAAATTGATTTGGATCGGTGATATCTTAGGACGTCATGATATTTGACCATAGAGGTGTGTCGTGAGCTTAATGGGATTCGGGTCATGACAGCATGTGCTAAAGAGGTTACCTTTCTAAGAGAAAAATCAAACTTTTTCTTCCCTAGGCGGAATGACACTAAGGTTGAGCAAAAACAAAACAAATTGTTTTGTAAAGGAAAATACCTCAGAAATATTTCAATCAAAGATTTTGAAATACACTTTCTTTGAAAATGCACTAAGCAGTGAAATTCCCTAAAAGTGATAATTTGATAAAAGGCTTTGAAAAATTTTATAGAAAAAGTTTGAATCAAATCGAATGGAAAGACCTTCAAATAATAAAAGGTAAGCCATATCCAAACACGTTCCCTATACACTTAAAGTCAAAGTGTAGAAGTGAGTGAGAAAAAACTCATCCGAAGGAAATAGGGAATATTCGCAATGATTACATGGATTGAAATGATGAAAGGCAATCATTTCACAATCCCAAACACATGCTTATCCCTTGCAAATCAAATTTGAGCCAAAATCGTTGAGAAGTTTTCTCAAAATAACTCTGTTAAGAACCACCCCACATTGAGATAAATCAGGAGGTTTGTGGATTAATAGCTATGGAGAATAGGATCAAGAAAGATTTTATTGCATACTCTTGCATCAATCTTTCTGAGATAACTTCACATGAAGTCATATGGAAGCTCAAAACATCCCAAGAGGAAGAAGAGCACTTCATTTCTTATACCCAAATACATTACCTTTGACAAAACCCAATTGAGCCTGAATATTCATTTCAGAACCTTAAATTGGTGATCATCTCTTCACACTGGAACATGAGCATATGATCCACTTTAATAAATAGAAAATAAAAAGGCAGAATATAGAGTCCTTAGAATTCAAAATGATCAAAGACAAAAGAGTCTGGGGCATGGAAAAGTAGTGTGCCTGGTAAAAGCAAAGCCAAATGCCCAAGAAAAATGAGAAAGAAAAAGAAAGCTCAAAATGACAAAAAAGAGATCATAGATCACAGGTGAGAATGAGCAAAAAAAAGAGAGATTGTGATGAATATTAGAGGACTCTGATGTTCATAGAAAAGATCTCCATTGAAAAAGAAGAGAAAAAGGTGGTGATGCCAAGAAAATCACCAATTTCATGACAACCATGACTTTAAACAAATGAGTCTTTTGAGCCTACTCAATACCAACAATACAACCTCTTCCCAAAGACTCTTCAGATTGGGATGTTGAGAGTAGAAACATGACTTTATGATAAGAAGTCATCACTTAAAGAAGTGTATGCAATACTATCTTGTCTTATCCTCGAGGTTCTTAACTTATAGACCCGAAGTTAAATATGTTGAAATCATTTTCTTGGCCTCAGAATGCCTATCCTTTGAACAGCCATTGACCAAGCCAATATTACAACATTTTGAAAAACCTTATTGGATCAATTGGATTGTATACATTGCGAATATCTCCGAACACCTAAAGATTAGTTAAGAGAGATAAAATTGAGGGATATCAGATCAGTCCCCTTTCAATCGAATGAAGAAAAGACCAAATTCATAGATTGAAACAAATCCTTTATAATGAAGGTCTTCCAAATGATTATTTCAAGCATTTCTTGAAAATTTGCAAGCATTTTGTTCAATTCCTTGAAAATGAAATTCGATTGCCTGAAATGCATTTAATACAAATAATACATATTTCAAAATCAAGTTTCAAAAAGTCTTTGGTCAACTTAAAATCAAATTTTCAAACAGTTTGTGATAAGCTAAAGAAAAAACCACATTTCAAACAGTTTTGATCAATTTCAAAATTACTTCCCAAAATAATTTTTGGTCAGCTAAAAAAACCATACAAAGGTTAGTGAAACCTCAAAATTACAAAACTCATGGTTAAGGCATTCATTGTTTGAAGTCTTCCTAAGCTCCTACTCGTGAGGAACCACTAGGTAAATTTCAAAGTCTTACTGACACGGAGCCACTAGGCAATTTCAAGTCCTACTGACGAGGAGTCAGTAGGCAATCCCAAGTCCTATTTGATGAGGAGTCACTAGGCAATTCCAAAGTCTTATTTGACGAGGAGTCATTAGGCAATCCCAAGTCCTATTGGCGAGAAACCACTAGGCAAATTTCAAAGTCCTATTGGCGACGAGCCACTAGACAATTTCAAGTTCTATTTGACGAGGAGTCACTAAGCAATTCCAAAGTCCTATTTGACGAGGAGTCACTAGGCAATCCCAAATCCTACTGGCGAGGAATCACTAGGAAAATTTCAAAGTCCTACTGGCAAGGAGCCACTAGGCAATTTCAAGTCCTACTGACGAGGAGTCACTAGACAATCCCAAGTCCTATTTGACAAGAAGTCACTAGGCAATTCCAAAGTCCTATTTGACGAGGAGTCACTAGGCAATCCCAAGTCCTACTGGCGAGGAGCCCCTAGGCAAATTCAAAGTCCTACTGGCGAGGAACCACTAGGCAAATTTCAAAGTCCTACTGGTGAGGAGCCACTAGGCAATTTCAAGTCCTACCGACGAGGAGTCACAAGGCAATCCCAAGTCCTATTTGATGAGAAGTCACTAGGCAATTCCAAAGTCCTATTTGATGAGGAGTCACTAAGTAATCCCAAGTCCTATTGGTGAGGAACCCCTAGGCAAATTCAAAGTCCTACAGACGAGAAGCCCCTAGGCAAATTCAAGTCTCGTAGACGATGAGCCTTTAGGTAAATTCAAATCCTACAGGCGAGGAGCCCCTAGGCAAATTCAAATCCTATAGGCAAGGAGCCCCTAGGCAAATTCAAGTCCTACAGGCGAGGAGCCCCAAGGCAAATCCAAAGTCCTACAGGCGATGAGTCCCTAGGCAAATTTAAGTCCTACTGGTGAGGAACCACAAGGCAAATTCAAGTACTCAGGTAAAGAGCCTCGGGCATTAATGGTTCGTGAGTTCGTCCTTAGACCACGAAATCAGAATAATCATCATAATCACCACCACCATCAATTCATGCCCTTGGATGAGCAACAAAGAAACTCTCATAAACAGGTAAGTTTCTCTCCCTTAATCATTAAGAACCTTTCAAAATGTGTTCTGAAAAGAGAACTGTTGGATTAGATCACGAATTTCAAAAGCAAGAGCCCTAATCAGTTGTTGTGAAATTTCCATCTTATCTTATTTAGTGAGTCGACTAAAAATTCAGGTGTCATCTTGTCTTTGAGATCAAACTTACATCAACTCCATTGCTTCAAAATCAATGGCATAATCACAATTTGCGATCAACGAATAGACCAACAAAAAAAGGGGGGAAAAGAAACTTACGGGAAATCAATCTCCAATCGAGTCTTGCCATCTTTGAGAGCGAAAGCGAGAGACTCCGCCGCATTGGCGACCAGAACCTTGTACGACTTGGGCTTGTAGAGGGCGACACCCTTCTTGGGATTGGAGCTCGAAGGTGGCGATGATGGCGATGACGCCTCGGTAACCCCGGAGGAATGAAAGCACCGTGATGGAGTAGGAGTCGCAGTGGCGAGGCTCGGTCGCGATCTTGTCTCGGTAGGACTCGATCGCGCGGACCGGCCGAGGAAAACGCCCAGCTCGAGCCCGTGGTCCCGGTGGGAGCTACGGCCGTCGGAGGCGGCGGTGACGTCTGGGTCGAAGGAGGGAGTCACGAATTTCGGAGGCGGAGCGGCGAGGAGGAGAGGGAGAGGGAGAGGGAGAGAGGGAGATGCGAGCGCAAGAGAGGGCTTTTTAGGGCTAAAACCGAGGTGTTTATTTCAGTTCGGTTTCAATCCGAACTGATCCGAATCGAACTGAAATAAACCGAATTGAAAAAATCAATTGGTTAATTCTGATTATCCAAACCAAAACCGAAATCAAATCGAAATGCATGAAATTTTCGGTTCGGTTCAGTTCGGTTCATATCTCAATTTGGTTTTTTGGTTCAGTTCTGACACCCCTAGCAAGCATGACAACATGGATGATGACATGACATATGACGTGATACATTGATAAATAATGACGTGGCACGATGACATTGCATAGATGATGACGTGGCATGATGACACAGCATGGATGATGATGTGGAAACATGACATGGAATTTATGCAGCATATCATGCCCATGGTACTTTTGTATTTTTTATTTAAAATTTGGAATAAATAAACAACCTAATTTAAACATGTCATTATGTCTAACTAAAAAAATCTAATCTACTCTAAGGTAATATTTTTGGTATTTTTATTAAATTCGAAATTAAAAATTACCCTAAATAAACTATCAAGATTAGGACAATATATAACTTAAATTAGGAAGTATACCATTCTAAATCCTAGCTTAAATTTGAAATTTATCCTATCTTTCTAGAATCTATTCGAACATGCATCTTATCCAAACTGTCCTAATTTAAACAGGAAATCACATGTAACATGCAGTTTAAAATTTAATATCATTTATAGAAAATTATCTAAACATACCAAATTAGAGAAAGCTAATCTACAGTGAGATTTTTTTTTGTATTCTTTATTTAAGGAAACAATCAGACAAAAGATAAACATCCATCACAGACCAAACGCCTAACTATGAAAAGAAAATCACCAAATACTCCGAACCATTCAAATTTGGAAACAAATAAATAAATGATTGTATCCAAAGAGTTATGGATTGGATGGCCGATTTTCTGTAAAAATGGGAATTGTATCTCTGGGTTGAATTCGGATTGCCGCCCAAATGCACGTTGTCAAATTAGGAAATAAAGGATCTTCAACAGATATGCATATCAATCAAATATTCAAAATGAATATTTGCAAGGCAAAAACAAAATATTTGAATTGGATTTGGATAAGATTTTTTACCTAACTTGAACCGGTGGACAGTTAGGGATCGCAAACAGTGGCCATTGGTTCACAGTGTGGCTCGCGATTCTCAACGGCTGTTCTGATGTAGGGCGACCGGCTCATGGTGATGCATGGCGGTAGCAGCCATGGTGATGGCGTCACGACTCGGCAGCAACAACGATCACGGGTCAGGAAGCAGTAGCGACAGGGACGGCTGGGGCTCTTGGTCCGCAACTAAAGGGAAGTAGCAGATGGCTTGTCGAGATCTCACGGCAGCTCCTCGTTTCAGCATAGTAGGATTGTCGGTGACGTAGGAAACCAGCAGAGTCGTTAAGGTAACTCGGTATGCTCACGGTGGTTGGGCTTGGCACCACAGGGACGGCAATGAACAAGGTAGCAGCTACGTCAGGAGGTCGGCTTGTCTCAGGCACGACAGAGAGCAGCTCGGTGCAGAGGATAACGAAGAGCTGCAGATGTGCGACTCACGGCCGGGCGTTGATCGCTTGTTGCGGCAGATTGACTTGGGACTGCAGGCAGCAACAGGTGGTCACAAGCTAGGGACAGAAGTTTGGTCAAGGAAGCAGCAGCGGGCCATGAGGCAGTAAGGGAAGGACGGTGGGCCGACGGTGGACGATAGCCGATAGCTTGGCCGTGTGAAGGGGTGTCGGCCTAGGAAGGATCGAAAGTCTACTAGGTCTTTCACAAGCTTTTCTCACGTGTTTTCTCTCTCAATTCTTCGAACGCTCTCCAATTGTGAATTGCCGACCTCTTATTTGTGAAGACCTCGTGACAATATATAATGTTAACCTAGGTCTTTCACAAGCTTTCAATTCCAGCCTTATTGAATAATAGACTTTAATTACTAAGGCCTCTCCTTTATTAGAATTTTTGTTTCCTATGCTTTTAACATAACCTTTTGAAGCAAATACCTAAGCAATCAAATGATGGTTTCATACTCATGCATTCATCTCTACTAAAGACATGCATACACAGTTAACGTTGTCCGATCTATTTATCTATATTGTTATATAAAGTAAAGCAAATTGGACTTCATACTTTTAAGGTTTTCGGAAAAATTATAAAAAAAAATCATAAACCTATTGTATTTTTTCCAATTGAGTCCTAAACATTTTCATGTTTTGTCAGTTAAGTCCATTCGGCCATTTTTGGCTCGAAATCGCAGAAGTGGATGCCAGTTGTCCTACGTGGCATGGCTGGTGTTGACGCCGAGAATTTTTAGTAACATTTAAATATTTTTTCGAATTATTTATTTATTTATTCTTTACTTTTTTCTTCTTTTTTTTTTCTATTCTACTCTTTTCCTTTTTACTATTTTTTATGATAACCAGTAGGGGTGATCGGTTCCAGGGTGGGTTGGGTTCAGACCTAGAACCTGAAACCAACCCTATTTTTCCTAAACCCTGTTTTGGAACCAACCTGTTTTTCCGGTCCGGTTTCAGGGTCTACCCGAGAACCTTTTTTTTTTTGTTCCTTTTTTCGATTTCATTTTTTTCTAGCAAAATAATATAGGTAGCAATGAAACAATTTAAAACAAAAGATGAATAATAAAAACCACTATCCGCCAAAAGTATCAATCCCCAAAATCAGCAATTGAAATTACAATCCATCAAAATCAACAATTCAAAAGCGTTATGTGGCAAGACATAGTCCAATCGCATAAATCTTTAAGAGTCACATTTCCAGGGATTTTATTCAACATGTTTAGCTCTTTTTTTTGCGCCATGATGAGATAACTCCTCACTTCTGTTTCCGAATAAAATATCTTGAAAGAAAAATCAAGAGACTTAGCGGTAAGGCATATGCTCTCACTAGAAAAATATCTATATATCTCATTTGAATCACACAATATTTAGATGACTTTAGGGGCCGTGCTATTTCACTCATAGTTGTGAAACATATTCCAATATTAAACCGGAAATCGATTCTAAAACTGGTGAAGTAGGGTAACGTGATATAGGCTTTTTACTTTTTTGTACATTATCTCAAAACCGGTTCTAAAACAGGTTTGGGTTAGTTTTTACTTGGAACTGAAAACCAGACCGGTTCTAACCGGTTCCCAAAAATGGAACCGGTATCCGGACCGGTTCTTGTTAGAACCGATTCCCAAACCTATTTTTTGGGTGGGTTGGTCCGGTTTCCGGGTAAACCCAGTCCGGTTACACACCCCTAATGGCTAGGAAGGGTCGCTGACCCCTTGCCAGTCGCAAGCGAGGACCTGAACCCCCGGACTGGCCACGGGCAAGGGCCTGAATCCCCGGACAGGCCACGGGCAAGGGCCTGGACCCCCGGACTGGTCACGGGCAAGGCCAGCCTTGTTATGGAAGCAACTAGGAGGGGGATTGGATCAGAATGAGGAGGTTCCACTGTTGCAAAGCATGAGGTAATGATAGTAAGGCTACAAGAAGACCAACATCAGTATCAGACAAAATAAGTCCACCTTCCAGTTGAGCCCTCTAGATAGGAAAAAGAAAAGGGAAAAGATGACGGAGGATCTGTCGCGACCCTTCTTTTTCAGTCGTGGGAAAAAGGAACGGGTTTAGGTGGTATTGCCCAAAAAGGCGGATCGATGGCCCATCGATCTAGGTGCAAACTCTCCTCAAGTTCATACCTCGCGCAACGTTGGATTTCGTTTTGAATTCTCGATAACTTAAGTACTTCTAGGAGTCGCCACTAGCCTATTGGGGTCGGCTAGAAACCAATCAAGACGCGGGAGTGTCGCCTCGATTCCTACGCAACCAGAGGTTCTAGGGCCGGGGACTTGTTTACACTAACATTTCTATTAGCGCCCTTTCGGTACCTAACTTGAGAGTGCATTATCTAAGTGGTCACGCGATCTTGATCACCAATTATAATCCTATGATATCAAAGCCGCTAAGTGTCCTTGCAAATGTTTTTGTGGGATTGTTTTCTTCAATGTCTAGACTAATACTAACCTGATTTAGAAACGAGATTAACACTCAAATTATTGAAAAGCAGAGCAGTAAGTAAACATCCAAGAAATTGAAATGACTTGAAAGTAAACGCGGAAAGAGAAAACCGGATACAAGTCGGGCAAATAATATTACATGGCCTCGTTATCATGCCCCGGGACAGGACCCCCATGAGTGAAATGAGAATTTAAATATGCATGAAATTACACTAGCTACATAAAAACTATTCTAAGTAATTTTAGTCTATGCAAAATGGATTTTTTTTGTAAAAATGGCAATAAAATACCAAAATAGCATTAAATTAGGGAAATGACTTTGTAAAATTAGGAAAATCTCATAAATGTCATTTTTTTGCATAATTTGATATTATCCAACATTTTTCATTTTTTTTTGAAATTTTCCGATTTTTTTTATTTTCATTTTTTCGTTTTTTTATTTAAAAATAATAATAATTCCCTAAATTGGCCTATGCTCGGTTTACGTGAACATGAAACAACTCAGAATATGAATATTACGAGAACCGGGCTCAAATCAACCGTTTCAAGATCGAAGCTTGGTTTGGGCATTTCGTCGAGCATTTGGTGTGCATTAAACTGCCCCAAATGGCTTCCTCGAGCCATATTCGTGGCCTTCAATCTCACTCCGCGTGTAATATCAAGTGGAACCAAAGTATTAAGGTTATATTATCACATGCAAAGAACAAGATTAGCTAGAAATCACAACCTAACACGCACAAGAACCAAGTTGGAATCGGCCTCCAATATGTGGGTTCGGGCTGCTTTTGCAAATCTGGGTTTAAACCCAGGTCAAGCAAACCTGTTGCATGCCCAGGTTTAAGCCCCGACACTCATCACGTGCAAGATCTATGGGAAACATCACTTCATCCAAAAGAATAAACGTAACATCTACTTTTAAATGAAACAAACATCATGGAGAATGATCAAGTGAACACGTCGAAACAACCCCTCTAAGAAGCATACACGCATGGTTCATAATGACTAGCCATGAATCAATGTGGGTTAGCTTGGCTTTTTACTCAAGTTGCGAGCGATCTCATGGTTCACACGGGGCTTCAAAGACCAAACCAAGTGGATCTCAGCATAATTTGTACACCCATGTAACATTCATCAAGCTCATGAAGGTAGAAAACGCATGCAAAGAGGAGTAGCAAGTCAAACATATAGGGCTCATGAAGGGGCTCCAACACCTAGAAAAATTCCAGCCTCAGAAATCAGTTCTCTGGGCTAGTTTTCTCTTGATTTTTCATGACTAAAACATGTTCAAAATTGAACAAAAATACATGTAGGATACTCACCTTGCTTCCTAGTTTCTCTTCGAAGTATCCCTTGGCTGAGGGAACCAAAAACTTGTCTTCCAAGGGCGCGGGGAAATAGGCTTCTTCAAACTGGAAAATGAGATCTGCAAAGAAAGAACTGACAAGGAAGGTTTTTGTTGGTCTCCAAAACCAGAATCAGCGACCTCTTTTTCTGACTGATTTGACACCAACGCCAACTAGATGTATTCTAGTTTAATTTCCAAGTCAATGGTATCCTCATATGTTCCTCATGTCTCTCAAAAACTCCCACTTTCCCTCACCAGTAACCGTCTGACTTCAACACTTCGAAAATTTCTGGGTCTCTTGACCCGAGAATGGGCTACTTTTCGAGGGGATTTTGGGTGGCTTCCCGACATCCATTTGGGACGTGTGACCTATGGTTGGAAAGCTCTTTGAATATAGTTCCAGTCTCTAGTTGAAGGTTTTGGCTAATTTTGGCTTGAAGTTCACGAAAATCTCCCTTTTCTCTCCAAAAGCCAATCTGGAACTTTTTTGGGTTGATTTTCTGTTTGAGTTGCGTCTGAGGGTGAGTTTTTGGACCGACCGTCAACTCCCGTCCTCTTGTCTCATCCCTTTCTTTTTATCCTCCAAAATAACGTGCTTCATAGATCCTATCCACCGAATCCAACCAGATTTTTAGCCTGTGATTGCCCACTTACCAAACCTGCAAACTGAGTCTCTTCACCAACTCTGACTCCAAAATCATCATACTTTGCAGCTGTTGAGTGAGCAGGTTTGACTGAGCTTATCACGTGCCTTCAGCAGCTTATCCCTGGCAAATTTTTGTCCATTTGCACTCCTAATGATGGTCTCACACCTCGGCCAGAGTTCACGCTGATCGGCTGGCTGAGTAGGATATGGTGGGGCCACAAAATTGGCTACTCAGCAGCCTCGAATTGAGACCAAATCGTGGATCGGTTTTTGGAAGCTGATTTAAGTGCTTTAATCCATTAATTTGGTCGAAATTTTTGATCAGTTTGAAATTTGAAGTTTATTAGTTTAAGATGATAATCAGAATCTGCAATTTTCCATGCCTAATTTTGCAGGAAAGTCCCTCAAAATTAGCCATTTTCTTGCGCGAGAATGCCCGATTTGAGCCAATTTAGTCCTTTTGGCTTGATCTGATCAATTTTACCTTGCCCGTTTTCAATTTCAACCTTGATTAGGGGTAAAAATGATGATTTAAGGGCTTGGGGGCAAATTTTACAAATTTTGCGATTTGGTCCCCCAACTTTTGAAAATTGCATTTTGGCCCCAACTTGTTGGTTCATTTGCAATTTGATCCCTCAGGTCTCGACTAGCTACACTTGAATCCTTGGCCCTTGCTCTTCCATTTTTTTTAGTAGAATAATTCCAAAATATTTTTGTGGAAAAACAAGTTCCAGTTTTTTGAAAATGATTTTTGGGAAAAAAATTTAGGTGTCAACAGGATTCAAATGGAATCGAAGCAAGGAAGGGGCACCAGTGAACGGACTCACTTTTGGGAGAGGAGAGGAATGATCTTGAAGAGGATGAGCTGGAGGAGATTGCAAAGGAAGGCGAACACAACGCTGAATATGATCTCTACATTAAATATGGGTTAGCACTAGACCTGTCATATGGGTTGGTTGGGTCATAAATAGTCTAATCCAAATAGCCCATTAACCTGTTTATGATGAATTTACTCGTAATGTAAATTGCCCGACCTATACCTAACTTGACTCATAACCAACTCATATCGACCTAACTCACATTGCTAAAACACTTCAAAGTAATACAATTATAGTGGATAATTTTTATAATATTTTTAAAAAAAATTGAGACTCCGTTGGTTTCATGGAAACTGTGATGTTTTTAGAAAATATTTTCTAGGATGTCATGTTCCAAGAAGATAACAATATTTTTTGGTGTTTGACCAAAATCTGAAAAATGAAATAGAAAATGTTTTCCGCCATTTGTTATGGAAAATCTAATTTGATTTTTCTCCATACAGTCCTTTTAATAATTTTTTTCATTTATTCTTTTTAATTATTTTTTAAAACAGTGATCAGGCAAGCTCGAGCCTTGCTAGCCTCGGGGGAGGCTTGAGCCTTGCCAACAGCGGACGAGCTCGAGCATCGCCAGCCTCGGGCGAGCTTGAGATTCGCTGGCCTTGGCGAGCTCCAGCCTCGCCAAAAGTCAAAGAGGTCTTAGCCTCTTCATATCAACAAGCTCGCCCCTCTCCTGTGGCTGACCATCGTCTGAGGAAGAAGGAAAAAAGAAAAAAAAATGAAAGAATAAAGAATAAAAAGAGAAAAAATAAAAAAACACAAAACAAAAAAACTATAACAAATCATAAAACTTAAAAAATTAAAAATCAAAAAATTAAAAATGACACATTTACGATTCAATTAAGCTTGTCAGGTACGATTTAATACACAGTTAAGATACATTAAGCTATTAGGTAACTCATATTTGACCCATTTTAGCTTGTTTTTAAAATTTAAGGTAACCCATTCATGACCCACACCATGAAATATGAATTCAAATGTGGGTTCGAGACTCATTTTGCCACCTCTAGTTGGCAAGAGCAAATGTAATTCAAGAGAGAACGAATTAAGCATGACTATTCTACTAAGGGTTAATATCATGAAAAACCCCAAACCGGTACACCTGTGACAAATTTGCCTCAAACTAATTTTTTGACCATCAAAAATCTCAAATTGGTACACCTATGACAATTTTATTCCAAACTAATTTTTTGACAGGCAAAAACCCCAAACTGATATATTTGTAATAAATTTACCCTCTGTTAATTTCGGTTAAATTGGATTAATGCAAAAAAATCACAAATTGGTACCCCTATGATAAATGAAGGGTAAAACCCAAAACTGATATATCCATCAATTACGGGGTGTTATTTAACAAAGCAATTTAACAGTAAAATTTAACAAAAACTAACACAGGGTAAAATTGTCACATGTGTATCAGTTTGAGATTTTTGGTGGTCAAGAAATTAGTTTGACATAAAATTGTCACAGGTGTACCAGTTTGGAATTTTTGGTGATCAAGAAATTAGTTTGGGATAAAATTATCACAGGTGTACCGGTTTGGAATTTTTTGTGATATTAACCCTTATGCTAAATAGTAAAAGCAGTAACGGCATGGGAATTTCAGATCTCCAAGCAATTAAAGTTTACAAAAGTTTATCTCACAATAAAAAGTCCTCCTTACTTTACTTTATATAATAGTATACATAGCTAGATCGGCCAGTGTTAACTACGTATTCATGTGATTAGTAGAGATGAATGTATGATTATCAAACCCTCATTTGATCTTTCAATTGCTTAAGTATGCTTTCAAAAGGTTATATTTTTATACTTGCATGTAAGTAACAACTTCAGGGGCATATTGTGTTTTGCAGATCATTAAAAAAAATTACAAGTTTCTAAGCACAATGAACACTAAAAATATGATTCATCCACTATTGCACTTCATCATAAGAGGTACAAAAAATACGAAAATTCTTTGAGGAGAATCCAATAGAAAAATTGTAATTCTTTCATCTCTTTTATTTTACAAGTTCAGTGTACTATAAAATAGGGATAGTTCTCAACGAGCGGGCTCGGGAGGGGATACAGCTGCAATGCAGTTGTTCCACGTCTCATTGCTCCTCCTATGGACATTGAATACTGTCCCCCCAATCGGCTTGTGGGTCGAGAGGATCAACTCCACGAATTGATCATGGCAGTTCTTCCCCGCCTTCACGAGCTCACGACAACATTCATTGGTGGGTGCAACGGTGTCGGCAAGGACTATGATTTGAAAGAACGCAGACCCGCAATCGCTAGTCATTCCCTTTGCACAATCAGGATTTCCAGCGAAGGTAGCTCTAGGAAGCAATGCAGCAGTGACGACCAACAAGGTCATGAGAGCAGACAAGTTCTTGAGCATTGCCATGATGGTCATTTGGGGATGGAAGTGTTAGAAAATTGTCTGAGATTGTTGATTGTTTGATGATGTAGTCGATCTAGAGATGAGAACTTATATAGCTTGAGGGAAGTAGTGAATTAATGAAGTGGATTCACCAGTTATGATTCAAGAATTTATGTAGGAAACTTCTACAATTATTTCCCTTGCCATAAATTCTTCTTGGGTTTTATTGTTCAATAAGGATTAAGGGCCTTGTCATCTCACTATGTTTGTGATTCAATCATTTGCCATAAAAATAGTAGTAATGAGTTGTTTGGTTGAAGAGAATTAGCCGGGAATGAAAATACTCATTTCAGGTCTAACTTTCAATCCCATTTTTGGTATTTAATAGGAACTAGTCACATGCCCTCCTGGGCTTAAAATAATTGCATGAAATTAAATTTGCTTAAAATGTTTCAACTTATATACTTTCGTAAAAATGTCCACAATTAAGTTTTAGAGCTAATCTAAAATAGACCCTAAAACGCATAAGGATACATCATTGCAACCGACTTGAAGAGGGTGAAAATGAACCAAAAATGTGCAGAACGCCCCTAAAGCCGGTCTGGTCAAGGGATACTCAGTCTATGTTTTGACCTCCCAAGTCTTGGATTAGGCCCCTTGAGATCTCTGCATTAATATGGGTTAGCACTAGACCTGTTGAATGGGTCGGTCGGGTCGGATTTGGGTTGTGACATAAATATTCTAACCCAAATGGACACATTAACCCATTTATAACCGATTTATTTTTAATGTAATTATCTCAACCTATATCCGACCTAACCCATAACTAAATCGTACCCGACTCAACTCATATTGCTAAAACACTTTTATATTTAACCCAAGCTAAGAACACTAGTTTCTTATGACTTTTTAAAAAAATCATTTGCAAAAGCACTTCCAAGCCATACAAATCTAATGGATAATTTTTATATGTTTTTAAAAAAATTGAGGCTTCGTTTGTTTCACAGAAACTGTGATATTTCTAGAAAATATTTTCTAAGAAGTCATTTTCGAGGAAGATAACAATATTTTCTGGTGTTTAGCTTAAACATGAAAATGAAATAACAAATGTTTTCCACAAAGTATGGAAAATCTGATTTGATTTACCTCCATACACTCCTTTTAATAATTTTTAATTTCTTTTATTTTTTAATTATTTTTAAAAAAGGGACGAGGCGAGCTTGAGCCTCGCTAGCCGATAAGCAAGGCTTGAGCTTGGCCAGAGGCCAACAAGCTCGAGCTTTGCAAGCCTTGGGCGAGCTAGAGATTCGCCAACCTTGGCAGGCTCAAGCCTTGCCTGAAGTCGAGGAGGCCTCTGCCTCTCCAAATCAATGAGCTCTTCCCTCTCCTGTGGCCGGCCATCAGCTGAGAAAGAAGGAAAAAGAAAAAAATTAAAGAAAAAAGAATAAAAAGAGAAAAAAATAAAACAAAAAAACAAAACAAAACAAAAAAATTTATGAAAAAATCGTAGAACTTAAAAAATAAAGAATCAAAAAATTTAAAAAAATAAAAAATGACATATTTATGATTCAATTAAGTTTGTTAGGTAACTCATATTTGACCCATTTTAGCTTGCTTTTAAATTTAAGGCAACCCATTCATACGACTTATACCATTAAATATGAGTTCAAATGTGGGCTCTAGACGCATTTTTCCACCTCTAGTTGGCACGAGAAAATATAATTCACAAGAAAGTGAATTAAGCATGATTATTATGCTAAACAGTAAATGCTGTAACGGCTCGGGCATTTCAGATCTTCAAGCAATTAATGTAGCATCCTGAATTCGACCCATTTTCGAGATCAATGAAATTGGTGTCATTTCTCATTTCATTTTAGTTAGTCTCGCTCGGAATTGATCACTCTCGAGATACTAATCGATGGGGAATGACTAACTAGGAAAATGGTACGTGGACCAGGAACCCGATCGTGAATTGAGCTCTGATTCTGAGAAACGATGAGGAAATATTTTAGGCCAATGTGGGCCGATCCTATGAAGGTGACGGATTTGGTTTGGCCAACGATGTACGATCGGATCGCGGGTGATTCCGTACGACCGAGAGTACGCGCGGCGAACAAATCCCGAACTCAACCCGAACGATCGCGACCTCCGGAACCAGTGATAGATTCTCGCGTTCTCTTGGTAATCGAAACCGTTACGACTCGAGTGATCCTAGGTCGATACGCGTAACCCTTAAATAGCCGCCCATTAGTGAGAGACCCTAAAATTGTAATTGAGCCATTTTGATCGTCGAATTGGATCCGGACTTGAACGTCGAATTTCGTGGACGAACGCGACTATTTTGCAAGGACAACTTCGTATAAGTATTGCCAATTATATTAGGGATCGGTACGGTCGAAATATGGAAATTTCGCCCGGAACCGAAAAATTACGATTTTGCCCATGAACCATACACTTGTATTCCGAATTTTAGAGGAATTATTGGAGGGCACATCGGACATTTTCGGCCCCCCCTTGTGGCCTAAATTAGTGGACCATGTTGCCCCCTTGATGATAGTGGAGTTGACCATTATTGGCCGTCGGATTAAGTTGATGATCAAATCAAGGCCATTGGATCAAGATTTGTGTGTGTGGACAAGATGGACATTTGGTGGGATTAGTTCAACCACCCCACTCACACTCAAGCCAATAATACAGTCTCTCTCACTCTCTCGCCTCTCATTTCTCAACATCACCATCGCCGGCCAACCCCTCTCCCATGCCACTCTCCCTCTCCTCCTCTTGGCCGCGCGAGAAGCCGCCGGAGTGCCACCGTCCGCCAGAGCCGCTGCGCGCCGCCCGTCTCGCCACCACCTCAGCTGGCCCCATCTCTCTCTCATTCCGTCTCACCACCACCACCACCATCATCGTCACCCCCTTAGCCGAGTGAGATCAGCTGGGAGCCCCAAGCCGCTGCCGTCCTATCACGTTGCCGCGCACAAGCACTGCTGGCCACTGTCCACCCGAACGCACCACCGCGCCACCCTTAGCCGACCTCACTCTCTCTCTCTCTTGTACCGTTGCACCACTGACCAACACCCTCTCCCCTTCGCCACCGTGATCACCGCCTTGGACAGTCGATCACCCCCGTCGATCGCACCGCCACGGGAGCCGCTGACCACTGCCGCTCAGCCCACCGTGACACCAGTTCGGACCGCCCGTTTTTCCCACCGGTTCAGCCCACTAATTGGAGCTTAAGAGTGGGTGAGTATTAACCCTAAACCCTAATTAGGCTAATTAGCATTTCTAGATAGGTTTAGGGTAATTTAGGTGTTAATTAAGGTAATTTTAGGGGTAATTAGTGGCTGGTTGTTGTGGCTGATGTTGTGGTGATTTGGTTGACCCAATGTGATGATTTGGAGGCGGATTAGTGCCCTAGAGTGGGCTGAGTTGTGGCCGGCAAATGTGGATTCAATTGGGCGAGATTTGGCTAAGTTGTGGGATTAATCGTGAAATTGCCGTTCGGGTCTTGAGTGTCCTTGTATTGGCTGAATTGTGATTGGTTCTTTTGAATGTTGTGATGCCATGTAGTGTGTCCCTAGAGTGGCCGAGAATGGAGTAGCACGGCGGGCCTCGAGTGTGCATATTTATATTGTCCTAGTCACGTGAATTATGTGTGTCGACTATGTGCCATGCAAGATTCAATTGAAGTGCATATTTGGGCATGCTAGTATATTAATTGGGCACGTTGTGACTAAACTAAGCATGTCGAATCGTTATTTAAGCACGTCGTGGCATCTGTTTGAGCATGTCTTGGCATGAATTGATTATGTGCCTAGGTGAAATTGAATGTTCATTGTGAATTGCATTGTTGCCCGAGTTTCGGATTTGCATGGACACGCATTTCGTATGCTGAGCATTGGCTTGATACGAGAATTGTGCGAGTATGCGTGCCTGACATGAGCATGTGATCACCTAATCGCCCTGATGCTTTTACGTGGGATTCAGATAAAATTTGGTGTGTGTATGTGTGATCACATAAAGCCCTGATGCGTGTTATGTGGGGTATTGAACCCGTCCTGATGCGTTTTACGCGGGACGATGCCCGGATTGCCGGAAGACAGCCAACATGATGCGTTTTACGCTGGTTCGGTCCGTGCATGGAGATCGGTGTTGCGCCTGATGCGTTTTACGCGGGCCAGGAAGTGTTGGATATTGTTAGACCTGATGCATTTTGCGCGGGTCAGACCAGATGTGTTTTACACGGGTCAATTAATAAATGAGAATTGACAGTGTGCAAGTGTGCATAATTGAGCCGGATCATGAGCACGGACAAATTAATGGCATATGTGTGCAAGAGTGCATTGGTAGGTGTGCAAGCATGTACGTATCAGTGAACCGTGTGTGATGCAAACATCAAGGAGTATGAGCATGTGCATGGCGTACGTATAGCCGCGTATGTTCGCGTATGTGCCATTATCGCGATTATTATGTGCCTAACCTGCAGGGTCATTTGTATGTTCGATTTGGGCCTGAGGGCCTAGGTCAATTGATTATTGGTCTGTTCGTGTGATTGTTTGCCTGTCAGGAGGTGCATATTAGCTTAGTTTAGGTTTAGGGGGTTTACTTGCTGAGATTCGTTCTCACGGTTGTTAAAACCCACATTTTCAGACCCCTGGCCTTGAGGATGTCAGAAGTTTCAATCCGTTTTGGGATCCCGTCTCGATTAGACCAGGAGGTGATTGAGTGCCCCGTAGGGAACGGGGATACTATATTAGGCATTTTACCACAGTATGGGTCGACGTGAGCAAGCAGCACTTTCAGGCCCATGAGTACATAGGTTGGTGCTTCATGGACTACTTCGGGACTTTCGGACCTCTTAGGACCTTTGATGTCCCGTTCAACGGGCTAAGTGATATAGATCCCCAGTGTGTCGATGGAGATCTGGCGAGCCCCGAGGCCTTATTTGGAGAGGATTCTGACGACGGACACGAACCCGTCATTTGGGAGGTCGACGAGCCAGACCCGATGGATGAGGAACCAGTAGACTGAGATTTTGACCCGGAACCTATGGAGTCGAATAGCGAGCTGGAGTCGACGGAGCAAGACCCCGAGCCGGAGAGTGAGCCAGAGGAGGTCGATTCTGAGGACGAGTCGGCAGAAGGCGAGTCCAAGTTGGATTCCATGGACTCCGAGGATGAGTTGTCTGACAGTTCTTCCGAGTCCTCGGGATCTGATCCGGACTGGGTACCTTAGGATTTAGCCGTAACGCTAGTTAAGTTGGGCCGATACCTTTTTGACCGGAGCCCTTCCTTAGGTTAGTGTTTAGACTGACCGCCCGGGCCACCTACCCCTTTTTGTCAGTAGTGGCCATTGACCCGCTTTTGGTTTATTATGTATTTTGCGTAATGGATATTGTATATGTTTCCCTGATGTTAATGCAAGTGTATATTTATAATATTGTTTGTTGTTTGTGCTATCCTTGGTCACGGTGTTTTATTTGTACGGGTGTTTATGTTGCTTCCGCATGCGTCTTGATCTCTGTGTTGGGTGTTGGGTCGACGACGCGTCCTGGGACGTCGCACAAATTCGACCTCGGTTGAGATGGTCGCGCGCCGTCTGGTTAGGGGCGTGACAATTAAAGTTTACAGAAAAAAGTTTATCTCACAATAAAAAGTCGTCCTTACTTTACATAACAATATAAATAGCTAGATCGGCTAGCGTTAACTACGTATTCATGTGATTAGTAGAGATGATTGTATGATTATCAAACCATCATTTGATCTTTTGATTGCTTAATTATGCGTTTCAAAAGGTTATGTTTTCACACTTGCAAGTAATTAACAACTTCAGAGGTAGATTGTATTTTGCAAATCATTTGAAAAAATTGCAAGTTTCTAAGCACATTGAACACTAAAAATATGATTCATCCACTATTGCGCTTCTGCTTAAGAGGCACAAAAAATAGGAAAATTCTTTGAGGAGAATCCAAAAGAAAGTGAATTATCATTCTTTCATCTCTTTTATTTTACACGTTTAGTGTACTATAAAATAGGAATAGTTCTCAACGAGCAGGCTCGAGAGGGGATACAGTTGCAACGCAGTTGCTCCACATCTCATTGCTCCTCCTATAGACATCGGATACTGTCCCCCCGATTGGCTTGTGGGTCGATAGGATCAACTCCACGAATTGATCATGGTAGTTCTTCCCCACCTTCACGAGCTCACGACAACATTCATTGGTGGGTGCAACGGTGTCAGCAAGGACTATGATTTGAAAGAACGTAGACCAGCAATCGCTAGTCATTCCCTTTGCGCAGTCAGGGTTTCCGGCGAAGGTAGCTCTAGGAAGCAATGCAGCAGTAACGACCAACAAGGTCATGAGAGCATACAAGTTCTTGAGCATTGCCATGATGGTCGTTTGGGGTCGGAAGTGACAGAAAATTGTCTGAGATTGTTGATTATTTAATGATGTTGTTGATCGTTTAATGATGTTGTTGATCTAGAGATGAGAACTTATATAGCTTGAGGGAAGTAGTGCATTATTGAAGTGGATTCACCAGTTATGATTCAAGAATTTATGTAGGAAACTTCTACAACTATTTCCCTTGCAAGAAATTCTTCTCGGGTTTATTGTTCTACAAGGATTGAGGGCCTTGTCATCTCACTATATTTGCGATTTGATCATTTGCCATCAAAACGGTAGTAATGAGTTATTTGGTTGAAGAGGATTAGCCGGGAATGAAAATACTCATTTCCGGTCTGACCTTCATCTCCCATGTTTGGTATATAATAGGAACTAGTCAAATGCCCGCGTGGGTTTAAAAGAATTTTATGAAATTAAATTTGCTTAAAACGTTTCAGCATATATACTTTCGTAAAAATGGCCACAATTAGTTTTAGAACTAATCTAAAATAGACCCTAATGCACATAAGGATACATCATTGCAACCGACTTTGGGAGGCTCGAAATGCACCAAGAACATGCTGAACGCCCACTGACCAAAACCTAAAGCCGGTCTGGTCAGGGTAACTCGGGCTGAGTTTTGGACCTCCCGAGTCAGGAATTAGACACCTTGAGATTAACACTAGTAAAAGTAATTCACGAGAGAGTGAATAAAGCATGACTATTCTGATGTACATTAAAAGCAATAACAGCTTGGGATTAAAGTTTTGCAACATTAATAAAGATCCAGCGTACGCTTTCGACAGAAATAATCCGAGAAAATGACGAACCCAAACAGTCCGAGTACGAGGAAACCAAGAACGAGTCATAATTGGTCTTTCAACTAACGGACCAGTTGCGAACTGGTGATGAAAATCGATCTTCCAAGTCTCAGCGTATGTCCTTTTGGTCAGGTTGAAGAACCAGATGTATAGATGTTCTCCTCGAAATTTCAGCACAAATCAACGAGTAACAGATGCACAATTGTCGAATCCGTAAAACTATGCGATATCACATATTCGATTAATTTCCTAATCTATTGGAAAAGAAAATCACCAAAAATAAGATTCATATTTCATATAGAAGTAGTTTCATTGTTGCCACTTCATCATCGCCATGTCATTGCTGCGATGCCACCATTGCCATGTCACATATGCTATATCATCATTACCATGTCATCGTTCCCACGTCATCACATTGCCATATCATTAATTCCACATCATTATAATATGACATCTCATTATTTTCATGTCATCGCATGTCATGTTAGATTAATTTATACCTCTTTTACCCGTCATTAGAACTAAGTCACATCTAGGTTGCGTCTAGATAATTCATGTCACATGTCATTAATTCAAGTTAGAATCCACATAAACATAATTTAGATTAAAATTGCATCTTATGCACTGCATATAGTTAATATTTTATAAATAAAACCCAAAAAGAATTAGTTAGAATTGAATAATCACATTGAGAAATCATGTTTAGTGCATGCATGCAGTGTTCTTTCTTTAGTTAACATTTTAAAGAATGCTTGGTGCATTGGACGATAATAAAGTCTCGCTTTTCTTTACCTAATACATCGAGGTTCTTTGCTCATTTCTAGCAATTTATTTATGCTTTGATTATTGAGTGTTAAATTATTTGATGGTGAACCCGCTTGATCACCTATCGCATGTGAGAGGTTTAAGATTAAAATCGACAAAGATTGTTTGCAAATTATTTTTGAAAATAAAGAGAAAAAGGTATCCAACGGGCATTTGATTCATTTAAGCATAACCAAGTTCCTATATCTCTAATATCTCTGGTTTGCAAAACTAAAGCATTCACCCACACTTTCCTTGAGTTTCTAATCGACTTGTAATAAATTGGCAGTCTGCGAAGGTGTCCTAGCCCTTGCCCGAAGCGAATAGATGAAATCGGGACCAACAGAATTGACTGTGGAAAGATCCCAATGAAAGTGGAATGAAGATTTAATCAAGAAGAGGAGTTTCGAATTGAGTGTGGAAAGAGAGATGGGTTGGGGTTGGGCGATATGGGAGGGGTTGGTGGTTGTGGGATCGGTGCTATTGCTTGGCTGGCTAGGGCTCTGGTTCCTAAACTGATGTCTGCAGAAGGAGTACAAAGAGAAGAGGGTCCTCGTCTTAGTCATGTTCAACATCGTCTTCGCCTTCTCTTGCAATCTCCTCCAGCTCATCCTCTTCGAGATCATCCCTCTCCTCTCCCGAGAGTGAGCTCGTTCGCTAGTTCCCCTTCCTTGTTTCGATTCTATTTGAATTGAATTAAGAATCCTCCATCATCTTTTCCTTTTCCTTTTTGCCATCTAGGGCTTGATGGCTCAATTGGAAGATGGACTTATTTTGTCTAATACTGCTGTTGGTCTTTCTTGTTGCCTTACTATCACTGCTACCTCATGCTTTACAACAGTGGTACCTCCTCAGTTTGATCCAATCCCCTCCTAGTTGCTTCCATGGTGAGGCTAGCCTGCCCAGATCAGGGTGTAATATTTGAGATTTTTTACCAAGTCAAAAAGAAAATGGTGGAAACTACAAGAAGAAAAAGAAAACCAAAAATGAGAAGCAAAAGTGGTAGCCTTCAGCTTTTAAAGATAGAAGGCCGAGACACCCACAGGAGAGAAGAGAAGAAGAGAGAAAAGGGAAAGAAAAAGGGGAAAAAGAAACAGGAAAGAAGGGTATAAAAGGGAAAGAGAAAGTGCGATATCCTGAAAATTCGATCCCATTTGATGATTTATGAAACCGTGATTTCCTCGACGGTTTATTAGTTAATTCTTGCCCTGACATGATCATTCAAGGAATACTAACCAAAGGACAAAGGCTACTGAGGATTTGTTCCTAAAAGCCGCCCGTTAATTTAAGATGTACTATAGCTACGATTGATAGATTTTGGCCACAAATTATGATTCGATTTTGAGTGTCGAATGCTCAAGGATTTCACACCCGACCCATAGGATGTCGTCTTGTAATTTTACGAGTTTTCCGTAGAAAATTTCAATCTCGGAAAAAGAATTGCATAATCGGAAAAATTTGATGCAAGAAAAGCAGAAGTGTGCCAAGCCAAGCCCATTGGGCCTCGTGCCCAAGAAAGGCTGGCCATTAAGGCCCAATAAGGTTAAGTTGGTTCATAATTTGATACTTGGGCTGAGGACAAAATAGCAATTTGGGGGACAAAATTTAAGAAAAATTGCAAAAAGAAATTGGAAGGTTTTTTGTGTGGGATCATGATTGACCGCACACACACTCTCTCTCTCTCTCTCTCCTCCCTATGCCTGCTGACTTCCCGCTGACCTCCCCCACGCCGCTAACTTCCCCCACCAACTCCACCCACTCCCCTTCTCTTCTTCTTCTTCTTCTCCTTCTTTTCCTTCGACTTATGCTGCTTTGTGCTTCTGCTTCTGCTTCAACTCAGTTTTTCCATTTGCTACTGCTTATCACTAGACCATTTCCTGCGAAAATAGCCATGCCAAGAGACGCTCCACCCTGCCACCCTAGCTCCTCCCTAGCTGAGCAGCACCACCCCTGCTGCCCCGGAATAGCCCGTTGCCGGCTATTTTCTAGCCGAGGTGAGTTGCGCCTCTCATCGGTCCAGCTGCCATTCACCTCCACGGCCTGTCATTGCTATCTAGCACCCCAAACTGCCACCACCAACCATTGTCCCATGCTCAGAACAGCCCTAAGCTGCTGCAAAACAGCCACCAACCGCCACTCCCCCATCGTGCCCCTCTACCACCGCTCGCCGTGCTCGCTCGCCACTACAGCTGCTGTCCACCGCTGTCTAGCCACCTAGCCACCACGACCAGCAGCCATGTCACGCCTGGAACGGCCCCTAAGCAGCCACCGAACGGCCCCTAAGCAGCCACTGAACAGCCCCATAGCAACCACTCTCTTTGCCGCGCTCGTTCGCCGCAATTCGTCGCCCGTCGAGCCAAAACCGAAAACC
Source organism: Syzygium malaccense (assembly GCA_031216405.1). NCBI lineage: Eukaryota > Viridiplantae > Streptophyta > Magnoliopsida > Myrtales > Myrtaceae > Syzygium > Syzygium malaccense. The sequence goes on from CM062254.1 coordinate 20,036,097, forward strand.
TCCACAGACAAGCGTGTCGCCGCCATCACTCTCGTATAATCGCCATAGTTATCCGAGTAAGTTAACCCCTAGTCGTATGTTTAGGGTGTTGAGCTTGCTTAGGGTAGTTTAATTTAGGTTTAGATTAAGTTAATGGTTGTTTAAATAAAATTAGTGGATTGATTAAGTGCGATTATGGAAAAGTAGACGTGATAAGTTACCAATAGAAATGGTGATAGGTTATCGGTGTTTAATTGATAGGTTATTGGTGATAGATTACCGGTAATTAATCGATAAGTGATCAATATTGAGTGATAAGCTATCGGTGTATGGGCGATAAGTTATTGCAAATTTGATGATAAGTTATCAATTATTTTGTTATTATTATTATTTATTTTATTAAATAAATTAATTTTTGGAATTAATAATAATATTTTATTCTTTAAAAACTATTTATTAATAAAATATTTAATTTCCGAAAATCAAATATTAATATGTCCGAATGATTTGTAATATCGAATTATGATTGTTTTATGCACAAATTGTGATGCCAATGTTGGATTTCGTCGTATAAGTTGGCATATATGGCAAAATGATTTGAATGATTATGTTTCGAGAAAAGATGTTGAATCTTTGAAAATAAATTATTTTATAATTATGTTTGAGAAAGGAATTTGAGGCTTTGAGAACGAAAAGCGTGTTTCGAAATGATGATTTACAAAATTAAGCGACCGTTTGCATATGTGATCACCTGAAAATGGTTATGTGGCACTGATTCAAGCATAATTCATATTTGCATTGGCTAATTGAAAAGATAAAAATTGGTCCGAATGCTTATGCGTTCGTGTGGTCACATGTCGAAGCTGTCTTACTGTAGATCGCTTGACGATGCCTGATTTATCAAGGTCTGCTGCATATCGCGCTTAATTTTATCAAATGCCTAGAGATTATCTGTATTATCGATACTCTGGATGCCAAATCGTAGCCCGATGACGGATTTGATGCTCTTTACGAGATACCATCTTACTGTAGATCATTTGATGTTGCCGTATTGAAATGTCGTCATCCTATAGATCGTTTGACGTTGCCGTGCTCCACGGGGCGGGACGATGCCTGGTCATACCGGAAGACTACCATCGCCCTGCGTATCACTTGATGTGTAGTGGCCCAGATAGGTCGTGATAAATGGAACACACGTGTTGCATAATGCTTGATTATGGGGTAAAAACTGCTAAGCATGGTATGAGACGTGTCACATCCCAACCCAAAATCACGATCGATGCTTAATGACTGAACATGACCCGAATGGAACTATGACTTGCGGAAATAAATTAGTGCGTCTCGTTCATTTTAATCAATGCACACGCGAAAGCAATTATAAACGGAACATCACAATATCAACATAAGCAAACTTCACACGGTATATTTACATAATACGTGCTTATTTGCACAAGCCCTACTCTTGGGCCATGCAAACCACACACATAAATTTTACATGCCCATTTCAAGGGCGATTCCGAAAAGTAAGCCAACTATCAAACAAACAAAACTTTGGCTTAGGGTCCCTACCTCCATTACGGATCCTCGCTCCTCGCTCCCTATTTGTCCAGCCATCTCATGCCCCGCCCATGGCTTGCCCCGAAGCCGGCCCGCCAAGTCTGCCAAATAGCCTGTTGAACCCATGTAGGGGTCCAACCCACTCTCAATTTGCAAGGCGATACGCACGTCTCGTACAGGTGGGGAACCAAGTCCTCACTGCCTTTATCAACCATAACATGCGCCGTGATCCGACGATAGGTGCGACCTTCCCGGGCATCTATTACCGTGAGCAATTCGGCTCTCATCTCTATGGGATTACCAAATCGAGTCAGGGGAGACACCATACTATGGACTAGAAAAGAGGAAAAACAATAGGGAGTGAGTCGGGGAGACTCAACAAGTGAAAACACTAATATCAAGCGAGGATGAAACAATTGCCGTTCACATAAGTTGGCTCTTACCATACCTGCATCGATGGCAAATCAATAGCAAAGTTCGTGCTACGAAACAACAAAAGAACATCAAACATGATTATCACACATGAACATTTCTTTTCAAAGAAAGAAGAAGCTATAATCGACAAAATGACCAAGAAACGGCCCATGCAAACCATGTTACAATGTATAGCAACGTCTTTTCGCCATGTTAAGGAATTCACTTACTCAACATAACATTAGAACACGAGAGTCTAAAGAAAGCAAGTGGCTTATGGCTTGAGCACGGGAAAAAGCTTGAGTTCGGTAAAAACGAGGTCTCGAGCGTGAGCTCTCTAATGGCCGAACAAGTAGGGAGGGAGAGAATGATCGATGGATGTGTGTATGTGTGACATTCTGAATTTCGATCAATTTTCGGGATTTATGAAATGATTATCTCATCGATGCACTTTCAGTTAAATCTCACTCTAAATTGATCACTCATTAAGTGATGGCTAGTTAGGAATTAAGTATGCACGACCTAAGAACTTGACCCTGGATTGACACTTCGATCAAAAGGATTGACAAGGTGATATTTTAGGCCATTATAGACCGATCCTAGGATGGTTATGGAATGATTTGTCAATGTTATATAATTGGATCGCAAGTGATTCCGTTTGGCCATTGTATGAATTACAAACATTCCTAAACCAATTTCTAACAATCGTGTCCTTCAAAGCTAATGATTGACCCTTGCAATTACATGATAACCGAGGTCACCATGGTAAAGTTAAATGTGGCTTGATATCAAATCAACCACGGGTTGAGTACGCGTAACACCTAAAAGCCCCCCATTAGTTTGAGATACACTAAAGTCGCAATTAATCGATTTTGGCCATGAATTAGAATCCGAACTTAGGTATCGAACTTTCAAGGATATGAAAACTATTATATTGGACATTACCTCATTAAGCCCGCGTAGTTATCGGTTTGCTCGAAAATTCTTCGAAAAGTGAATTTTGGCCCGGGAATTGGAAAAGACCCTTTCACCCCTTAGTGTTCTAGAACTTCTTGGTTGAGTGGGAGGGCATGTTGGTCTTTGTACCCCTCCTTGTGATTCCGAATTTCATGGATAGATTTGCCCTTCTTGCTTTGGTTATTTTCCTAGTTGCCCCTTCTAGAAACCTTTTCAAGAATCAATCCTAGCCTTTGGATCTTGACTTGGGGAGCAAGAGGTGATCTTAACCCTTCATTTGGAGGATATTATTTAGCCATTCTCTCTCTCCCTGTCATTTTTCAGATCAGCCTTTCTTCACTCACTTTCACTCTCACTCTCACTCACACTCCACCACACCGACCAGCTACCACCATCCACCACCACCACCATCACGCCACCACCCCTAGCTGCCGTTCAAGCCGTAACCAACCGCCATTCAAGCCGTGACCAGCCGCCATTTGTGGTTTCGCCGTTTCGCCATCCGTTGTTTGCCTGAGTAGGTGCTGCACGCCGGGGGCTGTTGCAGCCGGTTTAGTGTCACTTTGGGCTTAGGATTAATGGTAAGTAACTTCTTAAACCTTAACTAGGTTGATAGGTGACTAATGGACTAGTTTAGGGGCTGATTAGTGGTTGATTGTGGACTAATTAGTGGTTAATTATGGGCTGATCTAGGGCTGATTAGTATATGGCCGATTAGTGGTTAATCATGTGATTTGATGTTAATCATATGGCTTATGTGGCTGATCATGTGATTAGGATAATTATGTGGCTTAGATTAATTGATTTTGTGCTAATAAATAATCATGCGGCTAGAATGGTTTGATCATGACTGATTATGTGTTGATTGTTGATCATGTGGTTTGGATTGGTTGATCATGTGATCATAGTTAATCGTGTGGCTTAGAATGGCTGATCAAGTCCTAATTGTTTGATCTTGTGGTTAATCAGTTTAATCATGGCTGATTAAGTGATTAATGTTTGATCGTGTGGTTGTGATTGATGATCATGTGGTTAATTAGTTTAATCATGGTTGATTAAGTGATCAATGTTTGATCGTGTGGTTGTGATGACAATCATGTGGCCGAAATAGATTATCAATGGTGAATCTTATGCTTGGACATTAATCTTGTGGCTTGATAATGGATCGTGTGGTTGATCATGGCTAATCTTGGTGTATCATGATAATTTGTGACAAGATAATGATGTTTGATGTGGTTATGCGTGCGATTCATGATATGTTCGTTCATAGGAAAATGCACGTCATAAACGCTATGCATTCGCTAATTAAGAAAGATGAAAATTAGCAATGAGTGATTATTTGCATGCATGGCATGACAAGTTCCATCTAGGTGGGAGTTCTAGACGATACCCGGCGGGAGTTTGGATTAGATACCTGGCTTGCCGGGGGGGAGGGGAGGGTTCGATCCCCAACATTGTCGTGCTCGAAGTAATAGGGCGATACTCGGCTAGATCAAAAGATCGGCGGGGGTTTGGTGTGGCCCGAGGGGTCGTTAATAATCTGGACAACTACGAGTGTTAATTGCATTGGGGAATGCTTTGTCTTCAAGAGTGATATTTGAGTATGTCTGAATTATTAAATATCAATATGCATGTTTATGCAATGCCGTGACTTGTTTGTGTTTGGTGACAACGTGTGGTATGGTGATACCGTTGAGGGCTTGTTAGAACATATATATATTTTGCAAGTTGGTTGTTCTAAGGAAAGGTTTTGCTTTTGAGTTATCTTAATAGATAGGATTATGTGATTAGAGTGATCCGGAGGTACGTGTTACCCTAAGCGAGGCTTAGGGAGTTTACTTATTGAGATTTATTCTTACTATTGCGATTCAAACCTTTCAGATCCTCGACCATGAACATGAACGGCCCTCTGCAACGTTTTGGGGTTTCAATGGATATGAACCATATGTTGGCAAAGTTTCCGGTAGGTGAAGATAGAGATCCTTTCTTTTGGATGCCCCCTTTTGATAGAGAAGTTAGGCTAACCCAACCACCCGATCCTTTTTGAGTATGTGTGTGGTTTGTAGTGGAGGTCTCTAGTAAGGCTTGTTTGGTGTACCGTTGTAAGTAACATTATGTTTATAAAGTGGTTTGTTATTCTGTTTCATTTGTCTCTTTACTATCCTGTTTAATTGAATATTAAATGGAGCATTTGAGTTGCTTCCGCATGTGTTAATCTTAGATTGTTTGTATCGGGTCGGCGACTAGTCCTAGGAAGTCGCATACTTAACGACCAAGCGGGATATTGCGAGCTCGTAGGGTGCGAGGCGTGACAATATGTGTGGGCATGAGAATGAGGGGAGAGATGGTGATGACATGAAGGCTCCTTCACGTGAGCTTCTTAATCATTTATAGAAAAGCCAAACTTGAAAGAGAAGCCAGGCAATAATGGAGGGCTTCCAAGTCAAAAAGGCGTTAATGGCACTAATGAACTAGGGCCAAAAGAAATGATGAAGGGCTATTGAGTGACTTAAATGTGGCATTATCCGGGCTATTGAGTGACTTAAATGTGGCATTATCCTCCTCTCTCTCTCTCTCTCTCTCTCTCTCTCTCTCTCTCTCTCTCTCTCGGCTTCTCCCTCTTCCTTGGCCGATTGCCCCTTTGTCTCATGTGTGTTATTGGTGATTAGGGGTGAGCAGTTCCAGGTTACTCACAGATTCCACCTGGAACCTAAAACCTACCCTCGGGTATAGGTTCCTTATTTTTTGGAACCTGGAACATACCCGTTGAAATGTGGAACTTGGAACTACCATGTCACAGATTCCAGGGTTGGTTCCAAGTTCTAATAAGTTCTTTTTTTAAATTTTATTTTTAGTTAAACAAAACGAAAATAAACGTAACAAGGACTAGTCATTGGAAAGTAACATTTCGCTAATAGAAAGGGGATAGAACATACAAATAGTAATTGTTGGGATGCAACACATGACTTTAATTCCAAAGCACGATTAGAGTCACTTCATTCATCCTAGCGGTGGCTACAATGTTTATATAGAAAATTCCCCATAATCTCTCTAAAATCTACCCAATAATGACAAACCGCACAAACAATTATAAAGTGCAACTGACTTGGATCTTAAGTGAGACCATATAATTTTAGGCGATGTTAAGGTAGGTCTATCATTTGGCAGATAAAATGAGCTAACTAGAGTACATGGAAGCAATTAAAATGCATGCACATATCGTAAAGGAGACTGGTAGTGAACAAAGTCGAGATTTGTCTATAAATCAAGCATTCTTTCAGGCTATGCAGGCATGATCATATGGCTAAGATAAGAAGAAATAACATCTGCTCGTCGTCAGTGGACTTGATGATGAACAACTCTTTTTTTTTGGTATCTTCCATCCAAAGATCAGTTTGAATAGGAGGGACCTTCTTATAGTTAACACCAATGTTAAGCATTCCAGATTATCATGTCTGGCCAATAGACAAGTTACTTGAAGAAATTAAATCATAAAGCTACACCAACCTGCCAAAATAGCATATTGCCCCCATTACCAGTGAGAACAGGGTAGCGCAGTCCCATCTACAACCATAATGCTGCCCATCAACACCTACGAAAGTACAAAATGCACTTAAAAAATGTGCCTCATAAATACTAGTAAGGAACTAAGCATCTCAAGAAAAAATTTAGCATGAAAACCAGGGGGAGAAAAAGCTAGAGTGATGATCCATACAGCGGAATGCCAAGAGAATTTGTTAAAATATCAGAAGAACAAGCCATATAAGCAACGAGGAGGGAATAATTAATGAAAATGTACGACCAACTGCAGGAATGAATGTAAAAATCAGAAAAGCAACATAATAAAGTCATGTATATATTTAAAAACATGTTTCTAAAAATGCTAAAATCACATGGTCTGTCATCACTTGATGCCCTCTTAATTTCAAAGTTTGTACCCAGTCGAGTTTACAAGCTAGTGATGATAACGTTTTAAAAACAATAGTAGCATTATTAGAAATAAACCTCCTAAAACAACAGAATGGAATGGTGTGATGGCCCAATAGATAATCCCCTATCTGAGCTCATTACAAAAGCATGAATAGTGCCACATACATAAAACGTTTACAAAGACCAATAAAAGAAATCCTTCCTGGCCTATAACCATTTTGTTGTGGTACTGTTTTATAAATACAGAGACAACTAACAATGGCGGGCGAATTTTTTGTTAGTATCAAATACTTTGTATACCAAGATCATCTAAAATACATTGACTTCACTTGCTAATACATAAGTCAAGGCGAAATCATAATAAGACAGCACTCTCACCGAAAGAGCAGCCAAAGAAATTCTTTACCAAGCGACTTGCACTCCAAACTTCCCTATAGTTCTCATGGCCATTGATACCTGAAAGTTTTTTCGCATAAAGTTAATTGTAATTTGTATAAAAGTAAATAAAGCAGATCAATGTTCTAAATGCTGCAATCAAGTATGTTGACATTAATGTCATGGAACGATCCAAGTTCAAACTTCTTGCTGGGTTTGGGATAATCACAAGAAATTACGTCAAATAAAAGCATTTTTGGATGTGCAAGTGGTTACTCGAGAGCGGATTACCAGCAATACACCACCAGAACCCAGTTCACACAATGTGTTCACATTGACTTCAGCAATGAGCAACCCTGTTGCAACATGCAATGTAAACACCCAAGAATTGCAGCCATGAGTGATAATTTGACTAGCTTGTTGTCAATGATGAATTGACAACGGTTCATAAAAGAAGAAAAAGAAAAATTCATAAGGTGAATATGTTTACAAAGTATCACACAAATTATTACCATGAAGATCCGACAAAAACCACAGGTAACTGCGGAAGCTATGAATCCAGATTCTCATGTCACAGCAGGTATGGCGAGAATCCCAGCTCCTACGTATCAAACTTCAAATCATTAAAGCGAACATCACAGCAAAAATGAGCCGCCAGAATTCCTCGACAAATGCGACCAGACTTAACAAGCAATTTGTCATGCCCAGAATTTGCACCGGGCAGTAAGAGATCAGAATATCAGAGAGTCTGTGATCCAAACAAAATTCAACATAACCTACGTATGAAATTCACTCTGCACGCAACGCGACGCTAACTTAGGCCATTCACTGCAGAAATCACACACAAATCGGTAATCGAATCCTTACCGTAGTGCCTGCCACTAGAAAAACTGCACTGGACAAACTTCCTGAAAACAGCAAAACAAGAACATGAACACCGTCACACTAGTAAAATACAACATCGGACAACACAGCCACTAAGCAGTGAGCGAGCCGCGCGAGGTCGGAGGATACCGTACCAGGTTCCCGCTTGAGAGTGGCCTGATTGAGATTCGAGAACAGCCGCTCGACTTTGAGTTCGAGCTCGCTCTCGTCGGCCGATGGCCTCTGTGAAGTGCATCTAAGCCTCACCGTCCTTGAAAGCTCGGAAGAAGAAGAAGAAGAAGAAGAAGAAGAAGAAGAAGAAGAAGAAGAAGAAGAAGAAGAAGAAGAAGAAGAAGAAGAAGAAGAGAGGCGATGAAGACGTACGGACGGTCCGCATCCGGGGAACCGTGAAGCAGGGGGTGAGCGAAATGAACGGCGGTTTCGGGGTTGGACCAAGAGAGAAGGTGATGGAAGGCAAAGAGACGAAGATGATGATGGCGCCATCGACAGCATCTCCTTTGTTCTTCGCTATGGTAAGCAATGCGAGGAGAGGCGATAGGGTATCGTCGAGTCGTGGGTGTCGGGAGTGGGAGACACGGCGTGATGGAGGAGCGACTAAAAGAGGGGAAATTTGGGAAGAAAACGAGAGTTAGGGTTCGTAGTGGCTTCCGGTTCCGGTTTCGGGTTTGGTTCCTATAGGAACCGGGAACCGAAATCGAAATCTGCAGTTCTTAAAAAACTAGAATCGGGAACTGGAACCTTCCACCCTAGAACCGGGAATTGAACCAGACCCATCGGTTCGGTTCTTCGATTCTCAGTTCTACTTTGGAATCGCGCTCACCCCTATTGGTGACCATAAGTCACCTTGTAGCCTTAATAAGGATGAACAACTCAGATGCCCAGCAATAAAGGAGGGGGACACCTAAGGGGGTTCAATAATGGTGGCCTTAAATGGCTTTTAATGGGTATTTGACTTGGTCAAAAAATTTTGTCTTCTTATCCTCTCCATAGTTGAACCGTGAGAGACCTCCTAAGCATGCTGGTTTTATTCATAACTACTTGGACCAATTGGTTTACACAAAACCGACTAATCAATACAAACTTTGCAATCCCGCATCATACTTGTTCTCTTAATTTTTCGAGGATTTGCCACACTTGGTATACCCGTTGAATACGAGGTTTGGTGTAGGAAGACCTCTACATATGGCCAAGTATGACCAATCAAAGGTATAAGTCCATTGGTGTCCAATTCGGGTCAACTGGGTTGCCTAGGCACGTGGCTTGGCTGATCGGGCCTGATTGGACGCATGGCCTAGCATGCTACCGAGCCGCACGGGCACATGGTCGAGCACATGGCTGGGCACGTGGCCGAGCGCACAGGCGCGGTGTCGGGCTGCACGAGCGGTACATCGAGCATGACATCGACTGCATGAGCAATGTACTGAGCACAATGTCGACCCGCACGAGCAAGGGGCCAATTCATGGGTCTAACACATGCATTGGCTCATGCATGGGCACAAGGCATGGCTCATGGCCAAGTTCATTGGGCACGAAACTAGGTCGGAACTGAATCTGACAGGCACGTTGCCTGGCACAAGGGTCAGTCACAATGACTGACACACGACCGGGCATGTAGCCGGTCCATAACCTAGCTGACGGGCACAATGGCCGGTTATGTCCAGGCATGAGTCCTCGCCAGTGCGGCTAGCACACAGCCTAGTCCACAGCTAAGCCATTGGGCTCGTGACCTAGCACATGGCTCGTCCATAGCCTACTTGACTCGATGCAACGATTTGTAGCCAATTCACAATCGGTCCATGTTCGAGTATCAATAATCCATGGTCGATCCTCGGTTGTCATGTAGCCTCATGGAATTTAGTACCCCGGAATTAATTCATGGTCATCCGCGATCGATGCATAATCATGCAGAATCACCCGTGATCGATACATGCCAACACCAGACTGATCCACAGCTATCCCGGACCATTCCACTAACAACCCTTTTGGTTGAAGGGTCAATCCATAGTTATATCAGTCTAATCATTTTGAGCGATCAAAGGGTCATTCCACTGTCGATCCCTAGGCCAATTCATGGACAATCTTTCAATCGAACCATGACCAACCATTAATACACTCATTCTGACCATATTGTTCATTCCATTACCGACCCTTGGCTTGAATTACCCACTCATTCATTGATCACTTGCCCTCGGCTCTAAGGCCCAAATTTGGGGATGTCACAATTCTCCCCCTCTAATAAAATTTTGTCCTCGAAATTTAAACACGTACCTGGTTCCTCGAATAAATGCGGATACTGATGCTTCATGATTTCCTCACCTTCCCAAGTAGCTTCTTCTATGCTATGGTGTCACCATAGGACCTTTACTACGCGAACAATTTTATTTCTCAAAACTTGCTCTTTACGATCTACGATTCGCACAAGCTCCTCAACATAAGACACTCTGCTATCTAATTCGACCTCGTTGAAATTCAACACATACATTGGATCAGGCTCATACTTTCTCAACATAGATACATGAAACATGTCATACACCTGAGCAAGTTTTGGTGGCAGTGCCAACCGATAAGCCAACCTTGGGGCCACCCATTTTTGTAAACAAATGAATTTCGGTTTGGGACCGAAAAAATGACCATTTTATCCCTGGGCCCGCGAATGAATTTTAAGGACTGGATTAAGTCGGGGGACTGAGAATTACCTAGTATGGCCAAAAATTTGAAGGACAAGAATGCCCCTCTCCCTTTTTGATCAATTACTCTTTTGCCCCTAGAATTAATGGATAAGGTTGATCGTGGGCCGTCGGATAAGGATAAGATCAAATCTTGACCATTGGATCGGAGGGGTAATTAGAGTGGTATTTTGGTAATTTCCGGTGGGGTTTAGAGTGCAATTATTGGGGGATACCATTTAAATATTTATTTCCTCTCCCTCTCTCCAATAATTATCTTTCTCTCTCTTCACCCCCCTACCGAACCGATTCTCTCTCTCTCCCTCTCCTCCGTGCGTGAGCCACCTTGGCCGGCTACCAGCTCGTCGCCGCCTAGTTGCCGCCCAGCCCAGCCGTCCATGATGCCGCCTCCTCCTCCCCGATCGAGCTTTACCACCGTCCGCCCGTCTCTCTCTCCCTGTTCAACCACCGCCGAACCACCCCAGGCTACCCTCCCCTAGTCCATACGACCTGACCGCCGGCCCCAGCAGCCCGATCACCGCCTGCCAGCCAACCATCCACAGCCTCGCTGCCGTTCGTTTGCCTGACCGCCGGTGCCGCTGCTACTGCTGCTGGACCGCCTGTTCTGGCCAACTATCTAGCCCATTTGTCACATTTTTCTAGGGTAAGTGACTTCCCCAAACGTTACCTAGGATCTCGGGTATTGTTAGACACGTTTAGGGCTTGGTTCGGGTAGTTTAGGTGGCTGTTTTGGGGCTAAGATGAGGGCTGGGTGTTTGGTTGTTGTGAATGGATTTGGCGATGAAATTTCGAGGTTTAGGAGGCTTGGATAGGGCTGTGATGTTGTGGATCGACCGTGGATAGGCTTGGAAATGTTATAGCTTGATTGGGCTTATTGGGATACTTGTATTGTTTGTGATTGTTGACTGGTTCTGGATGGTGTCTTAGGCTGATTGTGGTTTAACAGTGTGTCGTGTGTGTGTGGCCGTGAAGTGTGGTGGTGTGGTAGTGCGATTGCGCATTGAGTTCACGTGCCAAACATGGGTGTTTGCGTGATGAGGATGTGTAATTGTGAAAAGTGTATGAGGTGTGAGATTGTGTATGGCCGTGTGATACGTGTGGAGGGTGTGGAATGAAGGTACGGGAATGTAGGATTGATTGGAAAAGTGATACTCTGAGGCGTGTTCGTTTACGCGGGGTAAGGGTCCGTCCTTAGGCGTGTTTGTTTATGTGGGACGATGCTGTCCCTGACGAGGTGACGATGCCCGGCTCGACGGGGTGACGATGCCTGATGAGGTCAGAAGACTGTTGGCTTGATGCGTTTTACGCGGGCGCTGTAATGAAGGAAAGTGAGAGTGTAGGATTTCGTCATGAAGGGTATTCGTTTACGCGAGACGATGCCGTCCCTGACGAGGTGACGATGCCTGGCTCGACGGAATGACGATGCCTGATGAGGTTAGAAGACCGTTGGCCTGATGCGTTTTACGCGGGCGCGATAGTGGTGGAAAAGTTGAGAATAAGCGGGACTTGGCTTGATATGTGAAGATTACGAAAGTGACGCATGGTGTGAGTTCGTGTGCGAGTGTGTTTGTATCGCATAATGTGATGCTCGATTATGGGGTAAAAACTTCTAGGCACGGTATGGGACGTGCCCAAGTAAGTTTTGCTTTATAATCGAGGCACGCGCGTGGTTGTGATGTATTGCTATGGTATGTTGGCTGTATTACTGTCTAACATGCAGGGACGTGCATGGTAGGTTCCAGGTAGGGTCGTATGTGATTATTAGTATGATTGATTGTCGTGTGATATGTGTGTTTTCTTCTGGCGGTACGTGAGAGCCTATGTAAGGTTTGGGGTTGTACACTTATTGAGATTCGTCTCATGGTTGTATAACCATCACTTTCAGACCTCCTGTCGTAAACCCAGGGAGCCCGCCTCCTCTTTTTGAAGTACGAAGAGCCACCCATGGTGCCCAGTGGATTTGTAAGCGATGTCCAGGAGATCCTCCGGAGGATCGAGCTAGATGAATCAAGAGCAGAATGGAAGGAAGACGACCATTAGGCTTTCCCTAAACTATTTTAGGGGTTGGTTAGAATAGGTCGACCTATAGTGAAGTTAAGATAACCAGACCCCTTATCTTTCTATTAAGTCGGTGGCTATGGATGCTCGTTTGTTAAGCTTGTTTGTAATATATCTGTATTATGATGTTTGTATGTTCAGTGCAATGGTATGGTATGAAAATGTTGCTGTTGTTGTTGTTGTTTGATTGTTCTTATGATCTACCCCGTCGTCATTTTTTAGTCTGGGGTTTTTATTTCTGCTTTCGCATGTGTCTCTGATGTTTGGGTTGGTTCGACGACGTTCCTAGGATATCGCAATAATTTGACCGGTGAGGGTGATGTTACGAGCTCGACGGGATTTGGGGCGTGACACTAGGCAAATTCAAAGTCCTATAGGCGAGGAGCCCCTAGGCAAATTCAAAATCCTACTGGCGAGGAGCCCCTAGGCAAATTCAAGTCCTACAGGCGAGGAGCCCTTAGACAAATTCAAGTCCTGCTAGTAAGGAGCCCCTAAGCAAATTCAAGTCCTACTCGTGAGGAACCACTAGGCAAATTCAAGTCCTATCGGCGAGGAGCCCCTAGGCAAATTCAAGTCCTATTATAGAGGAACCACTAGGCAAATTCAAGTCCTACAGGCGAGGAATCTCTAGGCAAATTCAAGTCTTACTGGTGAGAAATTACTAGGCAAATTCAAAGTCCTATAGGTAAGGAGCTACTAGGCAAATTCAAGTCCTACTGATAAGGAACCACTAAGCAAATTCAAGTCCAACAGGTGAAGACCCCCTAGGCAAATTCAAGTCCTACTGGTGAGGAGCCACTAGGCAAATTCAAGTCCTACAAATGAGGAGCCCCTAGGCAAATTCAAGTCCTACAGACGAAGAACCACTAGGAAAATTCAAGTCCTACAGGCAAGGAACCACTAGACAAATTCAAAGTCCTACAGGCGAGAAGCCCCTAGGCAAATTCAAGTCCTACAAGCGAGGAGCCCCTAGGCAAATTAAAGTCCTATAAGCGAGGAGCCCCTAGGCAAATTAAAGTCCTATAGGCAAAGAGCCCTTAGGCAAATTCAAAGTTCTACAGGTGAGGAGCCCCTAGGCAAATTCAAAGTCCTACTGGTGAAGAACCACTAGGTAAATTTTCAAATCCTCAGACAAGGAGCCTCAAGTGTTCATGATTTGTGAATTCGTCTTTAAACTACAAAATCAGAATAACCATCCTAATCATCACCACCACCAATTCATGCCATTGGATAAGCAACAAAGAGATGCTCACAAACAGGTAAGTTTCTTTCCCTCAATCATTAAGAACTTTTCAAAATATGTTCTGAAAAGAGAATCTTTGGATTTGATCATAAATTTCAAAAGCAAGATCCCTAATCAGTTGTTGTAAAATTTCCATCTTATCTTGTTTATTGAGTCGACTAAAAACTCAGGTGTTACCTTCTTTTGAGATCAACCTATAACGAAGTCAATATCAAAGAAAGGCAGCTGTTAACACCTGATGTTTAGCTCATTTTTTTATATTTTAAAAAATCTCAAAATTGAGAGTAGGAATCTTGGCCAAGCCTAGAAACCTATTTCTAAACCAAAAAAAAAATAATTTTTTAGCATTTTTTAGCATTTTTCCTTAATTTCTTTTAGTCAAAATAGGTAAGAAAATCAAGAAAAATAGTAAATGGAATCATAAAATTCCATAAAAATAGTCATTAGTCTTATTTCAAATCCAATTTCATGAATACATTATCAATTTGAAAAATCTCAATCGGGTATATGTTTTTCCCAAAATTGGGCAAAATTAAACCCGAATTAAACCAAAAATGCAATTAAATTTTTTCTAGTAATTTTTAAGTCATAGTGTCTTCACAACAAATGATTCTGGGACCTTGAATTACATAATGGTTGGTCCAATTACACAATTTGTCAAAGAAATCAGAAAACCCCAAAATTTAACTGAAAATTAAGAATTTTGAGCCCAAATTGGGAATCGTGCCCAATATGAAATTGTCGAACCATGAGACTATCATTTCTAGGGTTAATCAGATGTGGGTAATTCAATTTTGGCATCAATTTTTCCTAATCAGGTCATTAGGAGATCAAATTGAACAAAACACTATTAACTCGAATACAAAAATATGAAAATCTTAGACACAATTATTACAAAAATTGGGAAAAATCACATATTTGGGTTTGGAATGTGATGAGGAATTCAATTTTGGGGTTTAATTTTAAAAATTGGGTCAAAATTGAGCTTAATTTGAGAATTTAGACCAACCCAGGTCGAACGGGTCAACCCGACTCGACTCGGGTTTTTTATCTTCCTTACTCGACTCACCCAAGGCGCAATAAACCCATAAAATATCTCCTGTGCTCGAGACTTTGCCAACCTTCCCCAATCAAATTAGCACGTTTTAATCGACTGGGCTAGCCGGAGAATCTCCGGCTGGCACCAGGTAACCGATCTAACCGATCGGAAATCGGTTCCAACAAACTTTGGGCGGGAAAAATCGATGATCAAAAAGAAAAAAAATTGAACATTGCGAAGGAGAAGTGTTCGACGAAATTACTAAGAGAGAGAAGAGAGAGAAACAGGCGAAGTCAAAGAGAAGGATCTAGAGAGGGAGGGTCGATAGTCCCCTCATGATTGTTCGGTACTGCCGTGGACGACAAAGCACCGGTGAATCGTGGATTGGCCGTGACTCTTCCCTGGTTATTTCAGTCAGACAAACTGATCGCGAAGCCCTAAAAACGAGCTCCGCCTGGCGTGCTGAGAGCTACTCTGACGAATCAGAAGCTACTAGGGTGAAGTTCAAGTGTCAAGGAACAACTCTAGATGCACGGTTCTGTTTGGAAATTCCTCTTGATCATCGAACAAAGAAGGTAAAGTTGGCTCATAGTCATTTTTTTCAAAATTTTCTAGAATTCGGTTTCAATCCCAATATGAATGTTCGTGTGATTTTGTCGATGAATCTTGGCATTTTGATGTTCAGAACTAATTTCTAATCATTTTTGGTGTTGTTTGATTGCATTTTGGGCATTAAAAATGCATAAACCGAGTTGGCCATTTATGAAAAATCTCGCCGGAGCACATCCTGTGCCCTTAGGCCATTCAAGTTAGTTTTTCTTGATCCTTGTTTGGTATTTTGTTAGCGATTAGGATCGAATTAGATGGCTAGGGCATTATATGTTGTGATTCTAAGGTTTGATTAGTCGGTTTAGGTTTGTAGCAAATTGGCATTTTCCGACGAGATTTTCGCCGGTCGGTGATCGTCCAACGGCCGATCAATTGGTTTAGCTTGATAGAGTGTGATATTAACCTAATCTAGAACAAAAAAATCGATCAAAAAGAGCGCCGAAAGGTCACCGGCGGTGGGCTCAAAGTCACGGCCTTGAAAACGTCGAATACAAAATTGTACACACTACCTGTTCGGGGAAATGCCCCAACGAAAAATGCTCAAAACGGTGCTGTTTTGGTGCTAGACTCACTGGAGAAGGTGACCGGTGACTGGCGCCGGTGACGCCCGATTCGGTCAATGTTGAACCGGGTTGAACCGGGCCGGTCCCGTTCACTTTTCGAGCGAGAATTTTAAAATAAATAAATAAATAAATAAAAATCTGAAAAATTCCTACAAAAACATAAACAAATTCGAAAAAAATATAAAAACATAAAAATAATAAAAATATAAAAATTTTAGAAATTCGAAAAATATGAGAAAAAAATTAAAAAATTCACAGAAAAATATAAAAAAATCAAAAAATATAAAAATTTCAAAAATTTCAAAAATTCACAGAATGGTCCAAAAATACCGTGACCAACCATAAAAAAGTGAGATTTGAATTTTGGAAAGCGCCCAAGTGGCATTTTTAGAAAATCCCAAATTCAGGGGTTATAACCCCTAAAAAACCCTAAAACCCTAAAAAATATGAATCATGAAATGAATAAGCTTCTAGAGCTTCATTAGGGTTTGGATATTTTGATTGATTTTCATTTTTAGAGGTCGTTTAGGATTGATTGATCTGATTGACATTGATTGTATATTTAATACTTGATTGGTTCTTCTTGCGATTAGAATGATTAGAAGTAGTGAGTAAGCCTCAGAAATTTGCATGACACGTTAGACATCGTATCGTTCTTAGGTACCGAAAGGGCGTTAGGGATCTCGATTTGGGATCCTTAGCATAACCAAGTCCCCATACCTCGATTAAGTTTCTAGTCTCTACCTACCAATAATGACTAGTGGCGACTCCAAAATCACAAACTTAGACTATTTAGGAAATTACCATCTGCTGTCACGTGAGGTATGGTCTGGGAGAGACCCTTACATGGAAATATCTCCTTAGCGCACAAATCCTGAAAGCCCTGAAAAAGCACGGCGCGATACCGTGACCGATGCATAATCATGCAGAATCACTCATGACTGATACATATCAACACCGGACTGATCCATAGCTATCTTGGATCATTTCACTAATGGCCCTTCTAGTCGAAGGGTCAATTCATAGTTATATCACTCTAATCGTTTTGAGTGATCAGGGAGTCATTTCACTATTGATCCCTAGGTCAATTCATGGATAATCTTTCGATCGAATCATGACTAACCCTCAGTACACTCGTTCCGACCATATTATCCGTTCTATTACCGACCCTCGGCTTGAATTACCAGCTCATTCATTGATCACTTGCCGTCGGCTTCTAGACCCAAATTTGGGGAAGTCATAGGACGTGTCAAAGTGGGTTTTACCTTATAATCGAGACACGTGTGAGTATGGATGCATGATGCATGGGAAATCTCTTCATGTGTTCTAAGTACGTGTTATGCTCGATGCATTATTGTGATATTCGTTGACTGATGTCATGTGTGACACGTGTGACAACACGAGGTAAGGATGCTTGTGATTGTTAAACAGCATGTGGTTAATTCGTATTCGATGTGTGGCTGCCTGACTAGGAATCTCGAGGAGAGTTGGCCTTCTAAGTGAGGATTGGGCCGTTAACTTATTGATATTTTAATCTCATTTGTTGTTATTAAACCTCTTTCAGGACCTTAGCATGTCAACGCACCTGGTACGGTTTGGGGTACCTCAGGACATGGAGATTGTTGTTTCCACGCACGTGTTCCTCAACTAGCCGTACGTTTTTTTAGCTCAATTGGATAATAGTTTGGGTGGATAAGGGATTGACTTATTGGCTTCCCCACCAGTTCCAAGCTTGGTTTGTTAGGGATGGTGAGGATCTATTTAGGCCTATTAGGGGGTTCGACGATCCTCCAAAAGAGGGTCTTAGGTACGAGATATAGAATCTTATGGAGATCGACCCACTTGACGGGTCAATAGAGGATCCTAAGCCCAAGCCCGACCTTGTTCTCGAGGACCTATCGAATATTGAATCATCGGAGCACGACCCTGACTCACACTACTTTGACTCACTGACCCTCTATATGGATAGCCCATAAGAGACCTATCTGAAAACTGACTTTTTTACTGATCCACTAATGGTGAAGTAGATTGACCTAGCCTGGTATTTTTTTGTAGGCTTTTTGTGGAAATGCCCGAAGTGGACTTGTATAGGAACGTTTCTCAGGGGCTAATTAAGTGAATATTAAAATGGTGTTGTCATTTGTTTGATGTGAATCGTTTTCCCTACCTATCCCTATTTACTGTTGTTGTCTGGGTATTGGTTGTTATCGCTTCCACATGTGTAATTAAAGAGAAAGATAAAAATGAAAGGATTGGCGACGAGTCCTGAGATGTCGCATCATAATGACTATAGTGGGATGTTGTGTGCTTATAGGTTTCGGGGCGTGACAGAAAGAGATGGGTTCTCGCCACGGGACTTTGCGAAGCCGAATCAACTTCATATTGCAATGCTCAGTAAGTGTTCGCGCCCATTGTTCTTCTAATCGAAGTATTTTTCGGGTTAGGGCTCAAATTTTAGAGTTTGGTGAAATTCAAGCTGCTTAGTTCGATTTTTGAGTTGTGGAGTGGCATATATGTATAGAATTGGTAGCTTAGGGTATTGTGGGGCCGTGAGATTTTACGGAACTCGATTTGGATTTACGATTTGCCCGAAATGAATTTTTGAAGTTGGCCACGAGAGCAGCTTTCCAAGCCAATTTTCATTGCCTTTGTCCTGCTTTTGGGTTAGCCAAGCTAGGGTTCTTGTAGTGCTCTGAATGAGCTTTCTTTTGACTATAAGCTCGCTTAGAACGGAGTTTGGTAGAGAAAGTTATGGCACAACCAAATTTCACGCTCAAGCTTCGCGTTGCGGACGACTTTGAGTTATCGCTTTCGGTGAGTGATTTATGGGCGCCTTTTAGTCATTATGTTAGCGTCTAAGCCTAGTTAAGCCAAGTCATAGTTGAGGTATCGTTTTACTCGATTTTAATGTTGTTTCTTGCATATTTCTTTAGATTGCGAGTTCGACGAATCGAGTCATCTTTGTCGTTTGACCGTAGGCTTTCCAAGGTGAGTGTTGCTATCTCTTCTTTGAATTTATAAACTCATGTTTTGAGAGCAATAGGGATTTGAGTATCATACGAGTTACCAAAGCATGTTTGTTGCATAAAATCCCGGATCGTGCAATTACTACATTTTGATATTTGAGAAAGATTTGAGAATGGTTTTAAGAAAAATATTGCTAACGGATATATGTGTATTATGTTGCGAATTGGTTTATGGAACGAGTTTTAAACTGATTTGAGAAACGTTTTATGGAAGATGTTATTAAAGATTATACGTATCGATTTGTGAATTATGTTTATGAAATGATATGAGAAATGTTTTACGAAAAAGTATTTCTATCGGATGAACTGAGTTACGAAAGGTTATGTGATTAGTTTGGGAAACGTATTGTGATTTATGAAATTGATTATGAAATGGTTTTAGAACCATATTGTGATTTATGAAATGGTTTATGAAATAATTTTTGGATTTGGCATTGTGGAGGTTATTGATGAAGATAAGTGTTTGATATTCAATGTCTCTATAAACCTAATGAGGGTTTGTGGGTGTACGCACACTAGTCTAGGATATCCTTGTGGGTCGAGCTACCGGCTTATAGTAGGTGGAAATCTTGCCAATGGGAGAATCTTGATTGCCTTTCATGGTGCGTTATCCGTGATCATAGTTAGATTTCTAAGCATGAGTTTGGCCAATGGAATGGACCATTGGCATGTGTTTTTTTAAGGAGATTAGTCAATAGAATGGACCATTGGCATGTGTTTTTTGACGAAATTGGCCAATGGAATGGACCATTGGTTTCTGCTTTGATACAATTGATTGAAATGAGCATTTCTATTGTGAAAATGTTATGTTAAAGTAGTATATAACGTATTTTGATCTTGATGTTTATTATATGGGTTAAATAAGCTTTGGTTTGGTCTTACAACTATATGCATAGTGGTTACTCGATCTGCTTAGAAGAGATACACACTACTTGCTGAGCTGTGGTTGTTCACTCCTCTCTTTCCCCAATCTTTTCAGATTCATTAGTTAGTAGCCATTATAGCGAAAGCAATATCAACGGTGATCTTTTGGGAGTTTGTTCTTTGGTTATGGTTTCAGGCTATGTCCTACTGGTGGAAAAAGGCCGTGTCATCCTCGTCCTGGTAGGTTTTGCGGTGTGACATCTTATGGTATCAGAGCTTAGGTTATGATATGTTTGGGTGTAGAATTTATGGGACGTTATGTGTCAGTTATATTGCATCAGTCTTTTGTTAGGTACTAGGATGTATGTTTCATTTTGGATCCAAAAGCCCATCAATTCGAATTCAGAGAAGTTGCTTTGCCTCGTAAGAGATAAGAAAAGCAAGTGAGTTGTTACCTTTAATATCGGAAATCTATCTTAAAGTTCTCGATGAGTGGTTTTGACAAGAAGATAAAGATGGTCATTATGATCTAAGTCTAACTCTCAAGGAGTAGAGCAAGCTATACAAGGAGTATGTTGCCAAAGATATCAAATTTGGGTGTCAAGGTGCGTGCCATGATGCTTAAAGGTGTGGAAGATCTTGTATATGCTATGAATGTCACTATGGGCTTGAAAGGTCATAATGTGGTGATTGAGTAAAGTTTTGTTGCGCTAAAGGTGACAAAGGACGATGTTACTGTGGCAAGAAGTGTTGAGTTCAATGACAAGAAATGTTGCTGCAAGCCTTCATCCAAGACAAAGCGACTCATAATTTGCTTGTTGGACAAGCAATTTGTGATTGTGCATCTAATGGAGGAGGAGCTGTTGGTGGAAACTGCATATCAGGATCGCATATAATTGTGATTCATGAAGACACACATGTGAGCTGACTCTTTCTAGAAGTTTCATAATAAATCTGCGTTTTGGGTGCGGTAGCATGGTTATTAAAAGTGGAGCAACCAAAGATTTAGCAACCAATGAAGCCACCGCATCAAGGAACCTAGAGGTGGTAATGATGGCGGCAGAGAGCCCCGTCGAGAATTCTCATGATCTGGACTCCAACAAGAGCAAGAGAAATGAGAAAGGGAACTTGGTTCCGTTCCACAAGCTGTTCTCATTTGCAGATTCTACTGATATACTATTGATGGTTGTTGGGTCATTAGGTGCAGTTGGGAATGACCTTTCTCTACACCTTATAACCATATATGTCACGCTCCGAACCCTATCGAGCTGGCGACATACTTCTCTGGCTGATTAACGCGATATCCCGGGGTATCGCTGACCTCACTTATAAATATCAGAGATTTTAAACGATCAGCGGAAACCACAAATACTCAGACAATTAAAACTGGGGATAAACAGGGAGAATGCACATATTCATTTCTCATTCAAACTCATATAATATTCATAGTTTACATACCACTATATACATATGCACACCTTACTATAAACCACCGATATTCAAAACGATCAATGACCTAGGTATTCTATCACCAAAAATGGTATTCTCCAAAAGCCTACTCCCAACCCCTACACTAACCCCTACGTCCTTTGCTCGGCGTCCATTCCGAGTCTGATTCTTCGTCATCTGAATTTGAATCCCCCTGGACCGTTTGTTCCTCTGAGGACTCCGGTTCTGCCTCGATCTCGATTGGGTGGTCTATATCACCTGATTCTACTGGAACCTCGACCCGTTTCTCCTCGACCGACTCCTCAAAAAACTGGTCCTCAGGTATAAACTTGGGGTCAATCCATTGTTCATACGGGGGTATGTACACCGGTTCCTCTTCAGGCTCAGCCTCAAGCTCATCTTCTGGGGCCTCTTCGGGTTCCACCTCGGGTTCTTCCTCTTCTGGTTTTTCCTGGGGAATCACCTTGAGATCCACGTCGATTGGATCGTATCCTGCTTGTGATTCCTCAAGCTCTGGTTCGTGCTCGGCCCCCGAGGGCTCAGGTGCTGTAGGCGCTGGTTGTAGTCCTGACTACACCAGACTAGTCTCCAAACTAGTCAACTCGCCATCCGAAGGAGGAATGGCTAATGGATCCCAGTCCTCAACTCCATCAAAGGGGATGTCGAGGCCACGGACGAGATCGAACTCATCTACCCCGTCCCTAAAGAACCAGGCAGTATATATATGGGATTGCTAGAAGGGTAACCCTATATCTACCCATACTATCATTGTGTGCTTAACCCAGGTCATATTTTCATCTATGGGGAATTCTACAACGTTGTGGTCGGTGTACATCAAGACTCCAAAATGCTCTGGTGGCGGCAGCAGAGGATTCATTGCTCAGGCCGGGGTTTTGAAATTTTTGGTTGAAATAACCATGAGATTACATCTCAATAAGTATACCCCTAAATCCCACCTAGGCTATCATGTACCTCCAGACAATCACAAATACAATCATACATACTCAACCATCATATATCAGGCACATAATCAATGCTTATCTGGGCCTTTCCAGCATGCAACCTACACGTTAGTCACAACCACACCATTCTACTCACGTGCATGTTTTAATTATGTTTCATGCAATCGTTCCGATCTTATCACATTCTTTCCACCCAACTCGGCAGTGACCTGCGTAATGGTACCGTCTCAGGTCTACTGCGACTAACTCATAACAATACTTCAGAGCCCGCGTAATGGTACTGTCTCAGGCCATGTATCTTGCCTGAGTAGTGGTATCGCCTAAGGCTCAATATCCGTTACCTAGTGCATAACCCGCGTGATAGTATCGCCTCAGGTTGGCTATATTCACAACACTTCTCGGCCCGCGTAGTGGTACCGTCTCTGACCATGTATCTTGCCCGCGTAGTAGTATCGCCTCAGGCTCAACACCTACCACTGACGACATAACCCGCGTAATGGAATCGCCTCAGGTTGGCTATCTTCCGGTAATACCGGGTATCGTCCTACGTAGTCATACCATCTCAGGACGGATAACTATCCCCACATAGTGATACCGCCTCAGGGATTTTCACAATCACACATGCCACACCACACACAATTTCTCACTCATTCACATACTCAACACCCACTTGTCAATAAATTGGCCAATCACATGTGGCCTGTGCACGCACCAATTCACACACATTTCTCATGCTTATTAAGCATCCAACACAACCAATTGGCAATTAAAAACCAATTCAGCTCAAGCGTGCACAATACGTCTTGCATTTCAATCAATTGAAACACGATCCAACAAACATGCAAGGCCACTAAAAGGCCCACTATCACAGCCACATAACAAGCACAATTTCAACATACAAATTGCCATTTTTCCACATCCAAACTATGGCAATTCAATTCCAGCCCTTCACGACATTTTCACACAATTAATCACCTAATCCAAACATCCAATTTGCGTATCAGACAAAACATCACGGCACTCATATCAGCTAATCATAGCCCGCTTTTGGCCTCTAATTTTCCACCGAAATCTCCCAAATTCATTCCTTAGGCCCGCTAATCAATTCCGCCCCTAAAATTATACTAATCCACGTCTAATTGAACCTGATTCCACCTCAAATTTATCCGTCGATACCCGAAGTCCTAAATAAAGTTTAGGGTTCGACTTACCAAACTCTAGACTAACTCGGCTAGAGCAGAAAACGGGCGGCGATCAACGGTGAGCGGCGGCAAGCGGCTCAGCGGCGGTGATTGGCTCGATGACGGTGGCGGCGGCGAGCGGCGTCCTTGCTGCTGTTCATTGCCATGGGAAAGGAGAGGGAGAGAGAACCGAGAGGGTGAGGGGGACGGCGGTGATATGGCGTGAAGGTGGTGGAGCGGTGGCAACACGGCGGATGGGCGGTGGCCGGCGGCAGCGGTGAGCGGCCAAGGGGGAGAGAGAGAGCTCACGGTGAGGGAGGGGGAGAGAGAGATGGAGCCGAGAGATGAGAGAGAGAGAATGAGGAGAGAGAGAGAGTCTTAGTCTAAATAAGTCCAACATTTGACCACTTTTGGCTAATTACCATCTTGCCCTTCTCTCACAAATCCAATCAACGGCCGAGATTCGATCTTATCTTGAAATCAACGGCCCGGATCGAATCTTTTCCAAAATATCCGAGGCCATTTTGGGAATTTCATAAAATTCCAGGGCAAAATTGTCCAACTCAAAAATTAGGGCAAAAAGACTAAAATGCCCTTACCCTATAACACTTGCCCTTTATAATCCTTCAAGGGTAAAATGGTCACTTTTCCATTTTATTGCCAAATTTAAATTTTTCTGAAGGATTCGAGAAAATTCAAAGCTGTACATTCCAACCACAACGTCATCCTAACGTCCCGTTATGACTTTCTAATTTTCCGATATCCAATTTGCGCTCTAATTAATAATTGAATCTTATTTAACGTAACTCAAGCGTTTCTCAGATTAACGGGCGGCTTTTGGGGGAAATTCACATATTCGACCTGTGACTGATAATAAATCGAGTCACGTGCAAGTTCATTCGGTTCATGACGACTTCGGTTGTCATATAATCATGAGGTTTGATCACTAGTTCTGTCAGGCACGATCGTTCGGTATAGGTTCTGGATCATTCGTCAATTCATTTTGTGGTCTAGCGGAATCACCCGCGATCCACTACTATGACAGTGGCGAACTAACCCCTAACTATCCTTGGATCGGCCTATAGTGGCTCAAAATGTCACCTCAACGATTTTATGATCGAAAATCAATTCACGATCGAATTTTCTTTAGTTGCACGAATTTAAATCCCTAATTAGCTTTTCCCTATGGTCAGTATCTCAGAAATAATCAGTTCCAGGCAAGAACTAACTACAAGTACGTTCATAAAACTAAACATTTCATAAATCCCAAATGGGCAAATTTCAGGATATCACAGTATAGTTAGGACAGCTAATGAATACGTTCGGCTAGAACTAGGCTAGTCACTTGCCGCGTGCGTTTCAAATAATTGTATGAAATTAAATTTGGTTCTCAACATATATACTTTCGTGAAAATGGCCATAATTAAATTTTAGAACTAATCCAAAACAGACCCTGAAACACATATAGATACATCATTGCAACCGACTTGGAGAGGCTCGAAATGAACCAAAAATGTACTGAACGCCCTTAAAGCCGGTCTGGTCAAGGGATACTCAACCTAAGTTTTGACCTTCCAAGTCATGGATTAGGCCCCTTGAGATCTCTACATTAGATATGGGTTAGCACTAGATCTGTCATACTGGTTAGTCATGTAACATCCTTAATTTCAGTCCTTGAGAAATGGCTATGGTTTAAGTTTAGTAGTTTTTCAATTGAAACCAATTTTTACTCTTGTTTTGGAAAATCCAGTTTCGGATCGTTTGTACCCTTCGTTTTGTTATTTTTGTGGAGGCTTTTGTGATCTGAATTTCCAAACACTTCCTTCTTGAAAGTTTCTCCAAACATCTTGAAGTTTTACCTACTTTAATTTTAGAAATTTTGGACTTGATATGCATACTACGATAGCCTAATTTCTGGACCGTGTAAAACTACCCAGAATGGGTATTTCGACGAAGTTCACACTTTCTTTATTTTATACAAGCTTTTCTGGGCCGATTTTGAAAAGTTTCCTTCACAAAAGTTGTTGAGAACTTCTTTTTCTATAACATATATAAATTTGGGAATTTTTCGAGATGATTTGGATTCTGGAAAGAGCTTAATTTAAGAAACAAGAATTCTGTTCCAGCGAACTGCTTTTAGTCTGTCTTTGTGCTACTAAACGTTGTGTTTACAAAAAGATTCAGATTTCATATTCTTCATGAAAAATGTTTGTTAGGGCCTTGTTTATGACATATTCAAATTTGACAATTTTCGGAATCCATTTACTATGTTTTCAAGTCCGATTTCGTGAACAGTGCAAAATTGTCCGGTTTTGTCAAATTTCAAAGATTCATCATTTTCTATATGAGAACATTGGAATTTCAAATTTATGTCTTCTAGTGATTTAATGTGCACATTATGACCTTTCAAATGAGCTATGCTAAGCTTTAATTGGAGAGTTCTAGAAAATCAAAGCTTGGAAAATAAGTTGGAGAATTCTAGAGTAAGTCAAAACTGGGGGAGCAAGTTTGACTAGAAGGATTCTTGAAAGTCCAAGCTTGGTGAGCAAGTTGGAGAGCAACTTGGTGAGCAAGTTTGGGTTGTCTATAACTAGACTCAGTCCCCCTTCTTCTCATGCCATCACCATCTCGCTTCTTGCTTCCTTGCTTCTTGTTCACGCCAAATAGAGAGAGAGGGAGAGGAAGAACTGCACCGACCCGCCATACCTCTCTAGTGTTCGGCCACATAAAGTCTACTTTCAAGGGCCATATGATAGTGTTCAAGCCACACACCAAGAATCGCTCGAGACTCGCCAAGGCCCTCGTGTCTATCACACGCCTTTCATTTTCTAGTTCTTATTTTATACCGTTGTGTAAGTAAACTTCCTAATATCGGGAAAGAAAGTTGTGATACGTTGTGACGCGGTTTGCTTGGACTATTTCTCGGTCGTTTGGTTGATTGTAGTTGGTTCATTTCTCGATTTAATCATGTTTCGTGTTTGACGTTTGTTTTAGAGATAGAACCGAGACTTGAATGGCAAGGTGCACATGTTATAGCCATGCTTGATGTTTTTGTCTATGAACTTTACTATTGATCTGCTATCGATGCGGGTGTGATAAGGGCCGACTTGTGCTAACGACGATCCTCTCGTCCTCGCTTGAATTAGTTGGTTTACTTGCTAAGTCTCCCCGACTCATGCCCCATTATTTCCTTTTCAAGTCCGAAGAATGGCATCTTCCCCAACCTGACTCGGCAACTTTGTGGAAATAAGAGCCGAAGTGCTCACTGTGATAGATGGTCAAGGAGGCCGAGCCTACTGCCGGATCATGACATATGTGACGATTGATGAGGGCATAACGGACTTGGTGCCTTACCCTTACGTAGCATGACATGGCTACACTAACAGAGAGTGGGTTGGACCCCTATGTGGGTTTAATGGACCTTTTGGCGGTGGAGGCAGGTCGGCTTCAGGGCATGCCACGGGTGGGGTGTAGATCGGCCATGCGAACGAGAAGCGCGGAGAAGATGTGGATGGAGTGAGAAGATAGAAGATGAAATAGTGGGGATAGGATCACCCAAGCCGAGTTTTGCTATTCATAGTCGGCTAGGAATGGATGAGCTTCTAGAATATGCGTGTGAAATATGTGATGTTTGCCATAGCCTGAAGGGCTTGTTAAAATATATTTGCATAAGGTTTGCTCATGATGCTGCTTGTCTAAATTCTGCTATTATTTTGAATGTGATTGTTCCGAAATTATGCTTTTGCTTGTGTGTAAAGAAATACAATAATGAACGGAACGTCACGTTAATGACCCCGAGGTAGGGGCATTGTAGGTTGGGTCGGATTTAGGTTAGGTCATAAATAGTCCAATTCAAATGGACCCATTAACCTGTTTGTGACGAATTTACTCGTAATGTAAATTTCTCGACCAATACCTGGCTTGACTCATAACCAACTCATATCGACCCAACTCACATTGCTAAAACACTTCAAAGTAATACAAATCTAGTGGATAATTTTTATAATATTTTTAATAAAATTGAGGCTTCGTTGGTTTCATGGAAACTGTGATGTTTTTGGAAAACATTTTCTAGGATGTCATGTTCCAACAAGATAACAATATTTTTTGGTGTTTGGCTGAAATCTGAAAAATGAAATAGAAAATGTTTTCTGCCATTTGTTATGGAAAATCTGTTTTGATTTTTCTCCATACACTCCTTTTAATAATTTTTTTCATTTATTTTTTAATTATTCTTTTTAATTATTTTTTTAAAACAGCGATCAAGTGAGCTCGAGCCTTGCTAGACTCGGGGGAAGCTTGAGCCTTGCCAAAAGCCGATAAGCTCGAGCATCGCCAGCCTTGGGCGAGTTGAGATTCGCTGGCCTTGGCGAGCTCTAGCCTTGCCAGAAGTCGGGGAGGCCTCAGCCTCACCATATCAATAAGCTCATCCCTCTCCTGTGGCTGGCCATTGGCCGAGGAAGAAGGAAAAAAGAAAAAAAATGAAAGAATAAAGAATAAAAAGAGGAAAAATGGAAAAAAACAAAACAAAAAATTATAAAAAAATCATAAAACCTAAATAATTAAAAATCAAAAAATTAAAAATGACATATTTGCGATTCAATTAAGCTTGTCAGGTACGATTTAATACACAGTTAAGATACATTAAGCTATTAGGTAACCCATATCTAACCCATTTGAGCATGTTTTTAAAATTTAAGGTAACCCATTCATGACCCACACCATGAAATATGAGTTCAAATATGGGTTCGAGACTCATTTTGCCACCTCTAGTTGGCAAGAGCAAATGTAATTCAAGAGAGAATGAATTAAGCATGACTATTCTACTATGGGTTAATATCACGAAAAACCCCAGACTGGTACACTTGTGACAAATTTACTCCAAACTAATTTTTTGACCACCAAAAATCTCAAACTAGTACACCTATAATAATTTTATCCCAAACTAATTTTTTGACCGCAAAAAACCCCAAACTAGTATATTTGTAATAAATTTACCCTCCGTTAATTTCGGTTAAACTGGATTAATGCAAAAAAAATCACAAATTGGTACATCTATCATAAATGAAGGGTAAAACCCAAAACTGGTATATCCATCAGTTACGGGGTGTCATTTAACGAAGCAATTTAATAATAAAATTTAATGAAAATTAACATAGAGTAAAATTGTTACAGGTGTATCAGTTTGGGATTTTTGATGGTCAAGAAATTAGTTTGAGATAAAATTATCACAAGTGTACCAGTTTGGGATTTTTGGTGATCAAGAAATTAGTTTGGGATAAAATTATCACGGGTATACCAGTTTGGGATTTTTTGCGTTATTAACCTTTATGCTAAATAGTAAAAGTAGTAACGGCATTGGAATTTCCGATCTCCAAGCAATTAAAGTTTACAAAAAAAAGTTTATCTCACAATAAAAAGTCCTCCTTACTTTACTTTATATAACGTCATACATAGCTAGATCGGCCAGCGTTAACTACGTATTCATGTGATTAGTAGAGATGAATGTATGATTATCAAACCCTCATTTGATCTTTCGATTGCTTAAGTATGCTTTCAAAAGGTTATATTTTTATACTTGCATGTAAGTAACAACTTCATGGGCTTATTGTATTTTACATATCATTATAAAAAATTACAAGTTTCTAAGCACATTGAACACTAAAAATATGATTCATCCACCATGGTGCTTCATCATGAGAGGCACAAAAAATAGGAAAATTCTTTGAGGAGAATCCAATAGAAAAATTGTAATTCTTTCATCTCTTTTATTTTATAAGTTTAGTGTACTATAAAATAGGGATAGTTCTCAACGAGCGGGCTCGGGAGGGGATACAGCTGCAACACAGTTGTTCCACGTCTCATTGCTCCTCCCATGGACATCGGATACTGTCCCCCCGATCGGCTTGTGGGTCGAGAGGATCAACTCCACAAATTGATCGTGGCAGTTCTTCCCCGCCTTCACGAGCTCACGACAACATTCATTGGTGGGTGCAACGGTGTCTGCAAGGACTATGATTTGAAAGAACGCAGACCCGCAATCTCTAGTCATTCCCTTTGCGCAATCAGGGCTTTCGGCGAAGGTAGCTCTAGGAAACAATGCAGCAATGACGACCAACAAGGTCATGAGAGCATACAAGTTCTTGAGCATTGCCATGATGGTCGTTTGGGGACGGAAGTGTTAGAAAATTGTTTGAGATTGTTGATTGGTTGATGATGTAGTCGATCTAGAGGTGAGAACTTAAATAGCTTGAGGGAAGTAGTGCATTAATGAAGTGGATTCACCAGTTATGATTCAAGAATTTATGTAGGAAACTTCTACAATTATTTCCCTTGCCATAAATTCTTCTCGGGCTTTATTGTTCTACAAGGATTGAGGGCCTTGTCATCTCACTATGTTTGCGATTCAATCATTTGCCATAAAAATAGTAGTAATGAGTTGGTTGGTTGAAGAGAATTAGCCGGGAATGAAAATACTCATTTCGGGTCTGACTTTCAATGGCATCTTTGGTTTTTAATAGGAACTAGTCACATGCCTTCGTGGGCTTAAAATAATTGTATGAAATTAAATTTGCTTAAAATGTTTCAACTTATGTACTTTGGTAAAAATGGCCACAATTAAGTTTTAGAGCTAATCTAAACAGACCCTAAAACGCATAAGGATACATCATTGCAACCGACTTGGAGAGGCTGAAAATGAACCAAAAATGTGCTGAACGCCCCTGAAGCCGGTCTGGTCAAGGGATACTCAGTCTATGTTTTGACCTCCTAAGTCTTGGATTAGGCCCCTTGAGATCTCTGCATTAATATAGGTTAGCACTAGACCTGTTGAATGGGTCGGTCAGATCGGATTTGGGTTGTGACATAAATAGTCCAACCCGAATAGGCACATTAATCCATTTATAACCAATTTATTTTTAATGTAAATATCACAACCTATATCCGACCTGACCCATAATTAACTCGTACCCAACTCGACTCATATTGCTAAAGCACTTCTATATTTAACCCAAGCTAAGAACACTTGATTCTTGTGACTTTTTAAAAAAATTATTTGCTAAAGCACTTCCAAGCCATACAAATCTAATGGATAATTTTTATATGTTTTTAAAAAATTGAGGCTCCGTTTGTTTCACAGAAACTGTGATATTTCTCAAAAATATTTTTTAGGAAGTCGTTTTTGAGGGAAGATAACAATATTTTCTGGTATTTAGCTTAAACCTGAAAATGAAATAAAAAATGTTTTCCACCAGGTATGGAAAATCTGATTTAATTTACCTCCATACACTCCTTTTAATAATTTTTAATTTCTTTTCTTTTTTAATTATTTTAAAAAAAAGCGACGAAGTGAGCTTGAGCCCTGGCTAGAGGTTGACGAGCTCAAGCTTCCCAGGCCTTGGGCGAGCTAGAGATTCGCCAACCTTGGCGGGCTCAAGCCTCGCTTGAAGTCGAGGAGGCCTTTGCCTCTCCAAATCAATGAGCTCTTCCCTCTCCTGCGGACGGCCATCGGTTGAGGAAGAAGGAAAAAGAAAAAAATTAAAGAAAAAAGAATAAAAAGAGAAAAAAACAAAACAAAACAAAAAAATTTATGAAAAAATTGTAGAACTTAAAAAATTAAAAATCAGAAAATTTAAGAAAATTAAAAATGACATATTTATGATTCAATTATGTTTGTTAGGTAGCCCATATTTGACCCATTTTAGCTTGCTTTTAAATTTAAGGCAACCCATTCATACAACCCATGCCATTAAATATGAGTTCAAATATGGGTTCTAGACGCATTTTTCCCCCTCTAGTTGGCACGAGAAAATGTAATTCACAAGAAAGTGAATTAAGCTTGACTAATTTGCTAAATAGTAAAAGTAGTAACGGCTCGGGAATTTCCGATCTCCAAGCGATTAAAGTTTACAAAAAAAAGTCTATCTCACAATAAAAAGTCGTCCTTACTTTACTTTACATAACAATATACATAGCTAGATCGGCTAGCGTTAACTACGTATTCATGTGATTAGTAAAGATGATTGTATGATTATCAAACCATCATTTGATCTTTCGATCACTTAATTATGCATTTCAAAAGGTTATGTTTTCACACTTGCAAGTAATTAACAACTTCAGGGGCAGATTGTATTTTCTAGATCATTTTAAAAAATTGCAAGTTTATAAGTACATTGAACACTAAAAATATGATTCATCCATTGTTGTGCTTCCGCTTAAGAGGCACAAAATATAGGAAAATTCTTTGAGGAGAATCCAAAACAAAGTGAATTATCATTCTTTTGTCTCTTTTATTTTACACGTTTGGTGTACTATAAAATAGGAATAGTTCTCAATGAGCGGGCTCAAGAGGGGATACAGTTGCAACACAGTTGTTCCACATCTCATTGCTCCTCCTATGGACATTGAATACTGTCCCCCCGATCGGCTTGTGGGTCGAGAGGATCAACTCCACGAATTGATCATGGTAGTTCTTCCCCGCCTTCACGAGCTAACGACAACATTCATTGGTGGGTGCAACGGTATCAGCAAGGACTATGATTTAAAAGAATTCAAACCTATAATCGCTAGTCATTCCCTTTGTGCAATCAAGGTTTCCAGCGAAGGTAGCTCTAGGAAGAAATGAAGCAGCGACAACCAACAAGGTCATGAGAGCAGACAAGTTCTTGAGCATTGCCATTGTCACGCCCCAAATCCCAACAGGCTCGTGACACCCCTACGACGGTCGTATCGAATGCGACGTTTCAGGACTCGTCGTTGACCCAAACGAAACACTCAATATCATACGCAAGTGGAAGCGAAATCTTAAACAACCCAGAGAGCAAACGATGAAGAAGGGGTAGTACTTACACAAACCAATAAAGGCATAACATAATCATGACAATTACTTACAATATTCATTTATGCCAAAACAACCTAGGCTACTAACGAATAAACCACATTCATCAAAAGGGGGCAGTGGTTTGTGAGCTTAACTCCTCTACAAAAGGGAGCACTCAAAAGATGGGATAACTTGACCCATCCTCGGTCCCCGAGGTACTTTGGTGGCATCCCCAAATCAATCATGGTTGCGGATCTGAAATTGTTTGCATTACAGGAATGAGATTAAATCTCAATAAGCAGACAACCTAAACCCCACCTAGGCCAATGCATACCTAGACAAGTCTCAACATGCAATCTAACAAATGATATTAGGGAATTACATAAACATACTTACCTCACCTCACAGCACATGCCAACTCTGCATATTAGTCAATTCACATTAATGCAATAACATCTCATGTACATATCACAATCACTCGAGCACCATACACACGTACATTCACCCAATTCCATCATGTACATTACACATGCGCATCCGTCCAACTTTCTCATGACTCGAGTCAATACCCCACAAGTCCTTTCTCGCCACCAGAGTCAACACGCTCCAAGCTAGCCGCCCTCCGATCAATTCGGGCTTTGTCTCGCATCAACACGCTCTAAGACCTTTCTCACGACCCGAGTCAACACCCCATAGGTCCTTTCTCGCCACCCGCATCAACACGCTCCAAACTGGTAGCCCTCTGATCAATCCGGGTTTTGTCTTGTGTCAACACGCTCCAGGACCTTTCTCACCACCCGGGCCAACACCCAATAGGTCCTTTCTCATAACTCAGGTTAACACCCTACAGGTTGGCAGCCCTCCGATTGATCAAGGCTTCGTCAAGCAAACACACACGCCACTTAATTCAATCAATTTCACATCAATCACATAGTCAAATAACTCCATAATATGCTCAATCGCCACTCATTCCAATCAACCCATGCAAGTATCAAATTCATTCCTCAAAGTATCACAAGTTAGCCACATTGTACAACCATCATTCTAACACATTTCAAGCGTCCAATTCCAAGTTATAAACTCACTACAATAGCTCACAATTTCCAGCATTCAAACTGGCCACATTCCGCCCACAAACCAACACGAGTCAACCACTCTCGAGCATAGAAATTCACTCACAAATGCCACAACAAACCAGCCATGAACAGCCACCAAATAACCCCAAAAATCACCACAATTTAGTCTAAGAACTAGCCACATGCACTCATCAAATCAGGTCCTAACTTAGCTATCCAACCGACACTAAACGATCCCTAAACAAGTCTAAATAATGATTAGTGACGACTCCAAAATCACAAACTTAGGCTATTTAGGAAATTACCATCCACTGTCACGTGAGGTATGGTCTGGGAGAGACTCTTACATGAAAATACCTCCTTAGCGCGCAAATCCTGAAAGCCCTGAAAAAGCACGGCGCGACACCGTGACCGGTGCATAATCATGCGGAATCACTCGTGACTGATACATATCAGCACCGGACTAATCCATAGCTATCCTGGACCATTTCACTAATGGCCCTTATAGTCGAAGGGTCAATTCACAGTTATATCACTCTAATCGTTTTGAGCGATCAGGGAGTCATTCCACTATTGATCCATAGGTCAATTCATGGATAATCTTTCGATCGAATCATGACCAACCCTCAGTACACTCGTTCCGACCATATTGTCCATTCTATTACCGACCCTCGGCTTGAATTACCTGCTTATTCATTCATCACTTGCCCTCGGCTCCTAGACCCAAATATGGGGAAGTCACATGACGTGTCCAAGTGGGTTTTACCTTATAATCGAGACACGTGTGAGTATGGATGCATGATGCATGAGAAATCTCTTTATCTGTTCCGAGTACGTGTTATGCTGGATGCATTATTGTGATATTCGTTAACTGATGTCATGTGTGACACATGTGACAATGCGAGGTAAGGATGCTTGTGATTGTTAAATAGCATGTGGTTAATTCGTATTCGATGTGTGGCTGCCTGACTAGGAATCTCGAGGTGAGTTGGCCTTCTAAGTGAGGATTGGGTCGTTAACTTATTGATATTTTTATCTCATTTGTTGTTATTAAACCTCTTTCAGGACCTTAGCATGTCAACGCACCTGGTACGGTTTGGGGCACCTCAGGACATGGAGATTGTTGTTTCCACGCGTGTGTTCCTCGACTAGCCGTACGTTTTTTAGCTCAATTGGACGATAGTTTGGGTGGATAAGGGATTGACTTATTGGCTTCCCCACTAGTTCCAAGCTTTGTTTGTTAGGGATGGTGAGGATCTATTTAGGCCTATTAGGGGGTTCGACGGTCCTCCAAAAGAGGGTCTTAGGTACGAGATATAGAATCTTATGGAGATCGACCCACTTGACGGGTCAATAGAGGATCCTAAGCCCAAGCCCGACCTTGTTCCCGAGGACCTATCGAATTTTGAATCATCGGAGCACAACCCTGACTCACCCTACTTTGACTCACCGACCCTCTATGGATATCTCATAAGAGATCTATATGAAAACTGACTTTTTTACTGATCCACTAATGGTGAAGTAGATTGACCTAGCCTGGTATTTTTTTGTAGGCTTTTTGTGGAAATGCCCGAAGTGGACTTGTATAGGAACGTTTCTCAGTGGCTAATCAAGTGAATATTAAAATGGTGTTGTCGTTTGTTTGATGTGAATCGTGTTCCCTACCTATACCTATTTACTGTTGTTGTCTGGGTATTGGTTGTTATCGCTTCCACATGCGTAATTAAAGAGAAAGATAAAAATGAAAGGATTGGCGACGAGTCCTGAGACGTCACATCATAACGACCATAGTGGGATGTTGCGTGCTCATAGGGTTCGGGGCGTGATAGAAAGAGATGGGTTCTCTCCACGGGACTTCGTGAAGCCAAATCAACTTCATATTGCAATGCTCAGTAAGTGTTCGTGCCCATTGTTCTTCTAATCGAAGTATTTTTCGGGTTAGGGCTCAAATTTTAGAGTTTGGTGAAATTCAAGCTGCTTAGTTCGATTTTTGAGTTGTCGAGTGGCATATATGTATAGAATTGGTAGCTTAGGGTATTGTGGGGCCATGAGATTTTACGGAACTCGATTTGGATTTACGATTTGCCCGAAATGAATTTTTGAAGTTGGCCGCGAGGGGTGAACAGTGCGTGATAGCAGCTTTCCATGCCAATTTTCATTGCCTTTGGCCTGCTTTTGGGTTAGCCAAGCTAGGGTTCTTGTAGTGCTCTGAATGAGCTTTCTTTTGACTATAAGCTCGCTTGGAATGGAGTTTGGTAGAGAAAGTTATAGCACAACCAAATTTCGCGTTCAAACTCCACGCTGCGGACGACTTTGAGTTATTGCTTTCGGTGAGTGATTTATGGGCGCCTTTTAGTCATTATGTTAGCGTCTAAGCCTAGTTTAGCCAAGTCATAGTTGAGGTATCGTTTTACTCGATTTTAATGTTGTTTCTTGCATATTTCTTTGGATTGCGAGTTCGACGAATCGAGTCATCTTTGTCGTTTGATCGTAGGCTTTCCGAGGTGAGTGTTGCTATCTCTTCTTTGAATTTATAAACTCATGTTTTGAGAGCAATAGGGATTTGAGTATCATACGAGTTACCAAAGCATGTTTGTTGCATAAAATCCCGGATCGTGCAATTACTACATTTTGATATTTGAGAAAGATTTGAGAATGGTTTTAAGAAAAATATTGCTAACGGATATATGTGTATTATGTTGCGAATTGATTTATGGAATGAGTTTTAAACTGATTTGAGAAACGTTTTATGGAAGATGTTATTAAAGATTATACGTATCGATTTGTGAATTATGTTTATGAAATGATATGAGAAATGTTTTACGAAAAAGTATTTCTATCGGATGAACTGAGTTACGAAATGTTATGTGATTAGTTTGGGAAACGTATTGTGATTTATGAAATTGATTATGAAATAGTTTTAGAACTATATTGTGATTTATGAAATGGTTTATGAAATAATTTTTGGATTTGGCATTGTGGAGGTTATTGTTGAAGATAAGTGTTTGATACTCAATGTCTCTATAAACCTAATGAGGGTTTGTGGGTGTACGCACACTAGCCTAGGATATCCTTGTAGGCCGAGCCACCGGCTTAAAGTAGGTGGAGATCTTGCCAATGGGAGAATCTTGATTGCCTTTTCATGGTGCGTTATCCGTGATCATAGGTAGATTTCTGAGCATGAGTTTGGCCAATGGAATGGACCATTGGCATGTGTTTTTTTAAGGAGATTAGTCAATAGAATGGACCATTGGCATGTGTTTTTCGACGAGATTGGCCAATGGAATGGACCGTTGGTTTCTGCTTTGATATTATTGATTGAAATGAGCATTTCTATTGTGAAAATGTTATGTTAAAGTAGTATATAACGTATTTGATCTTGATGTTTATTATATGGGTTAAATAAGCTTTGGTTTGGTCTTACAACTATATGCATAGTGGTTGCTCGATCTGCTTAGAAGAGATACACATTACTTACTAGGCTGTGGTTGTTCACTCCTCTCTTTCGCCAATCTTTTTAGATTCATTAGTTAGTAGCCATTATGGCGAAAGCGATATCAACGGGGATCTTTTGGGAGTTTGTTCTTTGGTTATGGTTTCAGGCTGTGTCCTTCTGGTGGAAAAAAGGCCGTGTCATCCTCGTCCTGGTAGGTTTCGCGGTGTGACATCTTGTGGTATCAGAGCTTAGGTTATGATATGTTTGGGTGTAGAATTTATGGGACGTTGTGTGTCAGTTTATATTGCATCAGTCTTTTGTTAGGTACTAGGATGTATGTTTCATTTTGGATCCAAGAGCTCATCAATTCGAATTTAGAGAAGTTGCTTTGCCTCGTAAGAGATAAGAAAGGCAAGTGAGTTATTACCTTTAATATCGGAAATCTATCTTAAAGTTCTTGATGAGTGGTTTTGACAAGAAGATAAAAATGGTCATTATGATCTAAGTCTAACTCTCAAGGAGTAGAGCAAGCTAGACAAGGAGTATGTTGCCAAAGATATCAAATTTGGGTGTCAAGGTGTGTGCCATGATGCTTAAGGGTGTGGAAGATCTTGTATATGCTATGAATGTCACTATGGGCTTGAAAGGTCATAATGTGGTGATTGAGTAAAGTTTTGTTGCGCTAAAGGTGACAAAGGACGATGTTACTGTGGCAAGAAGTGTTGAGTTCAACAACAAGAAATGTTGCTGCAAGCCTTCATCCAAGACAAAGCAACTCATGCTTTGCTTTTTGGACAAGCAATTTGTGATTGTGCATCTAATGGAGGAGGAGCTGTTGGTGGAAACTGCATATCAGGATCGCATATAATTGGGATTCCTGAAGACACACATGTGAGCTGACTCTTTCTAGAAGTTTCATAATAAATCTGCGTTTTGGGTGCGGTAGCATGGTTATTAAAAGTGGAGCAACCAAAGATTCAGCAACCAATGATGCCACCGCATCAAGGAACCTAGAGGTGGTAATGATGGCAGCAAAGAGCCCTGCCGAGAATTCTCATGATCTAGACTCCAACAAGAGCAAGAGAAATGAGAAAGGGAACTTGGTTCCGTTCCACAAGCTGTTCTCATTTGCAGATTCTACTGATATACTATTGATGGTTGTTGGGTCATTAGGTGCAGTTGGGAATGACCTTTCTCTACACCTTATGACCGTATATGTCACGCCCCGAACCCTATCGAGCTCACGACACACTTCTCTGGTTGATTAACGCGACATCCCAGGGTATCGCCAACCTCACTTATAAATATCAGAGATTTAAAACGACCAGCGGAAACCACAAATACCCGGACAATTAAAACTGGGGGTAAACAGGGAGAATGCACATATTCATTTCTCATTCAAACTCATATAATATTCACAGTTTACATACCACCATATACATATGCACACCTTACTATAAACCACCGATATTCAAAACGATCAATGACCTAGGTATTCTATCACCAAAAAGGGTATTCTCCAAAAGCCTACTCCCAACCCCTACACTAACCCCTACATCCTTTGCTCGGCGTCCATTCCGAGTCTGATTCTTCGTCATCCGAATCTAAATCCCCCTGGATTGTCTGTTCCTCTGAGGACTCTGGTTATGCCTCGATCTCGATCGGGTGGTCTATATCACCTGATTCCACTGGAACCTCGACCCGTTCCTCCTCTGCCGGCTCCTCAAAGAACTTGTCCTCATGTACAAACTCGGGGTCAATCCATTGTTCATACGGGGGTATGTATACCGGTTCCTCTTCAGCCTCAGCCTCAAGCTCATCTTCTTGGGCCTCTTCGGGTTCCGCCTCGGGTTCTTCCTTTTCTGGTTCTTCCTAGGGAGTCACCTTGAGATCCTCGTCGATTGGATCATATCCTGCCTGTGATTCCTCAGGCTCTGGTTCGTGCTCAGCCCCCAAGGGCTCAGGTGCTGTAGGCACCGCTTGAAGTCCTAACTGTGCCAGACTAGTCTCTAAACTAGTCAACTCGCCATCCGGAGGAGGAATGGCTGATGGATCCCAGTCCCCAACTCCATCAAAGGGGACGTCGAAGCCACGGATGGGACCGAACTCATCTACCCCGTCCCTAAAGAACCAGGTAGTGTATATATGGGATTGCCAGAGGAGTAACCCTATATCTACCCAGACTATCGTCGTGTGCTTAACCCAGGTCATATTTTCATCTATGGGTAATTCTACAACGTCGTGGTCAGTGTATATCGGGACTCCAAAACGCTCCAGTGGCGGTGACGAAGGATTCATTGCTCAGGCCGGGGTTCTGAAATTTTTGGTTGAAACAATCATGAGATTACATCTCAATAAGTACACCCCTAAACCCCACCTAGGCTATCATGTACCTCTAGACAATCACAAACACAATCACACGTACTCAACCATCATATAGCAGGCACACAATCAATGCTTACCTGGGCCTTTCCAACATGCAACCTACACGTTAGTCATAACCACACCATTCTACTCACATGCATGTTTTATTTACGTTTCATGCATTCGTTCCGATCTCATCACACTCTTTCCACCTAACTCGCCAATGATCCACGTAATGATACCGCCTTAGGTCCACTGCGACTAACTCATAACAACACTTCAGGGCTTGCATAATGGTATTGCCTCAGACTATGTATCTTGCCCGCGTAGTGGTACCACCTAAGGCTCAACATCCGTCACCTAGTGCACAACCCGCATAATGATACTGCCTCAGGTTGGCTATATTCACAACACTTCTCGGCCCGCATAGTGGTACCGCCTCTAGCCATGTATCTTGCCCGCGTAGTAGTACCACCTCAGGCTCAACACCTACTACCTACGACATAACCCGCGTAATGGTACCGCCTCAGGTTGGTCGTCTTCCGGTAATACCGGACATCGTCCCGCATAGTCATACCGTCTCAGGACGGATAACTATCCCCGCATAGTGATACCGCCTCAGGGATTTTCACAATCACACATGCCACACCACACACAATTTCTCGCTTATTCACATACTCAACACCCACTTGCCAATAAACTGGCCAATCACACGTGGCCCGTGCACCCACCAAATCACACACATTTCTCATGCTTATTAAGCATCCAACACAACCAATTGGCAATTAAAAACCAATTCAGCTCAAGCGTGCACAATACATTTTGCATTTCAATCAATTGAAACACGATCCAACAAACATGCAAGGCCGCTAATGGGCCCACTATCACAGCCACATAACAAACACAATTTCAACATACAAATTGCCATTTTTCCACATCCAAACTACGGCAATTCAATTCCAGCCCTTCACGACATTTTCACACAACTAATCACCGAATCCAAACATCCAATCGAATTTTCTTTAGTCGCACGAATTTAATCCCTAATTAGCATTTCCCTACTGGTTAGTATCTCAGGAATGATCAGTTCCGGACGAGAACTAACTACGAGTACGTTCATAAAATCAAGCATTTCATAAATCCCAAATGGGCAAATTTCAGGATGTCACAGTATAGTTATGACAGCTAATCAATAAATTCGGCTAGAACTAGGCTAGTCACTTGCCGCATGCATTTCAAATAATTGTATGAAATTAAATTTGGTTCTCAACATATATACTTTCGTGAAAATGGCCACAATTAAATTTTAGAACTAATCCAAAACAGACCCTGAAACACATATAGATA
Source organism: Syzygium malaccense (assembly GCA_031216405.1). Taxonomy (NCBI): domain Eukaryota; kingdom Viridiplantae; phylum Streptophyta; class Magnoliopsida; order Myrtales; family Myrtaceae; genus Syzygium; species Syzygium malaccense. Next base: position 20,076,916 of record CM062254.1, read on the forward strand.
CATCATTGCAACCGACTTGGAGAGGCTCGAAATGAACAAAAAATGTACTGAACACCCCTAAAGTCGGTCTGGTCAAGGGATACTAAGCCTAAGTTTTGACCTTCCAAGTCATGGATTAGGCCCCTTGAGATCTCTACATTAAATATGGGTTAGCACTAGATCTGTCATACTGGTTGGTCATGTAACATCCTCAATTTCAGTCCATGAGAAATGGCTATGGTTTAAGTTTAGTAGTTTTTCAATTGAAACCAATTTTTACTCTTGTTTTGGAAAACCCAGTTTCGGATCCTTTGTACCCTTCGTTTTGTTATTTTTGTGGATGCTTTTGTAATCTAAATTTCCAAACACTTCCTTTTTGAAAGTTTCTCCAAACATCTTGAAGTTTTACCTACTTTAATTTCAGAATTTTTGGACTTGATATGAGTAGTATGATAGCTAAATTTCTGGATCATGTAAAACTACCCAGAATGGGTATTTCGAAGAAGTTCACACTTTCTTTATTTTATACAAGCTTTTCTGGGCGATTTTGGAAAAGTTTCCTTCACAAAAGTTGTTGAGAGCTTCTTTTGTATAACATATATAAATTTGGGAATTTTTCGAAATGATTTGGATTTTAGAAAGAGCTTAATTTGAGAAACAAGAATTCTATTCCAGCGAACTGCTTTTAGTCTACCTTTGAGCTACTAAAAGTTGTGTTTACAAAACGATTCAGATTTCATATTCTCATGAAAAATGTTTGTTAGGGCCTTGTTTATGACATATTCAAATTTGACAATTTTCGGAATCCATTTACTATGTTTTCAAGTCCGATTTCGTGAACAGTGCAAAATTGTCCGGTTTTGTCAAATTTCAAAGATTCATCATTTTCTATATGAGGACATTGGAATTTCAAATTTATGTCTTCTAGTGATTTAATATGCACATTATGACCTTTCAAATGAGCTATGCCAAGCTTTAATTGGAGAGTTCTAGAAAATCAAAGCTTGGAAAATAAGTTGGAGAATTCTAGAGTAAGTCAAAACTTGGGGAGCAAGTTTAACTAGAAGGATTCTTGAAAGTCCAAGCTTGGTGAGCAAGTTGGAGAGCAACTTGGTGAGCAAGTTTGGGTTGTCTATAAATAGACTTAGTCCCCCTTCTTCTCATGCCATCACCATCTCGCTTCTTGCTTCCTTGCTTCTTGTTCTCGCCAAATAGAGAGAGAGGGAGAGGAAGAACTGCATCGACCCGCGCATACCTCTCTAGTGTTCGGCCACATAAAGTCTACTTTCAAGGGCCATATGGTAGTGTTCAAGCCACACACCAAGAATCGCCCGAGACTCACCAAGGCCCTCGTGTCCATCACACGCCTTTCATTTTCTAGTTCTTATTTTATACCGTTGGGTAAGTAAACTTCCTAATATCGGGAAAGGAAGTTGTGATACATTGTGACACGGTTTGCTTGGACCATTTCTCGATCGTTTGGTTGGTTGTAGTTGGTTCATTTCTCGATTTAATCATGTTTCGTGTTTGACGTTTGTTTTGGAGATAGAATCGAGACTTGAAGGGCAAGGTGCACATGTTATAGCCATGCTTGATGTTTTTGTCTATGAACTTTGCTATTGATCTGCTATCGATGCGGATGTGGTAAGGGCCGACTTGTGCTAACGACGATCCCCTCGTCCTCGCTTGATATTATTTGGTTTACTTGCTAAGTCTCCCCGACTCATGCCCCGTTATTTCCTTTTTAGGTCCAAAGAATGGCGTCTTCCCCAACTTGACTCGGCAACTCCGTGGAAATGAGAGCCGAAGTGCTCACCGTGATAGATGCTCAGGAAGGCCGAGCCTACTGCCGGATCATGATGTATGTGATGATTGATAAGGGCCTAACGGACTTGGTGCCTCACCCGTACGTAGCATGACATGGCTATACTAACAGAGAGTGGGTTGGATCCCTATGTGGGTTCAATGGACCTTTTGGTGATGTAGGCAGGCCGGCTCTAGGGCATGCCACAGGTGAGGTGTAGATCGGCCATGTGGATGGGAAGCGGGGAGAAGATGTGGATGGAGTTAGAACCGAGAAGATGAAGTAGTGGGGATAGGATCACCCAAGCCGAGTTTTGCTATTCATAGTCGGCTAGGAATGGATGAGCTTCTAGAATATGCGTGTGAAATATGTGATGTTTGCCATGGTCCAAAGGGCTTGTTAAAATATATTTGCATAAGGTTTGCTCATGATACTGCTTGTCTAAATTTTGCTGTTATTTTGAATGTGATTGTTCCGAAATTATGCTTTTGCTTGTGTGTAAAGAAAGACAATAATGAACGGAACGTCACGTTAATGACCCTGAGGTATGGGCATTATAGGTGGGGTCGGATTTAGGTTGGGTCATAAATAGTCCAATTCAAATGGACCCATTAACCTATTTATGACGAATTTACTCGTAATGTAAACTTCTCGACCAATACCTGGCTTGACTCATAACCAACTCATATCGATCCAACTCACATTGTTAAAACACTTCAAAGTAATACAAATCTAGTGGATAATTTTTATAATATTTTAAAAAAAATTGAGGCTTCGTTGGTTTCATGGAAACTGTGATGTTTTTGGAAAACATTTTCTAGGATGTCATGTTCCAACAAGATAATAATATTTTTTGGTGTTTGGCTGAAATCTGAAAAATGAAATAGAAAATGTTTTTTGCCATTTGTTATGAAAAATCTGATTTGATTTTTCTCCATACACTCCTTTTAATAATTTTTTTCATTTATTTTTTTAATTATTCTTTTTAATTATTTTTTTAAAACAGCGATCAGGTGAGCTCGAGCCTTGCTAGCCTCGGGGGAGGCTTGAGCCTTGCCAAAAGCCGACGAGCTCGAGTATCGCCAGCCTCGGGTGAGTTGAGATTCGCTGGCCTTGGCGAGCTCCAGCCTTGCCAGAAGTCGAGGAGGCCTCAGCCTCACCATATCAATAAGCTCATCCCTCTCCTGTGGCTGGCCATCGACCGAGGAAGAAGGAAAAAAGAAAAAAAATGAAAGAATAAAGAATAAAAAGAGAAAAAATAAAAAAAATAAAACAAAAAATTATAAAAAAATCATAAACTATATAATTAAAAATCATAAAATTAAAAATGTCATATTTGCGATTCAATTAAGCTTGTCAGGTATGATTTAATACACAGTTAAGATACATTAAGCTATTAGGTAACCCATATCTGACCCATTTGAGCTTATTTTTAAAATTTAGGGTAACCCATTCATGACCCACACCATGAAATATGAGTTCAAATATGGGTTTGAGACTCATTTTGCTACCTCTTGTTGGCAAGAGCAAATGTAATTCAAGAGAGATTGAATTAAGCATGACTATTCTACTATGGGTTAATATCACGAAAAACCCTAAACTGGTACACTTGTGATAAATTTACCCCAATCTAATTTTTTGACCAACAAAAACCTCAAACTGGCACACCTATGATAATTTTATCCCAAACTAATTTTTTGACCGCAAAAAACCCTAAACTAGTACATTTATAATAAATTTACCCTTCGTTAATTTCGGTTAAACTGGATTAATGCAAAAAAAATCACAAATTGGTACATCTATCATAAATGAAGGGTAAAACCCAAAACTGGTATATCTATCAGTTACGGTGTGTCATTTAACGAAGCAATTTAATAGTAAAATTTAATGAAAATTAACACAGGGTAAAATTGTCACAGGTATATCAGTTTGGGATTTTTGATAGTCAAGAAATTAGTTTGAGATAAAATTATTACAGGTGTACCAATTTGGGATTTTTGGTGATCAAGAAATTAGTTTGGGATAAAATTATCACAGGTATACCAGTTTGAGATTTTTTGCGTTATTAAACCTTATGCTAAATAGTAAAAGCAGTAATGGCATGGGAATTTCCGATCTCCAAGCAATTAAAGTTTACAAAAAAAAGTTTATCTCACAATAAAAAGTCCTCCTTACTTTACTTTATATAACAGCATACATAGCTAGATCGGCCAGCGTTAACTACATATTCATGTGATTAGTAGAGATGAATGTATGATTATCAAACCCTCATTTGATCTTTCGATTGCTTAAGTATGCTTTCAAAAGGTTATATTTTTATACTTGCATGTAAGTAACAACTTTATGGGCTTATTGTATTTTGCATATCATTATAAAAAATTACAAGTTTCTAAGCACATTGAACACTAAAAATATGATTCATCCACTATTGTGCTTCATCATGAGAGGCACAAAAAATAGCAAAATTTTTTTAGGAGAATCCAATAGGAAAATTGTAATTCATTACTCTCTTTTATTTTATAAGTTCAGTGTACTATAAAATAGGGATAGTTCTCAACGAGCAGGCTCGGGAGGGGATACAGTTGCAACACAGTTGTTCCACGTCTCATTGCTCCTCCTATGGACATCGGATACTGTCCCCCCGATTGGCTTGTGGGTCGAGAGGATCAACTCCACAAATTGATCGTGGCAGTTCTTCCCCGCCTTCACGAGCTCACGACAACATTCATTGGTGGGTGCAACGGTGTCTGCAAGGACTATGATTTGAAAGAACGCAGACCCGCAATCGCTAGTCATTCCCTTTGCGCAATTAGGGTTTCCGGCGAAGGTAGCTCTAGGAAGCAATGCAGCAATGACGACCAACAAGGTCATGAAAGCAGACAAGTTCTTGAGCATTGCCATGATGGTCGTTTCGGGACAGAAGTGTTAGAAAAATGTCTGAGATTGTTGATTGGTTGGTGATGTAGTCGATCTAGAGGTGAGAACTTAAATAGCTTGAGGGAAGTAGTGCATTAATGAAGTGGATTCACCAGTTATGATTCGAATTTATGTAGGAAACTTCTACAATTATTTCCCTTGCCATAAATTCTTCTCGGGCTTTATTGTTCTACAAGGATTGAGGGCCTTGTCATCTCACTATGTTTGCGATTCAATCATTTGCCATAAAAACAGTAGTAATGAGTTGGTTGGTTGAAGAGAATTAGCCGGGAATCAAAATACTCATTTCGGGTCTGACTTTCAATGCCATGTTTGGTATTTAATAGGAACTAGTCACATGCCCTCGTGGGCTTAAAATAATTGTATGAAATTAAATTTGCTTAAAATGTTTCAACTTATGTACTTCCGTAAAAATGGCCACAATTAAGTTTTAGAGCTAATCTAAAACAGACCCTAAAACGCATAAGGTTACATCATTGCAACCGACTTGGAGAGGCTGAAAATGAACAAAAAATGTGCTGAACGCCCCTGAAGCCGGTCTGGTCAAGGGATACTCAGTCTATGTTTTGACGTCCCAAGTCTTGGATTAGGCCCCTTGAGATCTCTGCAATAATATAGATTAGCAATAGACCTGTTGAATGGGTTGGTCGGATCGGATTTGGGTTGTGACATAAATAGTCCAACCAGAATGGGCAAATTAATCCATTTATAACCGATTTATTTTTAATGTAAATATCACAACCTATGTCCGACCTGACCCATAATTAACTCATACCCAACTCGACTCATATTGCTAAAACACTTCTATATTTAACCCAAGCTAAGAACACTTGATTCTTATGACTTTTTAAAAAAATTATTTGCTAAAGCACTTCCAAGCCATACAAATCTAATGGATAATTTTTATGTTTTTGAAAAAATTGAGGCTTCGTTTGTTTCACAGAAACTGTGATATTTTTCGAAAATATTTTTTAGGAAGTCATTTTCGAGGAAAGATAACAATATTTTCTGGTATTTAGCTTAAACTTGAAAATGAAATAAAAAATGCTTTCCACTAGGTATGGAAAATCTGATTTAATTTACCTCCATAAACTCCTTTTAATAATTTTTAATTTCTTTTCTTTTTTAATTATTTTAAAAGAAGCGACGAGGCGAGCTTGAGCCTTGGCTAGAGGCTGACGAGCTCGAGCCCTGGCTAGAGGCTGACGAGCTCAAGCTTCCCAGGCCTTGGGCGAGCTAGAGATTCGCCAACCTTGGCGGGCTCAAGCCTCGCTTGAAGTCGAGGAGGCCTTTGCCTCTCCAAATCAATGAGCTCTTCCCTCTCCTGCGGACGGCCATCGATTGAGGAAGAAGGAAAAAGAAAAAAAATTAAAGAAAAAAGAATAAAAAGAGAAAAAAACAAAACAAAACAAAAAAATTTATGAAAAAATTGTAGAACTTAAAAAATTAAAAATTAGAAAATTTAAGAAAATTAAAAATGACATATTTATGATTCAATTATGTTTGTTAGGTAACCTATATTTAACCCTTTTTAGCTTGCTTTTAAATTTAAGGCAACCCATTCATACAACCCATGCCATTAAATATGAGTTCAAATATGGGTTCTAGATGCATTTTTCCACATCTAGTTGGCACGAGAAAAATGTAATTCACAAGAAAGTGAATTAAGCATGACTAATTTGCTAAATAGTAAAAGTAGTAACGGCTCGGGAATTTCCAATCTCCAAGCGATTAAAGTTTACAAAAAAAAGTCTATCTCACAATAAAAAGTCGTCCTTACTTTACTTGACATAACAATATACATAGCTAGATCGGCTAGCGTTAACTACGTATTCATGTGATTATTAAAGATGATTGTATGATTATCAAACCATCATTTGATCTTTCGATCACTTAATTGTGCATTTCAAAAGGTTATGTTTTCACACTTGCAAGTAATTAACAACTTCAGGGGCAGATTGTATTTTGTAGATCATTTTAAAAAATTGCAAGTTTTTAAGTACATTGAACACTAAAAATATGATTCATCCACTGTTGCGCTTCCGCTTAAGAGGCACAAAATTTAGGAAAATTCTTTGAGGAGAATCTAAAACAAAGTGGATTATCGTTCTTTCGTCTCTTTTATTTTACACGTTTGGTGTACTATAAAATCGGAATAGTTCTCAACGAGTGGGCTCAATAGGGGATACAGTTTCAACGCAGTTGTTCCACATCTCATTGCTCCTCCTATGGACATCAAATACTGTCCCCCGATCGGCTTGTGGGTCGAGAGGATCAACTCCACGAATTGATCATAGTAGTTCTTCCCCGCCTTCACGAGCTAATGACAACATTCATTGGTGGGTGCAACGATGTCAGCAAGGACTATGATTTGAAAGAATGCAGACCCGTAATCGCTAGTCATTCCCTTTGTGCAATCAAGGTTTCCAGCGAAGGTAGCTCTAGGAAGAAATGAAGCAGTGACGACCAACAAGGTCATGAGAGCAGACAAGTTCTTGAGCATTGCCATTGTCACGCCCCAAATCCCAACAGGCTCGTGACACCCCTACGACGGTCGTATCGAATGCGACGTTTCAGGACTCGTCGTTGACCCAAACGAAACACTCAATATCATACGCAAGTGGAAGCGAAATCTTAAACAACCCAGAGAGCAAACGATGAAGAAGGGGTAGTACTTACACAAACCAATAAAGGCATAACATAATCGTGACAATTACTTACAATATTCATTTATGCCAAAACAACCTAGGCTACTAACGAATAAACCACATTCATCAAAAGGGGGCAGTGGTTTGTGAGCTTAACTCCTCTACAAAAGGGAGCACTCAAAAGATGGGATAACTTGACCCATCCTCGGTCCCCGAGGTACTTTGGTGGCATCCCCAAATCAATCATGGTTGCGGATCTGAAATTGTTTGCATTACAGGAATGAGATTAAATCTCAATAAGCAGACAACCTAAACCCCACGTAGGCCAATGCGTACCTAGACAAGTGTCAACATGCAATCTAACAAATGATATTAAGGAATTACATAAACATACTTACCTCACCTCACAGCACATGCCAACTCTGCATATTAGTCAATTCACATTAATGCAATAACATCTCATGTACATATCACAATCACTCGAGTACCATACACACGTACGTTCACCCAATTCCATCATGTACATTATACATGCGCATCCATCCAACTTTCTCATGACTCGAGTCAATATCCCACAAGTCCTTTCTCGCGACCCGCGTCAACACACTCCAAGCTAGCCGCCCTCCGATCAATTCGGGCTTTGTCCCGCATCAATACGCTCCAAGACCTTTCTCACGACCCGGGTCAACACCCCATAGGTCCTTTCTCGCCACCCACATCAACACATTCCAAACTGGCAGCCCTTCGATCAATCCGGGCTTTGTCTCGTGTCAACACGCTCTAGGACCTTTCTCACCACCCAGGTCAACACCCCATAGGTCCTTTCTCATAACTCGGGTCAACACCCTACAGGTTGACAGCCCTCCGATTGATCCAGGCTTCGTCAAGCAAACATACACGCCACTTAATTTAATCAATTTCACGTCAATCACATAGTCAAATAACTCCATAATATGCTCAATCGCCACTCATTCCAATCAACCCATGCAAGTATCAAATTCATTCCTCAAAGTATCACAAGTTAGCCACATTGTACAACCATCATTCTAACACATTTCAAGCGCCCAATTCCAAGTCATAAACTCACTACAATAGCTCACAATTTCTGGCATTCAAACCGGCGACATTCCACCCACAAACCAACACGAGTCAACCACTCTCGAGCATAGAAATTCACTCACAAATGCCACAACAAACCAGCCATGAACAGCCACCAAATGACCCCAAAAATCATCACAATTTAGTCTAAGAGCTAGGCACATGCAATCATCAAATCAGGTCCTAACTTAGCTATCCAACCGACACTAAACGATCCCTAAACAAGTCCAAATAATACTTATTATACTAGGTAAGGTTTAGGGAGTCACTTACTTAGATTTGGCTAGGGGAAAATCGGTTAGGGGCCAAAATGGCCTTATGGAACAGTAATGGGCTCAGTGTGGCATGGGCGCAATGGGCACGGTGGCTGACCATGGCTCGGCACAGCTCTCGGCCACGGCCTAGGACTCTCGGCCATGGCCGGGTGAGCGGCTAGGCGAGTAGGCGACAATTGGGTAGCGGCCAAGCGAGTTCAGCCGGCGAGCTTGGGGGACGATCGGACGGCGACGACGGCGAGCTGGGCAAGTGGCTGGGCTGGCTAGCGAGCAAGCTGGCTGGTGAGATGCACGGCGGCGAGCTGGTGCTGGGTAGAGATGAGCTCGCGGCGGTGATGATGGGGGCAGCGGCTGGTCGAGCTGGCAACGGCTGGCAAATGGCGTGCGGCGACTACACGGCGGCGCTCGATGGCGGGGCGATAAGCAAGAGGCATGCACCAGAGGGGAAAGGGGGAGAAGGGCAGTCGGCCCAAGGGTGAACGGCGGCCCTGGTGGCTAGGCATGCGGTGGCGCAAGGTGAACGGCCAGTGGCGGTCGGGCGTCGATGAGCGGTGGTCAGTAGAGGGGAGCAGGAGTAACGGCGAGGGAAGGGAGAAGAAGAAGAAGGAAGAAGAAGAAAAGAAGAAAGAAAAGAAGAAGAAAAAGAAAAGGAGGAGAGAGAGAGTTTGCATGGGGTAGGGGGAGGGGACGTGCGTGCAGGGGGGACGCGACCGGGGGGAGAGAGAGAGAAAAGTTAACCCCATCGAGTGGGATCTAATGGCCGACGTTCAAACCCGAAATCGATCCGACGGTCCACGAAAAACCCTAACTTATAAATTAGGAAAATGCCAAAAACACTAACTAAAATACACTACGAGGGAGATTTACTAGTCTCAATCCGCACTCGATCTAAATTTCACTTTTCACCAATTCCGGACAATATCGACATTAGCCACAATAATATCGATACCGTCCAATTAAATTCGTCACGAAAATCCGAGAAATTCAACACTAAAATTCGGGCTCTAAATAACGGCCAAATTCTATCGTGTGCGATTTTAGCGAAATGTCAAATTTAAAAATATCCCGATGGTGATTAGTTCTGGGCAAGATTTAACTATAAGCACACCGACAAAATACACGTTTTTTAAATCCCAAAAATGAATCAAAATTCGAAATGTCACAGCCATGATGGTTGTGTGGGGACGGAAGTGATAGAAAATTGTCTGAGATTGTTGATTGTTTGATGATGTTGTCGATCTAGAGATGAGAACTTATATAGCTTGAGGGAAGTAGTGCATTAATGAAGTGGATTCACCAGTTATGATTCAAGAATTTATGTAGGAAACTTCTACAACTATTTCCCTTGCAAGAAATTCTTCTCGGGTTTATTGTTCTACAAGGATTGAGGGCCTTGTCATCTCACCATATTTGCGATTCAATCATTTGCCATAAAAACGGTAGTAATGAGTTGTTTGGTTGAAGAGAGCTGGGAATGAAAATACTCATTTCCGGTCTGACCTTCAATCCCATGTTTGGTATATAATAGGAACTAGTCAAATGCCCGCGTGGGTTTAAAAGAATTTTATGAAATTAAATTTGCTTAAAACGTTTCAACATATATACTTTCGTAAAAATGGCCACAATTAGTTTTAGCACTAATATAAAATAGACCCTAAAACACATAAGGATACATCATTGCAACCGACTTTGGGAGGTTCGAAATGAACCAAGAACATGCTGAACCCAAATAGTCCAAGTACGAGGAAACCAAGAACGAGTCATAATTGGTCTTTCAACTAACAGACCAGTTGCGAACGGGTGATGAAAATCGATCATGCGAGTCTCAGCATATGTCCTTTTGGTCAGGTTGAAGAACCAGATGTTTAGATGTTCTCCTCGAAATTTCAGCACAAATCAACGAGTAACAGATGCACAATTGCTGAATCCGTAAAACTGTGCGATATCACATATTCGATTAATTTCCTAATCTATAGTAAAAGAAAATCACCAAAAATATGATGCATATTTCATATAGAAGTAGTTTCATTGTTGCCACTTCATCATCGCCATGTCATTGCTGCGATGCCACCGTTGCCATGTCATCATCAATGCCATGTCACATATGCCATATCATCATTACCATGTCATCGTTCCCACGTCATCACATTGCCATATCATTAATTCCGCATCATTATAATATGACATCTCATTATTTTCATGTCATTGCATGTCATGTTAGATTAATTTATAGCTTTTTTACTCGTCATTAGAACTAAGTCACATCTAGGTTGCGTCTAGATAAGTCATGTCACATGTGATTAATTCAAGTTAGAATTCACATAAACATAATTTAGATTAAAATTGCATCTTATTCACTGCATATAGTTAATATTTTATAAATAAATCCCAAAAAGAATTAGTTAGAATTGAATAATCACATTGCGAAATCATGTTTAGTGCATACATGCATTGTTCTTTCTTTAGTTAACATTTTAAACAATGCTTGGTGCATTGGATGATAATAAAGTCTCGCTTTTCTTTACCTAATGCATCGAGGTTCTTTGCTCATTTCTAACAATTTATTTATGCTTTGATTATTGAGTGTTAAATTATTTGATGGCGAACCCGCTTGATCACCTATTGCATGTGAGTGGTTTAAGATTAAAATCGACAAAGATTGTTTGCAAAATATTTTTGAAAATAAAGAGAAAAAGGTATCCAACGGGCATTTGATTCATTTAAGCATAACCAAGTTCCTATATCTCTAATATCTCTGGTTTGCAAAACTAAAGCAATCACCCCGCCACTCCAACTCCTCCCTGGCCAAGCTGCACCACCCCTGCTGCCCCGAAACAGCCCGTCGCCGGCTATTTTCTAGCTAAGGTGAGTTGCGCCTCTCGCCGGTCCAATCGCCATCCGCCTCTGCCGCCCATCGCTACTGTCTAGCACCCCAAACTGCCATGACCAACCACTGTCCCACGCTCATAATAGCCTTAAGCTGCTGCAAAATAGCCACCAACGGCCCCTCCACCACCGTTCGTCGTGCTTGCTCGCCGCTATAGCTACTGTCCACCGCTATCCAGCCACCTAGCCACCATGACCAGCAGCCATTTCATGCCTGGAACGGCCCCTAAGTAGCCACCGAACAGCCTCACAACAACCGCTCTCTTTGTCGTGCTCGTTCGCCGTAATTTGTTACCCACTGAGCCCAAACCGGAAACCTCCACGAACAGGTGTGTTGCCGCCATCACTCTCGTGTAATCGCCATAGTTATACGAGTAAGTTAACCTCTAGTCCTATGTTTAGGGTGTTGAACTTGCTTAAGGTAGTTTAATTTAGATTTAGATTAAGTTAATGGTTGTTTAAATAAAATTAGTGGATTGATTAAGTGTGATTATGGAAAAGTAGATGTGATAAGTTACCAATAGAAATGGTGATAGGTTATTGGTGCGACATCCCCGATTTCGAGCCTAGGAAGCCGAGGGCTGGTAATAAGTGGATTAGCGGGTAAGTCGAGTCGAGGGTTGGTATTGGAATGGATAGCATGATTGGAACGAGTGTACTGAGGGTTGGTCGTGGTTCGATCGAAAGATTGTCCATGAGTTGGCCTAGGGATCGACAGTGGAATGATCCTGACTACGTAAATGATTAGAGTGATATGACCATAGGGTGATCCTTTGACCATAAGAGTCGTTAGTGGAGCGGTCCGAGATAACTGTGGATCAGTCCGGTATCGGCATGTATCGATCACGGGTGATACCGTACGGCCATGCAATAGTCTCGGGTGACCACGAGTTAATTCCGGGGAACTGGATTTCCACGAGTTTACATGACAACCAAGGGTCGATCATAGATCGTTGATACTCGAACGTGGCCCGATCATGAATCGGCCACGGATCTTTGTGCTTAGTCGGGAAGGCCATGGACGAGACGTGTACCAGGCTATGTGCCTAGTGGCTTAGTCGCAGCCCAGGCAAAATTACCGGTCGCGGCGACCAAGACCATGTGCCCGGTCATCACCGACCATCGTGCCTGTTAGCCAGGCCACGGACCGACTACGTGCCCGGTCGTGCACCGGCCATTGTGCCCGACCCTCGTGCCACAAGTCATGTCCTTAAGATCCGATCCCGATCTTGTCCCGTGTCCAAGAAATGTGGCCATGAGTCGTGCTTCACGCCATTCCCGAGCCGATGTGGGTGTTTGGCCATGAACCGACCTCTCGCCCATATGACCCGGCACGGTGCCCATGTGACTAGCCAAGCACTAGGCACGTCGCCCGTGCGGCCTGGCGAGTCGCTTGGCACGTCGCTCGTGCAGCCCGAAGCGATGCCCGTTTGGCCCGACCATGCACCCGACCATGCACCTGTACGGTCGGCCACTTGCCCAGCCACTGGCCCGGTCAGGCCGGCCAATTTGCCCGATGGCCTGGCTGTGTGCCCAGTCCACCCAAGAAGGCCAATTTGGGTGATTTTGGCTTGGATTGTTGTAGGGCTAAGTTTGGGCAATTTGTGAAGGCCTTTTTACACTAAATTCCATTTTAAAAGGGTATTATTGGAATTATTTTATGAGAAAACCCTTAGGAAAAGTTTGGGAATTATTATGATGCGGGGTTCGTTTTGGACGTTACGTGCGTATTTTTGCGAGACCCCTTTGGTCCGAGCAAATTTGGATGGAAATCAGCCAAATTGAGAAAACGCTAGAAAGTTTGACCAAGTCAAACCTTATCCATATCATCATTATCCTCATTTATTCCTTGGCATAGTTTTCAAACTAGCCATTATGAAGCCATTAATTGAAGTCTTGGCCATCAAGTATTGATCAAGAAAGGGAGAGGAAGCCACGGCAAGGAAGGGGAGAGAGAGAGAGAGACCCATGGCCAAGCTTGAGGAGAGAGAGAGAGAGAGAGACCATGGCCAAGCTTGAGGAGAGAGAGAGAGAGAGAGATTTATGGGCCATTATAAATTTTTGACTTAGGCTATTAATGCTTGGATGACACGCACGCTTACCTCATCTCTCAAGTGACACGCGCGCTTACCTCATCCAAACCCTAGCCTTACTCCTCTATAAATAGAAGCCATTAGGAAGAGATTGGCATACTCTTTCACATACACAAACCGGCCAAGAGAGAGAGAGTGCCGAGATAGAGAGAGAAAGAGAAAGAGAGAGAGAGAGAAAATCAAGAGAGAGAAAGCCAAGGGAAAGAAAAGAAAGGGGTCGACACCGTGAGCTGCCGAGATCCCGAGGCCATCGTCTTTCCCATCCATTTTCTACTCTCTAGTTCTGGTTTTGTTTAGTGTAAGTAAACTTCCTAATATCGAGAAAGGAAGTTGTGATACGTTGTGACGCGGTTTGCTTGGACCGTTTTGCGGTCGTTTGGTTGGTTGTGGTTGGTTCATTTTTCGATTTAATCATGTTTCATGTTTGACGTTTGTTTTGGAGATAGAACCGAGAGTTGAATGGCAAGGTACACATGTTATAGCCATGCTTGATGTTCTCTTATATGAACTTTACTATTGATCTGCCATCGATGCGGGTGCAGTAAGGGCTGACTTGTGCTAACAGCGATCTCCTCGTCCTCGCTTGATATTAGTAGGTTTACTTGCTGAGTCTCCCCAACTCATCCCCCGTTATTTTCCCCTTTTTCAGGTCCATAGGATGGCATCTCCCCCAGCCGCCATTGGCAATCCCGTGGAGCAGAGAACCAAAGTTCTTACCGTAATGGATGCCAGAGAAGGTCGCGCCTACCGCTGAATCACGACGCTTGTGAGATTCGATGAGGGCCTAACGGATTTGGTGCCTCATCCGTACGTGGCGTGGTATCACTACGCGAACGGAGAATGAGTTGATCCCTATATGGGTTCAACGGTACCTTGACGGTACGGGCGGGTCGGCTCCGGGATAAAGCCACGGGTAGGATGTGAGATGGCCAGGCGGAAGGGACCGGGGTGGAGGTGAAGAAGCGAGGAGCGAGAAACCGTAGTGGGTATAGGACAACCCAAGCCGAGTTTTGCTATTCATAGTGCGTGTGCGAAATGTGTTGTTTGCCATGGCCCGAAGGGCTTGTTAAAACATATTTGCATGCACTGTAATCATAAGGTTTGCTCATGATGCTTCTTGTCTTATTTCGCTGTGTGAATTGTGATTGTCCCGAAAAATGCTTTCGCTTGCGTATAACGAAAGATAATAATGAACGGGACGTCACGTGAATGGCCCCGAGGTTGGGGTGTTACAGCCTAATTTGGTATCAGAGTAGGTTCCCCTCCAGTAAGTGCTAGTCCGGTGTTGAGCCAAGAAGAGGCTATAGAATCTTGAAAAGACTCAATCCGATGAGGGCGGAGAGTGAACGCCGAGGTAGAACCTGATCAAAGAGCGGCTCTTGGCTATGAAGTGGACACCGGGGCATAAGGCCTGATCAAGGTGCGGCTTCTAACGAGAGTGGTCGCCGGGGTTGAAGACCTAAACAAGGTGTGGCTCCTGGCAATCTTCTAGGATAATGGGTAAGAGAGGAAGAAACCGAACTATGCACTGAATGGGGGAGAACGATTCTAAAATCCAAGCGGTAATAAAAGCCTGAGTGATAAGGCATGCTGAAGTTAGGGTCGTTCGCTAGGAAACACCCCTATGCATGTGAATGATTGATTGTCATTGAATAGGTTAAGTGCTCCTGTTTGTTTGTAATCACTAACCTATTCTTATGTTATAGAAAGTCTTGTTAGACTATTAATAGCAAAATAAGTGCTTAGGACTAGGCTGCGACCGCCGAGGAAAAAGGAAAGTTCTATCAGGACTCCATGACCTCGAAAGAAAAGTCCAAGCATGTTCCCCTCTAGTAAGTTGCAGTTCAGTATTGAGCCAAGCGAAGGCTATTGAATTTTGACATAACCCGATCCGATGAGGGCGGGGAGTAATCGCTGGGGCAGAACCTGATCAAGGAGTGGCTCTTGGCTAGGAAGTAGACGCCGGGGCAAGAAGCCTGATCAAAGTACGACTTCTAGCAAGAGTGGTTGCCGACGTTAAAGACCTGAACAAGGTATGGCTCTTGGCAGGCTTCTAGGATGACAGGTAAGAAATGGAATAAAGCGAACTAAGTATTGAATTGAAAGTAAGATGGGAACTGTTACTTGAAATGATAAGCGTGATCTTCGTGATTGTTATAAGTAAGTAAACTATGTTTGAGGAAAATTTTATCAGAGTAGCGTAGCGGAAGCATGGTCAAGCTTGCTCCACTCTAGTATGTTAGATCAAGGTCGGGGAAAGAAAGGTCGCTAGTCTAGAGCTAGTCCACATTATAGTGGATGTTGTAAAGGTACTAACGTAAGTTAAGCCCCAGGTACGTAGGACCTTTTGAAATTCTAGAGAGAATAGGGATTTGGCTTATCGATTGGCGCTGCCATCGAAACTTACTCAGGTGCATGATGTGTTCCATGTATCCATATTGAGAAAGTATGAACCCGATCCAGCACATGTGCTAAATTTCGATGAGGTCGAATTGGACAGCAAAGTGTCCTATGTTGAGGAGCCGGTGCGGATCGTGGATCGTAAAGAGCAAGTGTTGAGGAATAAAACTGTTCCCGTAGTAATGGTCCTATGGCGACACCAGGGCGTAGAGGAAGCTACCTGGGAAGGTGAGGAAATCATGAAGTGGCAGTATCCGCACTTATTCGAGGAACCAGATATGTGTTTAAATTTCGAGGACGAAATTTTTATTAGAGGGGGAGAATTGTGATATCCCCGATTTCGGGCTTAGGAAGCCGAGGGCTGGTAATAAGTGGATTAGCGTGTAAGTCGAGTCGAGGGTCGGTATTGGAATCGACAACATGATCGGAATGAGTGTACTGAGGGTTAGTCGTGGTTCGATCGAAAGATTGTCCATGAGTTGGCCTAGGGATCGACAGTGGAATGATCCTGGCTACGCAAATGATTAGAGTGATATGACCATGAGGTAATCCTTTGACCATAAGGGCCGTTAGTGGAGTGGTCCGGGATAACTGTGGATCGGTCCGGTGTCAGTATGTGTCGGTCGTGGGTGATACCGTACGGCCATGCATTTGACCTGGGTGACCACGAGTTAATTCTGGGGTACCGGATTTCCATGAGGTTACATGACAATCGAGGATCGACCATAGATCATTGATACTCGAACGTGGCCCGATCACGAATCGGCCACGAATCGTTGTGCTAAGTCGGGAAGGCCATGGATGAGACGTGTACCAAGCCATGTGCCTAGTGGCTTAGTCGCGGCCCGAACAAAATTGCCGATTGCAGCGGTCAAGGCCATGTGCCCGATCATTACCGACCATCATGCCCGTCAGCCAAGCCACGGACCGGCTACGTGCCCGGTCATGCGCCGGCCATTGTGCCCGACCCTCGTGCCACAAGTCGTGCCCGTAAGATCCGGTCCCGATCTTATCCCGTGTCCAAGAAATGTGCCCATGAGTCGTGCATCGTGCTATTCCCGGGCTGATGTGGGTGTTTGGTCGTGAACCGACCTCTCGCCCGTATGACCCGGCACGGTGCCCATATGGTCGGCTAAGCACTAGGCACGTCGCCCGTGCTGCCCGGCGAGCCTCTCGGCACGTCGACCGTGCAGCCCGGCGCAGCGCCTGTTCAGCCTGGCCACGTGCCCGGCCATGCGCCTGTATGGTCGGCCACTCACTCGGTCAGTCTGGCCAATTTGCCCGATGGCCTGGCCATGTGCCCAGTTCACCCGAGAAGGTCAAATTTCGTTTTGGACGTTACGTGCGTATTTTCGCGAGACCCGTTTGATCCGAGCAAATTGGGATGGAAATCAGCAAAATTGAGGAAACCCTAGAAAGTTTGACCAAGTCAAACCTTATCCATATCATCATTACCCTCATTTATTCATTGGCATAGTTTTCAAACTAGCCATTATGAAGCCATTAATTGAAGTCTTGGCCATCAAGTATTGACCAAGAAAGGGAGAGGAAGCCACGGCAAGGAGGGGGAGAGAGAGAGAGAGACCCACGGCCAAGCTTACGGAGAGAGAGAGAAAGAGAGAGAGAGAGAGAGAGAGAGAGAGAGAGAGAGATTTATAGGCCATTATAAATTTTTGACTTAGGTTATTAATGCTTGGATGACACTCGCGCTTACCTCATCCAAACCCTAGCCTTACTCCTCTATAAATAGAAGCCATTAGGAAGAGATTGGCATACTCTTTCACATACATAAACCCGCCAAGAGAGAGAGAGAGTGCTGAGATAGAGAGAGAAAGAGAAAGAGGGAGAGAGAAAACCGAGAGAGAGAAAGCCAAGGGAAAGAAAAGAAAGGGGTCAACACCGTGAGTTGCCGAGATCCCGAGGCCGTCGTCTTTCCCATCCATTTTCTGCTCTCTAGTTCTAGTTTCGTTTATTGTAAGTAAACTTCCCAATATCGAGAAAGGAAGTTGTGATACGTTGTGACACGGTTTGCTTGGACTGTTTCTCGATCGTTTGGTTGGTTGTGGTTAGTTCATTTCTCGATTTAATCATGTTTCATGTTTGACGTTTGTTTTGGAGATAGAACCGAGACTTGAATGGCAAGGTGCACATGTTATAGCCATGCTTGTGTTTTCTTGTATGAACTTTGCTATTGATCTGCCATCGATGCGGGTGCGGTAAGGGCTGGCTTGTGCTAACGGTGATCCCCTCGTCCTCGCTTGATATTAGTAGGTTTACTTGCTGAGTCTCCTCGACTCATCCCCTGTTGTTTTCCCCTTTTTTAGGTCCGTAGGACGGCATCTCCTCCAGCTCGCGTTGGGAATCCCGTGGAGCAGAGAGCCAAAGTGCTTACCGTGACTGATGCTAGAGAAGGTCGCGCCTATCGCCGAATCACGATGCTTGTGAGATTCGATGAGGGCCTAACGGACTTGGTGCCTCATCCATACATGGCGTGGTATCACTACGCGAACGGAGAATGAGTTGATCCCTATATGGGTTCAACGGTGCTTTGGCGGTACGGGCGGGCCGGCTCCGGGATAAAGCCACGGGTGGGATATAAGATGGCTAGGCGGACGGGACCGGGGTGGAGGTGAAGAAGCGAGGAGCGAGAAGCCGTAGTGGGTATAGGACAACCCAAGCTGAGTTTTGCTATTCATAGTGCGCGTGCAAAATGTGTTGTTTGCCATGGCCCAAAGCGCTTGTTAAAACATATTTGCATGTATTGTAATTATAAGGTTTGCTGATGATGCTTCTTGTCTTATTCCGCTGTGTGAATTGTGATTGTCCCGAAAAATGCTTCCGCTTGTGTATAACGAAAGATAATAATGAACGGGACGTCACATGAATGACCCCGAGGTTGGGGTGTTACAATCGGTGTTTAGTTGATAGGTTATTGGTGATATTAGTGATAGATTATTGGTAATTAATTGATAAGTGATCGATATTGAGTGATAAGCTATCGGTGTATGGGCAATAAGTTATTGCAAATTTAATGATAAGTCATCAATTATTTTATTTTTATTTTTATTATTTTATTAAATAAATTAATTTTCTTAATTAATAATAATATTTTATTCTTCAAAAAATATTTATTAATAAAATATTTAATTTCCGAAAATCAAATATTAATATGTTCGAATGATTTTTAATATTGAATTATGATTGTTTTATGTGCAAATTGTGATGCCAATGTTGGATTTCGCTGTATATGTTGGCATATATGGCAAAATGATTTGAATGATTATATTTCGAGAAAAGATGTTGAATCTTTGAAAATAAATTATTTTATAATTATGTTTGAGAAAGGAATTTGAGGCTTTGAGAACGAAAAGCGTGTTTTGAAATGATGATTTACAAAATTGAGCGATCGTTTGCATATGTGATCACCTGAAAATGGTTATGTAGCACTGATTCGAGCACAATTCATATTTGCATTGTCTCATTGAAAAGAAAAAAATTGGCCTAAATGCTTGTGTGTTTGTGTGGTCACATGTCGAAGCTATCTTGCTGTAGATCACTTGACGATGCCCGATTTATCGAGGTCTACTACAGATCGTGCTTGATTTTATCGAATGCCTGGAGATTATCTGGATTGTCGATACTCTGGATGCCGAATCGCAGCTCGAGGGCAGATTTGATGCTCCTTACGGGATACTATCTTATTGTAGATCGTTTGATGTTGCCGTATTAGAATGCCATTATCCTGTAGATCGTTTGACGTTGCCATGCTCAATGGGGCAAGATAATGCCCGGTCATGCCGGAAGACTAACATCGCACTGCGTATCACTTGATGCGTAGTGGCCCAGATGGTCGTGATAAATGGAATACACATGTTGCATAGTGCTTGATTATGGGGTGAAAACTATTAAGCATGGTATGGGACGTGTCACGTCCCAACCCGAAATCACGATCATGGGGTGAAAATTGCTAAGCATGGTACGAGACGTGTCACGTCCCAACTCGGAATCACGATTGATGCTTATTGACTGAACATGACCTGAACGGAATCGTGACTTGTGGAAATAAATTAGTGCGTCCCGTTCATTTTAATTAATGTGCACATAGAAGCAATTATAAACGGAACATCACAATATCATAAGCAAACTTCGCACGTTATATTTACATGATACGTGTTTATTTGCATAAGCCCTACTCTCGGGCCATGCAAATCACACACATAAATTTTACATGCCCATTTCAAGGGCGATTCCAAAAAGCAAGCCAACTATTGAACAAACAATACTTTGGCTTGGGGTCCCTACCTCTATTACGGCTTCTCGATCCTTGCTCCTCACTCCTCCTGCTCCCCATTCGCCCGGCTGTCTCACGCCTCGCCTATGGCCTACCCTAGAGCCAGCCCACCAGGTTTGCCAAACGGCCTATTAAACCTACGTAGGGGTCCAACCCGCTCTCCATTTGCAAGGTGATACCATGCCTCGTACAGATAGGGAACCAAGTCCTCATAGCCTTCATTAACCATAACATACGTCGTGATCCGACTATAGGTACGACCTTCCCGGGCATCTATTAGCGTGAGCAATTCGGCTCTCAAATCTATGGGGTTACCAAACCAGGTCAAGGGAGACACCATACTACGGACTTGAAAAGAGGAAAAACAATGGGGAGTGAGTCGGAAAGACTCAATAAGTGAAAATGCTAATATCAAGAAAGGATGAAACAATTGCCATTCACATAAGTTGGCTCTCACCGTACCGGCATCAATGCCAAATCAATAGCAAAGTTCGTGTTGCGAAACAATAAAAGAACATCAAACATGATTGTCACACATGAACATTTCTTGTCAAATATAATTGACCAAATGACCAAGAAACGGCCCAAGCAAATCATGTTACAACGTATTGCAATGTCCTTTCCCAATATTAGGGAATTCACTTACTCAACGTAACACTAGAACACGAGAGTCTAAAGAAAGCAAGTGGCTTATGGCTTGAGCACGGGAAAAAGCTTGAGTTCGGGAAAAACGGGGTCTCGGGAGCTCTCTAATGGCCAAACAAGCAAGGAGGAAGAGAATGATCGGTGGATGTGTGTATGTATGGGTGTGAGAATGAAGGGAGAGATGGTGATGACGTGAGGGCTCCATCACGTGAGCTTCTTAATCATTTATAGAAAAGCCAAACTTGAAAAAGAAGCCAGGCAATTATGGAGGGCTTCCAAGTCAAAAAGGCCTTAATGGCACTAATGAACTAGGGCCAAAAGAAATGATGAAGGGCCATTGAATGACTTAAATGTGGCATTATCCTCCATAGTCTCTCTCTCTCTCTCTCTCTCGACTTCTGCCTCTTCCTTAGCCGATTGGCCCTTTGTCTCATTTGTATTATTGGTGACCATGAGTCACCTTGCAGCCTTAATAAGGCCGAACAACTCAGATGCCTAGTAATAAAGAAGGGGGACACCTAAGGGGGTTCAATGATGGTGGCCTTAAATGGCTTTTAATGGGTATTTGACTTGGTCAAAAAATTTTGTCTTCTTATCCTCTCCATAGCTGAACCGTGAGAGACCTCCTAAGCATGCTAGTTTCATTCACAACTACTTGGGCCAATCGCTTTACACAAAACCGACAAATCAATACTAACTTCACAATCCCGCATCATACTTGTTCTGTTAATTTTCCGAGGGTTTTCCACGCTTCGTATACCCATTCGATACGAGGTTTGGTATAGAAAGACCTCTACATATGGCCAAGTATGACCAATCAAAGGTTTAAGTCCATTGGTGTCCAATTCGGGTCAACTAGGTTGCCTAGGCGCATGGCTAAGCGCACGGGCGCAGTGCTAGGCTGCATGACGGGCACGCCAAGCACGACACTGGCTACACAAGCAATGTACCGAGCATAATGCCAACCCACACGAGCAAGGGGCCTGTTCATGGGTTTAACACATGCATTGGCTTTTGCATGGGCACAAGGCATGGCTCATGGCCAAGTTCATTGGGCACGTAACTAGGTCAGAACCGGATCTAACAGGCACGTTGCCTAGCATAAGGGTCAGTCACAATGACTGGCACACGATCGGACACGTAGCCGGTCCGTGGCCTAGTTGACGGGCACGATAGTCGATTATGTCCAGGCATAAGGTCTGGCCGGCGCGGTTGGCACATAGCCTAGTTCGCAGCCCAGCCAAGCCATTGGGCTCGTGACTTGGCACATGGCTCGTCTATGGCCTACTTGACTCGACACAACAATTCGTGGCCAATTTGCAACCGGTCCACGTTCGAGTATTGATGATCCATGGTCGACCCTTGGTTATCATGCAACCTCATGGAATTTAGTACTCCGGAATTAAACTCATGGTCATCCGTGACCGATGCATGATCATACGGAATCACTCATGATCGATACATGCCGACACTGGACTAATCCGTATCTATCCCGAACCGTTCCTCTAATGGCCCTTTTGGTCATAGGGTCAATCCACAGTTACATCAGTCTAATCATTTTGAGCGATCAATGGGTCATTCCAATATCGATCCCTAGGTCAATTCATGGACAATCTTTCTATTGAACCATGACCAATCCTCAGTACACTTATTCCAACCATATTGTTCATTCCATTACCAACCCTCGGCTTGAATTACCCGTTCATTCACTGATCACTTGCCCTCGGCTCCTAAGCCCATATTTGGGAATGTCACAATTCTCCCCCTCGAAATTTAAACACGTACCCGGTTCCTTGAATAAATGCGGATACCGATGCTTCATGATTTCCTCACCTTCCTAAGTGGCTTCTTCTATGCCATGGTGTCGCCATAGGACCTTTACTACGGAACAGTTTTATTTCTCAAAACTTGCTCTTTACGATGCACGACCCGCACAGGCTCCTCAACACAGGACACTCTGCTGTCCAATTTGACCTCATCGAAATTCAGCACGTATACCGGATTGGGCTCATACTTTCTCAACATGGATACATAAAACACGTTATGCACTTGAGCAAGTTTTGGTGGCAGTGCCAATCGATAAGCCAAAGTCTCTATTCTTTCTAAAATTTCAAAAGGTCCTACGTATCCGGGACTTAGTTTACCTTTCTTCCCAAAACGCAACACATCCTACATGGGTGATACTTTAAAAAACACGTGGTCGCCTACTTGGAATTCTAAAGGCTTCCTACGTTTATCAACATAACTTTTCTGTCGACTTTAGACAATTCTCAACTTATCTCTAATCACTTGCACAATCTAGTTGGTGAGTTGGACTAGCTTTGGACTCGTGACCTTCTTTTTCCTAATCTCATTCCAATAGACTAGAGTTATGTAAGCTCAACCGCATAGTGCCTCGAATGGTGCCATTCCGATGCTCTGCTAGTGACTGTTGTTATATGCAAATTCATTGAGATGCAAATATTCATCCCAACTTCCTTGAAATCAACGATACACGCTCGCAACATATCCTCAAGGGTTTGGATGATCCTTTCAATTTGACCATCTATCTGTGAGTGATAAGCAGTGCTGTATCATAACTTCGTTCCTGTAGCTATTTGGAGACTCTGCTAGAAAGTTATCGTAAACTTGTAATCTCGATCAGATGTGATCGTTACTGAACTCCATGCAGCCGCACAATTTGGCGAACATATAGCTCGGCATAACCTTCCAATGGAAGGTCCTTTCTTACCGAAAGAAAATGGGTTGACTTTGTCAGTTGATCCATAATCACCCATATCGGATCATTTCCTTTCTAACTTCTTGGCAATCCCATTACGAAGTCCATGGTAACATGCTCCCATTTCCATTCAGGAATTTCCAATGGTTGCAATAATTCGCCAGGCTTGCAATGTTGAGCCTTAATTTGTTGACACGTCAAGCACTTAGCGACGTGTTTGGCAATATCCAACTTCATGCCGTTCCACCAAAAATATTGCCAAAAATTCTGATACATCTTGGTACTTTCTGGATGAATACTATAATTGCTCTTATGGGCTTCCGTCAAGATTTCTTCTTCGAGTTGTTCATCATGAGGCACGCATAGGCATTATTGAACTTCAAGATTCCGTCATTAGTCATATGAAAATTAGATTTCTTCTTTTCTAATAACTCCTTCCGAACTTTCTGAATCTCTTGGCCTATTTGTTATAATGCCTTGGCTTTCAAAATGATTTCTGGTTCAATTCTAATAGCAACCAGTAAATTTTTATGATGTCTAGCTTCAAATTTGAAGTGCAAGTCCCGCGCATCCTTGAGTAGGGTCCATTCCTTGACCATGAGATGTGCAATTGCAGATTTTCGACTAAGAGCATCAGCAACTTTCTTCGGTTTGCCAAGATGATATAATATTTCATAGTCATAGTCTTTGAGAAGTTCCATCCAACATCTTTGTCTCATATTGAGCTCCTTATGGGAGAAGAGATATTTCAAACTTTGATGATCCGTATAGATGACAAATTGCTCCCCATATAAGTAATGGCGCCAAATTTTCAAGGTAAACATGATCGCTGCAAGCTCCAAATCATGGGTTGGATAATTCAGTCCATATGGTCTCAATTGTCTTGAGGCATAAGCCATCACTGTCACACCCCGGACCCTAACAAGCTCGTGACACTCCTCGAGGTTCGTAACGAACGCGACGTCCCAGGACACATCGCCAACCCAAACAAAATACCTACATGAATACGCAAGATAGATAATGACATAGGGATAATAACAGTATAAAACAATAATTTCATAGTAATGGAAAACAGTCACTTACAACATTCAGCCAGACAACTGGACATTAGGCTTCTAGGGTTAACATCCACCATTATCATAAAAAAGGGACAGGTGGTCAGGTAGACTGGCTGGTTACACAAAAGGGGCTCTACCAAAAGCTTCTAAGCCCAGTACCCAAATACTCCTACGGCACCCAATCTGAATCAAACCCTGAAGACTCCAACTCCATGTCAGAGTTGATCTCAATCGGCTCTTCCTCATTACTCGACTCCTCCTCGGGCTCGGACTCCATGGGCTCTGGCATAGGCTCGGGCTCTTCTTTAGGTTCGAACTCCTCAAATTCCTCTTCGAGCTCGAGATCCACAGGCACTACAGGTTCTGGTACGGGCTCGGATTTGGGACCAAGGTTCTCCGAGGGATCTTCAAGGTCCAGAATCTCACCATCAGGAGTATACACATCCCCGGGCTCCCAATCCACGGCATCCTCTTTACCATGCTGCTGTCCTTCAAAACCCCAAATTGGACCAACTAACTCCAATCCGGCACGATAAAACCAGGCCAAGTAAGTGTGACGCTGCAGTTGTCTAGGCCTACGTCTACCCAGACCATAGTGAAGTGCCTAATATAAGTCTAATATAGACCTATTGGATACTCGGTTTGCTCATGCACCGTATGCATAGGGACCCCAAAATGCCGACATGGCGGCATGATCAAGGTCGAGGTCGAGGATTTGAAATGGTTTGCATTATAGTAATGAGAATAAATCTCAATAAGTAGATAACCTAAACCTCACATAGGCCAATACGTACCTAGACGAGTCCCAACATGCAATCTAGCAATCGACATAATAGAATTCTCATGCACACTTACCTCGCCTCAAATCACATGACAACTCCACGCATTAGTCAAATCACAATAATGCAATAATAGCTCAAGAACATAGCATAAACACTCGAGCGCCATAACCATATACATTCACCCAATTCAACCAAATACATTTTGCATGCGTGTCCAACCAACTAACCACGACCCACGTCAATACGTCTCAGGTCCAGCCCTCCAATCAATCGGGGCTTAGTCCTGCGTAACCACGCCTCAGGTCATTTTTTGCCTTTCTAGCTACACCCACGTAACCACACCTCAAGTTGGCATCCCTCCGATCAATTTGGACTTAGTCCCGTGTAACCATGTCTTAGGTCATTTCTTGCCTTTCTAGCCACACCTGCGTAATCACGCCTCAGGTTGGTAGCCCTCCGATTAATCCGGGCTTAGTCCCGCGTAACCAAGCCTTAGAACATTTCTCTCAACTCGCGTGACCACACCTCATATCATTTCTTGCCTTTCTAGCCACACCCGTATAACCACGCCTCAGGTTGGCAGCCCTCCAATCAATCCGGGATTAGTCCCATGTGACCACGCCTCAGGACATTCCTCATGCACATATGCCACACACAATTCACCAATACCAATCTAACACGTTGTACTATTCAAATTCAAGTTATGCTCACCACATTAGCCCACCAACCCGACCTTCAAATTGGCCACATTCAAGCATTTATTTCCCCCACAAACACCACGACAACCCGGTCATTGAACCCATCTCAATCAATCACTAATTTAGCCACAAAAATCACCACCACATAACCCATAAAACAATCACATTCAATTAACTAATCTATACCTAACTTAGTCACTAAACCAACCCTCATCAACCCCTAAACAAGTCTAATAATATCCAAAGTACTAAGTAGGGATTAGGAGGTTACTTACCTAGGTTTTGGCCTAAGGAAAATTGGCAAGGGGCCAAAATGGCTCGGCGGAACAGCGGCGAGCTCGGCACGGCACGGGCGCAACGGGCAAGGTTGCCGGCCAGGCTCGGCGCAGCCCTCGACCACAGCTTGGGGCTCTCGGCCATGGCTAGGTGCGCAGTCGAGCGGCTGGACATGGCACGGGCATGGCTAGGGCAACGGCCAGGCGAGCTAGGCCACGGCTTGGGCAGTGGGTTAGGCGATACGGCTGGGTGAGCTGGGCGACGGCAAGCTAGGCAGGAGGCCAGCGAGCAGCCAGGCAAGCAGTGATGGGGATGGGCGAGCAGGCAACAGTGAGCTAGGCAGTGGGACTCGCGAGCAACGGCGACGGCGACTAGCTAATGAGTAGGCATGCTACCCGGCGAGCTGGGCGGCATAGTGACGGTGACGAGACAAGCGATTGCTGGGCGATGATGAGATGAGCAAGTAGTCCAACAGCGGCTGGGATGAACGACGGTGGGTAGTCGAGCAAAGAAAGGGAGGAGTAGAAGCTGCAGGCGAAGAAAGGAAGAAGAAGGAAGAAGAAGAAAGAAGAAAGAAGACGAAGAAGAAAATGGAGGAGAGAGAGACAGAGAGAGGGAGGGGAGTAGGTCTACATAGGGCAGAGAGGGAGGGGAAACGTACGCAGCAGAGAAGGGGACATGACCAGAAGGGAGAGAGAGAGAAAGAGAGAGAGAGAATAAGAGAGAGAAAGTTAACCTAATCAAGTGCGATCTAACGGTCCATGTTCAAACTCGAAGTTGATTCAACAGTCCGCGAAAAACCCAAATTGTAAATTAAGAAAAAGCTCAGAAGATATTAAATAAAACACACTAAGAGGGAGATCTTCTAATCAAAATGCACACCCAGTCCAAATTTCACTTTTCACCAATTCCAGGCGATATCGACACTGGCCACAATAATATCGATACCATCCAATTAAATTCATCACGAAACTCCGAGAAATTCGACACCAAAGTTCGGACTCTAAATAACGGCTAAATTCGATCAAGTGCGATTCCAGCAAAATCTCTAATTTAAAAAAACTCAAGAGTAATCAGTTCCGGACGAGATTTTACCATAAGTATACTGACGAAATAAACGCTTTATAAATCTCAAAAATGAGTCAAAATTCGGAATGTCACAACCACTTTGCCATTTTGCATCAATACATAACCTAGCCCTTTGCGAGAGGCATCGCTGTATATTTCAAATCCTCCTGGTCCTTTAGGTATAGTCAGAAGAAGGGCAGTCGTCATCCTTTGTTTCAATTCTTGGAAACTCCATTCACACTTGTCAGTCCATTCGAATTTCGTTTCTTTCTTTAGCAACCACGTTAAAGGGATAGCGATGCTAAAGAATCGTTCCACGAACCTTCTGTAGTAACCCGCCAAACCCAAGAAACTTCGCACTTCTATGACGGTCATTGGTCTCGGCCAGTTAATTACCGCTTCTATGTTGGATGAATCCACTGGTATGCCTTCTCTCGAAATCACATGGCTTAGAAATACCACGCGAGATAGCCAGAACTTGCACTTCCTGAATTTTGCTTAACGTGCGTGTTCCCTGAGTGTCTGAAGCACGAATCTCAAATGTTGTTCATGTTCAGTCAATTCTTCGAGTATATCAAGATGTCATCAACGAAGACTATGACAAAACAATCTAAGTATGGCTTGACTACTCGATTCATCATGTCCATAAAAAGCGGTTGGTGCATTCGTCAAACCGAATAGCATAACGGTAAATTCATAATGGCCATAGCAGGTTTAGAACGCCGTCTTCGGAATATCTTCTTTCTTGATTCTTAGTTGATGATATCCCAACCTCAAGTCAATTTTAGAAAACATGGATGTTTCTTGGAGTTGATCAAATAAATCGTCGATTCTCGACAGTGGGTACTTATTTTTTATAGTGACCCTATTTAACTGTCGATAGTCGATATAGAGTCATAGCAATCCATCTTTCCTCTTCACGAACAATATTGGTGCACCCTAGGGAGATGCACTTGGACGGATGAATCCCTTGTCAAGTAACTCTTGTAGTTGCACTTTGAGTTCCTTCAACTCGGTTAAAGCCATCCTATAAGGAGCTTTGGAAAAAGACTCTGTTCCAGGGACTACTTCAATAGCAAATTCTACTTCCCGTTCTAGAGGTAGGCTTGGTAATTCCTTTGGAAAAACATCAGGAATTCTTGTACCACTAATATATCTTCTAGTTTTTGCTCTTCTTCCATTGACTTATTCTCTATTGTTGCCGGAAATACTTAACAACCTTTTGCTAAGAGTCGGAATGCTTTCAATGTCGAAATCATAGGAGTAGAAGATCCTCCTTCATTGCCCACAAATGTATAACAGGGATGATCGAGTGGATTAAACTGGATCACCTTGCTATAGTAGTCTATATTGGCCCGCTGTCTACTGAGCAAGCCCATGCCTGTGATCACATCAAAATCATACATGGCCAGTACTACTAGATTTATCCTATCCACCATCCCACCTATGATAATCTTACACCCTTGGCATCCTAGGGTGGTCTATATTTCGTCTTTCATAGAAGTAGAAACACTAAGTACATTTTCTAACGGTTTCATCTCAAATTTAGCCAGGCGCACAAATTGCTTAGATACAAACAAATGTGTAGCTCCAATATCGAATAAGGCATATGCCGCACGATTGTTGAGAAAAATCGTACCTGTAATTTTGCCTCTTTGTCTCATGTGTATTATTGGTAACCATGAGTCACCTTGCAGCCTTAATAAGGCTGAACAACTCAGCTGCCGAGCAATAAAAGAGGGGGCCACCTAAGGGGGTTCAATAATGGTGGCCTTAAATGGCTTTTAATGGGCATATTTGACTTGGTCAAAAAAAATTTTCTTCTTATCCTCTCCATAGCTGAACCATTAGAGACCTCCTGAGCATGCTGGTTTCATTCACAACTACTTGGGCCAATTGGTTTGTACAAAATCGACTAATTAATACTAACTTCGCAATCCCGCATCATACTTATTCTGTTAATTTTTTGAGGGTTTGCCACGCTTGCTATGCCCATTCGATACGAGGTTTGGTGTAGAAAGACCTCCACATATGGCCAAGTATGACCAATCAAAGGTCTAAGTCCATTGGTGTCCAATTTGGGTCAACCGAGTTGTCCAGGCATGTAGCCTATCTGACCGAGCTTGACCAAGCACATGGCCTCGCATGCTGTCGAGCCGTACAAGTGCATGGCCGAGCACATGGCCGAGCACACAAGCGCGGTGCCGAGCTGCACGATGCCAGCTACACGAGCAATGCGTCGAGCATAATGCCGACCCACACGAGCAAGGGGTCGGTTCATGGGTCTAACACATGTATTGGCTCATGCATGGGCACAAGGCATGGCTCATGGCCAAGTTCATTGGGCATGAGATTAGGTCAGAATTGGATTTGACGGGCACGTTACCTAGTACAAGGGTCAATGATAATAACTGGCAAACGACCGGGTACGTAGCTGGTCCATGACCTAGCTAGCGGGCACGATGGCTGGTCATATTCGGACACGAGGCTTGGATGGCATGGCTGGCATGGCTGGTACATAGCCTAGTTCGCTACCAAATCATTGGGCTCATGGCCTGGCACATTATTCGTCCATGGTCTACCTGACTCGACGCAACGATTTGTGGCCGATTTGCAACTGGTCTATGATCGAGTATTAACGATCCATGGTCAACCCTTGGTTGTCATGTAGCCTCGTGAAATTCAGTACTCTGAAATTAACTCACGGTCATCCATGACCGATGCATGATCGTACGGAATCACCCGTGATCGATACATGTATTGACACTTAATTTTTAGCTGATGCGTCATTAAAAGTAGAAAATTCGAGATTATGATTTTCGATCGCGACGGAACCCGTTTCTTGAACAAAAAGTGTCATTTTTTAATTCTGTTTGTTGGCCTAGCTTTTGTAAATAATTTTCTATTCATTTCATGCAAAAAGCCAAAAAGTCAAATAGTTGACTTTTTTATCAATCCTTTGATCAAAAGTCAACCCTAGGTCAAATTGGGGCTTTTCGCATAAAAAGATTCCTTTCAAATCCAATTTCACTTTAGAAGTGGAATTTCAGAAAAATTCAAAGATTTGATCATAAAATCAAGCTCCTATTGAAAAGTCAATTACAAACCTTTGACCAAACAAATTGAAAAATACAAAAATCCTAAAATCATCTTATTTGCATTTAATTTGACTTTGGCATTTGAAATTTTGCAAAAATCAATTTAGAGTCAACTTTTTCTCAATTTGTAGAATTTGGTTCAAAATGGCCAAAAATGAAATTACTTCATTCTAGTCATTTTTTTAGGTTAGTTTCCTTCATGACATTTGATCTAGAGGTTGTATTACTTTCAATTTTGGAACCAATTTTATGATTTCAAGCCAAACACAAAAACCCCCAATTTAGGCTCTAACAAGTGATTTTGATCATTTCTTCATGATTTGCGCAATTGAGATACGAATGAGCCTAATTTCTTATATGAAATCCAAGTTCGAAATCAAATTTGGAAGATTCACATAAATTTGAGTCAATTTGATCAATTTAGTGATCCAACGATTGAGAAGTCTAAGAGTAATTAGTCCAATTAGTGTAATTCAACTTGACCCACTCTAGACTAATATTCAATTTGATGAATTGAGACTCAATTTGGCTAATTGGACTTCAATTAAATTCGTTAGTCTAGCTTGGCCATGCAATTAACTCAAATTCAAGAACAATTGAGCTAAACAAGTTAAATTGGATCAATTTGTGCATGAATTTCAAATCGGTTCAATCCAATTCAATCGAATTCAATATTAATTGGGTCAATTAATCATGATAGAGATCAAATTATACAAAATTCATACAAATGGAACCAAGGATTGAACCGGTTCAACCCGGCCAAACTCGGGACAAACCGGTTCAACCCGGTTTAACTTGAATTGAGCCGGTCTGATCGGATTGACTATTTTCCGATCAAAGATCCAGCGATCGACGATCTATTCGAACCAGCCAAGGCCGGCCACATCCCTTTGATCCTAAAAAATGACAAAAATGCCCTTAACTGAAATTTACGAAAATGCCCCTAAGTGAAATTACCAAAACGCCCTTCATTAAGGATTAAGCAAAGTAATTAGATGGTAAGCAAATCAATCATGGCCATTCATTTAAAATTGATCATGACCATCCATAATGTCATGTCACTTATCGTTGGCCCTTAAGGAGTGTTCTTGATCATTAGCGATGCATTCTAGGCCATTTGATCAATCTAAGGGCTAGGATTCAAAGTTAAGGGGAGTATATAGGCTTTTTTCCCTCTAAAATTTTGTAAGGTCTCATATTTTCATATCTGAATTCTCTCTCCTTTCTTCCCTCTCTCTCTCTAGCTCACGTATCTCTCTCCTTCTTGCTCTCTCTCTCTCTCGGCTGTCGGCCTTTCCACCTCCCGCTGGACATTTTTCGGCGAGTCATTGCTTCACAACTGTCCTCCACGGCTGCACAAGGCTGGTCACAAGACCAGCTGTTCTTGCCGGTGGCCGGAGTTATGACATTCCGAATTTCGATCCATTTTTGGGATTTATGAAACGTGTATTTCGTCAGTGCGCTTATAACAAAATCTTGCCCGGAACCGATCACTCTTGGATTATTTCTTTTTAAATTAGAGATTTCGCTAGAATCGCACTCGATCGAATTTGGCCGTTATTTAGAGCCCAAACTTTGATGTCGAATTTCTCAGAGTTTCGGGACGAATTTAATTGGACGGTGTCGATATTATTATGGCCAGCCTCGATATTGCTTGGGATATGTGAAAAGTGAAATTTTGACCGGGTGCGGATTTGGACTAGTAGATATCCCTCGTAGTGTGTTTTATTTGATTTCTTTTGGCCCTTTTTCCTCATTATTAATTAGGATTTTCGAGGACCGTTAGATCTTTTTTGAATTCGAATTGTGGCCGTTGGATCGCACTCGAGGACAAAAATTAACTTTTGTCCTCTCTGTCTCTCTCCTCTCCCCTCTGTTACGCCACCTCGTGCACGTTTCCCCTTGTGCCTGTCCTTTCTCTCTGTCTCTCTCTCTCTCTCTCTCTCTCTCTCTCTCTCTCTCTCTCTCTCTCTCCTCTGCCGCATGCCACCCACTCCCGCTCACGTCCCCTCGCCCACGTTTTCCCCCATGCCCATGCAGCCCTGCACCTTCTCTCTCCTCATTTTTTCTTCTTCTTCCTCTCTTCTTCTTCTTCTCTGGTCTTCGACCCTCGACTACTCTGGCTTCTTGCTTGCGGCTTGCCCGAGCTCGTCTCCACCGACCGCCACCGTGTAACATCCTGAATTTCGACTCATTTTCGGGATTAATAAATCATACATTATTTCTCATTTAAATTTAGTAAGTCTCACTCGGAATTGATCAATCGCGGGATACTAACCAAATGGGAATAGCTAAATAGGAAAAATGGTACGTGGACCATGGATCCGATCACGAATCGGACACCGATGCCGAGAAACGGCGAGGAAATATTTTAGGTCAATATGGGCCGATCCTAGGAGGGTGACGGATTTAGTTTAGCCAATGACGTACGATCGGATCGCGGGTGATTCCGCATGACTGAGAGTGCGCGTGGCGAACAAATCCCGAATTTAAACCGAACGATCGCGACCTCCGGAACTAGTGATAATTCCTCACGTTCTCCTGGTAATCGAGGTTGTCATGATTCGAGTAAACCTAGGTCGATACGTGTAACCCCTAAATAGCCGCCCGTTAGTGAGAGACTCTGAAATTTTAAATTGAGCAATTTTGATCGCGGAATTGGATCCGGACTTGGATATCGAATTTCGGGGTTGTATGCGACTATTTTACGAGGACAGTGCCATTTTATGTTGGTCAACTATATTTGGGACTAGTACGGTTGAAAAATGGAAATTCGGCCCAAAATCGGAAAAATGACCACTTTGCCCCTAGGCTATTTTGGGGTATTCCGAATTTTGAATGATTTTTGGAGATTAGTCTAAGAATATGTGTCAGCCCAATAATGCACATCTCCTTGGACCAATTTGCCCCTAACTATTTGGATAAGAATTTATGAGAGCCAAGTGTACAAGGGCAATTTTAGAATTTTTGGAAAGTTGGTCAAGCCTATTAATTTCCATTGTCTCTCTCTCTCTATCATTTCTTCACCACCAAGCCAAGTCAATTTCTCTCTCTCCTCTCCCTCTCTACCGTTGGCTCTCTCTCCCTTACCCTCCTGCCGTGAGCGTCGCCGCCCGCCAGTGGAGCACCGTCGTCGCCGCCGCACGCCATCTGCCATGACCACCACCACCCAACCTGATTTCTCTCCCTCTATCTCATCTCATCTCTCTCTCTTCCTCGCCGGCATGAGGAACCGCCGGCCAGCCCTTGGATCGCCGTTTGCCGCCGCATGCGTCGCCATCCGCCACCGTTCTCACTATCATGGACCGACGATTAGCCTCCGTCCCCGCCTGTCCAGCTGGTTTTTGAAGCCTAGTTTAGGTGAGCATTAACGTCTAACCCTTAATTAGGACTGATCGTGCATTTCTAGATAGGTTAGACAATTTTAGGGGTATTTAGTGATGGACACGTTGTGCCGGTTGTGTGGTGGAATTAGTGACTCAAAGTACTGATTTGGGGGATGGAATTAATGGCCTAGAGGGGCCGAATAGTGGCTGTCCATGGAGGGTTAGACCGGATTGAGTTCGATTGAATTTGGGGTTGAATCGTGTTATTGCCGAACATGCCTAGACTAATTTATAGCGGCTGAATTATGCTCGTTTATGTTCAATTTTGTGGTGCCTTGTACGTGTCCTAATATGGCCGAATAAGGGTAGCACGGCGAGCCTCTAGTGCGTGGTTTTGTGTTGCAGTAATAGTGTGATTTTTGGTGCCGTGCCGAACTGTGCTTAATTGAAAATTGGACATGTCAATAAAATATTGATTGGTCATATTGGCACAAATCGAGCATGTTGTGGCCTTATTGATTTGTGCACTCGTGATTGAAATTGAGTATCCATTATGCTTGGTCTTGTATGTCGCACATTGACTTTGGGCTTAAATCATGAGTGTGAGAATGCACGTGCCTGGTGTGAATATTTGATCGCCTAATTGCCCTAATGCGTTTTATGCGGGGTTCAGATAAAAATTGGTTGTTTGCACGTGTGATCATAATAAGCCTTGATGCGTTTTACGCGGGGTATTAATTCCGTCCTAATGCGTTTTACGTGGGATGATGCCCGATTCGTCCGGAAGACGGCCAGCCTTATGCGTTTTATGGGGGCTTTGGTTCGTAAGGAGATTAGTATTGTGCCTGATGTGTTTTGACGTGGGCTAGAGATACTGGGCCTGATGTGTTTTATGCGGGCCAAGAAGTGTTGTTAATTAAGAAATAGACCTGATGCGTTTTACGTGGGTCGAGCTCTAAAAGATAAAATGAGCTGTGTGCCAGAGTGCATTATGGAGCCAAATCATGAGCCGTATGCCAGAGTGTGTTGGCCATTGTGCGTATTGGTGACTCGTATGCGAGGCAAACACTAATGGGCATGAGCATGCGCGTGGCGTACATGTGACCAGCGTGTTTGCGTACGTGCTGTGATTATTATTATGAAATATCTAACCTGTAGGGTTAATTGTATGCTCGATCTGGGCTCGAGGGCCTAGGTCATTGATTGCCATGTATTGGTTGTTGTGTGTGCTTTGTTTGTCTGTCAAGAGGTGCATGTTAGGCTAGTTTAGGTTTAGGGGTTTTTACTTGCTGAGCTTCGTCTCATTGTTGTATAAACCCAACTTTTTAGACCTCCGGCCCTGAAGATGGCAGAGGCGCCAGTGCGTTTTGGGATCATCCATCACCTCGAGAAGGCGATGTCAGTATTTTCGGCAGGGAACGGGGAGATGTACATTAGATATTGTACCTTAGTATGGGTAGATGTGGGAGAGATACATTATGAGACTCATGAGTACGTAGTGTGGTGTTTTAGAGATGAGGACGGGGTAGAGCTTAGTCCCGTTCGGACTTGTGATATTCCGTTTATTGGGGAGGGCAAGTTTGACCCACAGGGTCCATATGGACAGGTAGTAGACCCTAATACCTCAGCCGAGGAGAGTGTGAGCTCTGATGGTGTACCCGTAGAGTTTGTAGTAGATGAGTTCGATCCGATGGACATAGAGCCAGTTGACTGGGATATTGATCCGGAGCTGATGGAGCTACATGAGGAGGCAGGGTTAGATGAGGAGCTTGGTCAACCGATCGAGGAGGATCTTGTGCCAGAGGCCGAGCCGGAAGACATGGATTCGAAGGAGGAGGTCGCAGAGGGCGAGTCCGAGTTGGACTCATTAGACTCCGAGGTGGAGCAGTCTGAGAGCTCTTCATCTTCTGAGTCTTTTGGATCCGATCTAGACTGGGTCCCTCGGGCTAGCCTCAGCTTAGTTAGGTCGAGCTGCACCTTTTTGATCGAAGCCCAGTCTTAGTTAGTTGTCTAATCCTTGGCCACTGTCCCCTTTTTGACCTTGGTGGTTATTGACCGTTTTTGGGTACATTATTTGTACTCCCTGTAAATGGATGTTGTATATATTTTTAATAGTAATGAAATGTATATGTTTTTAATCATACCGATTTCCAGTGTTGCTGTGCTATCCTTGGTTACGTTGTTTAATGTACGGGTGTGTATATATATATATATATATATATATATATATTTATATACGTTACTTCCACATGTGCTTTGATCTGTCCATTGGGCGTTGGGTCGGCGACGCGTCCTGGGACGTTGCATCAAATTCGACCTAGGTTGGGGTGCTCGTGCTTCGTGGGGTACGGGGCGTGACATCCTCGCTCAATTTGGTATCAGAGCAAGGTCAGCTTGGTCCAAGCAGGTCGAAGCCTGGAGTGATAAGGAGCGATGACCTTGGGTAGCCAGTATGGCGACCTCGTGTGCTAAGTGTACCTCCTGACTGTCTGTGTCTTGATTGTTTGGTTGCGTAAATTGATCCGTAAAGTGCAGGTGCGGCAGGACCTAAGGTGAGTATGCGTACCTCCTTGTTTGAGGTCCTGTGTTGTTTGTGCCTAGCTGTATGATGAGTGATTGATTGTTGTTATGCTAGCTACCTACCTAGGACCTTAGACTTGATTAGTTTGGTTTAGGTCTCTAATTCCTGATGCAATTATTGCGGGTAGGTGGGTAGTTTGATCAGCAAGGATGAGGAGATGAGGAAAGGAACCCTAAGGACAACCGAGTGCAGGAGGCCAAGAGGCCAGAGATCCTAGAATGGAAGATGTTATTGAGACCCTGCACGAGATAGGGAATATTATGGGTAGGCATGCTCAAGAAAGGACCGCCACCGTTGCCCAGGCTGCTGAGGCTGCAGCAGCTGCTGCTATGAATGGAAACAAAGCCAATATTGGGCAGGCTCAGACAGTTGGG
Source organism: Syzygium malaccense (assembly GCA_031216405.1). NCBI lineage: Eukaryota > Viridiplantae > Streptophyta > Magnoliopsida > Myrtales > Myrtaceae > Syzygium > Syzygium malaccense. The sequence goes on from CM062254.1 coordinate 20,113,952, forward strand.
AATAGGCAAATGTATCAGCTGGTAAAATAGTTTTTAAAGTTAAAGCCGCTTAAGTTTACTGGAAAAGGTGACCCCGAGGCTGCATCGAGATGGGTAGAGGAACTGAAAAAGGCATTTGAGGTGTTGGGGTGCACCGAGACTGAAAAAGTGACCCTAGCGGTATACCAGTTGCAGGAAAATACGAATGATTGGTGGAAAGCCATCAGGGGTAGAGTATTTCCGGAAGGTGTCGTCCAGACTTGGGCAAGGTTTACCGAGAGTTTCTATGGAAAATATTTATCGGAAAGTGCTAGGGAAAAGAAGATAGCAGAGTTTATGCGACTTCGCCAAGGTCAGATGACTATAGATCAGTATGAGGTGGAATTTGCTAGATTGTCCAAGTTTGCGCCGAGGATGGTGGAGCATCCCGAGAATAAGGCACGAAGGTTCCGAGAAGGATTGAAACCTGATATTCGTACCCAATTGATACCGGTGAATTTGAGGACTTATGAGGACATCTATGATAGGGCTCAGGCTCTTGAGCGAGACCAGGTAGATAGCGCAGCTGCATCTGGATTGTGATTCGCTTAGAACAGGGATAACCGCCGCTTCAGAAAGAAATCGATGACGGGAAATAGGCGCTTCGTCCCACCCGCTAGGAGGAATATTGGGAAACCGAACCTTCCATCGAATAGATTTGGGGCTCGTTTTAAGTGCGGGAGTTTAGAGCACCAGATTCAGAACTGTCCCCAGCAGCGTCCCTCAGTACCCCCAGGGCAACGGTAGCAACCCCGAATAGGAAATCAAGCCGGAAATCCCCCACCGGCTAACCAGGGCAGACCGCCAGCGTAAGGACGAGTTTATACAATGGCGCGAAACGAGATGGAGGACACGCCAAGCGTGGTCACAGGTACGATTTCTCTATGTGATCATGCTGCGTATGCATTGTTTGACCCAAGGGCGACCCATTCGTTTATTTCAGAGCAGTTTGTTAGACTGGTTGGAATTGAACCTAGTGTGCTTGATACCATGCTTTACGTGATAACCCCATTGAATGATAAAGTGTTAGTGTCATTAGGGTGTCCTAGCTGTAAGGTAGTGATTGGGGATAGAGCAAAAAGTATCGACTTGGTAGTGTTGGCCATGTTCGATTTTGATGTGATAATTGGAATGGATTGGCTGTCTAAGCAGAAAGCCGTAGTAGATTGCGGCAATAGGGTAATCCAGTTTAATCCGATTGGACATCCTGGATTTGAATTTCAAGGAAACCGAGGAGGAACCTCGATCCCTTGGATTTTCTCGCTCGAAGTAACTAAGTTGTTGGTTGAAGGTTGTGAAGGATATTTGGTAAATGTGGTTGATCCGACAGTAGCAGAGCCTAAGTTGGAAGAGATACCGGTAGTCTGCAATTTCCCCGAGGTATTTTGTCACGTCCCGGACCACTCACGGTCGATACTTTTTTACAGACCATGATCGGAACGAGCCCATGAAGCATAAATCTTTGTTAGAACGTCTCGTTGATTTTAAATATGAAAAGCAAGCGGAAGCAATTCAACGGGACAAAACCAAGCAATAAAAGCAAACGGTGCATGTTGTATTTACAAGATCGATTCGTGCTTATTATATGTGCCCTCTCTCGAGCATACAAGCCTTAAACGATATTTTTCACCTGCCTATTTCAAAGGCACTTCCGAAAAACAAACAAGCCATATACACAATAAAATTTTGGCTTGGGTCTTTAGTTCCGCTACATTTTATCGTCCTCTCGCTCCTCCCGCTCCTCCCACTCCTCGTCGGCTGGTCGTCACGCTCAACCCCCTGCTTGCCGCGGAAACAACTCGTCCGGTCCTACAAATGGTCCGTTGAACACGCAGAGGGGCCCAATCCATTCACTGTTCGCGGCGCGGTACCATGCCATGTACGGGTGAGCAATCGGCTCGTCGCGGCCTTCATAGACCATCACATAAGTTGTGATGTGACGGTAAGCACGATTCTCCCGGGCGTCGATCACGGTAACGAGTTCGGCTCGCATTTCGACGGGGTTTCCGAAGCGGGTTGGAGGGGACGCCATATCACGGACCTGAAAAGAGGAAAAAACAACGGGAGTGAGTCAAGGAGACTCAGCAAGTAAAATTTTACTAACAGGCGATGACATATCAATCGTCATTACACGAAACATTCTTATCGTACCGGCCTCCATGGCCGATCAAACAACGACGTGCATAGCAAGCATAAAACAAGGATTCCAGGCATGGCTAAGTCACGGTTTACCTCATGTGTCGTGCCTCGGTTTCTAATTCGTGTTAGATAACATGCAAAAACACAAAACAAAGCAAACTTGTTATAGAGAACACAACATCAGAACACCAAGAACCGAAAACGGGGAAAGCTCGTGATACAACGTATTTCAACGTCATTTCCCGGTAGTAAAATCTCACTTGCACTAATAAAATAAAAATTAAAGGGTAGAGAATGGGTGGGAAAGGCAACGGCCTCGGGTTTGGGACAACTCACGGTGTCGGCTTTTCTTTTCTCTTTCTCGGGTTTTCTCTCTTGGTTTTCTCTTTCTCTCTCTATCTCGACACTCTCTCTCTCTCTCTCTTTCTTGGTCGGTTTGTGTATGTGGGAAAAGTGTGCCAAATTCTTCCTAATGGCTTCTATTTATAGAGGAAGCAAGGGCTAGGGTGTTGACAAGGCGTGCGCGCGTGTCACTTGGGAGATGAGGTAAGCGCGCGTGTCAACGGGGCGATGAGGTAAGCGCACATGTCATCCAACCATCAATAGCCTAAGTCAAAAATCATGATGAATGTGGCCAATTATTTCTTTCTCTCTCTCTCCTCATGCTTGCCCTGACCCCATTCTCTCTCTCCCTCCTCCTTGATGTGGCTTCCTTCTCCCTTTCTTGGTCAATACTTGATGGCCAAGAGTCAATAAATGGCTTCATAATGGTTGTTGAAAAAAGAAGACCAATGAATAAATGAGGGTAATGATGATATAGATAAGGATTGACTTGGTCAAACTTTCTAGGGTTTTCTCAATTTGGCTGATTTTTATCCCGAATTGCTAGGATCAAATGGGCCTCGCGAAAATACGCATTTAACGACCAAAACGAATCCCGCATCATAATAATCCTCAAACTTTTCCCGAGGGTTTTCTCATAAAATAATTCCAATAATACCCTTTTAAAATAGAATTTAGTGTAAAAAGGCATTCACAATTGTCCAAACTTGGCCCTACAACAATCCAAGCCAAAATAACCCAAATTGGCCTTCTCGGGTGGACTAGGCACACAGTCGAGCCATCGGGCAATTTGGTCAATCAGACCGGGTCAGTGGTTGGGCGAATGGCCGACCGTACAGGCACATGGCCAGGCGCGTGCCCTGGCCGAAAGGGCGCCACGCGGGGTTGCACGGGCGACGTGCCAAGCGGCTCGCCTGGCCGCATGGGCGACGTGCCTAATGCGTGGCCGGCCGCATGGGCACCGTGCCGGGTCATACGAGCGAGAGGTCGATTCACGGCCAAACACGCACATCGGCCCGGAAATGGCACGACGCACGACTCATGGCCACATTTCTTGGACACGGGACAAGATCGGGACCGGATCTTACGGGCACGACTTGTAGCACGAGAGTCGGGCACAATGGCCAGCGCACGATCAGACACGTAGCCGGTCCGTGGCCTGGCTAACGGGCACAATGGCCGGTCATGACCGGACACATGGCCTTAGCCGCCGCGACCGGCAATTTTGCCCGGGCCGCGACTAAGCCACTAGGCACATGGCCTGATACACGTCTCGTCCATGGCCTTCCCGACTTGGCATAACGATTCGTGGCCGATTCATGATCGAGCCACGTTCAAGTATCAATGATCCATGGTCGACCCTCAGTTGTCATGTAGCATCGTGAAAATCCGGTACCTCGGAATTAACTCGTGGTCACTCGGGACTAATGCATGGCTGTGCGGTATCACCCACGACCGACACATGTTGACACCGGACTGATCCACAGTTATCCTGGACCGCTCCACTAACGGCCCTTATAGTCAAAAGATCACCTCATGGTCATATCACTTTAATCATTTGTGTAGTCAGGGGTCATTCCACTGTCGATCCCTAGGCCAACTCATGGACAATCTTTCGATCGAACCACGACCAATCCTCAGTACACTCATTCCGATCATGCTATCCATTCCAATACCGACCCTCAACTCGACTTACCCGCTAATCCACTTATTACTAGCCCTCGACTTCCTAGGCCCGAAATTGGGGATGTCACAATTCTCCTCCTCTAATAAAAATTTCGTCCTCGAAATTTAAACACATACCTAGTTCCTCGAATAAATACGGATACTGCCGCTTCATGATTTCCTCACCTTCCCAGGTAGCTTTCTTTACGCCCTGGTGTCGCCATAGGATCTTTACTACGGGAATAGTTTTATTCCTCAACACTTGCTCTTTACGATCCACGATCCACACCGGCTCTTCAATATATGACACTCTACTGTCCAATTCGACCTCGCCGAAATTCAGAACATGTACCGGATCGGGTTCATACTTTCTCAACATAGATACATGGAACACGTCATACACCTGAGCAAGTTTCGGTGGCAGCGCCAACCGATAAGCCAAATTCCCTATTCTCTCTAGAATTTCAAAAGGTCCTACGTACCTGGGGCTTAACTTACCTTTCTTCCTAAAACGCGACACACCTCTCATGGGTGACACTTGAAGAAACACGTGGTCACCTACTTGAAATTCTAGAGGCTTCTTACGTTTGTCAGCATAACTTTTGTGTCGGCTTTGGGCAGTTCTTAACTTATCTCTAACCACTTGCACGCCCTCATTGGTGAATTGTACTAGCTCTGGACCCATGACTTTCTTTTCCCCGACCTCATCCCAATAGACTGGAGTTCTGCAAGCTCGACCGTATAATGCCTCGAATGGTGCCATCTCGATACTTTGCTGATAACTGTTGTTATACGCAAATTCAATGAGATGTAAATGCTCATTCCAACTTCCCTTGAAATCCACGACGCATGCTCGCAACATATCCTCAAGGGTCTGGATCGTTCTTTCTGTTTGGCTATCCGTTTACGGATGATAAGCAGTACTGTATTGTAATTTCGTTCCCATAGCAATTTGGAGACTCTGCCAGAAGGTTGCAGTAAACTTTGGATCTCGATCGGATGTGATCGTCACTGGGACTCCGTGTAATCGTACAATATGTCAAACACATAACTCGGCATAACCCTTAAATGGAAGATCCTTTCTTATTGGAAGAAAATGGGCTGATTTTGTCAGTCGATCAACAATCACCCATATCGAATCGTGGCCTCTTTGACTTCTTGGTAACCCCATTATGAAGTCCATTGTAATGTGTTCCCACTTCCATTTAGGAATTTCCAGTGGTTGCAATAATCTGCCAGGCTTGCAATGTTGAGCCTTGATTTGTTGACACGTCATGCATTTAGCCACATGTTTGGCTATGTCCTTCTTCATGCCGTTCCACCAGAAATGTTATCGCAAATTCTGGTACATTTTAATACTGCCTGGATGAATACTGTAATGGCTCTTGTGAGCTTCTGTCAAGATCTCTTCCTTGAGTTGTTCATCCTTTGGCACGCATAGACGTCCGTTAAACTTCAAGATTCCGTCGTCCATATCATGGAAATTGGATTTCTTCTTTTCTGTTAACTCTTTCCGGATTTTCTGAATCTCCGAGTCTGTCTGTTGTATCGCCTTGATTTTCAGTATGATGTCCGGCTCGATTCTGAGAGCAGCTAGTAAATTTTGATGATGTCTAACTTCCAGCTTCTAGTCCAAGTCTCGAGCTTCCCCAAGTAAGGTCCATTCCTTGACCATCAAATGAGTGATGGCCAATTTTCGGCTAAGGGCATCAGCAACTTTGTTCGCTTTGCCAGGATGGTACAATATCTCGCAGTCGTAATCCTTAAGAAGTTCCATCCATCGCCTTTGTCTCATGTTCAGCTCCTTCTGGGAAAATAAATATTTCAGACTCTGATGGTCCGTATAAATCGCGAACTTTTCTCCGTATAGATGGTGTCGCCATATTTTCAAAGCAAACACGATTGCAGCAAGTTCCAAGTCATGAGTGGGATAATTTAACTCGTGTGGCCTTAGTTGTCTCAACGCATAAGCCACCACTTTACCGTACTGCATTTGTACAAAACCTAGCCTCTTATGAGAAGCATCGCTGTAAATCTCGAATCCTCTTAGCCCTCTTGGTATAGTCAAAATAGGAGCAGTCGTCAGCCTTTGCTTTAATTCTTGAAAACTTCGTTCGCATTTGTCGTTCCATTCAAATTTCGTTTCCTTCTTTAGCAATCACGTTAAGGGGATAGCGATGCTAGAGAATCGTTCCACAAACCTTCTGTAGTATCCTGCTAAACCCAAGAAACTTCGAACTTCGGTGACAGTTGTTGGTCTTGGCCAATTAATTACTGCTTCAATTTTGGATGGATCCACTGATATGCCGTCTCCAGAAATCACGTGGCCGAGAAACACTATGCGAGATAGCCAGAATTCGCACTTGTTGAAATTTGCATACAGTGAGTGTTCCCTGAGCGTCTGAAGCACGAATCTCAGATGCTGCTCATGTTCAGCTGAATTCTTCGAATATACCAGGATGTCATCAATAAATACTATGACGAAACGATCCAAGTATGGCTTGAACACTCGGTTCATCAGGTCCATAAAAGCAGTTGGAGCATTCGTCAAACCGAATGGCATAACTGTGAATTTGTAATGGCCATATCGGGTTCGAAATGCCGTCTTTGGAATATCCTCCTTCTTGATTCTCAATTGATGATATCTTGACCTTAGATCGATCTTCGAAAACACGAATGCTCCTTGGAGTTGATCAAATAAATCATCAATTCTCAGCAGTGGATACTTATTTTTGATAGGAACTCGATTTAACTGTCGATAGTCGATACAAAGTCGCAATGAGCCGTCTTTTTTTTCACGAAAAATATGGGTGCACCCCAGGGAGATGCACTTGGACGGACGAAGCCTTTATCAAGTAATTCCTGTAGTTGCACCTTGAGCTCTTTTAACTCGGTCAAAGACATTCTGTAGGGAGCTTTGGAAATAGGCTCTATTCTAGTAACCACTTCGATAGCAAATTCTACTTCTCATTTCGGAGGTGAACCTGGTAATTCTTTTGGAAAAATATCCGTAAATTCCTGTACCACCAAGATATTTTCCAATTTTGATCCGTCTTCCTGTGCTGTATTTTCTATTGTTGCCAGAAATCCTTGACAACTTTTCTGCAATAGTCGGGTTGCTTCTAAAGCAGAAATAAGAGGAATAGAAGGTCCTCCTCTATTTCCCACAATGTATAGCAGGGGCGATTAGGGGGATAAAACTGAATCACCTTGCTATAACAGTCTATCTTAGCTCGCTGTTAACTAAGCCAATCCATACTAATGATAACATCAAAGTCATACATGGCCAATACCGCTAAATTTATAACATCCATAAGTCCACCTATAATCATTTTACACCCTTGACATCCTAGAGTGGCCTGTACTTTATTTTTCATTGGAGTAGAAACACTAAGGACATTCTCTAACGATTTCACCTCAAGTTTGGCCAAATGCACAAATTGGCTAGATATCAATGAATGTGTAGCTCCAGTATCAATTAATGCATATGCAGCACGGTTATTGAGGAAAATCGTACCTGTGATCACTACATCAGAGTTCTCAGTATCCTCTTGAGTAAGTGCGTATATTCATCCTTGAGCCGGAGGATGATCACCGTTGTTAGCACGAGGTTGAACTCCAGTTGGTGCTGCCGCTTGTCTTTACTGTAAAGGCATATTCTGTCGCCGTTGTGGGCAATCTCTGACCATGTGACCTTATTGGCCACACCTAAAATACGCTCCCGTGCGAATGGGACACGGGGCATCGCCGTGCTGTCTCCCACAAACAGAACAAGTATTACTAGGAACATTAGTTGGCCGCTAAAAATTTCGCTTCTTATTGGAAACAAAGGGATGTTTCCCCCCTATCACTGGTCTCTTGCCCGAACGTTGATCCATTCGGGGTGTAGAATAGTAAGGTCTCGTCGAAGGGGCCCTCTCCAGCAAATCTTTCTCGATCAGTTGAGCTCGTTCATATAATTCATTATAATCCTTCAAATTCAGTGGCACTAACTGACTCCGGATGTCAAGTTTGAGACCATCACGGAATCATTTTGCCTTGTCGACGGGGTTTTCAATAAGTCGAGGGGTGTACCTTGACAACTGGGCGAACCTTGCTTCATACTGGTCCACCGTCATATTTCCCTGCTCGAGTTGCAGAAATTCTTTCATTTTACGATCATGAGCACACTCGGAAAAATACTTTCCATTCAATGCCTCAACGAAAGCATTCCAGTTCACCGCAACATTTTCTGGGAATACGGTTTCTTTAGTCGCCTTCCACCAGTAGCTAGCATTCCCTTGCAGTTGATAGGCCGCTAAGGTGACTTTATCTTCCTCAGAACATCGCAGCAGGTCAAACGCTTTTTGTAACTGATCGATCCAGGATTCCGCCTCTTCAAGATCTCCAGTTCCAACAAACTTTAGGGGTTACAGCTTCAAGAATTGCTCGACCAATCCATGCATTGTTCGGTCACCATTCCCATTTCCATTTGCCGCCGCTGCATTCTCAGCAATAGGTAGTCATTGCTGTGCTTGTTGTACTTGCCGCCCCAGCAATTCTCCTACGGTCGCAAGAGCCTGCAGAATTCCGTCTATTCAGGGATCTTGCTTTGACTTTCCTTTCGAGGTCGAGGTCGAGTCCGGAGCACTCATATTGCCTTTGGTAAACAACTAAGGCTTTCTATAGCGCAAGAACATGTCAGCAATTAAAACTCAGTAATCAAAGCATACTTACCAATCAATCAGGTGCACAGACACATATTCACATGCATGAGGTGTTTCCTAGCTAACTACCCCACTTCAGCGCACCTTATCACTCCAGGCCTTTATTACCGCTTGGTTTTTAGAACTGTTTTTCCACTTTTTGGTGCACTGTTCGGAAATTCTTGTTCTTTAGCCGTCCTAGAAGCCTGCCAGGAGTCGCTCAAAGATTAGGTCCTTCACCTCGGCGCCACTTCCTTTCAGAAGCAGCTCAATAATCAGGTGGTATATTTTTGTACCCCGACGCCACTTCTTTCCAAAGGCCGCACAATGATCAGGCTACCCGCCCCGGCACCACCTCGGTCAGAAGCTGCACAATGATCAGGTATTTATGACCCTGACGCCACCTCCTAAGAGGCCGCTCAATGTTCAGGTCTTATGACCTTAGCGTTACTCCTTACCCTCATCGGATCGTCTAATTTGCAAGTCGTCGCGAACTGCACCTACTGAATGGAAAACCTGCTCTGATACCAAAACAACTCGATACCCATACTGTCACATCCCGAACCACTCACGGTCGATACTTGTTGACTGACCATGATCGGAACGAGCCCGTGAAGCATAAATCTTTGTTAGAACGTCCCGTTGATTTTAAATATGAAAAGCATGCGGAAGCAATTCAACGAGACAAAACCAAGCAATAAAGGCAAATGGTGCACGTTGTATTTACAAGATGGATTCGTACTTATTATACGTGCCCTCTCTCGGGCATACAAGTCTTAAATGATATTTTTCACCTGCCTATTTCAAAGGCACTTCCGAAAAACAAACAAGCCATATACATAACAAAATTGTGGCTTGGGTCCTTAGCTCCGCTACGTTTTATCATCCTCTCGCTCCTCCCGCTCCTCCCACTCCTCGTCCGGCTGGCCGTCAAGCTCAACCCCCTGCTTGCCTCGGAAACAACCCGTCCGGTCCTACAAATGGTCCGTTGAACCCGTGGAGGGGCCCAACCCATTCACCGTTCGCGGCGCGGTACCATGCCACGTATAGGTGAGCAATCGGCTCGTCACGGCCTTCGTCGACCATCACATAAGTTGTGATGCGACGGTAAGCACGATTCTCCCGGGCGTCGATCACGGTAAAGAGTTCGGCTCGCATTTCAACGGGGTTTCCGAAGCGGGTTGGAGGGGACGCCATATCACGGACCTGAAAAGAGGAAAAAACAATGGGAGTGAGTCGGGGAGACTCAGCAAGTAAAATTTTACTAACAGGCGATGACATATCAATCGTCATTACACGAAACATTCTTACCGTATCGGCCTCCATGGCCGATCAAACAACGACGTGCATAGCAAGCATAAAACAAGGATTCCAGGCATGGCTAAGTCACGGTTTACCTCATGTGTCGCGCCTCGATTTCTAATTCGTGTTAGATAACATGCAAAAACACGAAACAAGGCAAACTTGTTATAGAGAACAAAACATCGGAACACCAAGAACCGAGAACGGGGAAAGCTCGTGATACAACGTATTTCAACGTCATTTCCCGGTAGTAAAATCTCACTTACACTAATAAAACAAGAATTAAAGGGTAGAGAATGGGCGGGAAAGGCAACGGCCTCGGGTCTCAGACAACTCACGATGTCGGCTTCTCTTTTCTCTCTCTCGTGTTTTCTCTCTTGGTTTTCTCTTTCTCTCTCTATCTCGGCACTCTCTCTCTCTTTCTTGGCCGGTTTGTGTATGTGGTAAAAGTGTGCCAAATTCTTCCTAATGGCTTCTATTTATAGAGGAAGCAAGGGCTAGGGTTTTGATGACGCGTGCGCACGTGTCACTTGGGAGATGAGGTAAGCGCGCGTGTCAACGGGGCGATGAGGTAAGCACACATGTCATCCAACCATTAATAGCCTAGGTCAAAAATCATGATGAAGGTGGCCAATTATTTATTTCTCTCTCTCTCTCCTCATGCTTGCCGTGACCTCTCTCTCTCTCTCCCCCCTCCTTGCCGTGGCTTCCTTCTCCCTTTCTTGGTCAATAGTTGATGGCCAAGAGTCAATAAATGGCTTCATAATGGTTGTTGAAAAAAGAAGACCAAGGAATAAATGAGGGTAATGATGATATAGATAAGGTTTGACTTGGTCAAACTTTCTAGGGTTTTCTCAATTTGGTTAATTTTTGTCCCGAATTGCTCGAATCAAACGGGCCTCGCGAAAATACGCATTTAACGCCCAAAATGAACCCCGCATCATAATAATCTTCAAACTTTTCCCGAGGGTTTTCTAATAAAATAATTCCAATAATACCCTTTTAAAATAGAATTTAGTGTAAAAAGACCTTCACAATTGTCCAAACTTGGCCTTACAACAATCCAAGCCAAATAATCCAAATTGGCCTTCTCGGGTGGACTAGGCACACGGCCAGGCCATCGGGCAATTTGGCCGGTCAGACCTGGTCAGTGGCCGGGCTAGTGGCCGACCGTGCAAGCACATGGCCGGGCACGTGGCCGAGCCAAACGATCACTACGCAAGGCTGCACGGGCGACGTGCCAAGCGGCTTACCGGGCCGCACGGGTGACGTGCCTAGTGAATGGCCGGGCGCATGGGCACCGTGCCGGGTCATACGGGCGAGAGGTCAGTTCACGGCTAAACACGCACATCGGCCCGGAAACGGCACGACGCACGACTCATGGCCACATTTCTTGGACACGGGACAAGATCGGGATCGGATCTTACGGACACGGCTTGTGGCACGAGGGTCAGGCACAATGGCCAGCGCACGATCGGAAACGTAGTCGGTCCGTGGCCTGGCTGACGAGCACAATGGCCGGTCATGACTGGGCACATGGCCTTGGCCGTCGCAACTGCAATTTTGCCCGGGCCGTGACTATGCTGCTAGGCACATGGCCTGGTACACGTCTCGTCCATGGCCTTCCCGACTTGGCACAACGATTCGTGGCCGATTCGTGATCGAGCCACGTTCGAGTATCAACAATCCATAGTCGACCCTCGGTTGTCATGTAGCCTCGTGGAAATCCGGTACCTCGGAATTAACTCATAGTCACCCGGGACTAATGCATGGCCGTGCGATATCACCCGCGACCGACACATGCCGACACCAGACTGATCCACAGTTATCCCGGACCGCTACACTAAAGGCCCTTATGGTCGAAGGATCACCCCATGGTCATATCACTTTAATCATTTGCGTAGTCAGAGGTCATTCCACTGTCGATCCCTAGGCCAACTCATGGACAATCTTTCGATCGATTCATGACCAACCCTCAGTACACTCATTCTGATCATGCTGTCCATTCCAATACTGACCCTCAACTCGACTTACCCGCTAATATACTTATTATCAGCCCTCGACTTCCTAGGCCCGAAATCAGGGATGTCACATATTTCCTCAAGAATTGCCAGGTTTGCCATCAGAGCGGGAAGTAGAATTTGTGATAGAATTGGCCTCGAGCACAGAACCGATTTCAAAGGCACCGTACCGGATATCGTTGTCAGAATTGAAAGAACTAAAGGTCCAGATGCAGGAGTTGTTGGACAAGGGTTTCATTCGTTCTAGTGTATCTTCATGGGGAGCACTGGTCCTATTTGTGAGGAAGAAGTACCCACTGCCGAGAATAGATGATTTGTTTGACTAGTTGCAAGAGGCGTCCGTGTTTTCTAAGATTGATCTACGGACAGGATACCACCAGTTGAGGATCTGAAAGGAGGACATTCCTAAGGCTGCCTTTAGGATGCGGTATGGGCACTATGAGTTTATAGTGATGCCTTTCGGATTGACCAATGCCCCTACAGCTTTCATGGATTTAATGAACAGGGTATTCAAGGAGTTCTTGGACAAATTTGTTATAGTGTTCATCAACGACATACTAGTGTATTTGAAGAACCCTGAGGAGCACGAAGTACATTTGACTGAGGTGCTACGGACTTTAAGAGAACACGCACTCTTCGCCAAGTTCAGCAAGTGTGAGTTTTGGCTAAGTAGAGTAGCGTTTCTTGGACACATAATTTCGGGAGATGGAATTTCTGTGGACCCGACGAAAATTGAGGCAGTAATGAAGTGGCCAAGACCGACCTCAGTGATAGAAATCCGAAGTTTCTTAGGATTGGCTCGATATTATCGACATTTTGTAGAAGGGTTCCCGTCGATAGCCATGTTGTTGATGCAATTGTTGAAGAAGGAATCTAAGTTTGAATGGAACGATAAATGTGAGAAAAGTTTTTAGGAATTGAAGCACAGGCTGACAACTGCTCCGGTATTGACTATTTCGTCTGGACCGGGAGGATTTGAGGTTTATAGTGATGCCTCGTTAATGGGACTTGATTGTGTGCTAATGCAGCATGGAAAGGTAGTCGCGTATGCGTCGCGCCAGTTGAGGCCGCATGAAATGAAATATTTGACGCATGATTTAGAATTAGCAGCATTTGTCTTTGCCCTTAAGATCTGGAGGCATTATTTATGTAAGGAAAAATTCCAGATTTATACGGATCATCATAGCCTCAAATACCTATTCTCGCAGAAGGAACTAAATATGAGGCAGCGCCAATGGATGGAACTTCTTAAGGATTATGACTGCGACATCCTGTATCATCCCAGGAAGGCGAATCGAGTAGTAGATGCACTAAGTCAAAAGTCGAGTATGGCGTATATGATAGTTAGGGAGTGGACCTTGTTGGAAAGACTCAGAGACTCGGAGTTTAAATTTGAGTTGAGTTAGGTGTCTATCCTGATGGCTGCATTGAGAATTGAACCGGAGATCCAGGCAAGAATTAAGGTACTCTAGTCGACGGACCAAGAAATACAAAAGATTGCCGGAATGGATGTCGTTACTAGGAAACCGGAATTCCAAGTGAGTGAGGACGGAATTTTGAAGTTCCGAGGGTGATTATGTGTGCCTAATGATTTGGAACTCAAGGAGGAAATTTTAAGTGAGGCACACTGCAATAATTACAGTATCCACCCAGGTAGTACAAAGATGTACCAAAATCTGCGACAGCATTATTGGTGGAATGGATTAAAGAAAGATGTGGCTAAGTATGTGGCCAAGTGCTTGACGTGCCAATAAGTGAAGGCCCAGCACTATAAGCCTGGAGGGTTGTTAAGACCGTTAGAGATCCCTGAATAGAAATGGGAGCACATTACGATGAATTTTATGACGGGATTGCCAAGGAGCCAGAGAGGATATGATTCCATATGGGTAATAGTAGATCGACTGACAAAGTCAGCGCACTTCCTAACAGTGTGAAAGGATTTTGAATTGAACAGGTACGCGGAATTATATGTTTAACAAATCGTCAGATTGCATGGAGTACATGTAACGATCACGTTGGACCGAGATCCGAGGTTTACGGCCAACTTTTGGAAAAGTTTACAATCAGCCTTAGGAATCAAGTTACAGTTCAGCACGCCCTATCATTCACAGACAGATGGCCAGTCTGAAAGAACGATTCAGACTTTGGAAGATATGTTGCGTGCCTGTATTTTGGATTGTCAGGGCAAATGGGAAGAATAACTGCACCTCGTAGAGTTCGCATATAATAATAGCTATCAGCAGAGCATTCAGATGGCATTGTTTGAGGCCTTGTATAGCAGGGCATGCAGGACGCCAGTATGATGGGATGAAGTCGGTGAAAGGAGTATCACAGGGCCAGAATTGGTTCAACAGTCGGTCAAAGCAATTGAAATTATTAGGGAAAGGCTAAGGACTGCGCAAAGTCGCCAGAAAAGTTATACCAATCGGAGCCGACGACCTTTGGAGTTTCAAGATGGAGATCATGTGTTTCTCAAGGTGTCACCAATGAAAGGATTATCCAGATTCGACAAGAAAGGAAGTTAAGTTCGAGGTTTGTCGGTCCGTTTGAAATTCTGGAGAAGATTGGCGATATGGCTTATCGACTTGCCCTGCCATCCAATTTATCCCAAGTACACAATGTTTTCCACGTGTCAATATTGAGAAAGTATGAACTAGACCCGACCCACGTTCTAAGGTATGAGGAGAAAGACGTGGACAATAGGGTGTCGTACGTGGAGAGACTAGTAAGGATCGAGGACAGAAAAGATCGTGTACTTCGAAATAAGACAATTTCAATGGTCAAAGTTGTATGGGAGCACCACGGAACCGAAGGTGCCACTTAGGAATGCGAAGAGGCCATGCGACGTTAGCACCCCCATCTGTTTTAGTAGATATGTTTGGATTGCAAATTTCGAGGACGAAATTTTTGTAAGGGGGAAGAGTTGTAACATCCTGAATTTCGACTTATTTTCGGGATCAATAAATCAGATAGTATTTCTCATTTAATTTTAGTAAGTCTTGCCCGAAATTGATCAATCGCGAGATACTAACCAAATGGGAATGGCTAAATAGGAAAAACAGTACGTGAACCAGGGACCCGATCGAGAATCGGACACCGATGCCGAGAAACGATGAGGAAATATTTTGGACCAATGTGGGCCGATCCTAGGAGTGTGATGGATTTAGTTTAGCCAATGATGTACGATCGGATCGCGGGTGATTCTGCATGACCGAGAGTGCGCGTGGCGAACAAATCCAGAACTTAAACCGAACTATCGCGACCTTCGGAACTAGTGATAATTCCTCATGCTCTCCCGGTAATCGAGGCTGTCATGATTCGAGTAATCCTAGGTCAATACGCGTAACCCCTAAATAGCCGCCCGTTAGTGAGAGACCCTGAAATTTTAAATTGAGCAATTTTGATCGCGGAATTGGATCTGGACTTGGATATCGATTTTCGAGGTCATATGCGACTATTTTGTAAGGACGACGTCATTTTATGTTGGCCAACTATATTTGGGACTAGTATGGTTGAAAAATGGAAATTCGGCCTGAAATCGGGAAAATGACCAATTTGCCCCTAGGCTATGTTGGGGTATTCCGAATTTTGAATGATTTTTGGGGATTAATCTAAGAATATGTGTCAGCCCAATAATACACATCTCCTTGGACCAATTTACCCCCAACTATTTGAATAAGAATTTATGAGAGCCAAGTGTACAAGGGCAATTTTAGAATTTTTGGAAAGTCGGTCAAACCTAGTAATTGCCATTGTCTCTCTCTCTTTATCATTTCTTCACCACCAAGCCAAGTCATTTTCTCTCCCTCCACTCCCTCTCCACCATTGGCTCTCTCTCCCTCGCCCTCTTGCTGTGAGTGTCGCCGCCCGCCGGTGGAGCACCGCCGTTGCCGCCGCGCTGCCACACGTCATCCGCCACCGCCACCACCACCACCACCCGACCTGATTTCTCTCTCTCTCTCTCTCTCGTCTCTCTCTCTCTCTCTCTCTCTCTCTCTCTCTCTCTCTCTCTCTCGTCTCATCTCTCTCTCTTCCTCACCGGTGTGAGGAACCGCCGGCCAGCCCTTGGATCGCCGTTCGCCGCCGCACGTGCCGCCGTCCGCCACCGTTCTCACCGCCGTGGACCGGCGATCAGCCTTCGTCCCCGCCTGTCCAGCTGGTTTTTGAAGCCTAGTTTAGGTAAGTATTAACCCCTAACCCTTAATTAGGACTGATCGTGCATTTCTAGATAGGTTAGACAATTTTAGGGGTATTTAGTGATGGACATGTTGTGGCGGTTGTGTGGTGGAATTAGTGACTCAAAGTGCTGATTTGGGGGATGGAATTAATGGCCTAGAGGGGCCGAATAGTGGCTGTCCATGGAGGGTTAGACCGGATTGAGTTCGATTGAATTTGGGGTTGAATCGTGTTATTGCCGAACATGCCTAGACTAATTTATAGCGACTGAATTATGCTCGTTTATGTTCAATTTTGTGGTGCCTTGTACGTGTCCTAATATGGTCGAATAAGGGTAGCACGGTGAGCCTCTAGTGTGTGGTTTCATGTTGCACTAATAGTGTGATTTTTGGTGTCGTGCTGAACTGTGCTTAATTGAAAATTGGACATGTCGATAAAATGTTGATTGGTCATATTGTGGCACGAATTGAGCATGTTGTGGCCTTTATGCTTGGTCTCGTATGTCGCACATTGAATTTAGGCTTAAATCATGAGTGTGAGAATGCACGTGCCTGGTGTGAATATTTGATCGCCTAATTGCCCTGATGCGTTTTATGCGGGTTTCAGAAAAAAATTGATTGTGTGCACGTGTGATCATAATAAGCCCTGATGTGTTTTACACGGGGTATTAATTCCATCATGATGCGTTTTACGTGGGATGATGCCCGATTCGTCCGGAAGACGGCCAGCCTGATGCGTTTTACGCGGGCTTTGGTTCGTAAGGAGATCGGTGTTGTGCCTAATGTGTTTTGACGTGGGCTAGAGACACTGGGCTTGATGCGTTTTATGCGGGCCAAGAAGTGTTGTTAATTGAGAAATAGACTTGATGTGTTTTACGCGGGTCGAGCTCTAAAAGATAAAATGAGTTGTGTGCCAGAGTGCATTATAGAGCCAAATCATGAGCCGTGTGCCAAAGTGTGTTGGCCATTGTGCGTATTGGCGACTCGTATGTGAGGCAGACACTAATGTGCATGAGCATGCACGTGGCGTACGTATGACCAACGTGATTGAGTACGTGCTGTGATTATTATTATGAAATATCTAACTTGCAGGGTCAATTATATGCTCAATCTGGGCCCGAGGGCCTAGGTCATTGATTCCCATATATTGGTTGTTGTGTATGCTTTGTTTGCCTGTTAGGAGGTGCATATTAGCCTAGTTTAGGTTTAGGGATTTTTACTTGCTGAGGTTCATCTCATTGTTGTATAAACTCAACTTTTTAGACCCCCGGCCCTGAAGATGGCAGAGGCGCCAGTGTGTTTTGGGATCCTTTATCACCTCGAGAAGGCGATGTCAGTTTTTCCGATAGGAAACAGGGAGATGTACATTAGATATTGTACCTTAGTATGGGTAGATGTGGGAGAGACATTATGAGACCCACAAGTACGTAGCATGATGTTTTAGAGATATGGACAGGGTAGAGCTTGGGCCTCTTGGGACATGTGATATTCCGTTTACTGGGAAGGGTGAGTTTGACCCATAGGGTCCTGACGGACAGGTAGTAGACCCCGATACCTCAGCCGAGGAGAGTGTGAGCTCTGATGGTGTACCCGTAGAGTTTGTAGTAGATGAGTTCGATCCGATGGACATGGAGCTAGCTAACTGGGATATTGATCCAGAGCCAATGGAGCCGGACGAGGAGGTAGGGTTGGATGAGGAGCTTGGTCAGCCGATCGAGGAGGATCCTGTGCCAGAGGCCGAGTCCGAGGACATGGATTCGGAGGAGGAGGCTGTAGAGGGCGAGTCCGAGTTAGACTCATTAGACTCCGAGGTGGAGCAGTCTGAGACCTCTTCATCTTCTGAGTCTTTTGGATCCGATCCAGACTGGGTCCCTTAGGCTAGCCTCAGCTTAGTTAGGTCGGGCTGTACCTTTTTGATCGAGCCCAGTCTTAGTTAGTTGTCTAATCCCTGGCCACTGTCCCCTTTTTGACCTTGGTGGTTGTTAACCATTTTTGGGTTCATTGTTTGTACTCCCTGTAAATAGATGTTGTATATATTTTTAATAGTAATGAAATGTATATATTTTTAATCATACCGATTTCCAGTGTTGTTGTGCTATCCTTGGTTATGTTGTTTACTATACGGGTGTATATATATATATTTATATACGTTACTTCCGTATGTGCTTTGATCTGTACGTTGGGCATTGGGTCGGCAATGCGTCTTGGGACGTCGTAACAAATTCGACCTAGGTTGGGATGCTCGCGCTTCGTGGGGTACGGGGCATGACGCGCCGTGCCATCCATCTTGCTTGCCACCCGACCGTCGCCCCAGCCCAGCCACCGCTACCCCTACTCCACCCAGCCGAGCCGCACCGTCGCCCATCGCCCCTACAACCACCAGCTCTCAACCGCACTGGTAGCTTGCCCGGTGCTGCTCAGCTACTCGTTGGCCAGCCCTACATCACCAAGCCACCAGCCGTTGCGCCGTGCCACCCTGACCACCGTGCAACCTCCCCTCTCTCTGTTTTTCTCTTCTCCGGCCTCTCCCTGTTTTGGCCGAGCTCATCGTCACCACCGTCGCCTGTCCCGCCGCCATAGCTCGCCACCGCCACCCAGCTTTCTTTCCCCCCTCCGAGCCACCGTCATCGTTGCCTTAGCTAGACTGCTCGTGCCTTAGCCGAGCTAGTCGCCGCCAGCTCGTCAGCCAGCCAGCACACCGCCATGTCCCGTCACCGTCGCCACCGCGTCGCCGTGCCAGCTCGCCGGGACCAGCTTGTCGTCACACCGCCGTCGTCCCTACTGCTCGACGATGACGCAGCTGCCCCCTACTCTGGCCGAGATAGCCACCGAGCTCGCTGCCGCGTCACCGTCACTGCCGCCGCCGCCACTGCTGCCGTCACCGTCGCCGGTCGCAGTTTAATTGGTAGATTAAACTGCAATAATCATGTGGCATGTTTATTGGCTAATTTATGTGGATGTGATGATTGAAATATCGTGGCAGGTATGGGTGAATTTGACGTTTGATTGGGTCGATTGTGTGTTGAATTGGTGGGTTAGTGCGATGAGTTTGTGATTGGAATTGGATTTATACGATGTGTGAGAATAGTAAATTGTGATGTGGTGCATGTACATGCATAATGTCCAGTGAGGGACGGAGCCCAGATTGATCAGAGAGCTGACCTGAGGCATGTTGATGCGGGTCGTGTGAAAGTGTAAAATGTCTAGTGAGGGATGGATCCCGGATTGATTGGAGGGCTAACCTGAGGCGTGTTGATGCAGGTCGTGTGAAAGTGTGAAAGGTCTAGTGAGGGGTAGAGCCCGGCTTAATCGGAGGGCTGACCTGTGGGGTGTTGAACCGGGTCGTGAAAAGTTGCTCGGTCATGCATGCGAATTGAGTGTGATTAAATTGAGTGAATGTACATGTGTATATAGTGCCCGAATGATAGCGATGTGTTCATGAGTTATTATGATATTCATGTGATTTGACTAATGTGCAGAGTTGGCATGTGAATCGTGGCAAGGTAAGTTTGTTTGTTGGAATTGATTGTGTTGGCCGGTGGATTACATGTTAGACTCGTCTAGGTACACATTAGCCTATGTGGGGTATAGGTTGTCTACTTATTGAGATTTATCTTATCCCCCGTTGTTAAATATTTTCAGGTTTGGAGTGACGAATAGTCGTCACGTGTGAGTTGGAGACCGGAAGTGGTGTTGGATATTAATGCTTTATCCCTTTTGTGGATGTCCCCTTTTTGTATAGTGAAGTAGGCTACCCAACCACTGCCTTTTTTGGATGAATGTGATTTCATGTTGTGTTTATGGATGTTTTAAGCAATTGTTTGATTTATGCAAGTGCTATCTCATCGTCATTGTTTATTATCTGGGTTGTTTCTATTTTGCTTCTATTTGCCTTTATCGTTGGGTGTTTCGTTTGGGTCGGCGATGCATCCTAGGGCGTCTCGTTCATATAGCCTTCGAAGGGGTGTCGCGAGCCCGTCGGGGTTCTAGCCGTGACAAGAGTTGCTCTGTTTGGCATGATCTCCTTCATGGCAACATCACCAGCATAGGCGTCGGTGATTGAATCAGCCAGTTCAAGAGGTTGAATCGGCTGATCGGCGATCCTTTCGGCGATCTCGTGTCACGCCCCAAACCCCATGGCGCACGACAATCTAACCGAGATCGATTCGATTGCGACGTCCCAGGATGCGTCGCCTACCCAATGCCCAACCCGATAGAGATTAAAGCATATGCGGAAGTATTATAACACCCTTACAGTAATAACACATGACCAAGGATAGCCATACAACCAACAACATGAACAAATATACACTTGCATTGATATTAGGAACCATACACAACATCAATTTACAGCTTACGCTCAAAAGTCAAACACCAATCGATGGCCACTACTAACAAAAAGGGTAAGTGGCCCGAACGGTTAGGGTTACTAAAACTAGAAAGGGCTCCAGTTAAAAAGGTACTGGCCTGATCTATCTAGGGTTAAGGCTAAACCTACGGAACCCAGTTCGAGTCGAATCCCGATGACTCGGAAGAGCTATCAGACAGCTTAACTTCAGAGTCTACAGAATCCTGCTTGGACTCGGCCCCAGCTAACTCCTCCTCAGAATCCATCAGCTCGGCCTCGTCCTCCTGCTCCGTGTCCTGCTCCATGGGCTCTAGTTCCTCATCCTCCGAATCCATCGGCTTCGGGTGTGACTCCCCATCCTTCGATGCACGGTCAGGGTTCGCCAATTCCCCATCGAGACACTGAGAGTCAACATCCCTGGCATCGGTAAACGAGACCTCAAAAGATCAAAGAGGCCCCGTAGGTCCTTGTACGGTCCTTAATACACCACCCTATAAACCTGTGTGCCTGGTCAAGCTCCTCGCCCGAATCAAAATCTAACGAAGAAATCCCCATTCCTGGCGAGGTATACCGTCTCCTCCCGGTCTATCCGGTAAGGAATCCCAAAACGAACAGGCACTGCGGGCATATCAAGGCCGGGGGTCTAAAAAACTGGGTTTATACAACAGTGAGAATAAATTTCAGCGAATAGGTTCCCTAAACCTAAACTAGGCTAACATACACCTCCTGACGAGCACCAAACAACACCCAATCTAGAATATGAGTGACTTAGGCCCTCGAGCCCAAATCCAAAACTTACCTCGGCCCTGTAGGTTAGGCACTTATAATTCACAATAACAATGCAGAACCCAATCGCGGCGCATGCACACCTTACTTGGTCCTACGCATGTCATGCATATGCTTGTGTTCATACTCGTACTCATGTCTCATCAATGCACTTCGCACACTTGCATCCTTGCACACTTGCAATTTATCAATTTTCCTCCGACCCACGTAAAACATATCAGGTCCGACCCACGTAAAATGCATCAGGTCTATCACTTCGAGATCGATCTCTAGCCTGCGTAAAACGCATCAGGCTCATGACACAAAACCCGCATAAAACGCATCAAGTTGGTCATCTTCCGGTAGTCCGGGCATCGTCCCACGTAACACGCCTCAAGATGGGTTCAATACCCCGCGTAAAATACATTAGGGCTTTATGTGATCACACACTTACATACACCAGTTATTATCTGAACCCCACATAAAACGCATCAGGGCGATTTATGTGATCACAAGCGCATGCCGTTTGTGCGCATACGCATAATGTACATGTCATACCCATGCTTGAGATGCATACTCATAGTCACAACATCACACTCGGCATCCGT
The DNA here is from genome assembly GCA_031216405.1 of Syzygium malaccense. Classification (NCBI taxonomy): domain Eukaryota; kingdom Viridiplantae; phylum Streptophyta; class Magnoliopsida; order Myrtales; family Myrtaceae; genus Syzygium; species Syzygium malaccense. The sequence continues at coordinate 20,136,020 of CM062254.1, forward strand.
GAATTTCGTACTAGGCACTCAACATGATTTGGCTACATACTCAATTTGCATCACAATATGCCCAATGAACCAACCAATCCAAATCAGTCACAACATATAGTTTAGCACCTAAATTCGCGCAATTAAACACCAAAACCACACATACCGATCGCCTACCAAGCATCTCATAAATTGGCCACGCCAAGCACACCATACGACATTACACAATCACAATCAAGCCATACTTAATTTAGCATCCTCATGGGCCGATCACCGTTCCCTAAATAAATCACCCTAAAACCTCGATAAACCAATTATGGCCTGAATCGACCCGACACCAAATCAGTCATGAACAGTCCATCTTAGGCCATCAAATCACTTCTAAATCATCCCATTAGGCCACAAAAATTTCCATGAAAATAGCCACCACTCGGCCCACAAATTACACCCGCTAAATTCACAATCATGCCCAAATCAAGTCGTCTATGCTCAGCTAACATACAACACAATACGGGCCTCTAAACCTCAATTAAATTATCACACTAGGCCCCCAAATTAACCACATTATCAGCCCCTAACATCCATCGCGAACTAACCCCTAAAACTCATCTAGAAATGTAAATTAGCCTAATTAGGGTTTAGGGTCGTACTCACTTGGATTCCTATGCTCCAAACTAAGCTGAACGAGTGGGGAAAATGGACGGGCTGAGCTGATTCCACGGCGGCGCAAGCGGCGGCGATGGGCGGCCTCTACGGCGGTGGCTCCCTCGGCGGCGCTTGGCGGCGGCAACGGCAACGGCGAGCCTAGGCGGGCTGATCCTCATAGCCAACAGGGAATGAGGTGAGGTGGAGAAGAAAATGGGGCGGTCGGGATGGTGGCGGTGCCAGGCAGCGACGGCGCCGGTGTGCGGCGGCGAGGGGCTTCCGGCGACGGTGAGAGAGCACGGGAGAGAGAGAGGCACAGCGAGAGGGAGAGGAGAGGGGGATGAGACGATGATGGTGGGGTGAGGCTGGCGAGGATGGGCGGCCTTGGCGAGCAGCACCGACGGCGACGGCGGCGATGGCACTCCAACGGCGGCGCGCGGCCGAGCGAGAGAGAGAGAGCCCGCAAGAGAGGGAGAAAGGAGAGGGTGGCCGATGGCTTGGGGAGGAGGAAATGGGAGGAGAGAGAGAGAGACTGGAGAGTGTATATGGCTTAGGCTTAGTGGGGGTGGTTGAACCACTCTTGTACAAAAGACCAGCATGCCCTCAATCTAAGGGTTATGATTAAATCTAGAGCAAAAATCTAGGGGCAACATGGTCCAAAATCCCAGCATTATTGGGCTGAGATACACTAATATAAAACTCCAAAATAATCTCCAAATAACCCCAAAAATTTGGAACACTATATTAGGCCTAGGGGCAAAATAGTAATTTTTCGGTCCCGGGCAAATTTCCAATTTTCGACTCTATTGATCCCAAATATGAGTGGCCACACAAAAATGACGTCGTCCTTGCAAAATAGTCGCATACGCCCACGAAGTTCGGCATCGAAGTCCGGACTAAATTCCATGATCGATTTTGCTCAATTTGCGATTTTAGCGTCTTTCACTATTGGGCGGCTGTTTAGGGGTTACGCGTATCGATCTAGGGCTACCCAAGTCGTGTCGGTCTCAATTTCCCAGAGAACGCAAGGATTTATTGCTAGTCCCAGGGGTCACGATCGTCTAGAATAAGTTCGGGATAGTTCACCGCGCGTACTCTCAATCGTGCGGAATCACCCGCTATCCGATCGTACGTCGTCGGTCGAACCAAATCCGTCACTCTCCTTGGACCGGCCCACATCGGCACAAAATATTCCCTCATCGCTTCTCAGAATCGGACTTGATTTACGGTCGAGTTCTTGGGTCCATGCACCGTTTTCCTAGTTAGCCATTCTCAAATGGTCAGTATCCCGAGAACGATCAGTTCCGGGCGAGACTCACTAAAACGAAATGAGAAATAATCATCTGTTTTATTAATCTCGGAAGTAGGTGAATTCAGGACGTTACATCTCGAGCCTCTAGCAACTTCCCTCAGTGTTCTCACGTGGCTATGGTGGCCAGCTTTCACCGAAAAAGCCACCAGAGTTCAACTTTGATCTTGATTTTACTTCTTCATCTTTAGATCGCAATCTTACGCCGATTTTCTTACCTTGTGACGTAGATATCGGGAACTATATTTGGCACCATTCTAGAGTTCATCAGTGGCCAAAATAGCTCGTTTGAGCATAGCAACACTCTTGAACAAGGTAGGTACATTTGGATGTTATTCTGTGAAATCCTGTACAGAGAGGCCTGCATGTTTGAAATGATGATTTCAGCTTGTAAAGGTCGAAATCATGCAAAGTGATGAACTAGAGAATCGTAAAACTCATCTCAAGCTTCGATTTGATGTTGTATGCCTTAATCGAACTTCGTTTGCTAGGTGAAAATCACTTCGTAAGCTAGGATCAGATTCTGGAATGTGATGTTCTATTCTGTTTTGATGATTTCCTGATTGACGTCATGCTGTTCCACGATTTTTATAATTTTATACGATCATTTTTTGAAGAAACTTTCTTCATGACAGTCATAGAACACATCCCAATCTGTTCATTGAAAAATTTTCATAAAATTCCAAGCATGTTAGGACAGGACGATTTACAATACCATTTAGGTATAGATCTGACGATAGATGAGTTTCTGACTGACCTTCGTGTATTCTTTGATTTTTATAAATTCGTGTGTTCAAAATAAGAAACAATTTTCTTCATGAAAGTTCACATTGAGATGAAGAGCTTTCCAGTGATGCCAACTTTATCAAGATCAGAGTTCATTTTGATCTTCAAAAGGAATTTTCACTATTCAATCAGTATTTGTGTTCAGATCTCATTTTCATTCCTCTGAAATCCAAAGTATGTTTCTCTGAATTTGACAAAGTTAGAGCCCTCCTTTGCAAAAACTCAAAACTACAAAGTTGTTCCTTGGGGTCTCATTATGTTGATTGGAAATTTTGAAGGCCTAATAGCAATTTTTAATGGGTCAATTTTCTAAAAATTTCATATAAGGTCTTCTCGGGTTAAAATTTGATTTGCAAATGAGTCCTTGGTAAAAAATGAATTTTATAAAAATTTGGAGGACTTTATAGCAAAAAGTCAAAACATAAAAGTTGTCACACACGAAGAATCCTAACTGTATAAAAATTTTCACGTGGTTTTGATAAGGCTTGTTATTTCTCCCGCCATTATTTTGAAATCCCTAACAGAACTGGGTCCAGACTATCACGGAATGTAAATTTGTCATTTTCGTGAAAATTGGCGGGGAATCAGAAAAAATGGTCCGCTTGACCTTTGATCCTCATGACATAAGCTTTCTAATGATACCTAAATCACTTCATTTGTACATCATTAGGTGGATTAATCACATATGAACAGAAGTAATCCGAATTAGAAAATAACTGAATAAGTAGTGGTCTCCTTATGAAGCCCACTTCCTATTGCTTGATTGGTTAAGAAATAAGGCCCATGGACTTGAATGCATGTCTATTTCATTGCTATGCATGTGCTTGCTAGATGTATGTTAGGCCCTGTGTATGTTCGGCGGGTAGCCCATCGTGGTCACTTAGAACCCGACTTTAGGGGTTAATCAATATGAGTTACCGTTTTGTGAATGCAAATGGTAGCCCATTATTATTAACCATTAATCAAATAATGCTAAATGATTAGGAGGGTGGGTGAATCGAAATACATGTAAAGCAAACGCCGATCCCGAGGCCGGTGTTTGATTAGTGAATTGTTTGCACCATTGCTTTTCTTTGGTTGTTCCTTTGTGCATTGTTTGTCGTAAATGTATGTTGTGAATATAAACGCCGACACTCGAGAGGCGGTCCATGGAAGGGATAATCCAAAATTGTAAAAGACCAAGGCAATAGACCGATGTTCAATCCGGCCTCAATTTGTATTCACTTGACGGTGGCAATAGATCGATGTCCGATCTGGTTTCAATTTGTATTCAATTCATTCGTCCCCAATCATGTCTCGGGTTTTCAATTTGTGTTGTAATAAATACTCGACGAGTTGCGGGTTTTAAGAATAATCCACCGATGGTGAAGTAGGAGACTTGTCTAAAAACTGACTTTTCAACTAATCCACCGATGGTGAAGTAGATTGACCCCAGCCTAGTATTTTTTTGTAGGCATTTTGTGGAAATGCCAGAAGTGGACTTGTATAGGGACGTTTCCCAGGGGTTAATCAAGTGAATATTAAAATGGTGTTGTTGTTTGTTTGATGTGAATCATTTTCCCTACCTATCCCTATTTCCTATTGTTGTCTGGGTATTGATTGTTATCGCTTCCGCATGCGTAATAAAAAGAAAGATAAAAATGAAAGGGTCGGCGACGAGTCCTAAGACGTCGCATCATAATGACCATAGTGGGATATTGCGTGCTCATAAGGTTCGAGGCATGACAAAAAGACATGGGTTCTCGCCACAGGACTTTGTGAAGCCAAATTGACTTCGTATTATAATGCTCAGTAAGTGTTTGCGCCCTTTGTTCTTCTAATCGAAGTATTTTTCAGGTTAGGGCTCAAATTTCGAAGTTTGGTGAAATTAAAGCTGCTTGTCTGATTTTTGAGTTGTCGAGTGGCATATATGTATAGAATTGGTAGCTTAGGGTATTGTGGGGCCGCGAGATTTTACGAAACTCGATTTGGATTTACGGTTTGCCCGAAATGAATTTTTGAAGTTAGCCGCGAGGGGTGAACAGTGCGCGATAGCAGCTTTCCATGCCAATTTTCATCACCTTTGGCTTGCTTTTGGGTCAGCCAAGCTAGGGTTCTTGTAGTACTCTGAATGGGCTTTCTTTTGACTATAAGCTCGTTTGGAATGGAGTTTGGTAGAGAAAGTTATGGCACAACCAAATTTCGCATTCAAGCTCCGTGTTGCGGAAGGCTTTGAGTTATTGCTTTTTGTAAGTGACTTATGGGCACCTTTTAGTCATTATGTTAGTGTCTAAACCTAGTTTAGCCGAGTCATAGTTGAGGTATCGTTTTACTCGATTTTAATGTTGTTTCTCGCATATTTCTTTGGATTGCGAGTTCGAAGAATCGAGTCATCTTTGTCGTTTGATCGTAGGCTTTCCAAGGTGAGTGTTGCTATCTCTTCTTTGAATTTATAAACTCATGTTTTGAGAGTGATAGGGATTTGAGTATCGTACGAGTTACTGAAGCATGTTTGTTGCATAAAATCCCGGATCGTGCAATTACTACATTTTGATATTTGAGAAAGATTTGAGAATGGTTTTAAGAATAATATTGCTAACGGATATATGTGTATTATGTTGTGAATTGGTATATGAAACGAGTTTTAAGACGATTTGAGAAATGTTTTATGGAAGATGTTATTAAAGATTATAAATATTGATTTGTGAATTGCGTTTATGAAATGATATGAGAAACATTTTACGAAAAAGCATTTTTATCGGATGAACTGAGTTACGAAAGGTTATGTGATTAGTTTGGGAAATGTATTGTGATTTATGAAATTGATTATGAAATGGTTTTAGAACCATATTGTGATTTATGAAATGGTTTATGAATTAATTTTTGGATTTGGCATTGTGGAGGTTATTGCTAAAGATAAGTGTTTGATACTCAGTGTCTTTGTGAACCCAATGAGGGTTTGTGCATATACGCATACTAGTCTAGGATATCCTTGTGGGTCGAGCCACCGGCTTATAGTAAGTGGAGATCTTGCTAATGGGAGAATCTTGATTGCCTTTTCATGGTGCGTTATCCGTGATCATTGTTAGATTTCTGAGCATAAGTTTGGCCAATGGAATGGACCATTGGCATGTGTTTTTTAAGGAGATTGGTCAATAGAATGGACCATTGGCGTGTGTTTTTCGACGAGATTGACCAATGGAATGAACCGTTGGTTTCTGCTTTGATATTATTGATTGAAATGAGCATTTCTGTTATGAAAATGTTATGTTAAGGTAGTATATAACGTATTTTGATCTTGATGTTTATTATATGCTGGAGTTGGGTTAAATAAGCTTTGGTTTGGTCTTACAACTGTATGCATAGTGGTTGCTCGATCTACTTAGAAGAGATACACACTACTTACTGAGCTATGGTTGCTCACTCCTCTCTTTCCCCAATCTTTTCAGATTCCTTAGTTAGTAGCCATTATAGTGAGAGCAATATCAACGGGGATCTTTTGGGAGTTTGTTCTTTGGTCATCGTTTCAGGCTGTGTCCTTCTGGTGGAAAAAAGGCCGTGTCATCCTCATCCTAGTAGATTTTGCAACGTGACAACTTGTGGTATTAGAGCTTAGGTTATGATATGTTTGGGTGTAGAATTTATGGGACGTTGTGAGGTTGTGTGTTAGTTTATATTGCATGAGTCTTTTGCTAGGTACTAGAATGTATGTTTCATTTTGGATCCAAGAGCTCATCGATTCTGATTCAGAGAAGTTGCTTTGCCTCGTAAGAGATAAGAAAGGCAAGCGAGTTGTTACCTTTGATATCGGAAATCTATATTAAAGTTCTCGATGAGTGGTTTTGACAAGAAGATAAAGATGGTCATTATGATCTAAGTCTGACTCTCAAGGAGTAGAGCAAGCTAGACAAGGAGTATATTGCCAAAGTTATCAAATTTCGGTGTCAAGGTGCGTGCCGTGATGCTTAAGAGTGTGGAAGATCTTGAATATGCTATGAATGTCACTATGGGCTTGAAAGGTCATAATGTGGTGATTGAGTAAAGTTTTGTTGCGCTAAAGGTGACAAAGGACGATGTTACTATGGCAAGAAGTGTTGAGTTCAACGACAAGAAATGTTGCTGCAAGCCTTCGTCCAAGACAAAGCAACTCAGGGGTACCATGCTTTGCTTGTTGGACAAGGAGTTTGTGATTGTGCATCTAATGGAGGAGGAGTTGTTGGTGGAAACTGCATATCAGGATCGCATATAATTGGGATTCCTAAAGACACACACGTGAGCTGACTCTTTCTAGAAGTTTCATAATAAATCTGTGTTTCGGGTGTGGTAGCATGGTTATTAAAAATGGAGCAACCAAAGATTCAGGAATCAATGAAGCCACCACATCAAGGAGCCTAGAGGTGGCAACAATGGCGGCAAAGAGCCCCGCCGTGAATGAGAATGAGCTGGACTCCAACAAGAGCAAGAGAGATGAGAAAGGGAACTTGGTTCCGTTCCACAAGCTGTTCTCATTTGCAGATTCTACTGATACACTATTGATGGTTGTTGGGTCAATAGGTGCAGTTGGGAATGACCTTTCTCTACCCCTTATGACCGTATAGTTAGGACAACTAATCAATACGCTCAGCTGGAACCAGGCCAGTCACATGCCGCGTGGGTTTCAAATAATTGTATGAAATCAAATTTGCTTTTCAACATATATACTTTCGTGAAATGGCCACAATTAAGTTTTAGAACTAATCCAAAACAGACCCTGAAACACATCTAGATACATCATTGCAACTGACTTGGAGAGGCTCGAAATGAACCAAAAATGTGCTAAACGCCCCTAAAGATGGTCTGGTCAAGGGATACTCAGCCTAAGTTTTGACCTCCCAAGTCATGGATTAGGCCCCTTGAGATCTCTACATTAAATATGGGTTAGCACTAGACCTGTCATACGGGTTGGTCGGGTCGGATTTAGGTTGGGTCATAAATAGTCCAACCCAAATGTACCCATTAACCTGTTTATGACGAATTTACTCGTAATGTAAATTTCTCGACCCATACTTGATTTGACTCATAACCAACTCCTATCGACACGACTCACATTGCTAAAATGCTTTTTTACTTAACCTAATCTTAGAAAACTTATTTCTTATGATTTTTAAAAAAAATTATATTGCTAAAACACTTCCAAGTAATACAAATCTAGTGGATAATTTTTATAATATTTTTTAAAAAATTGAGGCTCCATTGATTTCATGGAAACTGTGACGTTTTTTGAAGATATTTTCTAGGTTGTCATTTTCCAATAAGATAACAATATTTTTTGGTGTTTGGATGAAATATGAAAAATGAAGTAGAAAATGTTTTCCTCTATTTGTTGTGGAAAATCTGATTTGATTTTTCTCCATACACTCCTTTTAATAATTTTTTAATTATTCTTTTATAATAGTGACTAGGCGAGCTCAAGCCTCGGTAGCCTCAAGGGAGGCTTGAGCCTTGCCAAAAGCCGACGAGCTCGAGCATCGCCAGCCTCGGGCGAGCTCGAGATTCGCTAGCCTTGGTGAGCTCTAGCCTCGCCAGAAGTCGGGGAGGCCTCAGCCTCTCCATATCAACAAGCTCGTCCCTCTCCTGTGGCTAGCCATCGGCTGAGGAAGAAGGAAAACATAAAAAAATGAAAGAAAAAAGAATAAAAACAGAAAAATTATAAAAAAAATCATAAAAATTAAAAAATTAACAATCAGAAAATTAAAAATGACATTTACGATTCAATTAAGCTTGTTAGGTATGATTTAATACACATTTAAGATACATTAAGCTGTTAGGTGACCCATATTTGACCCATTTAGCTTGTTTTAAAAATTTAAGGTAACCCATTCATGACCCACACCATGAAATATGAGTTCAAATATGGGTTCTAGACTCCTTTTGCCACCTCTAGTTGGCACGAGAAAAAGTAATTCAAGAGAGAATGAATTAAGCATTCTACTAAGGGTTAATATCACGAAAAACCCCAAACTAGTACACTTATGACAAATTTACTCAAAACTAATTTTTTAACCACCAAAAACCTCAAACTAGTACATCTATAACAATTTTATCCCACACTAATTTTTTTACTACAAAAAATCCTAAACTGGTATATTTGTGACAAATTTACCCTCTGTTAATTTCAGTTAAATTGGATTAATGAAAAAAATCACAAACTGGTACACCTATGATAAATAAAGGGTAAAACCCAAAACTGGTATATCCATCAATTACGGGGTGTCATTTAACAAAGCAATTTAATAGTAAAATTTAACGAAAACTAACACGGGATAAAATTTTCACAAGTGTACCAGTTAACAACTTCAGGGGCAGATTGTATTTTGCATATCATTTTAAAAAATTACAAGATTCTAACCATATTGAACACTTAAAATATGATTCATCCACTATTGCGCTTCATCATAAGAGGCACAAAAAATAGGAAAATTCTTTGAGGAGAATCCAATAGAAAATTGTTATTCTTTCATCTCTTTTATTTTACAAGTTTAGTGTACTGTAAAATAGGAATAGTTCTCAACGAGCAGGCTCGAGAGGGGATACAGCTACAACGCAGTTGGTCCACGTCTCATTGCTCCTCCTGTGGACATCGGATACTATCCCCCTGATCAGCTTGTGGGTCGAGAGGGTTAGCTCCACGAATTGATCATGGCAATTCTTCCCCGCCTTCATGAGCTCACGACAACATTCATTAGTGGGTGCAACGGTGTTGCCAAGGACTATGATTTGAAAGAACGAAAACCCGCAAACGCTAGTCATTCCCTTTGCGCAATCAGGGTTTCCAGCGAAGGTAGCTCTAGGAAGCAATGCAGCAGTGACGACCAACAAGGTCATGGGAGTAGACAAGTTCTTGAGCATTGCCATGATGGTCGTTTGGGGACGGAAGTGTCAGAAAATTGTCTAAGATTATTGATTGTTTGATGATGTAGTCGATCTAGAGATGAGAACTTATATAGCTTGAGGGAAGTAGTGCATTAATGAAGTGGATCACCAGTTATGATTCAAGAATTTACGTACAAAACTTCTACAATTATTTCCCTTGCCATAAATTCTTCTCGGGCTTTATTGTTCTACAAGGATTGAGGGCCTTGTCATCTCACTATGTTTTCGATTCAATCATTTGCCATACAAACAGTAGTAATGAGTTGCTTGGTTGAAGAGAATTAGCCGAGAATGAAAATACTCATTTTGGGTCTAACTTTCAATCCCATGTTTGGTATTTAATAGGAACTAGTCACATGCCCTTGTGGGCTTAAAATAATTATATCAAATTAAATTTGCTTAAAAAGTTTCAACTTATATACTTCCGTAAAAATGGCTACAATTAAGTTTTAGAGCTAATCTAAAACATACCCTAAAACGCATAAGGATACATCATTGCAACCGACTTGGAGAGGCTGAAAATGAACCAAAAATCTGCTGAACGCCCCTAAAGCCGGTCTGGTCAAGGGATACTCAGCCTATGTTTTGACCTCCCAAGTCATGGATTAGACCCTTTGAGATCTCTACATTAAATATGGGTTAGCACAAGACCAATTGAATGGATAGGTCGGGTCGGATTTGCATCGTGTCATAAATAGTCCAACCCAAATGGACACATTAACCCATTTATGACCGATTTATTTTTAATGTAAATATCTCAACCTATATCCGACCTGACCCACAACCAACTCATACTCGACTTGACTCATATTGCTAAAATACTTCTATATTTAACACACGCTAAGAATACTTGTTTCTTATGACTTTTTAAAAATATTTATATTGCCAAAACACTTCCAAGCAATACAAATCTAGTGGATAATTTTTATAATTTTTTAAAAAATTGAGGTTCCGCTTGTTTCACAGAAACTGTGATATTTTTGAAAAATATTTTCTCGGAAGTCATTTTTGAGGAAGATAATAATATTTTCTGATGTTTGGCCTAAACCTGAACATGAAATAGAAAATGTTTTCCACCAGGTATGGAAAATCTTATTTGATTTACCTCTGCACACTCCTTTTAATAATTTTTAATATCTTTTCTTTTTAAATTATTCTTTTTTTATTATTTTTTAAAAAAAAGTGACCAGGAGAGCTCGAGCCTCGCTAGCCTTAGGTAAGGCTTGAGCCTAGCTAGAGGCCGACGAGCTCGAGCTACACATGTCACGCCTCGTAACCCGCGAAGCGCAAACATCCCAGGAAGAGGTCGAATTTGCTGCGACGTCCCAGAACGCGTCGCCGACCCAACGCCCAAAGCATACAGATCAAAGCACATACGGAAGCGACATATATAGATATATATATATATATATATATATACACCCGTACAATAAATCAGACAACCAAGGATAGCATAGTAGTCAAAACTAATGAGACTGAAAATATACACATTACATTTCTATAAAAATATTTACAATACCTATTTTAGATCAGATACGCTTATAAAAGCCAAAACGGGTGAAAAACCACCAACATCAAAGAGGGTACATAGCTTAGCGGTCAAATACCATATCTATCCGGGGCTCCTTCCAAAATGTATCGGCTCACCTGCCATCCTCAATGCTGGAAGGGGTCTGAAAAGAGTGGGTTTATACACCAATGAGACAAGCTCAGCGAGTAACAACCCCTAAACCAAAACTAGGCTAACATGCACCTCCTGATAGGAAAACCAAGCACACACTGCATAACAATTTCAATTAATTGACCTAGGCCCTCAGGCCCAGATCGAGTATACAACTGACCCTGCAGGTTAGGCATTTATATAAATCACGGCACATGCACGACACACTGGTCACACGTACGCCATACGTATGCTCATGCCTCAAGTGTCTGTCTCACACACGAATCACCGGCACGCACATTAGTCACATACTCTAGCACACATTTGTCATGCTTATGAGTCTCCTCAAATCATGCACTCTGGCATACGTCTTTTTTTAGCAATTTATAAACCGACCCGAAGGCCACGGCCCGAAGGCTCACAACACTTCGCGGCCCACGCCGAAGCGCATTTCCGGCCTAGTGTCTCTAGCCTACTCCAAAGTGCATGAGGCGCAACACCGATCTCCTTACGGACCAACGCCGTCTTCCGAACAAACCGGGTATCGTCCTGCTTCAAAATGTATGAGGACGGCACGACCCGAAGGCCTTAAGTGATCACACGGCACACCGCCAATTTTATCTGAGCCTCGCGTAAACGCATTTGGGCATTTATGGTGATCACACATGCTCATGCCAGGCACGCAAACTCGCACACTTTTCTACTCATGCCCATTCTCGGCATACAGAATGCGTGACCATGCATAATGAGCAATCAATTTCAATCACGAGCACATAACTCAACAAAAATCAATATGTGCTCAATTCATGCCACACATGCCCAAATAACATGCTAACAAGTTCAAAACATAATTCATATTCTTGGGCACCATAATTCACACCAATCAATGGCCAATCGCACACCGCATCAATCGGTCACACAACCACGCGGCATGGTATCATGAAATTAACATCTTATTTAACATGAATCAGCCAACAATCAGCTCATTTAGGCATAAACCACAATTACCCAATTGAATTCCTAAATTGACCAAATTAGTCAAATTCAGCTCTATAAAGGAGCAGCTACAAGACAACTCAATTTAGGGCATTATCCACCTCCTAATTAACTCCTTTAACTCCCATAAACACCACAAAATCATCCGATAATAATCAGCCCATAAATTATTTAGACAAGGCATAGTCAGGAAATTACAATTAAACTCCCCAAATTGTCCAATTAATCCTCAACATGGCAATGATCCATACAAATCTCAACTTAGTCAAAATGATCAAATTCGGATCTAGAATGGGAAGCCACCAAACAGCCACATTAGGGCATCAATCCACCTCTTAATTGACATGTTTAACTCCCAAATATTCCACATAATCACCCACTAATCATTGGACCTTAATCAAGTCTAAATCTCACCTAATTAACCTCTAAAATCACATAATCCTATCTAGAAATGCACATCAGTCCTAATTAAGGTTTAGGAATTTATACTCACACTAAACTAAGCTCCACACTTGGCTAGACGACGGGGAACGAGCGGCCAATCACCGGCGAGCGATGTAATCGACGGCGGCATCCCGGCAGTCCGGCGAGTCCTTCACGTCGGCGGTCCACGGGTTGGGGCTATTTGGCGTGTCCTTGGCCGAACAGAGGAGAGACACGGGAGGAAGAGATGGGACGGTGGTGGTGAGACGGTCGGAGGTGACTCGGGCGGCGGTACAACGGCGAACGGCGGCCGGCAATCCTCCTCCGGCGGCGGCGTCGCTCACGACGAGGAAGGGCAAGGGAGAGAGAGAATTTCGGGAGAGAGGGAGAAGGAGGAGAAGTGGACGAATGAGGTCAGGAAATAATGAGAGAAAAACAAATATATTAATGGGTTTAACCAATTTTTCATAATTCCCAAAATGCCCTTAAACACTTGGCCCTTATTCAATCTTATCCAATAATTGAGGGGCACTTTGGTCATTTGCCAGGTTAAATTATTGGGCTGAAATGAACATAAATTAATCCCCAAAATGCCCCAAAATTCGGAACACCCAAAATAGCCTAGGGGCAAAACAGTCATTTTTCCGGTCCCGGGTCAAAATTCCATTTTTCACCCGTACCAATCCCAAATGTATGTGGCCACTCAAAAATGGTATCGGCCACGCAAAATAGTCAGTTACACCCCAAGAAATCAACGTCGTGGTCCAGAGGGGCAAAATCGTAATTTCACTTCCGGGTCGAAATTCCATTTTTCAACCATAACTACTCCAAATATGCGTGGCCAACATAATATGATGTTGGATTCGCAAAAATAGTCGCACAAGCCCTCGAAAATCGATACCGAAGTCCGGATCCAATTTTGTGACCAAACTCCTCAATTTCCAATTTCAGGGTCTTTCACTAACGGGCGGCTCTTTAAGGGTTATGCGTATCGACCTAGGGTTATCCGAGTCATGACGGTTCTGACCATAAAGAGAGAGAGGAATTATCACTAGTTCCAGAGGTCACGATCGTTCAGGTTAAGTTCGAGACTGGTTGGCTATGTGTACTCTCGATCGTGCGAAATCACTCGCGATCCGATCATACATCATTGGCCAAACTAAATCCTTCACCCTCCTAAGATCGGCCCACATTGGCCCAAAATATTTCCTCGTTGTTTCTCGCAATCGGTGTCCGAATCGTGATCGGGTCCCTGGTCCACGTACCATTTCCTAATTAGCCATTCTCTATCGGTTAGTATCCCGAGAAAGCTCAATTTCGGGCAAGACTTACTAAAATTAAATAAGGAAAAATATCAATATTATTGATCTCGGAAACGAGTCGAAATTCGGGATGTTACAGCTCTTCCCCCCTTATAAAAAATTTCGTCCTCGAAATTTGCAATTCAAACCTATCTACTCAAACAGATGGGGGTGCTGATGTCTCATGGCCTCTTTGCTTTCCCAAGTGGCACCTTCGATTCCGTGGTGCTTCCATACAACTTTGACCACTGGGATTATCTTATTCCGCAATACACGATCTTTTCTGTCTTCGATCCTGACTGGCCTCTCCACGTACGACACCCTGTCATCCACATCTATCTCTTCATACCTTAGAACGTAGGTCGAATCTGGTTCATACTTTCTCAGTATTGACACATGGAAAACATTATGTACTTGGGACAAATTAGGAGGCAAAGCAAGTCGGAAAGCCATATCGCCAATCTTTTCCATAATTTGAAATGGTCCTACAAACCTCGGACTTATCTTTCCTTTCTTGTCGAATCTAGATAATCTCTTCGTAGGCGACACCTTGAGAAACACATGATCTCCCGCTTAGAACTCCAAGGGTCGTCGTCTTCGATCGGCATAATTCTTCTGGCGACTTTGCGTTGTCTTTAATCTATCTTGAATAACTTCAACTGCCTTAACTGACTACTTAACCAATTCTGGCCCTGTGATACTCCTTTCACCGACTTTTTCCTGGCATACTGGCGTCCTGCACGCCCTACCATACAAGGCCTCAAACAGTGCCATCTGAATGCTCTGCTGATAGCTATTATTATATGTGAACTCTACTAGGTGCAACTGTTCTTCCCATTTGCCCTGGAAATCTAAAACACAGGCACGCAACATATCTTCCAAAGTTTGGATCGTCCTTTCAGACTGGCCATCCATCTGTAGATGATAGGCCGTACTGAACTGTAACTTCTTTCCTAAGGCCAATTGCAAACTTTTCCAAAAGTTGGCTGTAAACCTCGGATCTCAGTCCGACGTGATCGACACTAGTACCCCATGCAATCTGATGATTTGTCGAACATACAATTCTGCGTACCTTTCCAATTCAAAATCCTTTCGCACTATCAGGAAATGCCTTGACTTTATCAATCGATCCACTATCACCCAAATGGAATCATGTCCCCTCTAACTTCTCGGTAGTCCTGAGACAAAATCCATAGTAATGTGCTCCCATTTCCATTCAAGGATCTCCAACGATCGCAGCAATCCTCCAGGCTTACAGTGTTGTGCCTTCACTTATTGGCACATCAAGCACTTGGCCACATGCTTAGCCACATCTTTCTTCAGTCCATTCCACCAATAATGTTGTCATAGATTCTGGTACATTTTTGTACTACCTGGGTGGATACTATAATTACTGCGATGTGCTTCGCATAAAATTTCCTCCTTGAGTTCAACATCATTAGGCACACACAGACGTCCTCGAAACTTCAAAATTCCATCATTACTTACTTGAAATTCCGGTTTCCTTATAGCGGCATCCAACCTAACAATCTTTTGTATTTCTTGGTCCATGGACTGGAGTGCCTTTATCCTTGCCTGAATCTCAGGTTCATTCCTCAATGCGGCCATCAGGCTAGACATCTGACTCACCTCAATTTTAAACTCCGAATCTCTAAGCCTTTTCAACAAAGTCCACTCTTTAACCAACATATGCGCCATACTCGACTTGCGACTTAGCGCATCTGCTACTCTATTCGCCTTTCCCGGGTGATACATGATATCACAGTCGTAGTCCTTCAGAAGTTCCATCCATCGACACTGCCTCATATTTAATTCTTTCTGTGAGAATAGGTACTTAAGGCTCTTATGATCCATATAAATTTGGAACTTTTCCCCGCATAAATAATGCCTCTAGATCTTAAGGGCAAAGACAATCGCTGCTAACTCTAAATCCATGCGTCGGATAATTCATCTCATGCGGCCCCAACTAGCGCGATGCATATACGACTATCTTTCCATGTTGCATCAGGATACAACTAAGTCCCCTTAACGAAGCATCACTATAAACCTCGAATCCACCTGGCCTAGATGGAATAGTCAACATTGGGGCAGTTGTAAACCTATGCTTCAACTCTTGAAAACTTTTCTCACATTTATCATTCCATTCAAACTTAGATTCCTTCTTCAACAATTGCGTCAACGGCATGGCTATCGATGAGAACCCTTCTACAAAACGTCGATAATAGCCGGCCAATCTTAAGAAGCTTCGAATTTCTGTTACTGAGATTGGTCTTGGCCACTTCATTACTACCTCAATCTTTGCCGGGTCGAATGAAATTCCATCTCCTGAAACTATGTGTCCAAGAAACGTCACTCTACTTAGCCAAAACTCACACTTACTAAACTTGGCGAAGAGTGTATGTTCCCTCAAAGTCTATAGAACCTCAGCCAAATGGATCTCATGCTCTTTCGAGCTTTTCGAGTACACCAGTATGTCGTCGATGAATACTATGACAAATCTATCTAAGAATTCCTTGAACTCTTTGTTCATCATATCCATGAAAGCTGCAGGGGCATTGGTCAATCCGAAGGGCATCACTGTAAACTCGTAGTGCCCATACCGCATCCTAAAAACGGTCTTCGGAATGTCCTCCTTTCGGATTCTCAACTGATGATACCCGGTTCCCAATTCAATCTTAGAAAATATGGACGCCCTTTGCAACTGGTTAAATAGGTCATCGATCCTCGGCATTGGATACTTGTTCTTGATCGTCACTTGATTCAGCTGCCGATAATCAATACACAACCTCAATGTCCCGTCCTTCTTCCTTACAAATAGAAATGGTGCTCCCCATGGAGACACACTAGGACGAATGAAACCTTTGTCCAACAACTCCTGCATCTGAACTTTCAGTTCTTTCAATTTTGACAGCGACATCCGATATGGTGCCTTTGAAATCAGTTCTATGCCCGGTGCCAATTCTATCACAAATTCTACTTCTCGCTCTGGTGGCAAACCAGGCAATTCCTAAGGAAATACTTCAGGAAAATTACATGCTATCGGTATCTCTTCAAATTTGGGTTCTGCCACGGTCGGATCAATCACATTCTCTAAATATCCCTCGCATCCTTCATCCAACAACTTAGTTACTTTGAGTGAGGAAATCCAAGGGATTGAGGTTCCTCCTCGATTTCCCTGAAATTCAAATCTATGATGTCCAATCGGATTAAACTGAATCACTCTACTGCTACAATCCACTACGGCTTTCTGTTTAGTCAGCCAATCCATTCCAATTATCACATCAAAATCAAACATGGCCAACACTACCAAATCGATGCTTTCTTCTCTACCCCCAATTACTATTTTACATCTAGGACACCCCAATGACATTAACACTTTATCAGCTAATGGGGTCGTCACACAAAGCATATTCTCAAGCAGTACAGGTTCAATTCCAACCAATCTAACAAACTACTCTGAAATAAATGAATGGGTCGCCCCCGGGTCAAACAATACATAGGTAGCATGATCACATAAAGAAATCGTACCTGTGACCACGCCCGGCGTATCTTTCGTCTCTCTACGCGCCATAGCATAATTGAACCTCGTCCTTGCGCTGGCGGCCTGCCCTGATTAGCCGATGGGGGATTCCTGGCTTGATTCCCTATTCTATTTTGCTGCGGTTGCCTTAGGGGTACTGAAGGACGCTGTTGGGGATAGTTTTTGATCTGGTGCTCCAAACTCCCACACTTAAAATAAGCCCCAAATCGGCTCGGTGGAGGGTTCGGTTTCCCAATGTTCCTCCTAATTGGCAGGACGAAGCGCCTATTCCCTGTTATTGGTATCTTCCCCAAACAGCGGTTGTCTCTATTCTAGGCAAACCGCGATTCAGATGCGGCTACCCTATCCACTTGGTCCCGCTCAAGAGCCTAAGCTCTATCATAGATGTTCTCATAGGTTCTCAGATTGGACGGTATTGACAGGGTACGAATGTCAGGTTTCAATCCTTCCCGGAATTTTCGCGCCTTGTTCTCGGGATGTTCCACCATCCTTGGTGCAAACTTAGACAATCTAGCGAATTCCGCCTCATATTGATCGGTAGTCATCTGACCCTGGCAGAGTCGCACAAATTCTGCTATCTTCCTTTCTCTAGCACTATCCGAGAAGTATTTCCCATAAAAATTTTCAGTAAACATGGCCCAAGTCTGGATGACACCCTCCGAAAATACTCTACCCCTGGTGGCCTTCCACCAATCATTCGCATTTTCCTGCAACTGATAAATGGCTAGGGTCACTTTCTCCTACTCGGTGCACCCCAATACCTCAAACACCTTTTCCAGCTCCTCTATCCATTTCGGTGCAGCCTCGGGGTCACCTTTTACCGTAAACTTGGGCAGTTTTAACTTTAAGAATTGCTCTACAAGCTGATGCATATGCCTAATTCCAGCTACCTGTGCCTGCCCAACATTAGCTTGATTCTCATTCGTAGCAGCAGCTGCTACAGCCTCAGTAGCCTGGGCGGTCACATTATCTCGCTCTTGAGCTTGCCTATCCATCACATTTCCAATCTTTTCTAACACCCTAAGAACTCCTTCTATACGCGGATTTTCTACAGGTCTAATATCAACTCTGGGGTCCACTGCAGCTCCAGCATTAACTCCAGGGTTTTCTACCGCTCTAGCACCCATCTCGAGATCCTCTACAGCTCTAGCTCGAGCACGACCTCCACCTTTGGTTCCTCTTCCTGTCCCCCTTCTTGGGACTCTTCCTACACCTCTTTCTTTGCTTTTCATTATATCCGCTTCCTACCACTCTCCTACCTGCTATAATTCCACTAGAAATTAGAGCCCTAAACCAAACTAAACCGGTCTAAGGCTCTAGGCAGGTAGCTAGCACAACAACAATCAACCACTCAGCATGCGGCTAAACGTAAACAACACAGAACCTCAAACAAGGAGGTACACATACTCACCTCAGGTCCTGCCGTACCTGCATCTTACGAATCAATTTATATATGCACTCAATCAATCACAAATAGTCAGGAGGTACACTTAGCACATGAGGTCACCCTAGTGGCTACCCAAGGTCATCGCTCCTTATCACTTCAAGTTTCGACTTGTTTGGACCGAGCTGACCTTACTTTGATACCAAATCAAACGGGGATGTCACGCCTCCTACCCCGCGAAGCGCGAACATCCCACGAAGAGGTCGAATTTGCTGCGACGTCCCAGGACGCGTCGCCGACCCAATGCCCAAAGCACACAGATCAAAGCACATGCAGAAGCGACGTATATAGACATATATATATATATATATACACCCGTACAATAAATCAAACAATCAAGGATAGCATAATAGTCAAAACTAATGAGACTGGAAATATACACATTACATTTCTAGTAAAAATATTTACAATATCTATTTTAGATCAGATACACTTATAAAAGCCAAAACGGGTCAAAAACCACTAACATCAAAAAGGGTACATGGCTCAGCGGTCAAACACCATATCTATCCGGGGCTCCTTCCAAAATGTGTTGGCTCACCTGCCATCCTCAATGCTGGGAGGGGTCTGAAAAGAATGGGTTTATACAACATTGAGACAAGCTCAGCGAGTAACAACCCCTAAACCAAAACTAGGCTAACATGCACCTCCTGATAGAAAAACCAAGCACACACTGCATAACAATTTCAATCAATTGACCTAGGCCCTCAGGTCCAGATCGAGTATACAACTGACCCTGCAGGTTAGGCATTTATATAAATCACGGCACATGCACGATACACTGGTCACACGTACGCCATACGTATGCTCATGCCTCTAGTGTCTGTCTCACACACGAATCACCGGCACGCACATTAGTCACATACTCTGGCACACATTTGTCATGCTTGTGAGTCTCCTCAAATCATGCACTCTGGCACATGTCTCATTTTAGCAATTTATAAACCGACCCGAAGGCCACAGCCCGAAGGCTCACAATACTTAGCGGCCCGCGCCGAAGCGCATTTCCGGCCCAGTGTGTCTAGCCTACTCCAAAGTGCATGAGGCGCAACATCGATCTCCATACGGACCAACGCCGTCTTCTGGACAAACCGGGCATCGTCCTGCTTCAAAATGCATGAGGACGGCACGACCCGAAGGCCTTAAGTGATCACATGGCACACCGCCAATTTTATCTGAGCGCCGCGTAAACGTATTTGGGCATTGATGGTGATCACACATGCTCATGCCAGGCACGCAAACTCGCACACTTTTCTACTCATGCCCAGGTCGAAATTCCATTTTTCGCCCGTACCAACCCCAAATGTATGTAGCCACTCAAAAATGGTGTCGGCCATGCAATATAGTCAGTTACGTCCCCAGAAATCGACGTCAAGGTCCAGAGGGGCAAAATCGTAATTTTTCACTTCCGGGTCGAAATTCCATTTTTCCACCGTAACTACTCCAAATATACATGGCCAACATAATATGACGTCGGATTTACAAAAATAGTCGTACAAGCCCTCGGATCTAATTTTGTGACCAAACGACCCATACCATTAAATATGAGTTCAAATATGGGTTCTGGATGCCTTTTTTCACCTTGAGTTGGCATGAGCAAATGTAATTCACAAGAAAGTGAATAAAGCATGACTATTCTGCTAAATAGTAAAAGCGGTAAGGGCTCGGGAATTTTCGATCTCCAAGCGATTAAAGTTTACAAGAAAAAGTTTATCTCACAATAAAAAGTCGTCCGTACTTTACTTTACGTGACAATATACATAGCTAGATCGGTTAGTGTTAACTGCGTATTCATGTCATTAGTAGAGATGATTGTATGATTATCAAACCATCATTTGATCTTTCGATCGCTTAACTATGCGTTTCAAATGGTTATCTTTTCACACTTGCAAGTAAGTAACAACTTCAAAGGCAGATTGTATTTTGCATATCATTTTAAAAAGGTTACAAATTTCTAAGCACATTGAATACTTAAAATATGATTCATCCACGATTGTGCTTCATCCTGAGAGGCACAAAAATAGGAAAATTCTTTGAGGAGAATCCAATAGAAAATTGTAATTCTTTCGTCTCTTTTATTTTACAAGTTCAGTGTACTGTAAAATAGGAAAAGTTCTCAATGAGCAGGCTCGGGAGGGGATACAGCTACAACGCAGTTGTTCCACATCTCATTGCTCCTCCTGTGGACATCGGATACTGTCCCCCGGATCAGCTTGTGGGTCGAGAGAGTCAACTCCACGAATTGATCGTGGCAATTCTTCCCCGCCTTCACGAGCTCATGACAACATTCATTGGTGGTGCAACGGTGTTGCCAAGGACTATGATTTGAAAGAATGAAGAACTGCAATCGCTAGTCATTCCCTTTGCGCAATCATGGTTTCCGACGAAGGTAGCTCTAGGAAGAAACGCAGCAGTGACGACCAACAAGGTCATGAGAGCAGACAAGTTCTTGAGCGTTGCCATGATGGTCATTTGGGGATGGAAGTGCGAGAAAATTGTTTGAGATTGTTGATTGTTTGATGATGTAGTCGATCTAGGGATGAGAACTTAAATAGCTTGAGGGAAGTTGTGCATTAATGAAGTGGATCACCAGTTATGATTCAAGAATTTGTGTAGGAAACTTCTACGATTATTTCCCTTGCCATAAATTCTTCTCGGGCTTGATTGTTCTACAAGGGTTGAGGGCCTTGTCATCTCACTATGTTTTCGATACAATCATTTGCCATAAAAACAGTAGTAATGAGTTGCATGGTTGAAGAGAATTAGCTGGGAATGAAAATACTCATTTCGGGTCTGACTTTGAATCCCACGTTTGGTATTTAATAGGAACTTGTCACATGCCCTCGTGGGCTTAAAATAGTTGTATGAAATTAAATTTGCTTAAAAAGTTTCAACTTATATACTTTCGTAAAAATGTCCACAATTAAGTTTTAGAGCTAATCTAAAACAGACTCTAAAACGCGTAAGGATACATCATTACAACCGACTTGGAGAGGCTAAAAATGAACCAAAAATATGCTGAACGCCCCTAAAGCCGGTCTGGTGAAGGGATGCTCAGCCTAAGTTTTGACCTCCCAAGTCATGGATTAGGCCCCTTGAGATCTCTGCATTAAATATGGGTTAGCACAAGACCTGTTGAATGGATCGGTCGGCTCGGATTTGCGCTGTGTCATAGATAGTCCAACCCAAATGGACACATTAACTTGTTTCTGACCGATTTCCTTTTAATGTAAATATCTCTACCTACATCCGACCTGACCCATAATCAATTCATGCTCGACTCGACTCATATTGCTAAAATACTTTTTTATTTAACACACGCTAAGTAAACTTGTTTCTTATGACTTTTAAAAAAATTATATTGCTAAAACACTTCCAAGGAATACAAATCTAGAAGATAATTTTTATAATTTTTAAAAAATTGAGGCTTCGCTTGTTTCACAGAAACTGTGATATTTTTGAAAAACATTTTTTGGAAGTCATTTTCGAGGAAGATAATAATATTTTTTGGTGTTTGGCTTAAACTTGAAAATGACATAGAAAATGTTTTCCACCAGGTCTGGAAAATCTTATTTGATTTACCTCCGTGCACTCCTTTTAATAATTTTTAATTTCTTTTCTTTTTAAATTATTCATTTTTTCTTATTAAAAAAAAAGTGACCAGGGGAGCTCGAGCCTTGCAAGCCACATGTAAGCTTGAGCCTAGCCAGAGGCCGACGAGCTCAAGCTACGTAGGCCTTGGGCGAACTGGAGATTTGCTAAACTTGGCAATCTCAAGCATCACCTGAAGTTGAGGAGGCCTCAACCCCTCTAAATCATGAGCTCGTCCCTCTCCTGCAGTCAAACAACGATTGAGGATGAAGGAAAAAGAAAAAAAATTTAAAAAAAATTTAAAAAATTAAAAAGAAAACAATAAATTTTATGAAAAGATCGTATAACTTAAAAAAATTAAAAATTAGAAAATTAAAAAAAATTAAAAATGACATATTTATGATTCAATTAAGTTTGTTAGGTAACCCATATTTGACCAATTTTAGCTCACTTTTAAAATGTAATTCACAAGAAAGTGAATTAAGCATGAATATTCTGCTAATTACTAAAAGCGAAAATGGATCGGTAATTTTCGATCACCAAGCGACTAAAGTTTACAAAAAAAAGTATATCTCACAATAAAAAGTCGTCGTTACTTTACTTTACATGCCAATATACATAGCTAGATCGGCTAGCGTTAACTGCGTATTCATGTCAATAGTAGAGATGATTGTATGATTATCAAACCATCACTTGATCTTTTGATCGCTTAACTAGGCTTTTCAAATGGTTATGTTGTCACAGTTGTAAGTAATTAACAACTTCAGGGGCAGATTGTATTTTGTAGATCATTTGTAAAAAATTACGAGTTTCTAAGCACATTGAACACTAAAAATATTATTCATCCACTATTGCCCTTCATCTTAAGAGGCACAAAAAATGGGAAAATTCATTGAGGAGAATCCAAGAGAAAATTGCAATTCATTCGTCTCTTTTATTTTACAAGTTGAGTGTACTGTAAAATAGGAATAGTTCTCAACGAGCGGGCTCGGGAGGGGATACAGCTGCAACGCAGTTGTTCCACGTCTCATTGCTCCTCCTGTGGACATCGGATACTGTCCCCCCGATCGGCTTGTGGGTCGAGAGGGTCAACTCCACGAATTGATCGTGGCAGTTCTTCCCCGCCTTCACGAGCTCACGACAACATTCATTGTTGGGTGCAACGGTGTTGCCAAGGACTATGATTTGAAAGAACGAAGACCCGCAATCGCTAGTCATTCCCTTTGCGCAATCAGGGTTTCCGGCGAAGGTAGCTCTAGGAAGCAATGCTGCAGTGATGACCAACAAGGTCATGAGAGCAGACAAGTTCTTGAGCATTGCCATGATGGTCGTTTGGGGACGGAAGTGTAAGAAAATTGTCTGAGATTGTTGATTGGTTGATGATGTAGTCGATCTAGAGATGAGAACTTATATAGCTTGAGGGAAGTAGTGCATTAATGAAGTGGATCACCAGTTATGGTTCAATAATTTATACACGAAACTTCTACAATTATTTCCCTAGCCACAAATTCTTCTTGGGCTTTATTGCTCTACAAGGATTGAGGGCCTTGTCATCTCACTATGTTTGCGATTCAATCATTTGCCATAAAAACAGTGGTAATGAGTTGTTTGGCTGAAGATAATTAGGCGGGAATGAAAATACTCATTTCGGGTATGACTTTCAATCCCATGTTTGGTATTTAATAGGAACTAGTCACATGCCCCCATGGGCTTACAGAAGTTGTATGAAATTAAATATGCTTAAAAAGTTTCAACTTTTATACTTCCGTGAAAATTTCGACAATTAAATTTTAGAGCTAATTTAAAACAGACCCTAAAACGCACAAGGATACATCATTGCAACCGACTTGGAGAGGCTGAAAATGAACCAACAATCTGCTGAACGCTCCTAAAGCCGGTCAGGTCAACGGATACTCAGCCTAAGTTTTGACCTCCCAAGTCATGGATTAGGCCCCTTGAGATCTCTGCATTAAATATGGGTTAGCACAAGACCTGTTGAATGGATCGGTTGGGTCGGATTTGCGCTGTGGCATATATAGTCCAACCCAACTGGACACATTAACCCGTTTATGACCGATTTAATTTAATGTAAATATCTCAACCGATATCTGACTTGGCCCACAACCGACTCGTGCGTGACTCGACTCATATTGCTAAAATACTTCTATATTTAACACACACTAAGAATACTTGTTTCTTATGACTTTTTAAAAAAATTAAATTGCTAAAACACTTCCAAGGAATACAAATCTTGTGGCAAATTTTTATAATTTTTTAAAAAATTGAGGCTCCGCTTGTTTCACAAAAACTATGATATTTTTGGAAAATATTTTATGGGAAGTCATTTTCGAGGATGATAATAATATTTTCTGGTGTTTGGCTTAAACTTGAAAATGAAATAGAAAATGTTTTCCACCAGGTGTGGAAAATCATCTTTTATTTACTGCCATGCGCTCCTTTTAATAATTTTTAAATTCTTTTCTTTTTAGATTATTCGTTTTTTTGTTATTTAAAAAAAAATACCAGGCGAGCTCGAGCCTCGCTAGCCACAAGTAAGGCTTGAGCCTAGCTAGAGGCCGATGAGCTCAAGCTACGCAGGCCTTGGGCGAGCTGGAGATTCGCTAACCTTGGCGAGCTCCAGCCTCGCCTGAAGTCGAGGAGGCCTCAACCTCTCTAAATCAACGAGCTCGTCCATCTCCTGCGGTCGAATATCGGCTGAGGACGAAGGAAAAGGAAAAAAATGAAAGAAAAAAGAATAAAAAATAAAAACGAAACAAGAAAATTTATGAAAAAATCGTCTAACTTAAAAAAATTAAAAATGACATTTATGATTCAATTAAGTTTGTTAGGTAACCCATATTTGACCAATTTTAGCTTGCTTTTAAAATTAAGGCAACCCATTCATACGACCCATACCATTAAATTTGATTTCAAATATGGGTTCTGGACGCGTTTTTCCACCCAGAGTTGGCACGAGCAAATGTAATTCACAAGAAAGAGAATTAAGCATGAATATTCCACTAATTAGTAAAAGCGGAAACAGCTCGATAATTTCCGATCACCAAGCGACTAGAGTTTACAAAAAAAGTATATCTCACCATAAAAAGTCGTCCTTACTTTACTTTACATGCCAATATACATAGCTAGATCGACTAGCGTGAACTACGTATTCATGTCATCAGTAGAGATGATTGTATGATTCTCAAACCATCACTTGATCTTTCGATCGCTTAACTATGCTTTTCAAATGGTTATGTTTTCACACTTGCAAGTAATTAACAACTTCAGGGGCAGATTGTATTTTGCAGATCATTTGAAAAAAATTACGAGTTTCTAAGCACATTGAACACTGAAAATATTATTCATCCACTATTGCCCTTCATCTTAAGAGGCACAAAAAATGGGAAAATTCTTTGAGGAGAATCCAAGAGAAAATTGCAATTCATTCGTCTCTTTTTATTTTACAAGTTCAGTGTACTGTAAAATAGGAATAGTTCTCAACGAGCAGGCTCGGGAGGGGATACAGCTGCAACGCAGTTGTTCCATGTCTCATTGCTCCTCCTGTGGACATCGGATACTGTCCCCCCGATCGGCTTGTGGGTCGAGAGGGTCAACTCCACGAATTGATCGTGGCAGTTCTTCCCCGCCTTCACGAGCTCACGACAACATTCATTGTTGGGTGCAACGGTGTTGCCAAGGACTATGATTTGAAAGAACGAAGACCCGCAATCGCTAGTCATTCCCTTTGCGCAATCAGGGTTTCCAGCGAAGGTAGCTCTAGGAAGCAATGCAGCAGTGACGACCAACAAGGTCATGAGAGCAGACAAGTTCTTGAGCATTGCCATGATGGTCGTTTGGGGACGGAAGTGTAAGAAAATTGTCTGAGATTGTTGATTGGTTGATGATGTAGTCGATCTAGAGATGAGAACTTATATAGCTTGAGGGAAGTAGTGCATTAATGAAGTGGATCACCAGTTATGATTCAAGAATTTATGTAGGAAACTTCTACAATTATTTCCCTAGCCACAAATTCTTCTTGGGCTTTATTGCTCTACAAGGATTGAGGGCCTTGTCATCTCACTATGTTTGCGATTCAATCATTTGCCATAAAAACAGTAGTAATGAGTTGGTTGGTTGAAGATAATTAGGCGGGAATGAAAATACTCATTTCGGGTCTGAATTTCAATCCCATGTTTGGTATTTAATAGGAACTAGTCACATGCCCTCGTGGGCTTAAAGAAGTTGTATGAAATTAAATATGCTTAAAAATTTTCAACTTTTATACTTCTGTGAAAATTTCGACTATTAAATTTTAGAGCTAATTTAAAACAGACCCTAAAACGCATAAGGATACATCATTGCAACCGACTTGGAGAGGCTGAAAATGAACCAACAATCTGCTGAACGCTCCTAAAGCCGGTCTGGTCAAGGGATACTCAGCCTAAGTTTTGACCGCCCAAGTCATGGATTAGGCCCCTTGACATCTTTGCATTAAATATAGGTTAGCACGAGACCTGTTGAATGGATCGGTTGGGTCGGATTTGCGCTGTGTCATAAATAGTCCAACCCAACTGGACACATTAACCCGTTTATGAACGATTTAATTTAATGTAAATATCTCAACCGATATCTGACTTGGCCTATAACCGACTCGTGCGTGACTCGACTCATATTGCTAAAATACTTCTATATTTAACACACACTAAGAATACTTGTTTCTTATGACTTTTTAAAAAAATTAAATTGCTAAAACACTTCCAAGGAATACAAATCTTGTGGCAAATTTTTATAATTTTTTAAAAAATTGAGGCTCCGCTTGTTTCACAAAAACTGTGATATTTTTGGAAAATATTTTATGGGAAGTCATTTTCGAGGATGATAATAATATTTTCTGGTGTTTGGCTTAAACCTGAAAATGAAATAGAAAATGTTTTCCACCAGGTGTGGAAAATCATCTTTTATTTACTGCCATGCACTCCTTTCAATAATTTTTAAATTCTTTTCTTTTTAGATTACTCTTTTTTTTGTTATTTATAAAAAAATACCAGGCGAGCTCGAGCCTCGCTAGCCACAAGTAAGGCTTGAGCCTAGCTAGAGGCCGATGAGCTCAAGCTACGCAGGCCTTGGGCGAGCTGGAGATTCGCTAACCTTGGCGAGCTCCAGCCTCGCCTGAAGTCGAGGAGGCCTCAACCTCTCTAAATCAACGAGCTCGTCCATCTCCTGTGGTCGAATATCGGCTGAGGACGAAGGAAAAGGAAAAAAATGAAAGAAAAAAGAATAAAAAATAAAAACGAAACAAGAAAATTTATGACAAAATCGTCTAACTTAAAAAAATAAAAAATGACATTTATGATTCAATTAAGTTTGTTAGGTAACCCATATTTGACCAATTTTAGCTTGCTTTTAAAATTAAGGCAACCCATTCATACGACCCATACCATTAAATTTGATTTCAAATATGGGTTCTGGACGCGTTTTTCCACCCAGAGTTGGCACGAGCAAATGTAATTCACAAGAAAGAGAATTAAGCATGAATATTCCACTAATTAGTAAAAGCGGAAATAGCTCGGTAATTTCCGATCACCAAGTGACTAGAGTTTACAATAAAAAGTATATCTCACCATAAAAAGTCATCCTTACTTTACTTTACATGCCAATATACATAGCTAGATCGGACTAGCGTTAACTACTTATTCATGTCATTAGTAGAGATGATTGTATGATTATCAAACCATCACTTGATCTTTCGATCGCTTAACTATGCTTTTCAAATGGTTATGTTTTCACACTTGCAAGTAATTAACAACTTCAGGGGCAGATTGTATTTTGTAGATCATTTGAAAAAAAATTACGAGTTTCTAAGCACATTGAACACTGAAAATATTATTCATCCACTATTGCCCTTCATCTTAAGAGGCACAAAAAATGGGAAAATTCTTTGAGGAGAATCCAATAGAAAATTGTGATTCTTTCGTCTCTTTTATTTTACAAGTTTAGTGTACTGTAAAATAGGAATTGTTCTCAACGAGCAGGCTCGGGAGGGGATACAGCTGCAACGCAGTTGTTCCATGTCTCATTGCTCCTCCTGTGGACATCGGATACTGTCCCCCCGATCGGCTTGTGGGTCGAGAGGGTCAACTCCACGAATTGATCGTGGCAGTTCTTCCCCGCCTTCACGAGCTCACGACAACATTCATTGTTGGGTGCAACGGTGTTGCCAAGGACTATGACTTGAAAGAACGAAGACCCGCAATCGCTAGTCATTCCCTTTGCGCAATCAGGGTTTTCGGCGAAGGTAGCTCTAGGAAGCAATGCTGCAGTGACGACCAACAAGGTCACGAGACTAGACAAGTTCTTGAGCATTGCCATGATGGTCGTTTGGGGACGGAAGTGTCAGAAAATTGGCTGAGATTGTTGATTGGTTGATGATGTAGTCAATCTAGAGATGAGAACTTATATAGCTTGATGGAAGTAGTGCATTAATGAAGTGGATCACCAGTTATGATTCAAGAATTTATGTAGGAAACTTCTACAATTATTTCGCTGGCCACAAATTCTTCTCAGGCTTTAGTGCTCTGCAAGGATTGAGGGCCTTGTCAGCTCACTATGTTTGCGATTCAATCATTTGCCATAAAAACAGTAGTAATGAGTTGGTTGGTTGAAGATAATTAGGTGGGAATGAAAATACTCTGTTCGGGTCTGAGTTTCAATTCCATGTTTGGTATTTAAAAGGAACTAGTCACATGCCCTCGTGGGCTTAAAATAGTTGTATGAAATTAAATTTGCTTGAAAAGTTTCAACTTATATACATCCGTAAAAATGTCTGCAATTAAATTTTAAAGCTAATCTAAAACAGACCCTAAAACGCATAAGGATACATCATTGCAACCGACTTGGAGAGGCTGAAAATGAACCAAAAATCTGCGGAACGCCCCTAAAGCCGGTCTGGTCAGGGGATACTCAGCCCAAGTTTTGACCTCCCAAGTCATGGATTACACCCCTTGAGATCTCCGCAATAAATATGGGTTAGCACAAGTCTGTTGAATGGATCGGTTGGGTCGTATTTGCGCTGTGTCATAAATAGTCCAACCCAAATGGACACATTAACTCGTTTATGAACGATTTACTTTTAATGCAAATATCTCAACCTATATCCGACCTGACCCACAACCAACTGATGCCCGACTCGACCCACATTGCTCAAACACTTCTATATTTCACAGACGCTAAGAATAGTTGTCTCTTACGACTTTTTAAAAAAATTATACCGCTAAAACACTTCCAAGCAATACAAATCTAGTGGATAATTGTTATAATTTTTTGAAAAGATTGAGGCTCAGCTTGTTTCACAGAAATTGTGATATTTTTGGAAAATATTTTATGGGAAGTCATTTTCGAGGAAGATAATAATATTTTCCGGTATTTGGCTTAAACCTGAAAATGAAATAGAAAACGTTTTCCCCCAGGTATGGAAAATCTTATTTGATTTATCTCCCTGAACTCTTTTTAATAATATTTAATTACTTTTCCTTTTAAATTTTTCTTTTTTGTTATTTTCAAAAAAAAGTGACCAGGCGAGCTCGACCCTCGCTAGCCTCAGGTATGGCTTGAGCCTAGCCAGAGGCCGACAAGCTCAAGCTACGCAGGCCTTGCCAAGCCTTGCCAAGCTAGAGATTCGCTAGCCTTGGCAAGCTCACGCCTTGCCTGAAGTCGAGGAGACCTCAGCCTCTCTAAATCAACAAACTCGTCCCTCTCATGCGGTCGACCATCGTCTACGGACGAAGAAAAAAAAATGAAAGAAAAAAGAACAAAAAATAAAAACAAAAGAAAAAAATTTATGAAAAAATCGCATAACTTACAAAAATTAAAAATGACATATTTATGATTCAATTAATTTTGTTAGGTAGCCCATATTTGACCAATTTTAGCTTGCTTTTAAATTTTAGGCAACCCAATCATACGACCCATACCATTAAATATGAGTTCAAATATGGGTTCTAGATGCATTTTTACACCTCTAATTGGCACGAACAAATGCAACTCACAAGAAAGTGAATTAAGCATGACTATTCTGCTAAATAGTGAAAGCGGTAACGGCTCGGGAATTTCCGATCTCCAAGCGATTAAAGTTTACAAAAAAAAATTATCTCACAATAAAAAGTCGTCCTTACTTTACTTTACATGACAATATACATAGCTAGATCGGCTAGCGTTAACTACTTATTCATGTCATTAGTAGAGATGATTGTATGATTATCAAACCATCATTTGATCTTTTGATCGCTTAACTATGCGTTTCAAAAGGTTATGTTTTCACACTTGCAAGTAATTAACAACTTCAGGGGCAGGATGTATTTTGCTTACCATTTTAAAAAAATTACAAGTTTCTAAGCACATTGAACACTAAAAATATGATTCATCCACTATTGCGCTTCATCTTAAGAGGCACAAAAAATAGGAAAATTCTTCGAGGAGAATCCAATAGAAAATTGTAATTCTTTCGTCTCTTTTATTTTACAAGTTTAGTGTACTGTAAGATAGGAATAGTTCTCAACGAGCGGGCTCGGGAGGGGATACAGCTGCAACGCAGTTGTTCCACGTCTCATTGCTCCTCCTATGGACATCGGATACTGTCCCCCCGATCGGCTTGTGGGTCGAGAGGGTCAACTCCACGAATTGATCATGGCAATTCTTCCCCGCCTTTACGAGCTCACGACAACATTCATTGGTGGGTGCAACGGTGTTGCCAAGGACTATGATTTGAAAGAACGAAGACCCGCAATCGCTAGTCATTCCCTTTGCGCAATCAGGGTTTCCAGCGAAGGTAGCTCTAGGAAGCAATGCAGCAGTGACGACCAACAAGGTCATGAGAGCCGACAAGTTCTTGAGCGTTGCCATGATGGTCGTTTGGGGACGAAAGTGTCAGAAAATTGTCTGAGATTATTGATTGTTTGATGATGTAGTCAATCTAGAGATGATAACTTATATAGCTTGAGGGAAGTAGTGCATTAATGAAGTGGATCACCAGTTATGATTCAAGAATTTATGTAGGAAACTTCTACAATTATTTCCCTTGCCACAAATTCTTCTCGGGCTTTACTATCTACAAAGATTGAGGGCCTTGTCATCTCAGTATGTTTGCGATTCAATCATTTGCCATAAAAACAGTAGTAATGAGTTGCTTGGTTGAAGATAATTAGCCGGGAATGAAAATACTCATTTCGGGTCTGACTTTCAATCTTATGTTTGGTATTTAATAGGAACTAGTCACATGCCCTTGTGGGCTTAAAATAGTTGTATGAAATTAAATTTGCTTAAAAAGTTTCAACATCTATACATCCGTAAAAATGGCCACAATTATGTTTTAGAGCTAATCTAAAACGGGCCCTAAAACTCATAAGGATACATCTTTGCAACTGATTTGGAGAGGCTGAAAATGAACCAAAAATCTGCTGAACGCCCCTAAAGCCAGTCTGGTCAAGGGATACTCAGCCTAAGTTTTGACCTCCCAAGTCATGGATTAGGCCACTTGAGATCTCCGCATTAAATATGGGTTAGCACAAGACCTGTTGACCGGATCGGTCGGGTCGAATTTGCGCAGTGTCATCAATTGTCCAACCCAAATGGACACATTAACCCATTTAGGATCGATTTATTTTTAATGCAAATATCTCAACCTATATCGGACCTGACCCATAACCAACTCATGCCCGACTCGACTCATATTGCTAAAATACTTCTATATTTAACACACGCTAAGAATACTTGTCTCTTTTGACATTTTAAAAAAGTTATATTGCTAAAACGCTTCCAAGCAATGCAAATCTAGTCGATAATTTTTCTAATTTTTTTTAAAAATTGAGGTTCCGCTTGTTTCATAGAAACTGTGAAATTTTTGGAAAATATTTTCTGGGAAGTCATTTTCGAGGAAGATAATACTATTTTCTGGTGTTTGGCTAAAACCTAAAAATGAAATAGAAAATGTTTTCCACCAGGTATGGAAAAACTTCTTTGATTTACCTCGGTGCACTCCTTTAAATAATTTTTAATTTCTTTTCTTTTTGAATTAATATTTTTTAATAATTTTAAAAAAAAAGCGACCAGGCGAGCTCGTGCCCCACTAGCCTCGGGTAAGGCTTGAGCCTGGCCAAAGGTCGACGAGCTTGATCTACGCAGGCCATGGGCAAGCTAGAGATTTGCTAGCCTTGGCGAGCTGAAGCCTCGCCATAAGTCGAGGAGGCCTCAACCTCTCCAAATCAACGAGCTCGTACCTCTCCTGCGGCCGGCCATCGGCTGAGGAAGAAGGAAAAAGAAAAAAATGATAGAAAAAAGAATAAAAAGAGAAAAAAAGTTTAAAAAATGAAAACAAAAAAAAATTTATGAAAAAATCGTACAACTTAAAAAAATTAAAACACAGAATATTAAAAGAAATTAAAAATGACATATTTATGCTTCAATTAAGTTTGTTAGGTAACCCATATTTGACCAATTTTAGCTTGCTTTTAAATTTAAGGCAACCCACTCATACGACCCACACCATTAAATATGAGCTCAAATGTGGGTTCTAGATGCATTTTTACACCTCTAGTTGCCACGAGCAAATGTAATTCACAAGAAAGTGAATTAAGCATGACTGTTCTAAATAGTGAAAGCGGTAACGGCTCGGGAATTTCCGATCTCCAAGTGATTAAAGTTTACAAAAAAATTTTATCTCACAATAAAAAGTCGTCCTTACTTTACTTTACATGCCAATATACATAGCTAGATCGGCTAGCGTTAACTACGTATTCATGTCATTAGTAGGGATGATTGTATGATTATCAAACCATCACTTGATCTTTCGATCGCTTAACTATGCTTTTCAAATGGTTATGTTTTCACACTTGCAAGTAATTAACAACTTCAGGGGCAGATTGTATTTTGCAGATCATTTGAAAAAAATTACGAGTCTCTAAGCACATTGAACACTAAAAATATTATTCATCCACTATTGCCCTTCATCTTAAGAGGCACAAAAAATGGGAAAATTCTTTGAGGAGAATCCAATAGAAAATTGTAATTCTTTCGTCTCTTTTATTTTACAAGCTCAGTGTACTGTAAAATAAGAATAGTTCTCAACGAGCAGGCTCGGGAGGGGATACAGCTGCAACGCAGTTGTTCCATGTCTCATTGCTCCTCCTGTGGACATCGGATACTGTCCCCCCGATCGGCTTGTGGGTCGAGAGGGTCAACTCCACGAATTGATCGTGGCAGTTCTTCCCCGCCTTCACGAGCTCACGACAACATTCATTGTTGGGTGCAACGGTGTTGCCAAGGACTATGACTTGAAAGAACGAAGACCCGCAATCGCTAGTCATTCCCTTTGCGCAATCAGGGTTTTCGGCGAAGGTAGCTCTAGGAAGCAATGCTGCAGTGACGACCAACAAGGTCACGAGACTAGACAAGTTCTTGAGCATTGCCATGATGGTCGTTTGGGGACGGAAGTGTCAGAAAATTGGCTGAGATTGTTGATTGGTTGATGATGTAGTCAATCTAGAGATGAGAACTTATATAGCTTGATGGAAGTAGTGCATTAATGAAGTGGATCACCAGTTATGATTCAAGAATTTATGTAGGAAACTTCTACAATTATTTCGCTGGCCGCAAATTCTTCTCAGGCTTTAGTGCTCTGCAAGGATTGAGGGCCTTGTCAGCTCACTATGTTTGCGATTCAATCATTTGCCATAAAAACAGTAGTAATGAGTTGGTTGGTTGAAGATAATTAGGTGGGAATGAAAATACTCTGTTCGGGTCTGAGTTTCAATTCCATGTTTGGTATTTAAAAGGAACTAGTCACATGCCCTCGTGGGCTTAAAATAGTTGTATGAAATTAAATTTGCTTGAAAAGTTTCAACTTATATACATCCGTAAAAATGTCTGCAATTAAATTTTAAAGCTAATCTAAAACAGACCCTAAAACGCATAAGGATACATCATTGCAACCGACTTGGAGAGGCTGAAAATGAACCAAAAATCTGCGGAACGCCCCTAAAGCCGGTCTGGTCAGGGGATACTCAGCCCAAGTTTTGACCTCCCAAGTCATGGATTACACCCCTTGAGATCTCCGCAATAAATATGGGTTAGCACAAGTCTGTTGAATGGATCGGTTGGGTCGTATTTGCGCTGTGTCATAAATAGTCCAACCCAAATGGACACATTAACTCGTTTATGAACGATTTACTTTTAATGCAAATATCTCAACCTATATCCGACCTGACCCACAACCAACTGATGCCCGACTCGACCCACATTGCTCAAACACTTCTATAGTTCACAGACGCTAAGAATAGTTGTCTCTTACGACTTTTTAAAAATATTATACCGCTAAAACACTTCCAAGCAATACAAATCTAGTGGATAATTGTTATAATTTTTTGAAAAGATTGAGGCTCAGCTTGTTTCACAGAAATTGTGATATTTTTGGAAAATATTTTATGGGAAGTCATTTTCGAGGAAGATAATAATATTTTCCGGTATTTGGCTTAAACCTGAAAATGAAATAGAAAACGTTTTCCCCCAGGTATGGAAAATCTTATTTGATTTATCTCCCTGAACTCTTTTTAATAATATTTAATTACTTTTCCTTTTAAATTTTTCTTTTTTGTTATTTTCAAAAAAAAGTGACCAGGCGAGCTCGACCCTCGCTAGCCTCAGGTATGGCTTGAGCCTAGCCAGAGGCCGACAAGCTCAAGCTACGCAGGCCTTGCCAAGCCTTGCCAAGCTAGAGATTCGCTAGCCTTGGCAAGCTCACGCCTTGCCTGAAGTCGAGGAGACCTCAGCCTCTCTAAATCAACAAACTCGTCCCTCTCATGCGGTCGACCATCGTCTACGGACGAAGAAAAAAAAATGAAAGAAAAAAGAACAAAAAATAAAAACAAAAGAAAAAAATTTATGAAAAAATCGCATAACTTACAAAAATTAAAAATGACATATTTATGATTCAATTAATTTTGTTAGGTAGCCCATATTTGACCAATTTTAGCTTGCTTTTAAATTTTAGGCAACCCAATCATACGACCCATACCATTAAATATGAGTTCAAATATGGGTTCTAGATGCATTTTTACACCTCTAATTGGCACGAACAAATGCAACTCACAAGAAAGTGAATTAAGCATGACTATTCTGCTAAATAGTGAAAGCGGTAACGGCTCGGGAATTTCCGATCTCCAAGCGATTAAAGTTTACAAAAAAAAATTATCTCACAATAAAAAGTCGTCCTTACTTTACTTTACATGACAATATACATAGCTAGATCGGCTAGCGTTAACTACTTATTCATGTCATTAGTAGAGATGATTGTATGATTATCAAACCATCATTTGATCTTTTGATCGCTTAACTATGCGTTTCAAAAGGTTATGTTTTCACACTTGCAAGTAATTAACAACTTCAGGGGCAGGATGTATTTTGCTTACCATTTTAAAAAAATTACAAGTTTCTAAGCACATTGAACACTAAAAATATGATTCATCCACTATTGCGCTTCATCTTAAGAGGCACAAAAAATAGGAAAATTCTTCGAGGAGAATCCAATAGAAAATTGTAATTCTTTCGTCTCTTTTATTTTACAAGTTTAGTGTACTGTAAGATAGGAATAGTTCTCAACGAGCGGGCTCGGGAGGGGATACAGCTGCAACGCAGTTGTTCCACGTCTCATTGCTCCTCCTATGGACATCGGATACTGTCCCCCCGATCGGCTTGTGGGTCGAGAGGGTCAACTCCACGAATTGATCATGGCAATTCTTCCCCGCCTTTACGAGCTCACGACAACATTCATTGGTGGGTGCAACGGTGTTGCCAAGGACTATGATTTGAAAGAACGAAGACCCGCAATCGCTAGTCATTCCCTTTGCGCAATCAGGGTTTCCAGCGAAGGTAGCTCTAGGAAGCAATGCAGCAGTGACGACCAACAAGGTCATGAGAGCCGACAAGTTCTTGAGCGTTGCCATGATGGTCGTTTGGGGACGAAAGTGTCAGAAAATTGTCTGAGATTATTGATTGTTTGATGATGTAGTCAATCTAGAGATGATAACTTATATAGCTTGAGGGAAGTAGTGCATTAATGAAGTGGATCACCAGTTATGATTCAAGAATTTATGTAGGAAACTTCTACAATTATTTCCCTTGCCACAAATTCTTCTCGGGCTTTACTATCTACAAAGATTGAGGGCCTTGTCATCTCAGTATGTTTGCGATTCAATCATTTGCCATAAAAACAGTAGTAATGAGTTGCTTGGTTGAAGATAATTAGCCGGGAATGAAAATACTCATTTCGGGTCTGACTTTCAATCTTATGTTTGGTATTTAATAGGAACTAGTCACATGCCCTTGTGGGCTTAAAATAGTTGTATGAAATTAAATTTGCTTAAAAAGTTTCAACATCTATACATCCGTAAAAATGGCCACAATTATGTTTTAGAGCTAATCTAAAACGGGCCCTAAAACTCATAAGGATACATCTTTGCAACTGATTTGGAGAGGCTGAAAATGAACCAAAAATCTGCTGAACGCCCCTAAAGCCAGTCTGGTCAAGGGATACTCAGCCTAAGTTTTGACCTCCCAAGTCATGGATTAGGCCACTTGAGATCTCCGCATTAAATATGGGTTAGCACAAGACCTGTTGACCGGATCGGTCGGGTCGAATTTGCGCAGTGTCATCAATTGTCCAACCCAAATGGACACATTAACCCATTTAGGATCGATTTATTTTTAATGCAAATATCTCAACCTATATCGGACCTGACCCATAACCAACTCATGCCCGACTCGACTCATATTGCTAAAATACTTCTATATTTAACACACGCTAAGAATACTTGTCTCTTTTGACATTTTAAAAAAGTTATATTGCTAAAACGCTTCCAAGCAATGCAAATCTAGTCGATAATTTTTCTAATTTTTTTTAAAAATTGAGGTTCCGCTTGTTTCATAGAAACTGTGAAATTTTTGGAAAATATTTTCTGGGAAGTCATTTTCGAGGAAGATAATACTATTTTCTGGTGTTTGGCTAAAACCTAAAAATGAAATAGAAAATGTTTTCCACCAGGTATGGAAAAACTTCTTTGATTTACCTCGGTGCACTCCTTTAAATAATTTTTAATTTCTTTTCTTTTTGAATTAATATTTTTTAATAATTTTAAAAAA
The DNA here is from genome assembly GCA_031216405.1 of Syzygium malaccense. Classification (NCBI taxonomy): domain Eukaryota; kingdom Viridiplantae; phylum Streptophyta; class Magnoliopsida; order Myrtales; family Myrtaceae; genus Syzygium; species Syzygium malaccense. The sequence continues at coordinate 20,173,772 of CM062254.1, forward strand.
AAAGCGACCAGGCGAGCTCGTGCCCCACTAGCCTCGGGTAAGGCTTGAGCCTGGCCAAAGGTCGACGAGCTTGATCTACGCAGGCCATGGGCAAGCTAGAGATTTGCTAGCCTTGGCGAGCTGAAGCCTCGCCATAAGTCGAGGAGGCCTCAACCTCTCCAAATCAACGAGCTCGTACCTCTCCTGCGGCCGGCCATCGGCTGAGGAAGAAGGAAAAAGAAAAAAATGATAGAAAAAAGAATAAAAAGAGAAAAAAAGTTTAAAAAATGAAAACAAAAAAAAATTTATGAAAAAATCGTACAACTTAAAAAAATTAAAACACAGAATATTAAAAGAAATTAAAAATGACATATTTATGCTTCAATTAAGTTTGTTAGGTAACCCATATTTGACCAATTTTAGCTTGCTTTTAAATTTAAGGCAACCCACTCATACGACCCACACCATTAAATATGAGCTCAAATGTGGGTTCTAGATGCATTTTTACACCTCTAGTTGCCACGAGCAAATGTAATTCACAAGAAAGTGAATTAAGCATGACTGTTCTAAATAGTGAAAGCGGTAACGGCTCGGGAATTTCCGATCTCCAAGTGATTAAAGTTTACAAAAAAATTTTATCTCACAATAAAAAGTCGTCCTTACTTTACTTTACATGCCAATATACATAGCTAGATCGGCTAGCGTTAACTACGTATTCATGTCATTAGTAGGGATGATTGTATGATTATCAAACCATCACTTGATCTTTCGATCGCTTAACTATGCTTTTCAAATGGTTATGTTTTCACACTTGCAAGTAATTAACAACTTCAGGGGCAGATTGTATTTTGCAGATCATTTGAAAAAAATTACGAGTCTCTAAGCACATTGAACACTAAAAATATTATTCATCCACTATTGCCCTTCATCTTAAGAGGCACAAAAAATGGGAAAATTCTTTGAGGAGAATCCAATAGAAAATTGTAATTCTTTCGTCTCTTTTATTTTACAAGCTCAGTGTACTGTAAAATAAGAATAGTTCTCAACGAGCAGGCTCGGGAGGGGATACAGCTGCAACGCAGTTGTTCCATGTCTCATTGCTCCTCCTGTGGACATCGGATACTGTCCCCCCGATCGGCTTGTGGGTCGAGAGGGTCAACTCCACGAATTGATCGTGGCAGTTCTTCCCCGCCTTCACGAGCTCACGACAACATTCATTGTTGGGTGCAACGGTGTTGCCAAGGACTATGACTTGAAAGAACGAAGACCCGCAATCGCTAGTCATTCCCTTTGCGCAATCAGGGTTTTCGGCGAAGGTAGCTCTAGGAAGCAATGCTGCAGTGACGACCAACAAGGTCACGAGACTAGACAAGTTCTTGAGCATTGCCATGATGGTCGTTTGGGGACGGAAGTGTCAGAAAATTGGCTGAGATTGTTGATTGGTTGATGATGTAGTCAATCTAGAGATGAGAACTTATATAGCTTGATGGAAGTAGTGCATTAATGAAGTGGATCACCAGTTATGATTCAAGAATTTATGTAGGAAACTTCTACAATTATTTCGCTGGCCGCAAATTCTTCTCAGGCTTTAGTGCTCTGCAAGGATTGAGGGCCTTGTCAGCTCACTATGTTTGCGATTCAATCATTTGCCATAAAAACAGTAGTAATGAGTTGGTTGGTTGAAGATAATTAGGTGGGAATGAAAATACTCTGTTCGGGTCTGAGTTTCAATTCCATGTTTGGTATTTAAAAGGAACTAGTCACATGCCCTCGTGGGCTTAAAATAGTTGTATGAAATTAAATTTGCTTGAAAAGTTTCAACTTATATACATCCGTAAAAATGTCTGCAATTAAATTTTAAAGCTAATCTAAAACAGACCCTAAAACGCATAAGGATACATCATTGCAACCGACTTGGAGAGGCTGAAAATGAACCAAAAATCTGCGGAACGCCCCTAAAGCCGGTCTGGTCAGGGGATACTCAGCCCAAGTTTTGACCTCCCAAGTCATGGATTACACCCCTTGAGATCTCCGCAATAAATATGGGTTAGCACAAGTCTGTTGAATGGATCGGTTGGGTCGTATTTGCGCTGTGTCATAAATAGTCCAACCCAAATGGACACATTAACTCGTTTATGAACGATTTACTTTTAATGCAAATATCTCAACCTATATCCGACCTGACCCACAACCAACTGATGCCCGACTCGACCCACATTGCTCAAACACTTCTATAGTTCACAGACGCTAAGAATAGTTGTCTCTTACGACTTTTTAAAAATATTATACCGCTAAAACACTTCCAAGCAATACAAATCTAGTGGATAATTGTTATAATTTTTTGAAAAGATTGAGGCTCAGCTTGTTTCACAGAAATTGTGATATTTTTGGAAAATATTTTATGGGAAGTCATTTTCGAGGAAGATAATAATATTTTCCGGTATTTGGCTTAAACCTGAAAATGAAATAGAAAACGTTTTCCCCCAGGTATGGAAAATCTTATTTGATTTATCTCCCTGAACTCTTTTTAATAATATTTAATTACTTTTCCTTTTAAATTTTTCTTTTTTGTTATTTTCAAAAAAAAGTGACCAGGCGAGCTCGACCCTCGCTAGCCTCAGGTATGGCTTGAGCCTAGCCAGAGGCCGACAAGCTCAAGCTACGCAGGCCTTGCCAAGCCTTGCCAAGCTAGAGATTCGCTAGCCTTGGCAAGCTCACGCCTTGCCTGAAGTCGAGGAGACCTCAGCCTCTCTAAATCAACAAACTCGTCCCTCTCATGCGGTCGACCATCGTCTACGGACGAAGAAAAAAAAATGAAAGAAAAAAGAACAAAAAATAAAAACAAAAGAAAAAAATTTATGAAAAAATCGCATAACTTACAAAAATTAAAAATGACATATTTATGATTCAATTAATTTTGTTAGGTAGCCCATATTTGACCAATTTTAGCTTGCTTTTAAATTTTAGGCAACCCAATCATACGACCCATACCATTAAATATGAGTTCAAATATGGGTTCTAGATGCATTTTTACACCTCTAATTGGCACGAACAAATGCAACTCACAAGAAAGTGAATTAAGCATGACTATTCTGCTAAATAGTGAAAGCGGTAACGGCTCGGGAATTTCCGATCTCCAAGCGATTAAAGTTTACAAAAAAAAATTATCTCACAATAAAAAGTCGTCCTTACTTTACTTTACATGACAATATACATAGCTAGATCGGCTAGCGTTAACTACTTATTCATGTCATTAGTAGAGATGATTGTATGATTATCAAACCATCATTTGATCTTTTGATCGCTTAACTATGCGTTTCAAAAGGTTATGTTTTCACACTTGCAAGTAATTAACAACTTCAGGGGCAGGATGTATTTTGCTTACCATTTTAAAAAAATTACAAGTTTCTAAGCACATTGAACACTAAAAATATGATTCATCCACTATTGCGCTTCATCTTAAGAGGCACAAAAAATAGGAAAATTCTTCGAGGAGAATCCAATAGAAAATTGTAATTCTTTCGTCTCTTTTATTTTACAAGTTTAGTGTACTGTAAGATAGGAATAGTTCTCAACGAGCGGGCTCGGGAGGGGATACAGCTGCAACGCAGTTGTTCCACGTCTCATTGCTCCTCCTATGGACATCGGATACTGTCCCCCCGATCGGCTTGTGGGTCGAGAGGGTCAACTCCACGAATTGATCATGGCAATTCTTCCCCGCCTTTACGAGCTCACGACAACATTCATTGGTGGGTGCAACGGTGTTGCCAAGGACTATGATTTGAAAGAACGAAGACCCGCAATCGCTAGTCATTCCCTTTGCGCAATCAGGGTTTCCAGCGAAGGTAGCTCTAGGAAGCAATGCAGCAGTGACGACCAACAAGGTCATGAGAGCCGACAAGTTCTTGAGCGTTGCCATGATGGTCGTTTGGGGACGAAAGTGTCAGAAAATTGTCTGAGATTATTGATTGTTTGATGATGTAGTCAATCTAGAGATGATAACTTATATAGCTTGAGGGAAGTAGTGCATTAATGAAGTGGATCACCAGTTATGATTCAAGAATTTATGTAGGAAACTTCTACAATTATTTCCCTTGCCACAAATTCTTCTCGGGCTTTACTATCTACAAAGATTGAGGGCCTTGTCATCTCAGTATGTTTGCGATTCAATCATTTGCCATAAAAACAGTAGTAATGAGTTGCTTGGTTGAAGATAATTAGCCGGGAATGAAAATACTCATTTCGGGTCTGACTTTCAATCTTATGTTTGGTATTTAATAGGAACTAGTCACATGCCCTTGTGGGCTTAAAATAGTTGTATGAAATTAAATTTGCTTAAAAAGTTTCAACATCTATACATCCGTAAAAATGGCCACAATTATGTTTTAGAGCTAATCTAAAACGGGCCCTAAAACTCATAAGGATACATCTTTGCAACTGATTTGGAGAGGCTGAAAATGAACCAAAAATCTGCTGAACGCCCCTAAAGCCAGTCTGGTCAAGGGATACTCAGCCTAAGTTTTGACCTCCCAAGTCATGGATTAGGCCACTTGAGATCTCCGCATTAAATATGGGTTAGCACAAGACCTGTTGACCGGATCGGTCGGGTCGAATTTGCGCAGTGTCATCAATTGTCCAACCCAAATGGACACATTAACCCATTTAGGATCGATTTATTTTTAATGCAAATATCTCAACCTATATCGGACCTGACCCATAACCAACTCATGCCCGACTCGACTCATATTGCTAAAATACTTCTATATTTAACACACGCTAAGAATACTTGTCTCTTTTGACATTTTAAAAAAGTTATATTGCTAAAACGCTTCCAAGCAATGCAAATCTAGTCGATAATTTTTCTAATTTTTTTTAAAAATTGAGGTTCCGCTTGTTTCATAGAAACTGTGAAATTTTTGGAAAATATTTTCTGGGAAGTCATTTTCGAGGAAGATAATACTATTTTCTGGTGTTTGGCTAAAACCTAAAAATGAAATAGAAAATGTTTTCCACCAGGTATGGAAAAACTTCTTTGATTTACCTCGGTGCACTCCTTTAAATAATTTTTAATTTCTTTTCTTTTTGAATTAATATTTTTTAATAATTTTAAAAAAAAAGCGACCAGGCGAGCTCGTGCCCCACTAGCCTCGGGTAAGGCTTGAGCCTGGCCAAAGGTCGACGAGCTTGATCTACGCAGGCCATGGGCAAGCTAGAGATTTGCTAGCCTTGGCGAGCTGAAGCCTCGCCATAAGTCGAGGAGGCCTCAACCTCTCCAAATCAACGAGCTCGTACCTCTCCTGCGGCCGGCCATCGGCTGAGGAAGAAGGAAAAAGAAAAAAATGATAGAAAAAAGAATAAAAAGAGAAAAAAAGTTTAAAAAATGAAAACAAAAAAAAATTTATGAAAAAATCGTACAACTTAAAAAAATTAAAACACAGAATATTAAAAGAAATTAAAAATGACATATTTATGCTTCAATTAAGTTTGTTAGGTAACCCATATTTGACCAATTTTAGCTTGCTTTTAAATTTAAGGCAACCCACTCATACGACCCACACCATTAAATATGAGCTCAAATGTGGGTTCTAGATGCATTTTTACACCTCTAGTTGCCACGAGCAAATGTAATTCACAAGAAAGTGAATTAAGCATGACTGTTCTAAATAGTGAAAGCGGTAACGGCTCGGGAATTTCCGATCTCCAAGTGATTAAAGTTTACAAAAAAATTTTATCTCACAATAAAAAGTCGTCCTTACTTTACTTTACATGCCAATATACATAGCTAGATCGGCTAGCGTTAACTACGTATTCATGTCATTAGTAGGGATGATTGTATGATTATCAAACCATCACTTGATCTTTCGATCGCTTAACTATGCTTTTCAAATGGTTATGTTTTCACACTTGCAAGTAATTAACAACTTCAGGGGCAGATTGTATTTTGCAGATCATTTGAAAAAAATTACGAGTTTCTAAGCACATTGAACACTAAAAATATTATTCATCCACTATTGCCCTTCATCTTAAGAGGCACAAAAAATGGGAAAATTCTTTGAGGAGAATCCAATAGAAAATTGTAATTCTTTCGTCTCTTTTATTTTACAAGCTCAGTGTACTGTAAAATAAGAATAGTTCTCAACGAGCAGGCTCGGGAGGGGATACAGCTGCAACGCAGTTGTTCCATGTCTCATTGCTCCTCCTGTGGACATCGGATACTGTCCCCCCGATCGGCTTGTGGGTCGAGAGGGTCAACTCCACGAATTGATCGTGGCAGTTCTTCCCCGCCTTCACGAGCTCACGACAACATTCATTGTTGGGTGCAACGGTGTTGCCAAGGACTATGACTTGAAAGAACGAAGACCCGCAATCGCTAGTCATTCCCTTTGCGCAATCAGGGTTTTCGGCGAAGGTAGCTCTAGGAAGCAATGCTGCAGTGACGACCAACAAGGTCACGAGACTAGACAAGTTCTTGAGCATTGCCATGATGGTCGTTTGGGGACGGAAGTGTCAGAAAATTGGCTGAGATTGTTGATTGGTTGATGATGTAGTCAATCTAGAGATGAGAACTTATATAGCTTGATGGAAGTAGTGCATTAATGAAGTGGATCACCAGTTATGATTCAAGAATTTATGTAGGAAACTTCTACAATTATTTCGCTGGCCGCAAATTCTTCTCAGGCTTTAGTGCTCTGCAAGGATTGAGGGCCTTGTCAGCTCACTATGTTTGCGATTCAATCATTTGCCATAAAAACAGTAGTAATGAGTTGGTTGGTTGAAGATAATTAGGTGGGAATGAAAATACTCTGTTCGGGTCTGAGTTTCAATTCCATGTTTGGTATTTAAAAGGAACTAGTCACATGCCCTCGTGGGCTTAAAATAGTTGTATGAAATTAAATTTGCTTGAAAAGTTTCAACTTATATACATCCGTAAAAATGTCTGCAATTAAATTTTAAAGCTAATCTAAAACAGACCCTAAAACGCATAAGGATACATCATTGCAACCGACTTGGAGAGGCTGAAAATGAACCAAAAATCTGCGGAACGCCCCTAAAGCCGGTCTGGTCAGGGGATACTCAGCCCAAGTTTTGACCTCCCAAGTCATGGATTACACCCCTTGAGATCTCCGCAATAAATATGGGTTAGCACAAGTCTGTTGAATGGATCGGTTGGGTCGTATTTGCGCTGTGTCATAAATAGTCCAACCCAAATGGACACATTAACTCGTTTATGAACGATTTACTTTTAATGCAAATATCTCAACCTATATCCGACCTGACCCACAACCAACTGATGCCCGACTCGACCCACATTGCTCAAACACTTCTATATTTCACAGACGCTAAGAATAGTTGTCTCTTACGACTTTTTAAAAATATTATACCGCTAAAACACTTCCAAGCAATACAAATCTAGTGGATAATTGTTATAATTTTTTGAAAAGATTGAGGCTCAGCTTGTTTCACAGAAATTGTGATATTTTTGGAAAATATTTTATGGGAAGTCATTTTCGAGGAAGATAATAATATTTTCCGGTATTTGGCTTAAACCTGAAAATGAAATAGAAAACGTTTTCCCCCAGGTATGGAAAATCTTATTTGATTTATCTCCCTGAACTCTTTTTAATAATATTTAATTACTTTTCCTTTTAAATTTTTCTTTTTTGTTATTTTCAAAAAAAAGTGACCAGGCGAGCTCGACCCTCGCTAGCCTCAGGTATGGCTTGAGCCTAGCCAGAGGCCGACAAGCTCAAGCTACGCAGGCCTTGCCAAGCCTTGCCAAGCTAGAGATTCGCTAGCCTTGGCAAGCTCACGCCTTGCCTGAAGTCGAGGAGACCTCAGCCTCTCTAAATCAACAAACTCGTCCCTCTCATGCGGTCGACCATCGTCTACGGACGAAGAAAAAAAAATGAAAGAAAAAAGAACAAAAAATAAAAACAAAAGAAAAAAATTTATGAAAAAATCGCATAACTTACAAAAATTAAAAATGACATATTTATGATTCAATTAATTTTGTTAGGTAGCCCATATTTGACCAATTTTAGCTTGCTTTTAAATTTTAGGCAACCCAATCATACGACCCATACCATTAAATATGAGTTCAAATATGGGTTCTAGATGCATTTTTACACCTCTAATTGGCACGAACAAATGCAACTCACAAGAAAGTGAATTAAGCATGACTATTCTGCTAAATAGTGAAAGCGGTAACGGCTCGGGAATTTCCGATCTCCAAGCGATTAAAGTTTACAAAAAAAAATTATCTCACAATAAAAAGTCGTCCTTACTTTACTTTACATGACAATATACATAGCTAGATCGGCTAGCGTTAACTACTTATTCATGTCATTAGTAGAGATGATTGTATGATTATCAAACCATCATTTGATCTTTTGATCGCTTAACTATGCGTTTCAAAAGGTTATGTTTTCACACTTGCAAGTAATTAACAACTTCAGGGGCAGGATGTATTTTGCTTACCATTTTAAAAAAATTACAAGTTTCTAAGCACATTGAACACTAAAAATATGATTCATCCACTATTGCGCTTCATCTTAAGAGGCACAAAAAATAGGAAAATTCTTCGAGGAGAATCCAATAGAAAATTGTAATTCTTTCGTCTCTTTTATTTTACAAGTTTAGTGTACTGTAAGATAGGAATAGTTCTCAACGAGCGGGCTCGGGAGGGGATACAGCTGCAACGCAGTTGTTCCACGTCTCATTGCTCCTCCTATGGACATCGGATACTGTCCCCCCGATCGGCTTGTGGGTCGAGAGGGTCAACTCCACGAATTGATCATGGCAATTCTTCCCCGCCTTTACGAGCTCACGACAACATTCATTGGTGGGTGCAACGGTGTTGCCAAGGACTATGATTTGAAAGAACGAAGACCCGCAATCGCTAGTCATTCCCTTTGCGCAATCAGGGTTTCCAGCGAAGGTAGCTCTAGGAAGCAATGCAGCAGTGACGACCAACAAGGTCATGAGAGCCGACAAGTTCTTGAGCGTTGCCATGATGGTCGTTTGGGGACGAAAGTGTCAGAAAATTGTCTGAGATTATTGATTGTTTGATGATGTAGTCAATCTAGAGATGATAACTTATATAGCTTGAGGGAAGTAGTGCATTAATGAAGTGGATCACCAGTTATGATTCAAGAATTTATGTAGGAAACTTCTACAATTATTTCCCTTGCCACAAATTCTTCTCGGGCTTTACTATCTACAAAGATTGAGGGCCTTGTCATCTCAGTATGTTTGCGATTCAATCATTTGCCATAAAAACAGTAGTAATGAGTTGCTTGGTTGAAGATAATTAGCCGGGAATGAAAATACTCATTTCGGGTCTGACTTTCAATCTTATGTTTGGTATTTAATAGGAACTAGTCACATGCCCTTGTGGGCTTAAAATAGTTGTATGAAATTAAATTTGCTTAAAAAGTTTCAACATCTATACATCCGTAAAAATGGCCACAATTATGTTTTAGAGCTAATCTAAAACGGGCCCTAAAACTCATAAGGATACATCTTTGCAACTGATTTGGAGAGGCTGAAAATGAACCAAAAATCTGCTGAACGCCCCTAAAGCCAGTCTGGTCAAGGGATACTCAGCCTAAGTTTTGACCTCCCAAGTCATGGATTAGGCCACTTGAGATCTCCGCATTAAATATGGGTTAGCACAAGACCTGTTGACCGGATCGGTCGGGTCGAATTTGCGCAGTGTCATCAATTGTCCAACCCAAATGGACACATTAACCCATTTAGGATCGATTTATTTTTAATGCAAATATCTCAACCTATATCGGACCTGACCCATAACCAACTCATGCCCGACTCGACTCATATTGCTAAAATACTTCTATATTTAACACACGCTAAGAATACTTGTCTCTTTTGACATTTTAAAAAAGTTATATTGCTAAAACGCTTCCAAGCAATGCAAATCTAGTCGATAATTTTTCTAATTTTTTTTAAAAATTGAGGTTCCGCTTGTTTCATAGAAACTGTGAAATTTTTGGAAAATATTTTCTGGGAAGTCATTTTCGAGGAAGATAATACTATTTTCTGGTGTTTGGCTTAAACCTAAAAATGAAATAGAAAATGTTTTCCACCAGGTATGGAAAAACTTCTTTGATTTACCTCGGTGCACTCCTTTAAATAATTTTTAATTTCTTTTCTTTTTGAATTAATATTTTTTAATAATTTTAAAAAAAAAGCGACCAGGCGAGCTCGTGCCCCACTAGCCTCGGGTAAGGCTTGAGCCTGGCCAAAGGTCGACGAGCTTGATCTACGCAGGCCATGGGCAAGCTAGAGATTTGCTAGCCTTGGCGAGCTGAAGCCTCGCCATAAGTCGAGGAGGCCTCAACCTCTCCAAATCAACGAGCTCGTACCTCTCCTGCGGCCGGCCATCGGCTGAGGAAGAAGGAAAAAGAAAAAAATGATAGAAAAAAGAATAAAAAGAGAAAAAAAGTTTAAAAAATGAAAACAAAAAAAAATTTATGAAAAAATCGTACAACTTAAAAAAATTAAAACACAGAATATTAAAAGAAATTAAAAATGACATATTTATGCTTCAATTAAGTTTGTTAGGTAACCCATATTTGACCAATTTTAGCTTGCTTTTAAATTTAAGGCAACCCACTCATACGACCCACACCATTAAATATGAGCTCAAATGTGGGTTCTAGATGCATTTTTACACCTCTAGTTGCCACGAGCAAATGTAATTCACAAGAAAGTGAATTAAGCATGACTGTTCTAAATAGTGAAAGCGGTAACGGCTCGGGAATTTCCGATCTCCAAGTGATTAAAGTTTACAAAAAAATTTTATCTCACAATAAAAAGTCGTCCTTACTTTACTTTACATGCCAATATACATAGCTAGATCGGCTAGCGTTAACTACGTATTCATGTCATTAGTAGGGATGATTGTATGATTATCAAACCATCACTTGATCTTTCGATCGCTTAACTATGCTTTTCAAATGGTTATGTTTTCACACTTGCAAGTAATTAACAACTTCAGGGGCAGATTGTATTTTGCAGATCATTTGAAAAAAATTACGAGTCTCTAAGCACATTGAACACTAAAAATATTATTCATCCACTATTGCCCTTCATCTTAAGAGGCACAAAAAATGGGAAAATTCTTTGAGGAGAATCCAATAGAAAATTGTAATTCTTTCGTCTCTTTTATTTTACAAGCTCAGTGTACTGTAAAATAAGAATAGTTCTCAACGAGCAGGCTCGGGAGGGGATACAGCTGCAACGCAGTTGTTCCATGTCTCATTGCTCCTCCTGTGGACATCGGATACTGTCCCCCCGATCGGCTTGTGGGTCGAGAGGGTCAACTCCACGAATTGATCGTGGCAGTTCTTCCCCGCCTTCACGAGCTCACGACAACATTCATTGTTGGGTGCAACGGTGTTGCCAAGGACTATGACTTGAAAGAACGAAGACCCGCAATCGCTAGTCATTCCCTTTGCGCAATCAGGGTTTTCGGCGAAGGTAGCTCTAGGAAGCAATGCTGCAGTGACGACCAACAAGGTCACGAGACTAGACAAGTTCTTGAGCATTGCCATGATGGTCGTTTGGGGACGGAAGTGTCAGAAAATTGGCTGAGATTGTTGATTGGTTGATGATGTAGTCAATCTAGAGATGAGAACTTATATAGCTTGATGGAAGTAGTGCATTAATGAAGTGGATCACCAGTTATGATTCAAGAATTTATGTAGGAAACTTCTACAATTATTTCGCTGGCCGCAAATTCTTCTCAGGCTTTAGTGCTCTGCAAGGATTGAGGGCCTTGTCAGCTCACTATGTTTGCGATTCAATCATTTGCCATAAAAACAGTAGTAATGAGTTGGTTGGTTGAAGATAATTAGGTGGGAATGAAAATACTCTGTTCGGGTCTGAGTTTCAATTCCATGTTTGGTATTTAAAAGGAACTAGTCACATGCCCTCGTGGGCTTAAAATAGTTGTATGAAATTAAATTTGCTTGAAAAGTTTCAACTTATATACATCCGTAAAAATGTCTGCAATTAAATTTTAAAGCTAATCTAAAACAGACCCTAAAACGCATAAGGATACATCATTGCAACCGACTTGGAGAGGCTGAAAATGAACCAAAAATCTGCGGAACGCCCCTAAAGCCGGTCTGGTCAGGGGATACTCAGCCCAAGTTTTGACCTCCCAAGTCATGGATTACACCCCTTGAGATCTCCGCAATAAATATGGGTTAGCACAAGTCTGTTGAATGGATCGGTTGGGTCGTATTTGCGCTGTGTCATAAATAGTCCAACCCAAATGGACACATTAACTCGTTTATGAACGATTTACTTTTAATGCAAATATCTCAACCTATATCCGACCTGACCCACAACCAACTGATGCCCGACTCGACCCACATTGCTCAAACACTTCTATAGTTCACAGACGCTAAGAATAGTTGTCTCTTACGACTTTTTAAAAATATTATACCGCTAAAACACTTCCAAGCAATACAAATCTAGTGGATAATTGTTATAATTTTTTGAAAAGATTGAGGCTCAGCTTGTTTCACAGAAATTGTGATATTTTTGGAAAATATTTTATGGGAAGTCATTTTCGAGGAAGATAATAATATTTTCCGGTATTTGGCTTAAACCTGAAAATGAAATAGAAAATGTTTTCCCCCAGGTATGGAAAATCTTATTTGATTTATCTCCCTGAACTCTTTTTAATAATATTTAATTACTTTTCCTTTTAAATTTTTCTTTTTTGTTATTTTCAAAAAAAAGTGACCAGGCGAGCTCGACCCTCGCTAGCCTCAGGTATGGCTTGAGCCTAGCCAGAGGCCGACAAGCTCAAGCTACGCAGGCCTTGCCAAGCCTTGCCAAGCTAGAGATTCGCTAGCCTTGGCAAGCTCACGCCTTGCCTGAAGTCGAGGAGACCTCAGCCTCTCTAAATCAACAAACTCGTCCCTCTCATGCGGTCGACCATCGTCTACGGACGAAGAAAAAAAAATGAAAGAAAAAAGAACAAAAAATAAAAACAAAAGAAAAAAATTTATGAAAAAATCGCATAACTTACAAAAATTAAAAATGACATATTTATGATTCAATTAATTTTGTTAGGTAGCCCATATTTGACCAATTTTAGCTTGCTTTTAAATTTTAGGCAACCCAATCATACGACCCATACCATTAAATATGAGTTCAAATATGGGTTCTAGATGCATTTTTACACCTCTAATTGGCACGAACAAATGCAACTCACAAGAAAGTGAATTAAGCATGACTATTCTGCTAAATAGTGAAAGCGGTAACGGCTCGGGAATTTCCGATCTCCAAGCGATTAAAGTTTACAAAAAAAAATTATCTCACAATAAAAAGTCGTCCTTACTTTACTTTACATGACAATATACATAGCTAGATCGGCTAGCGTTAACTACTTATTCATGTCATTAGTAGAGATGATTGTATGATGTCGCGACCTAAAAAAAAAAATTTCCATTCTCAGGCTAATGGATTATTAGGACTAAACCTAACTCGAGCCCTCCCAAGCCCTACCAATTCGCAACTTTGGGTTTAAGTTTTTAACATGCAAATGTTTTCATGCTTGGAGTCGCCACTAATCAATTTGTGGTAGGTCGATTAGAAACCTAAATAAAACATAGGGAGATATGTTTTATTCCTACGAACCAGAGATTCTAAGCCCGGGGACTTGATTACGCTAGATCTAGTCTAACGCCCTTTCGGTACCTTTTCTTTTCAAAAATATTTTGGCAAGCAGTTTGGATCCATTTTAACTTAGTCACTAACATGTGAGGTGTTCATGCGGGTGCCCACACCACCAATTTAATATCCAAGAAAGCATTAAATAAATTGCAAGTTGGAAGAATTACTTACCTCGAAGCAACGTAAGCATCTGCAAGGTTAGCTAGAAAATCACATCAACCATCCTAATATGATTTCTAATTAACAAGCAGTTCACTCAATATTTTTGGATTTTCACTTATTTAAATTAAACCTAATCTACATGCAATGACGTGCAATAATGACATGCAAGTAATGCAACCTAGCATACCAACTATATGTCATGCGACGACGTGACCTAATTCTAATGACGGGCAAATGATTTATTTTTGGTGTTTTCTAATGAAATTCGGAATAAAAATATGCCTAAATTAACATGCAACCTATGATGACTTAACATATCCTAACATGACTTATTTTTGGGATTTTTGTTAAAATTCGAAATAATAAATTAATTAAATTGAGAATGCAATCTATCCTAATCTACTATAAAACAATTCATTCTTTTTTGGGATTTTCATGAAAATTCGAAATTTAAAAAATAACCTAAATAATCTATTAAGATTAGAAAATTACTTAATTTAAACTAGGAAATAGATTATCTCAAGTCCTAATTTAAATTAAATAATTATTCTATCGTCTAGATATATTTAAGATTCCTAAACATGCAAAATTCAAATTCTAATCCTAACTGATATTTTTTTGAATTTTCTTTTTATTTGAAAAGGAAAAACAATTTAAGCAAAGATAGCATTCACATTTAAAACAACCACGCAATCCACAAGATTCGTTTCAAATTCGGATTAGGCACAAAAATCGAGCTATCAGTCATATCTATAGGGTTATAGATATTAACGGAAAGTCGATCATTCAAATCTGGAAAGCAGATAAAAATCATTATCGTACCCAAGTGATTATAGATAGGATAATGATTTTCCGTATCGCCACGTATCATACCTTAGGGATAAGGTCGGATAATTGTCCAGATACGTTGTTGAATTAGGAAAGATTCCTAATTTTGAATATTTTCAAATATTGCGAACAAGGCAAGCATTATCCTAAGATATCTAGCAATCCACGCAATATTCACAGAATATTCAAACATTCAAAATTAAGAAACGAAATATTCTAAAAATATTGGATGATGTTCAATTACCTAATTTGCGGATAATTTCCAAATTCGAACTTGCGGATCGGGACGAACGATGAACGGCGGATCGGCAGCGCGGTGTCGGGAACGACGACGGAACAGCGGCGACGGAACAGCAAGGCAGCGCCGGCGTGTGACGGCTCCGGCGAGGACGGCAGCAGCAGCGTCGGGCTCGGCGGGGACAGCGGCTGGAATGTCGGCAGGGCGCAGCGACGGAACAGCAAGGCAGCGCCGGCGTGCGACGGCTCCGGCGAGGACGGCAGCAGCAGCGTCGGGCTCGGCAGCAGCAAGCAGCAGCGGCGTCGACGTCGTGAGGATCAGCGGCAGCAGCAGCGGCAGGCGCGGCTGTGTCGCGCGGCAGAGAGCAGCAGGCACGGCGTTGGCGTCGGCGTGAGGGGCAGCGGCAACAGCAAGCAGCAGCGGCGTCGGCGTCGGCGGGAAGGGCAGCGGCAGCAGCAAGCAGCAGCGGCGTCGACGTCGGCCTGAGGAGCAACGGCAGCAGCAAGCAACAGCGGCGTCAGCGGCGTGAGGAGCAGCGGCAGGCACAGGCAGCAGCGGCGTCGGTGGACTCCGGGTGGGGCGGCAACAGCAGAGAGCGGCGGCAGCAGGCACGGCAAGCAGCGGCAGCAGGCGCGGTGGGTGGCGAGCACGTACGGCGAGGAGCTCCACACGGCGGGCGCAGCGGTGAGCGCGCGGCAGGGAGCAACCGGCGCGGCGGTGAGCGCGCGGTGGCGTCGGGCTTGGCGTGTGGCCGCAACTTCTTTCTCTTCCTCTCTCTCTCACTCTCACCCTCTCTAAAATTCTGATCTGAAAATTCTCTGTCTCTCCCAAATTCTGACCTAATGAATGTATATATAGTATTAATCTAGGTCAATTAGATGGGCTTTCTAGTCCTAATGGGCTTAGACTTGGGCTTAGATTTAAATGGGCTGAATTAATTAATGATAATTGGACTGAATTAAGCTCAAATTAAAACAACCAAGCCCGTTTGACTTGTAATTCCCGGCCCGTGCATTTCAAGCGAGCCGAGTCCCGTTTGATGAAATTTAAGCTCGTTCGTCACCGCCAGTCCGATGCAAAATGCAATTAATCTAAACTATATGTTATGCAATTTAAATATTTTTGTTTAGGGGTTAAAAATTTAATCCCTAATTTTCTATGCAAATTACACTAAATGATGCGTCAAAATTTAGGTGTCAACATATGATTATCAAACCATCATTTGATCTTTTGATCGCTTAACTATGCGTTTCAAAAGGTTATGTTTTCACACTTGCAAGTAATTAACAACTTCAGGGGCAGGATGTATTTTGCTTACCATTTTAAAAAAATTACAAGTTTCTAAGCACATTGAACACTAAAAATATGATTCATCCACTATTGCGCTTCATCTTAAGAGGCACAAAAAATAGGAAAATTCTTCGAGGAGAATCCAATAGAAAATTGTAATTCTTTCGTCTCTTTTATTTTACAAGTTTAGTGTACTGTAAGATAGGAATAGTTCTCAACGAGCGGGCTCGGGAGGGGATACAGCTGCAACGCAGTTGTTCCACGTCTCATTGCTCCTCCTATGGACATCGGATACTGTCCCCCCGATCGGCTTGTGGGTCGAGAGGGTCAACTCCACGAATTGATCATGGCAATTCTTCCCCGCCTTTACGAGCTCACGACAACATTCATTGGTGGGTGCAACGGTGTTGCCAAGGACTATGATTTGAAAGAACGAAGACCCGCAATCGCTAGTCATTCCCTTTGCGCAATCAGGGTTTCCAGCGAAGGTAGCTCTAGGAAGCAATGCAGCAGTGACGACCAACAAGGTCATGAGAGCCGACAAGTTCTTGAGCGTTGCCATGATGGTCGTTTGGGGACGAAAGTGTCAGAAAATTGTCTGAGATTATTGATTGTTTGATGATGTAGTCAATCTAGAGATGATAACTTATATAGCTTGAGGGAAGTAGTGCATTAATGAAGTGGATCACCAGTTATGATTCAAGAATTTATGTAGGAAACTTCTACAATTATTTCCCTTGCCACAAATTCTTCTCGGGCTTTACTATCTACAAAGATTGAGGGCCTTGTCATCTCAGTATGTTTGCGATTCAATCATTTGCCATAAAAACAGTAGTAATGAGTTGCTTGGTTGAAGATAATTAGCCGGGAATGAAAATACTCATTTCGGGTCTGACTTTCAATCTTATGTTTGGTATTTAATAGGAACTAGTCACATGCCCTTGTGGGCTTAAAATAGTTGTATGAAATTAAATTTGCTTAAAAAGTTTCAACATCTATACATCCGTAAAAATGGCCACAATTATGTTTTAGAGCTAATCTAAAACGGGCCCTAAAACTCATAAGGATACATCTTTGCAACTGATTTGGAGAGGCTGAAAATGAACCAAAAATCTGCTGAACGCCCCTAAAGCCAGTCTGGTCAAGGGATACTCAGCCTAAGTTTTGACCTCCCAAGTCATGGATTAGGCCACTTGAGATCTCCGCATTAAATATGGGTTAGCACAAGACCTGTTGACCGGATCGGTCGGGTCGAATTTGCGCAGTGTCATCAATTGTCCAACCCAAATGGACACATTAACCCATTTAGGATCGATTTATTTTTAATGCAAATATCTCAACCTATATCGGACCTGACCCATAACCAACTCATGCCCGACTCGACTCATATTGCTAAAATACTTCTATATTTAACACACGCTAAGAATACTTGTCTCTTTTGACATTTTAAAAAAGTTATATTGCTAAAACGCTTCCAAGCAATGCAAATCTAGTCGATAATTTTTCTAATTTTTTTTAAAAATTGAGGTTCCGCTTGTTTCATAGAAACTGTGAAATTTTTGGAAAATATTTTCTGGGAAGTCATTTTCGAGGAAGATAATACTATTTTCTGGTGTTTGGCTAAAACCTAAAAATGAAATAGAAAATGTTTTCCACCAGGTATGGAAAAACTTCTTTGATTTACCTCGGTGCACTCCTTTAAATAATTTTTAATTTCTTTTCTTTTTGAATTAATATTTTTTAATAATTTTAAAAAAAAGCGACCAGGCGAGCTCGTGCCCCACTAGCCTCGGGTAAGGCTTGAGCCTGGCCAAAGGTCGACGAGCTTGATCTACGCAGGCCATGGGCAAGCTAGAGATTTGCTAGCCTTGGCGAGCTGAAGCCTCGCCATAAGTCGAGGAGGCCTCAACCTCTCCAAATCAACGAGCTCGTACCTCTCCTGCGGCCGGCCATCGGCTGAGGAAGAAGGAAAAAGAAAAAAATGATAGAAAAAAGAATAAAAAGAGAAAAAAAGTTTAAAAAATGAAAACAAAAAAAAATTTATGAAAAAATCGTACAACTTAAAAAAATTAAAACACAGAATATTAAAAGAAATTAAAAATGACATATTTATGCTTCAATTAAGTTTGTTAGGTAACCCATATTTGACCAATTTTAGCTTGCTTTTAAATTTAAGGCAACCCACTCATACGACCCACACCATTAAATATGAGCTCAAATGTGGGTTCTAGATGCATTTTTACACCTCTAGTTGCCACGAGCAAATGTAATTCACAAGAAAGTGAATTAAGCATGACTGTTCTAAATAGTGAAAGCGGTAACGGCTCGGGAATTTCCGATCTCCAAGTGATTAAAGTTTACAAAAAAATTTTATCTCACAATAAAAAGTCGTCCTTACTTTACTTTACATGCCAATATACATAGCTAGATCGGCTAGCGTTAACTACGTATTCATGTCATTAGTAGGGATGATTGTATGATTATCAAACCATCACTTGATCTTTCGATCGCTTAACTATGCTTTTCAAATGGTTATGTTTTCACACTTGCAAGTAATTAACAACTTCAGGGGCAGATTGTATTTTGCAGATCATTTGAAAAAAATTACGAGTCTCTAAGCACATTGAACACTAAAAATATTATTCATCCACTATTGCCCTTCATCTTAAGAGGCACAAAAAATGGGAAAATTCTTTGAGGAGAATCCAATAGAAAATTGTAATTCTTTCGTCTCTTTTATTTTACAAGCTCAGTGTACTGTAAAATAAGAATAGTTCTCAACGAGCAGGCTCGGGAGGGGATACAGCTGCAACGCAGTTGTTCCATGTCTCATTGCTCCTCCTGTGGACATCGGATACTGTCCCCCCGATCGGCTTGTGGGTCGAGAGGGTCAACTCCACGAATTGATCGTGGCAGTTCTTCCCCGCCTTCACGAGCTCACGACAACATTCATTGTTGGGTGCAACGGTGTTGCCAAGGACTATGACTTGAAAGAACGAAGACCCGCAATCGCTAGTCATTCCCTTTGCGCAATCAGGGTTTTCGGCGAAGGTAGCTCTAGGAAGCAATGCTGCAGTGACGACCAACAAGGTCACGAGACTAGACAAGTTCTTGAGCATTGCCATGATGGTCGTTTGGGGACGGAAGTGTCAGAAAATTGGCTGAGATTGTTGATTGGTTGATGATGTAGTCAATCTAGAGATGAGAACTTATATAGCTTGATGGAAGTAGTGCATTAATGAAGTGGATCACCAGTTATGATTCAAGAATTTATGTAGGAAACTTCTACAATTATTTCGCTGGCCGCAAATTCTTCTCAGGCTTTAGTGCTCTGCAAGGATTGAGGGCCTTGTCAGCTCACTATGTTTGCGATTCAATCATTTGCCATAAAAACAGTAGTAATGAGTTGGTTGGTTGAAGATAATTAGGTGGGAATGAAAATACTCTGTTCGGGTCTGAGTTTCAATTCCATGTTTGGTATTTAAAAGGAACTAGTCACATGCCCTCGTGGGCTTAAAATAGTTGTATGAAATTAAATTTGCTTGAAAAGTTTCAACTTATATACATCCGTAAAAATGTCTGCAATTAAATTTTAAAGCTAATCTAAAACAGACCCTAAAACGCATAAGGATACATCATTGCAACCGACTTGGAGAGGCTGAAAATGAACCAAAAATCTGCGGAACGCCCCTAAAGCCGGTCTGGTCAGGGGATACTCAGCCCAAGTTTTGACCTCCCAAGTCATGGATTACACCCCTTGAGATCTCCGCAATAAATATGGGTTAGCACAAGTCTGTTGAATGGATCGGTTGGGTCGTATTTGCGCTGTGTCATAAATAGTCCAACCCAAATGGACACATTAACTCGTTTATGAACGATTTACTTTTAATGCAAATATCTCAACCTATATCCGACCTGACCCACAACCAACTGATGCCCGACTCGACCCACATTGCTCAAACACTTCTATATTTCACAGACGCTAAGAATAGTTGTCTCTTACGACTTTTTAAAAATATTATACCGCTAAAACACTTCCAAGCAATACAAATCTAGTGGATAATTGTTATAATTTTTTGAAAAGATTGAGGCTCAGCTTGTTTCACAGAAATTGTGATATTTTTGGAAAATATTTTATGGGAAGTCATTTTCGAGGAAGATAATAATATTTTCCGGTATTTGGCTTAAACCTGAAAATGAAATAGAAAATGTTTTCCCCCAGGTATGGAAAATCTTATTTGATTTATCTCCCTGAACTCTTTTTAATAATATTTAATTACTTTTCCTTTTAAATTTTTCTTTTTTGTTATTTTCAAAAAAAAGTGACCAGGCGAGCTCGACCCTCGCTAGCCTCAGGTATGGCTTGAGCCTAGCCAGAGGCCGACAAGCTCAAGCTACGCAGGCCTTGCCAAGCCTTGCCAAGCTAGAGATTCGCTAGCCTTGGCAAGCTCACGCCTTGCCTGAAGTCGAGGAGACCTCAGCCTCTCTAAATCAACAAACTCGTCCCTCTCATGCGGTCGACCATCGTCTACGGACGAAGAAAAAAAAATGAAAGAAAAAAGAACAAAAAATAAAAACAAAAGAAAAAAATTTATGAAAAAATCGCATAACTTACAAAAATTAAAAATGACATATTTATGATTCAATTAATTTTGTTAGGTAGCCCATATTTGACCAATTTTAGCTTGCTTTTAAATTTTAGGCAACCCAATCATACGACCCATACCATTAAATATGAGTTCAAATATGGGTTCTAGATGCATTTTTACACCTCTAATTGGCACGAACAAATGCAACTCACAAGAAAGTGAATTAAGCATGACTATTCTGCTAAATAGTGAAAGCGGTAACGGCTCGGGAATTTCCGATCTCCAAGCGATTAAAGTTTACAAAAAAAAATTATCTCACAATAAAAAGTCGTCCTTACTTTACTTTACATGACAATATACATAGCTAGATCGGCTAGCGTTAACTACTTATTCATGTCATTAGTAGAGATGATTGTATGATTGTCGCGACCTAAAAAAATTTCCATTCTCAGGCTAATGGATTATTAGGACTAAACCTAACTCGAGCCCTCCCAAGCCCTACCAATTCGCAACTTTGGGTTTAAGTTTTTAACATGCAAATGTTTTCATGCTTGGAGTCGCCACTAATCAATTTGTGGTAGGTCGATTAGAAACCTAAATAAAACATAGGGAGATATGTTTTATTCCTACGAACCAGAGATTCTAAGCCCGGGGACTTGATTACGCTAGATCTAGTCTAACGCCCTTTCGGTACCTTTTCTTTTCAAAAATATTTTGGCAAGCAGTTTGGATCCATTTTAACTTAGTCACTAACATGTGAGGTGTTCATGCGGGTGCCCACACCACCAATTTAATATCCAAGAAAGCATTAAATAAATTGCAAGTTGGAAGAATTACTTACCTCGAAGCAACGTAAGCATCTGCAAGGTTAGCTAGAAAATCACATCAACCATCCTAATATGATTTCTAATTAACAAGCAGTTCACTCAATATTTTTGGATTTTCACTTATTTAAATTAAACCTAATCTACATGCAATGACGTGCAATAATGACATGCAAGTAATGCAACCTAGCATACCAACTATATGTCATGCGACGACGTGACCTAATTCTAATGACGGGCAAATGATTTATTTTTGGTGTTTTCTAATGAAATTCGGAATAAAAATATGCCTAAATTAACATGCAACCTATGATGACTTAACATATCCTAACATGACTTATTTTTGGGATTTTTGTTAAAATTCGAAATAATAAATTAATTAAATTGAGAATGCAATCTATCCTAATCTACTATAAAACAATTCATTCTTTTTTGGGATTTTCATGAAAATTCGAAATTTAAAAAATAACCTAAATAATCTATTAAGATTAGAAAATTACTTAATTTAAACTAGGAAATAGATTATCTCAAGTCCTAATTTAAATTAAATAATTATTCTATCGTCTAGATATATTTAAGATTCCTAAACATGCAAAATTCAAATTCTAATCCTAACTGATATTTTTTTGAATTTTCTTTTTATTTGAAAAGGAAAAACAATTTAAGCAAAGATAGCATTCACATTTAAAACAACCACGCAATCCACAAGATTCGTTTCAAATTCGGATTAGGCACAAAAATCGAGCTATCAGTCATATCTATAGGGTTATAGATATTAACGGAAAGTCGATCATTCAAATCTGGAAAGCAGATAAAAATCATTATCGTACCCAAGTGATTATAGATAGGATAATGATTTTCCGTATCGCCACGTATCATACCTTAGGGATAAGGTCGGATAATTGTCCAGATACGTTGTTGAATTAGGAAAGATTCCTAATTTTGAATATTTTCAAATATTGCGAACAAGGCAAGCATTATCCTAAGATATCTAGCAATCCACGCAATATTCACAGAATATTCAAACATTCAAAATTAAGAAACGAAATATTCTAAAAATATTGGATGATGTTCAATTACCTAATTTGCGGATAATTTCCAAATTCGAACTTGCGGATCGGGACGAACGATGAACGGCGGATCGGCAGCGCGGTGTCGGGAACGACGACGGAACAGCGGCGACGGAACAGCAAGGCAGCGCCGGCGTGTGACGGCTCCGGCGAGGACGGCAGCAGCAGCGTCGGGCTCGGCGGGGACAGCGGCTGGAATGTCGGCAGGGCGCAGCGACGGAACAGCAAGGCAGCGCCGGCGTGCGACGGCTCCGGCGAGGACGGCAGCAGCAGCGTCGGGCTCGGCAGCAGCAAGCAGCAGCGGCGTCGACGTCGTGAGGATCAGCGGCAGCAGCAGCGGCAGGCGCGGCTGTGTCGCGCGGCAGAGAGCAGCAGGCACGGCGTTGGCGTCGGCGTGAGGGGCAGCGGCAACAGCAAGCAGCAGCGGCGTCGGCGTCGGCGGGAAGGGCAGCGGCAGCAGCAAGCAGCAGCGGCGTCGACGTCGGCCTGAGGAGCAACGGCAGCAGCAAGCAACAGCGGCGTCAGCGGCGTGAGGAGCAGCGGCAGGCACAGGCAGCAGCGGCGTCGGTGGACTCCGGGTGGGGCGGCAACAGCAGAGAGCGGCGGCAGCAGGCACGGCAAGCAGCGGCAGCAGGCGCGGTGGGTGGCGAGCACGTACGGCGAGGAGCTCCACACGGCGGGCGCAGCGGTGAGCGCGCGGCAGGGAGCAACCGGCGCGGCGGTGAGCGCGCGGTGGCGTCGGGCTTGGCGTGTGGCCGCAACTTCTTTCTCTTCCTCTCTCTCTCACTCTCACCCTCTCTAAAATTCTGATCTGAAAATTCTCTGTCTCTCCCAAATTCTGACCTAATGAATGTATATATAGTATTAATCTAGGTCAATTAGATGGGCTTTCTAGTCCTAATGGGCTTAGACTTGGGCTTAGATTTAAATGGGCTGAATTAATTAATGATAATTGGACTGAATTAAGCTCAAATTAAAACAACCAAGCCCGTTTGACTTGTAATTCCCGGCCCGTGCATTTCAAGCGAGCCGAGTCCCGTTTGATGAAATTTAAGCTCGTTCGTCACCGCCAGTCCGATGCAAAATGCAATTAATCTAAACTATATGTTATGCAATTTAAATATTTTTGTTTAGGGGTTAAAAATTTAATCCCTAATTTTCTATGCAAATTACACTAAATGATGCGTCAAAATTTAGGTGTCAACAGCTGCCCCTCTTTGAAGGTGAGTTCGTAGAGGTTGCATTCAAAGACTAAATGATACCTAAATTTCAACCATGCAAATGCAATGAATGTTATTTTTGTCGGGATTATGAGTCCCATTTCACAATGCATTGAGAAATGATGCATGCTGACCTGAATAGAAAACATACCTGGAATCACTTACCTGACAGGAGCGAGATAATGCAATTCGAGGCACAACTATAACTTGTATGTTGTTTTGGCAAATGTATGGGCTCAGTCTCCATCGGTATTGCCTGATATATGTTGATGAACTTCGGTGATCTGCAGTTAAGTCAAAACACACGAAGAAAGCTCAACGTATCCAATCATCATTTGGATTCGTGAGAACAGTTCCGATCCTTACGAACTACCTATACATCTCTATAGGTGTTTACAAAGATTTGGCCGCTTCACTTATACCTGCTCATAAGTGAATTGCGGGGGAAACTTTTGAAATCAAGAGGATATTCCGACCTTTACATATACCTGCTCATATGCAAAGATTTGGCCGCCTCACTTATACCTGTTCATAAGTGAACTACGGGGGAACACCTGGGGTTGAGAGAATATTCCGATCTTTACATATACCTGCTCATATGCAAAGATTTGGCCGCTTCACCTATACCTGCTCATAGGTGAGTAGCGGGGGAACATCTGAGATAATAAGAGAATATTCCGATCTTTACATATACCTGCTCATATGCAAAGATTTGGCCGCTTCACCTATACCTGCTCATAGGTGCGTAGCGGGGGAATACCTGAGATTTGGGAAGAATATTCCGACCTTTACATATACCTGCTCATATGTAAAGATTTGGCCGCCATGCCTATACCTGCTCATAGTCATGTAACGGGGGAATCTTCTCGAGATTGTATGAAAATCTGTGATTTGATGAACAAAGGGGCTAGCCCAAGTGTTCAAGAGTTCCTTGACAAAGTACCTGGATATCATCAGAAGTACCTGAAAAGGTTTGATCAATAGACACCTGAACACAATCAAAGGCATCTAGAGATTGCAAAAAATGATCAAATGTGGGACCTGACAATTGCTTGAACAGGTCAGGGATACCTAGATAATCATAGATATCCTAGGGATAGAGACATACTTACCTGGTGACATCTCCAACTCTGAAGGTGTGTCTCCTGTTAGACACGATTTTAAGTAACATGTAATATGCATTCGCACACTGTCAAGAATACATATGCACATGCACTATGATTTCAACTGATTTTCATGTACGATGGTTTTGTCAAATCAGCATCACAAACTTCGCTGGGAAAAATCATAACAAGACAATCCGAACTCACAAGCGGGTATCTTGAAAATGTCGAATGAGGGATTTTCGGTCCAAAAGGGCTTTCTCTCATTCTCATCGAGAAGTGGCTAATTTATGAAAATCACTCTATCTCACCATCATCATGTCGACAAAGGTCCGAGTATTCTCGCAAACGGTACGACTTTACCAATCCGAGAGGTCTTTGTTAGGATCGTAACATGGGCTTGGTCAATGGCTTAGCAAAAGAGACTCTTCGAGTCAAGGCTATTGAAAGAAAATACTCTGCAATTGTCTCCGGGTTTACAAGTCAAGAACCTGCAAAAATGAGATAGAAATGGACTTGCTCGCACTTCTTCGAGCTAAGCTTATAAACATCAGAAATTCTACGTTAGTTCAAGTGCCTTAATCTGAAGAGACTTTGCAAGGGACGTAACGCAGGCTAGGCTCATGGGTTGAGAAATGAATGGATCATAAGGCTCAAAATGTGTATAATTGGGGTGAGAGTTGGTGATCATCTCGACATTATCACCGGTCTTCTTCTTCACCAGGGATTGTCTTCTCGGTAAATTCTCCATTGGCTTCGAGAATTCATCACTTGATTCCTTAAGACTCTGGATATTTTTGTGACTTTAACACATCTCAACATTTTCTAATCTAAAGTCGTCACTTTTTCCTCCGTTTTTCTTCTCTTTTTTTTCTTTTCACGGGCATCGGCCTTGCTTTTACCAGGCACACTGCTTTTTCATGCCCCTTTTTTTTTTTTTTTTTTGACTTTTGACATACACTGTCTACAATGCATACATTGGCTAGTCACACTTTGGCTTGTTTTGACCGAATGACTAACATTTGGACTCTCGGGGTCTTGTCTTTTGTCGGCGCTCTGGATATGCTGCCTGAACAATGATGACTTTTGCCTTGCCCCAGTGTGGGGGATGATCACCAACTGGGTTTAAGAAATGAATTTGTAGGCTCAATTGGGCTTAGCAAAGGATAATGTGTGTATAGGATAGAGAAAGAAATGCTCTTCGTCATCCTAAGGCACTTGAACTTCACGTGAATTCATCTGAAAAAGCAACACTCGAAGATTGATGCAAGTGAGAGCATGAAAATTTCTACTCATTTTTCACCTTATGACGCTGACTTATCTCCAGTTTGCCCCGATGTGGGGTGGTTCTTGACAGGGGTAATTTGAATGAATTTCTCCAAGTGTTTAGGCTCAAAGTGGCGAAACAATGGATAACCTGTAGTGTTTGGGATAGAGAAATGAACTGCCTCTCGTCATTTCGGTTGCCGTACCTTTTGCGAGATAACCCTTTACCTTGCAGACATGGAATTTTTCCACTCAACTCACTGGGGATTAGTGCATGGGACTGTGTATAGGATATGGCTTGCCTTTCATCATCCCGATGTACCTCATTCGACACATTCAATTCATTCCACATGAGTTATCATATTGTCTAAATAGATTCCCCCTTTGAGGTCAATGATACAGGTTGACAAATAACCATGCAGAAATTAAAGACAATGCAAACATCTTAACTTGAAATTGATTGAAACCATTTATTCATAAATGCAATGTTTGCAATTCAGAGTATAAAACCAAACTTTGAAAACTTCCGCCGCAAAAATGTTAAATCTTATCAGGGATAATATATCTTCACAGCATCAGAATTAACAGGAGTGGAAAACTCACGACCATCCATTTCTGCGAGAATCAGGGCACCTCCAGGAAGGACCTTTTTAACCACATACGGACCAATGTAGTTTGGGGCAAATTTTCCTCCAGGAACAGAAAAGACTGGCAGTACCTTCCTTAAGACTAGATCATTTACCTCGAAGTGTCTTGGACGCACCTTTTGATTGAAGGATCTAGCTATCCTCTGCTGATAGGTTTGACCGTGGCAAATGGCTCTCAATCGCTTCTCATCAATTAGGTTCAACTGCTCATGCCTTTGTCGCATCCATTCTGCCTCGGACAACTCCACTTGAGACAATACTCGCAAGGAAGGGATCTCTACTTCGACGGGTAGGACTGCTTCCATGCCATACACCAAGGAAAAAGGGGTTGCTCCGACAGAGGTTCGGATCGAAGTTCGATACGCCATTAGTGCAAATGGCAACCTTTCATGCCAGTCACGATAGTTTTCAGCCGTTTTGGCCAAGATCTTCTTGATGTTCTTGTTAGCGGCTTCAACTGCTCCATTCATCTGTGGACGATAAGGAGACGAATTCAGGTGCCGGATTTTGAACTCGTTGAACAACTGATCAATGAACTTGTTGTTCAAATTTGTCCCATTGTCAGTGACGATAGCCTCAGGGACACCATAACGAGCGACTATGTCTCGCCTGATGAATTTTACAACATTCTTCGCGGTGACGTTTGCATAAGATGACGCCTCAATCTACTTAGAGAAATAGTCAATCGCGACCAAGATAAATCGGTGTCCATTTGATGCCTTGGGATTAATTGGACCAATCACATCGATGCCCCACATTGAAAAAGGCCATGGCTCAAACGACTGATGTAATTCTGTCGGGGGAACATTTATTTTATCCCCATGAACTTGACAGCGATGACATCTTCGAACATGTTGGATGCAGTCACTCTCAAGACTGAGCCAATAATAACCCAACCTCATGATCTTCTTAGCTAACATGTGGCCATTCATGTGTGGACCACATATCCCCTCGTGTACTTCTTGCATGACTCTGGTAGCTTCAGCCGCATCCACACATCTCAATAGGATTGAATCATATGATCTTTTGTACAGCTTCTCACCACTAACAAAGAATTTTGAAGCCATTTTCATTATGTACTTCCTATCGGCCGGGGTGCTTCCCTCAGGAAATTCTTGTTTCTGGATGTAACTCATGATATCATAATACCATGGCTTTTCATCAGGTTCTCCGGTCACAACCATACAGTAGGCCGGTTTTGTCAGGACTTCAATCTTCAAGGGTTCTACCTCTAACCCATCAATCACTTGCAACATGGATGATAACGTAGCTAGCGCATCAGCAAACTGATTATGAGACCTCGATAAGTACTCAAAAGAGATGTCTTCGAATTCCTTTATGATTTCTTCGAGGTATTCATGGTACGGCACTAGTTTGGTGTCACATAATTCATCAGATTGGACCGTTCCCATACCCTTACGTGTCACAAAATTGCCCCTGAAACATAAAGTAAGGGGTTCAGTAGGACAAACAGGGCTAAACAGTGTATTTTGATTTTTTTTTGATTTTGATTTATTTTGAAATTCTTTTCAAAAGGTTTTAACACGAGGAAGCATGAAGAAGCCCAGGCCTCAGAATTCTCCTTGGACTATATTTTATTTTATCGGTTGGATATCATCACCGGGCTGGTTTGATGTACCTCAACATGCCCTCAAAACGAAAATAACTTGTAATTTTATTGATTATCGCCAAATGAATTACATTTATTGGAATGAAAATTGCAACAATCAAATCCTAGAAATGAAAAGTACTAAAAAGCAGCTCCCGAGACGGGGCAAGTCCTAAAAAGCAGTAAAAATTCCCGCGTAGGGGAGTGTGCGAAAAAGGTAAATGTGTTACTCTTGCGGGCCAATGCCCATTCCCTTCAACGGTCCTTCCTCGATGGCTCCAATTAAGAAATTATCGAACAGGGCAGTGATTCCCTCCATTGCATCATCAGAATCTTCTGTCACTAGAGGTGTTGAATCATCCATACCTCCCCATCCATCCGGGACAATGTCACGGGGGTCAACATAGAAGCTCGGGGGTGCCGAGTATTTCACATAATAGTCGAACTTGCCGCTCGGCTGCCCCAGAGTGTCGATCACCTCTTTCTCTTCATGCATCATTCTTGCGGGGCCTGGAAATGTGGTGCGGATGTGTGGAAGCGACCTACCACGCCCACGTTCTTCACCATTCGGCTCTTCTTCGGATCGCAATCTATTTTGACCATTTCTTCGAACTTGACTTCGACCACGTCCACGTCCACGTGCCACATTGTTCGGCTCACTTGACCCCAGGTATCCCAACCCAGTAATGCGGGGCCTCTGAGAAACTTCCACCGGTTGGCGGATGCCTTGACTATTTCTACCAAGGCCTTCACCTGGAGTAAAGCCGTGAGAGATCATTACTCTTCCAACCATGACCGCAGCATTTGACACCTCAGGAATAGGCGGTGATGATCCTCTTGACGCATGTATGGTTGATACGAGCTCCAGCGACTGATAGCTCGATTCTATTTTGCAATCAGGCTCAACATAGGGGATAGCCGCTGCGTGGTAGATTGGGTGTTCTTCTTCACCGTGGACCGTGACTAACTTTCTCTCCACGACGAACTTCACCATCTGATGTAGACTGGATGGCACAGCTCCAGCAGTATGAATCCATGGACGACCCAACAGAAAGTTGAATGCAGTGGGAATGTCCATAACTTGAAATAGGACATTGAACATCGTTGGTCCTATCTGTATGTCAAGGTGTATTTCTCCCATCACTTCTTTCTTCATTCCGTCAAAGGCTCGTACGGAGGTTCTTGCAGAACTTATCCTAGAAGGATCTATCTTAAGGCGGTGTAAAGTCGCCAAAGGACAGATGTTCAGGGCTGACCCGTTGTCAATGAGTACCCGGGCAACATGTGAGGCCTTGTATTTGACGGAAATATAGAGTGCCCTGGTATGCCCCCTTCCTTCTAGAGGGAACTCTTCATCTGAAAAGGCTATGAGGTCCTTGAGGAGTATAGAGCCCACAAATTCCTCTAATTTGTCATGATCGATCGTTTCTGGCACGTGGACTTCACTTAACACCTTCATTAAGGCCTTCTGATGCATGACAGATGTCTGGAGCAGCTCAAGCAGGGAGATTTGCGCGGGCAGCTTGCGTAATTGTTCAACTATGTTGTACTCGCTAGCCTTAATCACAGCTAGAAATTCCTTGGCTTCTTCATCAGTAACGGGTTTTGCAGGTTGGGCATTAGCTTGGCCGTAGGAACGCCCAGATCTGGTAACTAAGTCGACATCGAGACTGTAGGACCAGGGAACCGCCTTATTGTCACTGTACTCATACGGTTGAGGTATCTCGATCACTATCCCTTCATCAGTTGTAGGCGTGCTTACAATGATCTCCTCATTATCGGACACGTCTTCAAGCGGAGGCATGTCTTCAGGCAGAGGGTCGCCCTTGTCGCTCCTGATGTTCAATGTAGCAAACTCCTCCTCCCAATTAATAACCACTTCGGAGATAGTGGAAACGATGCCAATGTGGTCAGCATAAACAATCATCCCAGCTTCTACCATTCTTGAGATTCTTTCTCTCATGAGAGCCAGGGGCAGGTCCTCATTACTCGGGTAACAACCGGCTTTCACTAACTCACCGTAGACGTCAGTAGTATACACCTTAACATTCTTGATTCGACCAGCATCGAAGCTAAATATGGCATTCACATTGCCTGCGTGATCAGGGAGTGGGTTGTTCTGAACATTAGGCTTAGCAGGTTGAAATGAGAACGCCTTCGTGTCTAGGAGGTTTTGGATTCTGTGCCTGAGGGCATAGCAATCATCGGTTGAGTGTCCCAGCTCACCCATGTGATAATCACATTTCTTTGACGGGTCGAAATTATAGAACCGCTCAGGATTGGGCCGCTTTGGCTCAGTAGTAAGCAAACCTTTCTTCTGGAGCACTGTCAACACTTGAGACAACGATCCGGGGAGGGGAGTGAATTGCCTCTTGTTGTTCCTCCTCTGAAAAGGTTGACGACCCGAGTTTTGTTGCTGAGCTTCTACTACTTGGATTGCTGGGGCGGAGTTAGCATTCCGCCGGCTCGGTTGGTTATAAGCCACATTCACTTCAGCTGCCGGTTCTTTCTCTTTTCTTGCACCAAATCTTCTGGTCGAGGAGGGCGGCTCGACAAACCATCCATCTTTCAGCCCTATTTCAATTTGTTCGCCCATGGGGATGAGTTGGTTGAAGTTGTCAGTCGGAATGGCAACCATCCGATTACGGTATTCGAACGGGAGAGTTTTCATGAACATCCTCTTTAACTCACTGTCTATGGGTTCTGGGACAACCTGAGCAGCTAAATTTCTCCATCTGATAGCATAGTCCTTAAAGGACTCAGTCTTTTTCATCTGGGCACGTTCGAGATCATCACGGGTAGGAATGATGTCCGTTATGAATCTGTACTGCTTCAAGAATGCTTCACTGGCTTCTTTCCAAGTTTTGAGGCCATTTATCTTCTTCATGAGATACCAGCTCAAAGCAGGACCCGTCAAACTTGCTTGAAAGGCATGGATCATCAGGAGTTCGTTATCGACGTACGAAGTCATTTGTACGTGATAGAGCTGTAGGTGGGCCTTTGGACATGTGGTGCCATTGTACTTGTCGAAATCCGGCATTTTGAACTTCTTTGGGATTTTGATCTGTGAGTAAAGGGACAGATCAATCGAAGGTGAATCCTGCGAACCTTCCAGCTGCTTCACTCTTTCTTCAAGTTTATTGACCCGTTCATCAGGTTTGTCCTTGTTGACGATAATCTGGACGGGGTCATCTTCTAAATCAGGAATATCGTCATCCCCGTCAACATCGACACTTTTTCTGATTTTCTGCTTTGGGACTGACGCTTCGAGGGGTGCCGAAACAGGAACCGACCGGAGAGCTTTGATCTCAGCGGACATTTGTTGCATTGCGATGACAAGTTGCTTGATCTGGTCTTCCACACCAATAACACGTTCTTGCAAGTCGGTTTGATCGGCCATTCTGGCTCTCGACCGTGTACGAATAGGCGACCGTGATCGGTCCGTAGCTACCTAATTTCGAAATGAAACAGGCATACATGAGTGTTAAGCAAAATCATACGCCAATCCATGACATTGGTCTAACCGCTTTGAATTGAAAGGACCTCTTTATTGAAATGGCGAAAATTTTTACACCAATTAATGACTTGAAATTGAACTGAATATAAAGACAAATGACTCAATTCCTAAACAAATTTTAAAAACTGAAACTGAAATGAGTGTCGAACTTCGAGCTTTTTATTTAGCTTGATCTATAGACATATGGGAGGCGACTTCCTTCTTCAATTGCTCATAAGCTCGAGCTATCTTGGATGCCTTTTCTTCAGCTTCTTCGGCCTTCCTTTTGAGGCGATTGTTCTCTGAGCGATTGGCGGACTTGAGAGGCACCTTGGGTATCTTCGGGAGCAAATCCCGCGGGATTCTGTGCTGACGAATGTACTGGGTCGTCGCGAAATAGGACTTCTGCTCTCCCTTTAGCTCTCCTTCGGGCCGAGCTATCTTCAACACACGACACTTCCTCCACATCTTAATGAGCTGGGCTACGGTTGCTTCGTGGTCTTTATCATCATCGGCGAAGTCAACTTGTAGGAGTTCTGGTTGTAACGCCGGAGGGAGCCCTTGGAGGATCTGATACTGACGAGACACTCTGGCGGGGTAGTATTCGATCGCGCCGGTGAAACCCAATAGTGGAACCGGTCCAATCCCATTACAGGTAAGCCGAGCTTCCTCGACTTTGAACCAGTTAGCATGCCATTGGAAACCTTGGGGTCTGGCGTTTTTCATGAAAATGATCCATTCGGAGTAATGATAATCGGGTGCATCCCCTTGTTTTTCTTTGTACCTTAAAACTGGATGGCTAGAATCACTAAGCTCGGGTATTGTGAGTAAATCGCCACACCCTTTTATATGAGATAAAAACCAAATTTGCAAAAGTTCGAGGGGGGCATGAAACGTTTTGTCAACATGTTGCTTAAATTTAGTGAGGGAAATGAAAGTCTCAGCTAAAACGATGTTGATAAAATTCTTTTCAAGACAGACCTGTTGGACCAACCATGCGATTGACGGACTACATGCATTCTTACAGTAAGGAAAAATCACGAACCCGAAAAACGCTAGCAAAAAGATTCTGCCTTTTTGAAAAGATGTGGCTTTTTCAAAACACTGACTCAGGAATGAAAATGGACATGTGCCACGATTTGCTTTTAACACTTTTCCCAATTCATCTTTTCCGACATTCAAAAATCCAGCCAACATTAAAGTGGAATCAATTCCCAAAGGTGGTGTGACTAACTCCGACTCCAAAGGTTTTCCAATGAGCACGCTATATTCTTCCAAGGTCGGGGTGAGCTCGTGCTTACCGAATATAAAGGTAGAAGTCTCAGGACACCAGAAGTGCGCTAATGCTCGAACGAGGCCGGTACGGACTTTGATTTCCAGTAGGGGAAGGAGCCTCCCGATGTGGCCCTCAACTAGCTTGCGGTTGGTCGGACTGAGTAGATTCCACCAGGCACGGAGCTCGTCCTTAGGAGCATCAAGAATCCGGATGTCTGCCCCTCCCATAGTGTATAGACCAAGACTCGCGACCGACCTAATGTCATGGACCGACCAAAGAAAAAGACGAAACATAAATAAATTGCGAGATAAAGGTTTAGAAATCTTACTTCACCCGGTAGAATGATGGCAATCACATAGACATGCGCATGAAACGTGAGGTTCGATTTCTACCTAGACTCTGGCTTGCAAAATGGAGACATGAGGATTACCGAGCTAAACCAGTCATGGTGGTGGTTAGGCTGGGATTCCCCTGACTCCGGCTTAGTCAAAGAGCCGACCCGGGTTGCAAAGGGCGCAACCGTGGCAGGTATTCAATGACACCATGAAAGAACTTTCGGGACCAAGAAAGGCGACCTATACCACACGGGTGTGGTCGAGGTGTCCGTTTTCTTAGTACCATCCTAAACCTGTGCCGCCCAGGTCCGGCAGCGGGTAGTGTGTGCGGTGTAGTGTAAATGCAAGGCATGCACAGCAGGTTATATCATACAGCGCTTCGTGCATAAAATAAACCATTCATTCAAACACCTCCCTGCAAAACAAGGGTTAACAATCACGCCTCCCCTTATACCTCCCATACTGCAAAAACATTTAACACCTAAAATGTTAGGGACGTACCTGGGATCCTCGCTGCCAAGCAAAAATATTTTTTGAAAAGAAAAACTGGCCTAAGTCCACTAAGAGTTTTAACTCAATTCCCCAGTGGAGTCGCCAAGCTGTCGCGACCTAAAAAAAATTTCCATTCTCAGGCTAATGGATTATTAGGACTAAACCTAACTCGAGCCCTCCCAAGCCCTACCAATTCGCAACTTTGGGTTTAAGTTTTTAACATGCAAATGTTTTCATGCTTGGAGTCGCCACTAATCAATTTGTGGTAGGTCGATTAGAAACCTAAATAAAACATAGGGAGATATGTTTTATTCCTACGAACCAGAGATTCTAAGCCCGGGGACTTGATTACGCTAGATCTAGTCTAACGCCCTTTCGGTACCTTTTCTTTTCAAAAATATTTTGGCAAGCAGTTTGGATCCATTTTAACTTAGTCACTAACATGTGAGGTGTTCATGCGGGTGCCCACACCACCAATTTAACATCCAAGAAAGCATTAAATAAATTACAAGTTGGAAGAATTACTTACCTCGAAGCAACGTAAGCATCTGCAAGGTTAGCTAGAAAATCACATCAACCATCCTAATATGATTTCTAATTAACAAGCAGTTCACTCAATATTTTTGGATTTTCACTTATTTAAATTAAACCTAATCTACATGCAATGACGTGCAATAATGACATGCAAGTAATGCAACCTAGCATACCAACTATATGTCATGCGACGACGTGACCTAATTCTAATGACGGGCAAATGATTTATTTTTGGTGTTTTCTAATGAAATTCGGAATAAAAATATGCCTAAATTAACATGCAACCTATGATGACTTAACATATCCTAACATGACTTATTTTTGGGATTTTTGTTAAAATTCGAAATAATAAATTAATTAAATTGAGAATGCAATCTATCCTAATCTACTATAAAACAATTCATTCTTTTTTGGGATTTTCATGAAAATTCGAAATTTAAAAAATAACCTAAATAATCTATTAAGATTAGAAAATTACTTAATTTAAACTAGGAAATAGATTATCTCAAGTCCTAATTTAAATTAAATAATTATTCTATCGTCTAGATATATTTAAGATTCCTAAACATGCAAAATTCAAATTCTAATCCTAACTGATATTTTTTTGAATTTTCTTTTTATTTGAAAAGGAAAAACAATTTAAGCAAAGATAGCATTCACATTTAAAACAACCACGCAATCCACAAGATTCGTTTCAAATTCGGATTAGGCACAAAAATCGAGCTATCAGTCATATCTATAGGGTTATAGATATTAACGGAAAGTCGATCATTCAAATCTGGAAAGCAGATAAAAATCATTATCGTACCCAAGTGATTATAGATAGGATAATGATTTTCCGTATCGCCACGTATCATACCTTAGGGATAAGGTCGGATAATTGTCCAGATACGTTGCTGAATTAGGAAAGATTCCTAATTTTGAATATTTTCAAATATTGCGAACAAGGCAAGCATTATCCTAAGATATCTAGCAATCCACGCAATATTCACAGAATATTCAAACATTCAAAATTAAGAAACGAAATATTCTAAAAATATTGGATGATGTTCAATTACCTAATTTGCGGATAATTTCCAAATTCGAACTTGCGGATCGGGACGAACGATGAACGGCGGATCGGCAGCGCGGTGTCGGGAACGACGACGGAACAGCGGCGACGGAACAGCAAGGCAGCGCCGGCGTGTGACGGCTCCGGCGAGGACGGCAGCAGCAGCGTCGGGCTCGGCGGGGACAGCGGCTGGAATGTCGGCAGGGCGCAGCGACGGAACAGCAAGGCAGCGCCGGCGTGCGACGGCTCCGGCGAGGACGGCAGCAGCAGCGTCGGGCTCGGCAGCAGCAAGCAGCAGCGGCGTCGACGTCGTGAGGATCAGCGGCAGCAGCAGCGGCAGGCGCGGCTGTGTCGCGCGGCAGAGAGCAGCAGGCACGGCGTTGGCGTCGGCGTGAGGGGCAGCGGCAACAGCAAGCAGCAGCGGCGTCGGCGTCGGCGGGAAGGGCAGCGGCAGCAGCAAGCAGCAGCGGCGTCGACGTCGGCCTGAGGAGCAACGGCAGCAGCAAGCAACAGCGGCGTCAGCGGCGTGAGGAGCAGCGGCAGGCACAGGCAGCAGCGGCGTCGGTGGACTCCGGGTGGGGCGGCAACAGCAGAGAGCGGCGGCAGCAGGCACGGCAAGCAGCGGCAGCAGGCGCGGTGGGTGGCGAGCACGTACGGCGAGGAGCTCCACACGGCGGGCGCAGCGGTGAGCGCGCGGCAGGGAGCAACCGGCGCGGCGGTGAGCGCGCGGTGGCGTCGGGCTTGGCGTGTG
Organism: Syzygium malaccense; assembly: GCA_031216405.1. Classification (NCBI taxonomy): domain Eukaryota; kingdom Viridiplantae; phylum Streptophyta; class Magnoliopsida; order Myrtales; family Myrtaceae; genus Syzygium; species Syzygium malaccense. The sequence continues at coordinate 20,210,245 of CM062254.1, forward strand.
GCCGCAACTTCTTTCTCTTCCTCTCTCTCTCACTCTCACCCTCTCTAAAATTCTGATCTGAAAATTCTCTGTCTCTCCCAAATTCTGACCTAATGAATGTATATATAGTATTAATCTAGGTCAATTAGATGGGCTTTCTAGTCCTAATGGGCTTAGACTTGGGCTTAGATTTAAATGGGCTGAATTAATTAATGATAATTGGACTGAATTAAGCTCAAATTAAAACAACCAAGCCCGTTTGACTTGTAATTCCCGGCCCGTGCATTTCAAGCGAGCCGAGTCCCGTTTGATGAAATTTAAGCTCGTTCGTCACCGCCAGTCCGATGCAAAATGCAATTAATCTAAACTATATGTTATGCAATTTAAATATTTTTGTTTAGGGGTTAAAAATTTAATCCCTAATTTTCTATGCAAATTACACTAAATGATGCGTCAAAATTTAGGTGTCAACATATGATTATCAAACCATCATTTGATCTTTTGATCGCTTAACTATGCGTTTCAAAAGGTTATGTTTTCACACTTGCAAGTAATTAACAACTTCAGGGGCAGGATGTATTTTGCTTACCATTTTAAAAAAATTACAAGTTTCTAAGCACATTGAACACTAAAAATATGATTCATCCACTATTGCGCTTCATCTTAAGAGGCACAAAAAATAGGAAAATTCTTCGAGGAGAATCCAATAGAAAATTGTAATTCTTTCGTCTCTTTTATTTTACAAGTTTAGTGTACTGTAAGATAGGAATAGTTCTCAACGAGCGGGCTCGGGAGGGGATACAGCTGCAACGCAGTTGTTCCACGTCTCATTGCTCCTCCTATGGACATCGGATACTGTCCCCCCGATCGGCTTGTGGGTCGAGAGGGTCAACTCCACGAATTGATCATGGCAATTCTTCCCCGCCTTTACGAGCTCACGACAACATTCATTGGTGGGTGCAACGGTGTTGCCAAGGACTATGATTTGAAAGAACGAAGACCCGCAATCGCTAGTCATTCCCTTTGCGCAATCAGGGTTTCCAGCGAAGGTAGCTCTAGGAAGCAATGCAGCAGTGACGACCAACAAGGTCATGAGAGCCGACAAGTTCTTGAGCGTTGCCATGATGGTCGTTTGGGGACGAAAGTGTCAGAAAATTGTCTGAGATTATTGATTGTTTGATGATGTAGTCAATCTAGAGATGATAACTTATATAGCTTGAGGGAAGTAGTGCATTAATGAAGTGGATCACCAGTTATGATTCAAGAATTTATGTAGGAAACTTCTACAATTATTTCCCTTGCCACAAATTCTTCTCGGGCTTTACTATCTACAAAGATTGAGGGCCTTGTCATCTCAGTATGTTTGCGATTCAATCATTTGCCATAAAAACAGTAGTAATGAGTTGCTTGGTTGAAGATAATTAGCCGGGAATGAAAATACTCATTTCGGGTCTGACTTTCAATCTTATGTTTGGTATTTAATAGGAACTAGTCACATGCCCTTGTGGGCTTAAAATAGTTGTATGAAATTAAATTTGCTTAAAAAGTTTCAACATCTATACATCCGTAAAAATGGCCACAATTATGTTTTAGAGCTAATCTAAAACGGGCCCTAAAACTCATAAGGATACATCTTTGCAACTGATTTGGAGAGGCTGAAAATGAACCAAAAATCTGCTGAACGCCCCTAAAGCCAGTCTGGTCAAGGGATACTCAGCCTAAGTTTTGACCTCCCAAGTCATGGATTAGGCCACTTGAGATCTCCGCATTAAATATGGGTTAGCACAAGACCTGTTGACCGGATCGGTCGGGTCGAATTTGCGCAGTGTCATCAATTGTCCAACCCAAATGGACACATTAACCCATTTAGGATCGATTTATTTTTAATGCAAATATCTCAACCTATATCGGACCTGACCCATAACCAACTCATGCCCGACTCGACTCATATTGCTAAAATACTTCTATATTTAACACACGCTAAGAATACTTGTCTCTTTTGACATTTTAAAAAAGTTATATTGCTAAAACGCTTCCAAGCAATGCAAATCTAGTCGATAATTTTTCTAATTTTTTTTAAAAATTGAGGTTCCGCTTGTTTCATAGAAACTGTGAAATTTTTGGAAAATATTTTCTGGGAAGTCATTTTCGAGGAAGATAATACTATTTTCTGGTGTTTGGCTAAAACCTAAAAATGAAATAGAAAATGTTTTCCACCAGGTATGGAAAAACTTCTTTGATTTACCTCGGTGCACTCCTTTAAATAATTTTTAATTTCTTTTCTTTTTGAATTAATATTTTTTAATAATTTTAAAAAAAAGCGACCAGGCGAGCTCGTGCCCCACTAGCCTCGGGTAAGGCTTGAGCCTGGCCAAAGGTCGACGAGCTTGATCTACGCAGGCCATGGGCAAGCTAGAGATTTGCTAGCCTTGGCGAGCTGAAGCCTCGCCATAAGTCGAGGAGGCCTCAACCTCTCCAAATCAACGAGCTCGTACCTCTCCTGCGGCCGGCCATCGGCTGAGGAAGAAGGAAAAAGAAAAAAATGATAGAAAAAAGAATAAAAAGAGAAAAAAAGTTTAAAAAATGAAAACAAAAAAAAATTTATGAAAAAATCGTACAACTTAAAAAAATTAAAACACAGAATATTAAAAGAAATTAAAAATGACATATTTATGCTTCAATTAAGTTTGTTAGGTAACCCATATTTGACCAATTTTAGCTTGCTTTTAAATTTAAGGCAACCCACTCATACGACCCACACCATTAAATATGAGCTCAAATGTGGGTTCTAGATGCATTTTTACACCTCTAGTTGCCACGAGCAAATGTAATTCACAAGAAAGTGAATTAAGCATGACTGTTCTAAATAGTGAAAGCGGTAACGGCTCGGGAATTTCCGATCTCCAAGTGATTAAAGTTTACAAAAAAATTTTATCTCACAATAAAAAGTCGTCCTTACTTTACTTTACATGCCAATATACATAGCTAGATCGGCTAGCGTTAACTACGTATTCATGTCATTAGTAGGGATGATTGTATGATTATCAAACCATCACTTGATCTTTCGATCGCTTAACTATGCTTTTCAAATGGTTATGTTTTCACACTTGCAAGTAATTAACAACTTCAGGGGCAGATTGTATTTTGCAGATCATTTGAAAAAAATTACGAGTCTCTAAGCACATTGAACACTAAAAATATTATTCATCCACTATTGCCCTTCATCTTAAGAGGCACAAAAAATGGGAAAATTCTTTGAGGAGAATCCAATAGAAAATTGTAATTCTTTCGTCTCTTTTATTTTACAAGCTCAGTGTACTGTAAAATAAGAATAGTTCTCAACGAGCAGGCTCGGGAGGGGATACAGCTGCAACGCAGTTGTTCCATGTCTCATTGCTCCTCCTGTGGACATCGGATACTGTCCCCCCGATCGGCTTGTGGGTCGAGAGGGTCAACTCCACGAATTGATCGTGGCAGTTCTTCCCCGCCTTCACGAGCTCACGACAACATTCATTGTTGGGTGCAACGGTGTTGCCAAGGACTATGACTTGAAAGAACGAAGACCCGCAATCGCTAGTCATTCCCTTTGCGCAATCAGGGTTTTCGGCGAAGGTAGCTCTAGGAAGCAATGCTGCAGTGACGACCAACAAGGTCACGAGACTAGACAAGTTCTTGAGCATTGCCATGATGGTCGTTTGGGGACGGAAGTGTCAGAAAATTGGCTGAGATTGTTGATTGGTTGATGATGTAGTCAATCTAGAGATGAGAACTTATATAGCTTGATGGAAGTAGTGCATTAATGAAGTGGATCACCAGTTATGATTCAAGAATTTATGTAGGAAACTTCTACAATTATTTCGCTGGCCGCAAATTCTTCTCAGGCTTTAGTGCTCTGCAAGGATTGAGGGCCTTGTCAGCTCACTATGTTTGCGATTCAATCATTTGCCATAAAAACAGTAGTAATGAGTTGGTTGGTTGAAGATAATTAGGTGGGAATGAAAATACTCTGTTCGGGTCTGAGTTTCAATTCCATGTTTGGTATTTAAAAGGAACTAGTCACATGCCCTCGTGGGCTTAAAATAGTTGTATGAAATTAAATTTGCTTGAAAAGTTTCAACTTATATACATCCGTAAAAATGTCTGCAATTAAATTTTAAAGCTAATCTAAAACAGACCCTAAAACGCATAAGGATACATCATTGCAACCGACTTGGAGAGGCTGAAAATGAACCAAAAATCTGCGGAACGCCCCTAAAGCCGGTCTGGTCAGGGGATACTCAGCCCAAGTTTTGACCTCCCAAGTCATGGATTACACCCCTTGAGATCTCCGCAATAAATATGGGTTAGCACAAGTCTGTTGAATGGATCGGTTGGGTCGTATTTGCGCTGTGTCATAAATAGTCCAACCCAAATGGACACATTAACTCGTTTATGAACGATTTACTTTTAATGCAAATATCTCAACCTATATCCGACCTGACCCACAACCAACTGATGCCCGACTCGACCCACATTGCTCAAACACTTCTATATTTCACAGACGCTAAGAATAGTTGTCTCTTACGACTTTTTAAAAATATTATACCGCTAAAACACTTCCAAGCAATACAAATCTAGTGGATAATTGTTATAATTTTTTGAAAAGATTGAGGCTCAGCTTGTTTCACAGAAATTGTGATATTTTTGGAAAATATTTTATGGGAAGTCATTTTCGAGGAAGATAATAATATTTTCCGGTATTTGGCTTAAACCTGAAAATGAAATAGAAAACGTTTTCCCCCAGGTATGGAAAATCTTATTTGATTTATCTCCCTGAACTCTTTTTAATAATATTTAATTACTTTTCCTTTAAAATTTTTCTTTTTTGTTATTTTCAAAAAAAAGTGACCAGGCGAGCTCGACCCTCGCTAGCCTCAGGTATGGCTTGAGCCTAGCCAGAGGCCGACAAGCTCAAGCTACGCAGGCCTTGCCAAGCCTTGCCAAGCTAGAGATTCGCTAGCCTTGGCAAGCTCACGCCTTGCCTGAAGTCGAGGAGACCTCAGCCTCTCTAAATCAACAAACTCGTCCCTCTCATGCGGTCGACCATCGTCTACGGACGAAGAAAAAAAAATGAAAGAAAAAAGAACAAAAAATAAAAACAAAAGAAAAAAATTTATGAAAAAATCGCATAACTTACAAAAATTAAAAATGACATATTTATGATTCAATTAATTTTGTTAGGTAGCCCATATTTGACCAATTTTAGCTTGCTTTTAAATTTTAGGCAACCCAATCATACGACCCATACCATTAAATATGAGTTCAAATATGGGTTCTAGATGCATTTTTACACCTCTAATTGGCACGAACAAATGCAACTCACAAGAAAGTGAATTAAGCATGACTATTCTGCTAAATAGTGAAAGCGGTAACGGCTCGGGAATTTCCGATCTCCAAGCGATTAAAGTTTACAAAAAAAAATTATCTCACAATAAAAAGTCGTCCTTACTTTACTTTACATGACAATATACATAGCTAGATCGGCTAGCGTTAACTACTTATTCATGTCATTAGTAGAGATGATTGTATGATTATCAAACCATCATTTGATCTTTTGATCGCTTAACTATGCGTTTCAAAAGGTTATGTTTTCACACTTGCAAGTAATTAACAACTTCAGGGGCAGGATGTATTTTGCTTACCATTTTAAAAAAATTACAAGTTTCTAAGCACATTGAACACTAAAAATATGATTCATCCACTATTGCGCTTCATCTTAAGAGGCACAAAAAATAGGAAAATTCTTCGAGGAGAATCCAATAGAAAATTGTAATTCTTTCGTCTCTTTTATTTTACAAGTTTAGTGTACTGTAAGATAGGAATAGTTCTCAACGAGCGGGCTCGGGAGGGGATACAGCTGCAACGCAGTTGTTCCACGTCTCATTGCTCCTCCTATGGACATCGGATACTGTCCCCCCGATCGGCTTGTGGGTCGAGAGGGTCAACTCCACGAATTGATCATGGCAATTCTTCCCCGCCTTTACGAGCTCACGACAACATTCATTGGTGGGTGCAACGGTGTTGCCAAGGACTATGATTTGAAAGAACGAAGACCCGCAATCGCTAGTCATTCCCTTTGCGCAATCAGGGTTTCCAGCGAAGGTAGCTCTAGGAAGCAATGCAGCAGTGACGACCAACAAGGTCATGAGAGCAGACAAGTTCTTGAGCGTTGCCATGATGGTCGTTTGGGGACGGAAGTGTCAGAAAATTGTCTGAGATTATTGATTGTTTGATGATGTAGTCAATCTAGAGATGAGAACTTATATAGCTTGAGGGAAGTAGTGCATTAATGAAGTGGATCACCAGTTATGATTCAAGAATTTATGTAGGAAACTTCTACAATTATTTCCCTTGCCACAAATTCTTCTCGGGCTTTACTATCTACAAAGATTGAGGGCCTTGTCATCTCAGTATGTTTGCGATTCAATCATTTGCCATAAAAACAGTAGTAATGAGTTGCTTGGTTGAAGATAATTAGCCGGGAATGAAAATACTCATTTCGGGTCTGACTTTCAATCTTATGTTTGGTATTTAATAGGAACTAGTCACATGCCCTTGTGGGCTTAAAATAGTTGTATGAAATTAAATTTGCTTAAAAAGTTTCAACATCTATACATCCGTAAAAATGGCCACAATTATGTTTTAGAGCTAATCTAAAACGGGCCCTAAAACTCATAAGGATACATCTTTGCAACTGATTTGGAGAGGCTGAAAATGAACCAAAAATCTGCTGAACGCCCCTAAAGCCAGTCTGGTCAAGGGATACTCAGCCTAAGTTTTGACCTCCCAAGTCATGGATTAGGCCACTTGAGATCTCCGCATTAAATATGGGTTAGCACAAGACCTGTTGACCGGATCGGTCGGGTCGAATTTGCGCAGTGTCATCAATTGTCCAACCCAAATGGACACATTAACCCATTTAGGATCGATTTATTTTTAATGCAAATATCTCAACCTATATCGGACCTGACCCATAACCAACTCATGCCCGACTCGACTCATATTGCTAAAATACTTCTATATTTAACACACGCTAAGAATACTTGTCTCTTTTGACATTTTAAAAAAGTTATATTGCTAAAACGCTTCCAAGCAATGCAAATCTAGTCGATAATTTTTCTAATTTTTTTTAAAAATTGAGGTTCCGCTTGTTTCATAGAAACTGTGAAATTTTTGGAAAATATTTTCTGGGAAGTCATTTTCGAGGAAGATAATACTATTTTCTGGTGTTTGGCTTAAACCTAAAAATGAAATAGAAAATGTTTTCCACCAGGTATGGAAAAACTTCTTTGATTTACCTCGGTGCACTCCTTTAAATAATTTTTAATTTCTTTTCTTTTTGAATTAATATTTTTTAATAATTTAAAAAAAAAAGCGACCAGGCGAGCTCGTGCCCCACTAGCCTCGGGTAAGGCTTGAGCCTGGCCAAAGGTCGACGAGCTTGATCTACGCAGGCCATGGGCAAGCTAGAGATTTGCTAGCCTTGGCGAGCTGAAGCCTCGCCATAAGTCGAGGAGGCCTCAACCTCTCCAAATCAACGAGCTCGTACCTCTCCTGCGGCCGGCCATCGGCTGAGGAAGAAGGAAAAAGAAAAAAATGATAGAAAAAAGAATAAAAAGAGAAAAAAAGTTTAAAAAATGAAAACAAAAAAAAATTTATGAAAAAATCGTACAACTTAAAAAAATTAAAACACAGAATATTAAAAGAAATTAAAAATGACATATTTATGCTTCAATTAAGTTTGTTAGGTAACCCATATTTGACCAATTTTAGCTTGCTTTTAAATTTAAGGCAACCCACTCATACGACCCACACCATTAAATATGAGCTCAAATGTGGGTTCTAGATGCATTTTTACACCTCTAGTTGCCACGAGCAAATGTAATTCACAAGAAAGTGAATTAAGCATGACTGTTCTAAATAGTGAAAGCGGTAACGGCTCGGGAATTTCCGATCTCCAAGTGATTAAAGTTTACAAAAAAATTTTATCTCACAATAAAAAGTCGTCCTTACTTTACTTTACATGCCAATATACATAGCTAGATCGGCTAGCGTTAACTACGTATTCATGTCATTAGTAGGGATGATTGTATGATTATCAAACCATCACTTGATCTTTCGATCGCTTAACTATGCTTTTCAAATGGTTATGTTTTCACACTTGCAAGTAATTAACAACTTCAGGGGCAGATTGTATTTTGCAGATCATTTGAAAAAAATTACGAGTTTCTAAGCACATTGAACACTAAAAATATTATTCATCCACTATTGCCCTTCATCTTAAGAGGCACAAAAAATGGGAAAATTCTTTGAGGAGAATCCAATAGAAAATTGTAATTCTTTCGTCTCTTTTATTTTACAAGCTCAGTGTACTGTAAAATAAGAATAGTTCTCAACGAGCAGGCTCGGGAGGGGATACAGCTGCAACGCAGTTGTTCCATGTCTCATTGCTCCTCCTGTGGACATCGGATACTGTCCCCCCGATCGGCTTGTGGGTCGAGAGGGTCAACTCCACGAATTGATCGTGGCAGTTCTTCCCCGCCTTCACGAGCTCACGACAACATTCATTGTTGGGTGCAACGGTGTTGCCAAGGACTATGACTTGAAAGAACGAAGACCCGCAATCGCTAGTCATTCCCTTTGCGCAATCAGGGTTTTCGGCGAAGGTAGCTCTAGGAAGCAATGCTGCAGTGACGACCAACAAGGTCACGAGACTAGACAAGTTCTTGAGCATTGCCATGATGGTCGTTTGGGGACGGAAGTGTCAGAAAATTGGCTGAGATTGTTGATTGGTTGATGATGTAGTCAATCTAGAGATGAGAACTTATATAGCTTGATGGAAGTAGTGCATTAATGAAGTGGATCACCAGTTATGATTCAAGAATTTATGTAGGAAACTTCTACAATTATTTCGCTGGCCGCAAATTCTTCTCAGGCTTTAGTGCTCTGCAAGGATTGAGGGCCTTGTCAGCTCACTATGTTTGCGATTCAATCATTTGCCATAAAAACAGTAGTAATGAGTTGGTTGGTTGAAGATAATTAGGTGGGAATGAAAATACTCTGTTCGGGTCTGAGTTTCAATTCCATGTTTGGTATTTAAAAGGAACTAGTCACATGCCCTCGTGGGCTTAAAATAGTTGTATGAAATTAAATTTGCTTGAAAAGTTTCAACTTATATACATCCGTAAAAATGTCTGCAATTAAATTTTAAAGCTAATCTAAAACAGACCCTAAAACGCATAAGGATACATCATTGCAACCGACTTGGAGAGGCTGAAAATGAACCAAAAATCTGCGGAACGCCCCTAAAGCCGGTCTGGTCAGGGGATACTCAGCCCAAGTTTTGACCTCCCAAGTCATGGATTACACCCCTTGAGATCTCCGCAATAAATATGGGTTAGCACAAGTCTGTTGAATGGATCGGTTGGGTCGTATTTGCGCTGTGTCATAAATAGTCCAACCCAAATGGACACATTAACTCGTTTATGAACGATTTACTTTTAATGCAAATATCTCAACCTATATCCGACCTGACCCACAACCAACTGATGCCCGACTCGACCCACATTGCTCAAACACTTCTATATTTCACAGACGCTAAGAATAGTTGTCTCTTACGACTTTTTAAAAATATTATACCGCTAAAACACTTCCAAGCAATACAAATCTAGTGGATAATTGTTATAATTTTTTGAAAAGATTGAGGCTCAGCTTGTTTCACAGAAATTGTGATATTTTTGGAAAATATTTTATGGGAAGTCATTTTCGAGGAAGATAATAATATTTTCCGGTATTTGGCTTAAACCTGAAAATGAAATAGAAAACGTTTTCCCCCAGGTATGGAAAATCTTATTTGATTTATCTCCCTGAACTCTTTTTAATAATATTTAATTACTTTTCCTTTTAAATTTTTCTTTTTTGTTATTTTCAAAAAAAAGTGACCAGGCGAGCTCGACCCTCGCTAGCCTCAGGTATGGCTTGAGCCTAGCCAGAGGCCGACAAGCTCAAGCTACGCAGGCCTTGCCAAGCCTTGCCAAGCTAGAGATTCGCTAGCCTTGGCAAGCTCACGCCTTGCCTGAAGTCGAGGAGACCTCAGCCTCTCTAAATCAACAAACTCGTCCCTCTCATGCGGTCGACCATCGTCTACGGACGAAGAAAAAAAAATGAAAGAAAAAAGAACAAAAAATAAAAACAAAAGAAAAAAATTTATGAAAAAATCGCATAACTTACAAAAATTAAAAATGACATATTTATGATTCAATTAATTTTGTTAGGTAGCCCATATTTGACCAATTTTAGCTTGCTTTTAAATTTTAGGCAACCCAATCATACGACCCATACCATTAAATATGAGTTCAAATATGGGTTCTAGATGCATTTTTACACCTCTAATTGGCACGAACAAATGCAACTCACAAGAAAGTGAATTAAGCATGACTATTCTGCTAAATAGTGAAAGCGGTAACGGCTCGGGAATTTCCGATCTCCAAGCGATTAAAGTTTACAAAAAAAAATTATCTCACAATAAAAAGTCGTCCTTACTTTACTTTACATGACAATATACATAGCTAGATCGGCTAGCGTTAACTACTTATTCATGTCATTAGTAGAGATGATTGTATGATTATCAAACCATCATTTGATCTTTTGATCGCTTAACTATGCGTTTCAAAAGGTTATGTTTTCACACTTGCAAGTAATTAACAACTTCAGGGGCAGAATGTATTTTGCTTACCATTTTAAAAAAATTACAAGTTTCTAAGCACATTGAACACTAAAAATATGATTCATCCACTATTGCGCTTCATCTTAAGAGGCACAAAAAATAGGAAAATTCTTCGAGGAGAATCCAATAGAAAATTGTAATTCTTTCGTCTCTTTTATTTTACAAGTTTAGTGTACTGTAAAATAGGAATAGTTCTCAACGAGCGGGCTCGGGAGGGGATACAGCTGCAACGCAGTTGTTCCACGTCTCATTGCTCCTCCTATGGACATCGGATACTGTCCCCCCGATCGGCTTGTGGGTCGAGAGGGTCAACTCCACGAATTGATCATGGCAATTCTTCCCCGCCTTTACGAGCTCACGACAACATTCATTGGTGGGTGCAACGGTGTTGCCAAGGACTATGATTTGAAAGAACGAAGACCCGCAATCGCTAGTCATTCCCTTTGCGCAATCAGGGTTTCCAGCGAAGGTAGCTCTAGGAAGCAATGCAGCAGTGACGACCAACAAGGTCATGAGAGCAGACAAGTTCTTGAGCGTTGCCATGATGGTCGTTTGGGGACGGAAGTGTCAGAAAATTGTCTGAGATTATTGATTGTTTGATGATGTAGTCAATCTAGAGATGAGAACTTATATAGCTTGAGGGAAGTAGTGCATTAATGAAGTGGATCACCAGTTATGATTCAAGAATTTATGTAGGAAACTTCTACAATTATTTCCCTTGCCACAAATTCTTCTCGGGCTTTACTATCTACAAAGATTGAGGGCCTTGTCATCTCAGTATGTTTGCGATTCAATCATTTGCCATAAAAACAGTAGTAATGAGTTGCTTGGTTGAAGATAATTAGCCGGGAATGAAAATACTCATTTCGGGTCTGACTTTCAATCTTATGTTTGGTATTTAATAGGAACTAGTCACATGCCCTTGTGGGCTTAAAATAGTTGTATGAAATTAAATTTGCTTAAAAAGTTTCAACATCTATACATCCGTAAAAATGGCCACAATTATGTTTTAGAGCTAATCTAAAACGGGCCCTAAAACTCATAAGGATACATCTTTGCAACTGATTTGGAGAGGCTGAAAATGAACCAAAAATCTGCTGAACGCCCCTAAAGCCAGTCTGGTCAAGGGATACTCAGCCTAAGTTTTGACCTCCCAAGTCATGGATTAGGCCACTTGAGATCTCCGCATTAAATATGGGTTAGCACAAGACCTGTTGACCGGATCGGTCGGGTCGAATTTGCGCAGTGTCATCAATTGTCCAACCCAAATGGACACATTAACCCATTTAGGATCGATTTATTTTTAATGCAAATATCTCAACCTATATCGGACCTGACCCATAACCAACTCATGCCCGACTCGACTCATATTGCTAAAATACTTCTATATTTAACACACGCTAAGAATACTTGTCTCTTTTGACATTTTAAAAAAGTTATATTGCTAAAACGCTTCCAAGCAATGCAAATCTAGTCGATAATTTTTCTAATTTTTTTTAAAAATTGAGGTTCCGCTTGTTTCATAGAAACTGTGAAATTTTTGGAAAATATTTTCTGGGAAGTCATTTTCGAGGAAGATAATACTATTTTCTGGTGTTTGGCTTAAACCTAAAAATGAAATAGAAAATGTTTTCCACCAGGTATGGAAAAACTTCTTTGATTTACCTCGGTGCACTCCTTTAAATAATTTTTAATTTCTTTTCCTTTTTAAATTAATATTTTTTAATAATTTAAAAAAAAAAGCGACCAGGCGAGCTCGTGCCCCACTAGCCTCGGGTAAGGCTTGAGCCTGGCCAAAGGTCGACGAGCTTGATCTACGCAGGCCATGGGCAAGCTAGAGATTTGCTAGCCTTGGCGAGCTGAAGCCTCGCCATAAGTCGAGGAGGCCTCAACCTCTCCAAATCAACGAGCTCGTACCTCTCCTGCGGCCGGCCATCGGCTGAGGAAGAAGGAAAAAGAAAAAAATGATAGAAAAAAGAATAAAAAGAGAAAAAAAGTTTAAAAAATGAAAACAAAAAAAAATTTATGAAAAAATCGTACAACTTAAAAAAATTAAAACACAGAATATTAAAAGAAATTAAAAATGACATATTTATGCTTCAATTAAGTTTGTTAGGTAACCCATATTTGACCAATTTTAGCTTGCTTTTAAATTTAAGGCAACCCACTCATACGACCCACACCATTAAATATGAGCTCAAATGTGGGTTCTAGATGCATTTTTACACCTCTAGTTGCCACGAGCAAATGTAATTCACAAGAAAGTGAATTAAGCATGACTGTTCTAAATAGTGAAAGCGGTAACGGCTCGGGAATTTCCGATCTCCAAGTGATTAAAGTTTACAAAAAAAATTTATCTCACAATAAAAAGTCGTCCTTACTTTACTTTACATGCCAATATACATAGCTAGATCGGCTAGCGTTAACTACGTATTCATGTCATTAGTAGGGATGATTGTATGATTATCAAACCATCACTTGATCTTTCGATCGCTTAACTATGCTTTTCAAATGGTTATGTTTTCACACTTGCAAGTAATTAACAACTTCAGGGGCAGATTGTATTTTGCAGATCATTTGAAAAAAATTACGAGTTTCTAAGCACATTGAACACTAAAAATATTATTCATCCACTATTGCCCTTCATCTTAAGAGGCACAAAAAATGGGAAAATTCTTTGAGGAGAATCCAATAGAAAATTGTAATTCTTTCGTCTCTTTTATTTTACAAGCTCAGTGTACTGTAAAATAAGAATAGTTCTCAACGAGCAGGCTCGGGAGGGGATACAGCTGCAACGCAGTTGTTCCATGTCTCATTGCTCCTCCTGTGGACATCGGATACTGTCCCCCCGATCGGCTTGTGGGTCGAGAGGGTCAACTCCACGAATTGATCGTGGCAGTTCTTCCCCGCCTTCACGAGCTCACGACAACATTCATTGTTGGGTGCAACGGTGTTGCCAAGGACTATGACTTGAAAGAACGAAGACCCGCAATCGCTAGTCATTCCCTTTGCGCAATCAGGGTTTTCGGCGAAGGTAGCTCTAGGAAGCAATGCTGCAGTGACGACCAACAAGGTCACGAGACTAGACAAGTTCTTGAGCATTGCCATGATGGTCGTTTGGGGACGGAAGTGTCAGAAAATTGGCTGAGATTGTTGATTGGTTGATGATGTAGTCAATCTAGAGATGAGAACTTATATAGCTTGATGGAAGTAGTGCATTAATGAAGTGGATCACCAGTTATGATTCAAGAATTTATGTAGGAAACTTCTACAATTATTTCGCTGGCCGCAAATTCTTCTCAGGCTTTAGTGCTCTGCAAGGATTGAGGGCCTTGTCAGCTCACTATGTTTGCGATTCAATCATTTGCCATAAAAACAGTAGTAATGAGTTGGTTGGTTGAAGATAATTAGGTGGGAATGAAAATACTCTGTTCGGGTCTGAGTTTCAATTCCATGTTTGGTATTTAAAAGGAACTAGTCACATGCCCTCGTGGGCTTAAAATAGTTGTATGAAATTAAATTTGCTTGAAAAGTTTCAACTTATATACATCCGTAAAAATGTCTGCAATTAAATTTTAAAGCTAATCTAAAACAGACCCTAAAACGCATAAGGATACATCATTGCAACCGACTTGGAGAGGCTGAAAATGAACCAAAAATCTGCGGAACGCCCCTAAAGCCGGTCTGGTCAGGGGATACTCAGCCCAAGTTTTGACCTCCCAAGTCATGGATTACACCCCTTGAGATCTCCGCAATAAATATGGGTTAGCACAAGTCTGTTGAATGGATCGGTTGGGTCGTATTTGCGCTGTGTCATAAATAGTCCAACCCAAATGGACACATTAACTCGTTTATGAACGATTTACTTTTAATGCAAATATCTCAACCTATATCCGACCTGACCCACAACCAACTGATGCCCGACTCGACCCACATTGCTCAAACACTTCTATATTTCACAGACGCTAAGAATAGTTGTCTCTTACGACTTTTTAAAAATATTATACCGCTAAAACACTTCCAAGCAATACAAATCTAGTGGATAATTGTTATAATTTTTTGAAAAGATTGAGGCTCAGCTTGTTTCACAGAAATTGTGATATTTTTGGAAAATATTTTATGGGAAGTCATTTTCGAGGAAGATAATAATATTTTCCGGTATTTGGCTTAAACCTGAAAATGAAATAGAAAACGTTTTCCCCCAGGTATGGAAAATCTTATTTGATTTATCTCCCTGAACTCTTTTTAATAATATTTAATTACTTTTCCTTTAAAATTTTTCTTTTTTGTTATTTTCAAAAAAAAGTGACCAGGCGAGCTCGACCCTCGCTAGCCTCAGGTATGGCTTGAGCCTAGCCAGAGGCCGACAAGCTCAAGCTACGCAGGCCTTGCCAAGCCTTGCCAAGCTAGAGATTCGCTAGCCTTGGCAAGCTCACGCCTTGCCTGAAGTCGAGGAGACCTCAGCCTCTCTAAATCAACAAACTCGTCCCTCTCATGCGGTCGACCATCGTCTACGGACGAAGAAAAAAAAATGAAAGAAAAAAGAACAAAAAATAAAAACAAAAGAAAAAAATTTATGAAAAAATCGCATAACTTACAAAAATTAAAAATGACATATTTATGATTCAATTAATTTTGTTAGGTAGCCCATATTTGACCAATTTTAGCTTGCTTTTAAATTTTAGGCAACCCAATCATACGACCCATACCATTAAATATGAGTTCAAATATGGGTTCTAGATGCATTTTTACACCTCTAATTGGCACGAACAAATGCAACTCACAAGAAAGTGAATTAAGCATGACTATTCTGCTAAATAGTGAAAGCGGTAACGGCTCGGGAATTTCCGATCTCCAAGCGATTAAAGTTTACAAAAAAAAATTATCTCACAATAAAAAGTCGTCCTTACTTTACTTTACATGACAATATACATAGCTAGATCGGCTAGCGTTAACTACTTATTCATGTCATTAGTAGAGATGATTGTATGATTATCAAACCATCATTTGATCTTTTGATCGCTTAACTATGCGTTTCAAAAGGTTATGTTTTCACACTTGCAAGTAATTAACAACTTCAGGGGCAGAATGTATTTTGCTTACCATTTTAAAAAAATTACAAGTTTCTAAGCACATTGAACACTAAAAATATGATTCATCCACTATTGCGCTTCATCTTAAGAGGCACAAAAAATAGGAAAATTCTTCGAGGAGAATCCAATAGAAAATTGTAATTCTTTCGTCTCTTTTATTTTACAAGTTTAGTGTACTGTAAGATAGGAATAGTTCTCAACGAGCGGGCTCGGGAGGGGATACAGCTGCAACGCAGTTGTTCCACGTCTCATTGCTCCTCCTATGGACATCGGATACTGTCCCCCCGATCGGCTTGTGGGTCGAGAGGGTCAACTCCACGAATTGATCATGGCAATTCTTCCCCGCCTTTACGAGCTCACGACAACATTCATTGGTGGGTGCAACGGTGTTGCCAAGGACTATGATTTGAAAGAACGAAGACCCGCAATCGCTAGTCATTCCCTTTGCGCAATCAGGGTTTCCAGCGAAGGTAGCTCTAGGAAGCAATGCAGCAGTGACGACCAACAAGGTCATGAGAGC
This sequence comes from Syzygium malaccense, assembly GCA_031216405.1. NCBI lineage: Eukaryota > Viridiplantae > Streptophyta > Magnoliopsida > Myrtales > Myrtaceae > Syzygium > Syzygium malaccense. The sequence goes on from CM062254.1 coordinate 20,226,602, forward strand.
AGACAAGTTCTTGAGCGTTGCCATGATGGTCGTTTGGGGACGGAAGTGTCAGAAAATTGTCTGAGATTATTGATTGTTTGATGATGTAGTCAATCTAGAGATGAGAACTTATATAGCTTGAGGGAAGTAGTGCATTAATGAAGTGGATCACCAGTTATGATTCAAGAATTTATGTAGGAAACTTCTACAATTATTTCCCTTGCCACAAATTCTTCTCGGGCTTTACTATCTACAAAGATTGAGGGCCTTGTCATCTCAGTATGTTTGCGATTCAATCATTTGCCATAAAAACAGTAGTAATGAGTTGCTTGGTTGAAGATAATTAGCCGGGAATGAAAATACTCATTTCGGGTCTGACTTTCAATCTTATGTTTGGTATTTAATAGGAACTAGTCACATGCCCTTGTGGGCTTAAAATAGTTGTATGAAATTAAATTTGCTTAAAAAGTTTCAACATCTATACATCCGTAAAAATGGCCACAATTATGTTTTAGAGCTAATCTAAAACGGGCCCTAAAACTCATAAGGATACATCTTTGCAACTGATTTGGAGAGGCTGAAAATGAACCAAAAATCTGCTGAACGCCCCTAAAGCCAGTCTGGTCAAGGGATACTCAGCCTAAGTTTTGACCTCCCAAGTCATGGATTAGGCCACTTGAGATCTCCGCATTAAATATGGGTTAGCACAAGACCTGTTGACCGGATCGGTCGGGTCGAATTTGCGCAGTGTCATCAATTGTCCAACCCAAATGGACACATTAACCCATTTAGGATCGATTTATTTTTAATGCAAATATCTCAACCTATATCGGACCTGACCCATAACCAACTCATGCCCGACTCGACTCATATTGCTAAAATACTTCTATATTTAACACACGCTAAGAATACTTGTCTCTTTTGACATTTTAAAAAAGTTATATTGCTAAAACGCTTCCAAGCAATGCAAATCTAGTCGATAATTTTTCTAATTTTTTTTAAAAATTGAGGTTCCGCTTGTTTCATAGAAACTGTGAAATTTTTGGAAAATATTTTCTGGGAAGTCATTTTCGAGGAAGATAATACTATTTTCTGGTGTTTGGCTTAAACCTAAAAATGAAATAGAAAATGTTTTCCACCAGGTATGGAAAAACTTCTTTGATTTACCTCGGTGCACTCCTTTAAATAATTTTTAATTTCTTTTCTTTTTGAATTAATATTTTTTAATAATTTAAAAAAAAAAGCGACCAGGCGAGCTCGTGCCCCACTAGCCTCGGGTAAGGCTTGAGCCTGGCCAAAGGTCGACGAGCTTGATCTACGCAGGCCATGGGCAAGCTAGAGATTTGCTAGCCTTGGCGAGCTGAAGCCTCGCCATAAGTCGAGGAGGCCTCAACCTCTCCAAATCAACGAGCTCGTACCTCTCCTGCGGCCGGCCATCGGCTGAGGAAGAAGGAAAAAGAAAAAAATGATAGAAAAAAGAATAAAAAGAGAAAAAAAGTTTAAAAAATGAAAACAAAAAAAAATTTATGAAAAAATCGTACAACTTAAAAAAATTAAAACACAGAATATTAAAAGAAATTAAAAATGACATATTTATGCTTCAATTAAGTTTGTTAGGTAACCCATATTTGACCAATTTTAGCTTGCTTTTAAATTTAAGGCAACCCACTCATACGACCCACACCATTAAATATGAGCTCAAATGTGGGTTCTAGATGCATTTTTACACCTCTAGTTGCCACGAGCAAATGTAATTCACAAGAAAGTGAATTAAGCATGACTGTTCTAAATAGTGAAAGCGGTAACGGCTCGGGAATTTCCGATCTCCAAGTGATTAAAGTTTACAAAAAAAATTTATCTCACAATAAAAAGTCGTCCTTACTTTACTTTACATGCCAATATACATAGCTAGATCGGCTAGCGTTAACTACGTATTCATGTCATTAGTAGGGATGATTGTATGATTATCAAACCATCACTTGATCTTTCGATCGCTTAACTATGCTTTTCAAATGGTTATGTTTTCACACTTGCAAGTAATTAACAACTTCAGGGGCAGATTGTATTTTGCAGATCATTTGAAAAAAATTACGAGTTTCTAAGCACATTGAACACTAAAAATATTATTCATCCACTATTGCCCTTCATCTTAAGAGGCACAAAAAATGGGAAAATTCTTTGAGGAGAATCCAATAGAAAATTGTAATTCTTTCGTCTCTTTTATTTTACAAGCTCAGTGTACTGTAAAATAAGAATAGTTCTCAACGAGCAGGCTCGGGAGGGGATACAGCTGCAACGCAGTTGTTCCATGTCTCATTGCTCCTCCTGTGGACATCGGATACTGTCCCCCCGATCGGCTTGTGGGTCGAGAGGGTCAACTCCACGAATTGATCGTGGCAGTTCTTCCCCGCCTTCACGAGCTCACGACAACATTCATTGTTGGGTGCAACGGTGTTGCCAAGGACTATGACTTGAAAGAACGAAGACCCGCAATCGCTAGTCATTCCCTTTGCGCAATCAGGGTTTTCGGCGAAGGTAGCTCTAGGAAGCAATGCTGCAGTGACGACCAACAAGGTCACGAGACTAGACAAGTTCTTGAGCATTGCCATGATGGTCGTTTGGGGACGGAAGTGTCAGAAAATTGGCTGAGATTGTTGATTGGTTGATGATGTAGTCAATCTAGAGATGAGAACTTATATAGCTTGATGGAAGTAGTGCATTAATGAAGTGGATCACCAGTTATGATTCAAGAATTTATGTAGGAAACTTCTACAATTATTTCGCTGGCCGCAAATTCTTCTCAGGCTTTAGTGCTCTGCAAGGATTGAGGGCCTTGTCAGCTCACTATGTTTGCGATTCAATCATTTGCCATAAAAACAGTAGTAATGAGTTGGTTGGTTGAAGATAATTAGGTGGGAATGAAAATACTCTGTTCGGGTCTGAGTTTCAATTCCATGTTTGGTATTTAAAAGGAACTAGTCACATGCCCTCGTGGGCTTAAAATAGTTGTATGAAATTAAATTTGCTTGAAAAGTTTCAACTTATATACATCCGTAAAAATGTCTGCAATTAAATTTTAAAGCTAATCTAAAACAGACCCTAAAACGCATAAGGATACATCATTGCAACCGACTTGGAGAGGCTGAAAATGAACCAAAAATCTGCGGAACGCCCCTAAAGCCGGTCTGGTCAGGGGATACTCAGCCCAAGTTTTGACCTCCCAAGTCATGGATTACACCCCTTGAGATCTCCGCAATAAATATGGGTTAGCACAAGTCTGTTGAATGGATCGGTTGGGTCGTATTTGCGCTGTGTCATAAATAGTCCAACCCAAATGGACACATTAACTCGTTTATGAACGATTTACTTTTAATGCAAATATCTCAACCTATATCCGACCTGACCCACAACCAACTGATGCCCGACTCGACCCACATTGCTCAAACACTTCTATATTTCACAGACGCTAAGAATAGTTGTCTCTTACGACTTTTTAAAAATATTATACCGCTAAAACACTTCCAAGCAATACAAATCTAGTGGATAATTGTTATAATTTTTTGAAAAGATTGAGGCTCAGCTTGTTTCACAGAAATTGTGATATTTTTGGAAAATATTTTATGGGAAGTCATTTTCGAGGAAGATAATAATATTTTCCGGTATTTGGCTTAAACCTGAAAATGAAATAGAAAACGTTTTCCCCCAGGTATGGAAAATCTTATTTGATTTATCTCCCTGAACTCTTTTTAATAATATTTAATTACTTTTCCTTTAAAATTTTTCTTTTTTGTTATTTTCAAAAAAAAGTGACCAGGCGAGCTCGACCCTCGCTAGCCTCAGGTATGGCTTGAGCCTAGCCAGAGGCCGACAAGCTCAAGCTACGCAGGCCTTGCCAAGCCTTGCCAAGCTAGAGATTCGCTAGCCTTGGCAAGCTCACGCCTTGCCTGAAGTCGAGGAGACCTCAGCCTCTCTAAATCAACAAACTCGTCCCTCTCATGCGGTCGACCATCGTCTACGGACGAAGAAAAAAAAATGAAAGAAAAAAGAACAAAAAATAAAAACAAAAGAAAAAAATTTATGAAAAAATCGCATAACTTACAAAAATTAAAAATGACATATTTATGATTCAATTAATTTTGTTAGGTAGCCCATATTTGACCAATTTTAGCTTGCTTTTAAATTTTAGGCAACCCAATCATACGACCCATACCATTAAATATGAGTTCAAATATGGGTTCTAGATGCATTTTTACACCTCTAATTGGCACGAACAAATGCAACTCACAAGAAAGTGAATTAAGCATGACTATTCTGCTAAATAGTGAAAGCGGTAACGGCTCGGGAATTTCCGATCTCCAAGCGATTAAAGTTTACAAAAAAAAATTTATCTCACAATAAAAAGTCGTCCTTACTTTACTTTACATGACAATATACATAGCTAGATCGGCTAGCGTTAACTACTTATTCATGTCATTAGTAGAGATGATTGTATGATTATCAAACCATCATTTGATCTTTTGATCGCTTAACTATGCGTTTCAAAAGGTTATGTTTTCACACTTGCAAGTAATTAACAACTTCAGGGGCAGAATGTATTTTGCTTACCATTTTAAAAAAATTACAAGTTTCTAAGCACATTGAACACTAAAAATATGATTCATCCACTATTGCGCTTCATCTTAAGAGGCACAAAAAATAGGAAAATTCTTCGAGGAGAATCCAATAGAAAATTGTAATTCTTTCGTCTCTTTTATTTTACAAGTTTAGTGTACTGTAAAATAGGAATAGTTCTCAACGAGCGGGCTCGGGAGGGGATACAGCTGCAACGCAGTTGTTCCACGTCTCATTGCTCCTCCTATGGACATCGGATACTGTCCCCCCGATCGGCTTGTGGGTCGAGAGGGTCAACTCCACGAATTGATCATGGCAATTCTTCCCCGCCTTTACGAGCTCACGACAACATTCATTGGTGGGTGCAACGGTGTTGCCAAGGACTATGATTTGAAAGAACGAAGACCCGCAATCGCTAGTCATTCCCTTTGCGCAATCAGGGTTTCCAGCGAAGGTAGCTCTAGGAAGCAATGCAGCAGTGACGACCAACAAGGTCATGAGAGCAGACAAGTTCTTGAGCGTTGCCATGATGGTCGTTTGGGGACGGAAGTGTCAGAAAATTGTCTGAGATTATTGATTGTTTGATGATGTAGTCAATCTAGAGATGAGAACTTATATAGCTTGAGGGAAGTAGTGCATTAATGAAGTGGATCACCAGTTATGATTCAAGAATTTATGTAGGAAACTTCTACAATTATTTCCCTTGCCACAAATTCTTCTCGGGCTTTACTATCTACAAAGATTGAGGGCCTTGTCATCTCAGTATGTTTGCGATTCAATCATTTGCCAGAAAAACAGTAGTAATGAGTTGCTTGGTTGAAGATAATTAGCCGGGAATGAAAATACTCATTTCGGGTCTGACTTTCAATCTTATGTTTGGTATTTAATAGGAACTAGTCACATGCCCTTGTGGGCTTAAAATAGTTGTATGAAATTAAATTTGCTTAAAAAGTTTCAACATCTATACATCCGTAAAAATGGCCACAATTATGTTTTAGAGCTAATCTAAAACGGGCCCTAAAACTCATAAGGATACATCTTTGCAACTGATTTGGAGAGGCTGAAAATGAACCAAAAATCTGCTGAACGCCCCTAAAGCCAGTCTGGTCAAGGGATACTCAGCCTAAGTTTTGACCTCCCAAGTCATGGATTAGGCCACTTGAGATCTCCGCATTAAATATGGGTTAGCACAAGACCTGTTGACCGGATCGGTCGGGTCGAATTTGCGCAGTGTCATAAATTGTCCAACCCAAATGGACACATTAACCCATTTAGGATCGATTTATTTTTAATGCAAATATCTCAACCTATATCGGACCTGACCCATAACCAACTCATGCAGGAATCACCTAGAGGGGGGTGAATAGGTGACTAAAGACAATTTTAAGTCTATTTATACGGAAATAAGGTAAATCACAGAATAGTCTGAATAAAGTTCAGATGCAAGACAGATGAAACTTATGATGTGCAGAAAGTAAAGTAAGAGATAAGGAATAGAGAATCTGCACACAAATTTATAGTGGTTCGGCTTATAGCAAGCCTACGTCCACTCTCCCACGCGTACAGCCTACCGGCTGGATTTCACTATGTAATCAAGAGGAATTTACAGATTTTGAGTGATATCACTTTTGTGTATGATAGGACTCTCTATCTCACACAGTCACTCTTACAAAGTAACCCTCAAGATCTCAGTATTTTGGCTCGGAACAACAAGAGAAATGAATGGAGTAAACTCAGACTTTGGACTTGTTGATTCTTGAATCTGTTGTCTTCTTGCTGCTCGTTGATCTCCTTAAATACTCCTCTACTTCCAAACTAGCCGTTGGACAGCTTCCAGAGGATCATCTTCCAATCTTTACTATGGACAGATTTGTATAAGAAAGATTGAGTAGCCGTTGGATAACAGATTCTGAATCTCGCTGATTCTGTTCGCCCATACAATTAGAATCTTGGTTTCCATAAGTAGAGTTTTGTCCGTTGTAATGCATTCTTGTCGTAATATTTGATTTGTCAATCAGTTTGATTGAGACAATCAAAACATTCCTTCTGTGAAATCCATACCAGATCACTGGCTGTTATGTTTCGTTCTGAACTTTGCATCTGAATAATTTCTGCGTCTGAATAAATTCTGCGTCTGCATCTGCGTCTGAATAAATTCTGCATCTGCGTCTGAGTAAATTCTGCGTCTGCGTCTGAGTAAATTCTGCGTCTGCATCTCAGAACTTAGATTCTGTGGGTTATCAAAAGACTTATATTTCCATGCTCATAAAGTCTGAATAACTTCTTTCTGAGTTTTCATATGTATATACATTTATACCTGGAATCAAAAGTTCAGAACAAGTATCAGATTTTACAATAAAATAAGAAGGTTTTGTCAACTTCAAAACTGGTAGGAGTTTTCCTCAACAATCTCCCCCTTTTTGATGGTGACAAAACTTTCTGCAGATTGAATCAATGTGAGTTTAATTTTGAAGTAAGTAAGCATATATAGCGCATGGATCACAGATTGAAATTTGAGAGAGCAAACTCTGTTGATATCTGTGTCTTTACTTTCTTTGTAGATAGCCTGCATATGATCTGCATCAAATAAATTCTCCCCCTTTTTGTCATCAGCAAAAAGTATGAAGCATTTATATTGAACAAATAGTCTAACAAGAAGTGTTAGTTTAGTTACAGACCAAAAATGAAAATAAAAAAGAGTTTTGAAAAAAAAAACAGGCTAATATTTTGACGGAGTACGAATCAGTTGAAAGTTTTCCAATATCGAAACAGCCTCCTCAATCTTCGAACTGCACTGCCTTACAGCCTTATCCATATTGGATGAGCACAGGGTAATGGCTTCCCCAAGTTCTGCTTTATCTGCTGCTGCTTGAAGACGTTGATTGTTGTAGTTTTCCTCAACAATTTTCTTCAGATTTTTCATGTCTTGTTCCAAAGCAGCTTGCTTGTCCTTAATTTCTAGCAGAATACTGAGAATGTTCTGAGTTTCTGAAGGCTGATCTTGGAAATGAGCTGGTTCAGGCTGATCGAACTCCATAGCTGCTTCTTGTGGATTCTCCCCCTGAACAGGTGCTGGATCTTCTGAAACATGTTCTGTAGGAGTTGGTTCAGAAACATGTTCTGGAGCATCAACATGACCTGTATCAGTGTTTTCTGCTTCTGCTTCGTCACTTTCATCATGCAGAAGGATCTTTCTTTTCTTGCTATACACTTTAAGTGGGGTCGAAGAAGCTGTCTTCTTGCTTGCTGAATATGCCTTCTGTTTTTGCTCTGTCTTTCTTAAGCTAGACTTTACAGAGGATCTTGCTTCAGATTGATGAGCCTCCTTTCCTTTTAGTCTACTCTTCACATCATCAAACTGTTTCATTTTGGAGATCATCCTTTCTCCAACAAACATACAGGGAACAGGACTTTTTCGCAATTCATTAGGAATTGATATTTTTAGAAACATGAAAATCCGAGAGATTAGGGCACCATACGGTAGTTGTCCCTTCTCTTTATGTAGTGTCCTGTACATATGGAATATGATGATGTGAGGGAGAGAAAAAGGTTGACCTTTCAAGATAGCCCAGATGAGCTTGATTTCCGATTTGGAAAGGTCAGTTTTGGAGGCTGCCTTGGGCCTCAAGCAGTTGATAATGATCTTGTGCAAAATTACTGATCTTCTGGATAAGTCAGAATATGAGAGATGTCGGTTTGATCCAAGAGCAAGATTGGAATTTTCAGAAGCAATCTTTGAAGCATCTTCAATAGCTACTGCCAGTGGAGTAAACTTGTAGTGTGGTACTCCAATAATCTTTGCCAACAATTCAGCTTCGAGATCAAATTTCTTGTCACCAACAGTGAATTGGATCCAGTTGGGCGACAAGATAGAGAGATTTGAATAGAAATAAGCAGTGAGTTCAGCAAATACATCTGCAGATTGAAGGCAAAATTCATACATGCCTAATTTTTGAAACAGGTGTTTTACTGAAACGTCAGCCTTCTCTAGAAAGTCGAAGTCCACAGTTCGGTGGTTCATAATCCCTCTAGCAAGTAGCAACTAAGTCTCATCATAATCTATGCCTTCTTCTTGAGAATAGCCTTTTGCAACTAGTCTCGCTTTGTTTCTTGTGACTTTCCCTTTATCGTCCAGTTTGTTTCTGAATACCCATTTTGTTCCAATTACTGGATGATTTTTGGGTCTTGGCACAAGCTCCCATACTTCATTGATTCTGAACTGCTGAAGTTCCTCCTGCATAGCTTCTAACCAGCTTTCATCTGATAAGGCTTCTTCAACTTCTTTTGGTTCTATTTCTGATATTAATGCTAAGTTGCTGATGTTTTCCCTTTGTCTGGATCTTGTCTTGATACCATCTTCTATTTCTCCGATGATGAGATTCTTTGGATGACTGGATTTATGTTTCCAGTTTTTGTCAAATTTTTCCTTCTGAATATCTGCAGACTCTGAATTTTCCGGTTGAGTCTGGATTTTGTCCTTTTCCTTTTCTCTCGAGGATTCTTCAATTTTTTGAGATTCTTGATGATCCTCTGTTGACTCTTGAATGTTGGAGAATGATTCAGATTCATCTTTGTGAGTCTGAATATTTTCTTCAAACCTCACGTTCATTGATTCTTCCACAGTCTGAGAATTTTTGTTGAAGACTCTGTATGCTTTGCTTGTGGTTGAATATCCAAGGAAGATTCCTTCATCTGCTTTCTCATCAAACTTTCCAGTGCGATCATTTGGATTTTTGAGAATAAAACATTTACAACCAAACACACGAAAGTATGATATGCTGGGCTTCCTACTTTTGTAAAGCTCATAGGGGGTTTTCTCAAGTATAGGTCTGAGAAAGATCCTGTTTATGATATAACACGCTGTAGAGACTGCATCTGCCCAGAAATGAGAAGGAATCTTGCTTTCAATCAAAAGAGTTCTTGCCATTTCTTGCAAAGAACGATTTTTCCTTTCCACAACACCATTTTGTTCTGGTGTATATGGAGTTGAAAAATTATGTTGAATGCCATTTTCCTCACAGAAGTTTGAAAAATTTTGATGTTTCACTTAGTGTAATTTCCATAGAAAATTAGGGATTAAATTTTTAACCCCTAAACAAAAATATTTTAAATTGCATAACATATAGTTTAAATTTGTTAATTGCATTTTGCATCGGACCGGCGGTGAATGAACGAGCTTAAATTTCATCGAATGGGACTCGGCTCGCTTGGAATGCAAGGGCCGGGAATTACAAGTCAAATGGGCTTGGTTGTTTTAATTTGAAATTAATTCAGCCCATCATCATTAATTAATTCAGCCCATTATCATTAATTAATTCAGCCCATTTAAATTAAAGCCCAAGTCTAAGCCCATTAGGACTAGAAAGCCCATCTAATTGACCTAGATTAATACTATATATACATTATTAGGTCAGAATTTTAGAGGGAGGGACACAGGATTTTCAGATCAGAATTTTAGAGAAGGTGAGAGTGAGAGAGAGAGGAAGAGAAAGAAGTTGCGGCCACACGCCGAGCCCGACGCCGCCGCGTGGAGCCTCCCCGCCCCGCGCCTGCCGCCTGCCGCGCGCTACGCCCGCCGCGCGCTCACCGCCGCGCCGGCCGCTCCCTGCCGCGCGCTCACCGCCGCGCCCGTCGTGTGGAGCTCCTCGCCGCGCGTGCTCAACGCCCGCTGCTTGCCGCGCGCTTCGTGCCGCCGCCTGCCGCGCCTGCTGCCGCCGCTTGCCGTGCCTGCTGCCGCCGCTCTCTGCTGTTGCCGCCCCATCCGGAGTCCACCTACGCCGTCGCTGCTCCCTGCCGTGTTTGCCGTGCGCTGCTGCCACCGCGTCTGCCGCTCGCCACCTGCTACCGCGCCTGCCGCCACGCTTGCCGTGCCTGCTGCCGCCGTGCCCGCCGTGCTTGCCGTGCACCGCTCCCTGCCGCGCCTGCCGTCGCTCCTTGCCGCGTCCGCCGTGCGCCGCTCCTGGCCGCGCGTCGCCACCGCTGCCGCTCCGCACCGCCGCTCCCTGTCGCGCGCCATCACGCCCTGTTGCCGCTGCCGCCGCTCCCTGCCGCGAGCCACCACGCCCCGACGCGTGCTGCTGCCTCCCGCCGTGCGCCACCGCGAGCCGCCGTCGCCCCGACACCGCATCGCCGATCCACCGTTCGTCGCTCATCCCGATCCGCAAGTTCGAATTTGGAAATTATCCGCAAATTAGGTAATTGAACATTATCCAATATTTTTAGAATATTTCGTTTCTTAATTTTTGGATGTTTGAATATTCTGTGAATATTGCGTGGATTGCTAGATATCTTAGGATAATGTTTGTCTTGTTCGCAATATTTGAAAATATTCAAAATTAGGAATTTTTCCTAATTCAGCAACGTATCTGGACAACTATCCGACCTTAGCCCTAAGGTATGATACGTGGCGATACGGAAAATCATTATCCTATCCATAATCACTTGGGTACGATAATGATTTTTATCTGCTTTCCAAATTTGAATGATCAACTTTCCATTAATATCTATAACCCTATAGATATGACCGATAGTTCGATTCTTGTGCCTAATCTGAATTTGAAACGAATCTTGCGGATTGCGTGGCTATTTTAAATGTGGATGCTACCTCTGTTTAGATTATTTTTCCTTTTCAAATAAAAAAGAAAATTCAAAAAAATATATCAGTTAGGATTTGAATTTGAGTTTTGCATGTTTAGGAATCCTAAATATATCTAGACGATAGAGTAATTATTTAATTTAAATTAGGACTGGAGATAATCTATTTCCTAGTTTAAATTAAGTAATATTCTAATCTTAATAGATTATTTAGGTTATTTTTTAATTCCGAATTTTCATGAAAACCCCAAAAAAAGAATGAATTGTTTTATGGTAGATTAGGATAGATTGCATTCTTAATTTAAGTAATTTATTATTCTGAATTTTAACAAAAACCTCAAAAATAAGTCATGTTAGGATATGTTAAGTCATCATAAGTTGCATGTTAATTTAGACATATTTTTATTCCGAATTTCATCAGAAAATACCAAAAATAAATCATTGGCCTGTCATCAGAATTAGGTCACGTCGTCGCATGACATATAGTTGGTATGCTAGGTTGCATTACTTGCATGTCATTATTGCACGTCATTGCATATAGATTAGGTTTCATTTAAATAAGTGAAAATCCAAAAATATTGAGTGAACTGCTTGTTAATTAGAAATCATATTAGGATGGTTGATGTGATTTTCTAGCTAACCTTGCAGATGCTTACGTTGCTTTGAGGTAAGTAATTCTCCCAACTTGTAATTTATTTAATGCTTTCTTGGGTGTTAAATTGGTGGTTTGCGTACCCGCATGAACACCTCACATGTTAGTGACTAAGTTAAAATGGATCCAAATTGCTTGCCAAAATATTTTTTTGAAAAGAAAAGGTACCGAAAGGGCGTTAGACTAGATCTAGCGTAATCAAGTCCCCGGGCTTAGAATCTCTGGTTCGTAGGAATAAAACATACCTCCCTATGTTTTATTTAGGTTTCTAATCGACCTACCACAAATAGATTAGTGGCGACTCCAAGCATGAAAACATTTGCATGTTAAAAACTTAAACCCTAAGTTGCGAATTGGTAGGGCTTGGGAGGGCTCGAGTTAGGTTTAGTCCTAATAATCCATTAGCCTGAGAGGAAAAATTATGTTGAATCCCATTTTCCTCACAGAAGTTTGAAAAATTTTGATTTTCAAATTCTCCCCCATGATCTGTTTTAATGTATGAAATAGTATAGCCCTTTTCATTCTGAACTCTTTTTGCAAATTTTGAAAAGTATGAAAATGCCTCATTTTTATGAGCAAGAAAGAACACCCAAGTGAATCTTGTAAAGTCATCAACAATTACTAAGCAAAATTTCTTACCACCAATACTTTGAGTTCTGGTTGGTCCAAACAGATCCATATGAAGTAGCTGCAAAGCACGATTAGTGGAAACTTGATGTATAGATTTAAAAGAGCTCCTTACTTGCTTTCCTAGGCTGCATGCATTGCATAGTTCTGTTTTTCTGTAATTCAGATCTGGTAAACCTCGAACCAGTTTCTTGTTTGAGACCTTTGAGATTTGTTTCATACTGATATGTCCCAACCTTCTGTGCCATAGGTTTTCATCTTCTTTGATTGAGATCAAACAATGAGTGGAGTTTGGATTGACATCCAGAAGATAGATATTGCCATGTCTTCTTCCTGTAAATGTTTGAGAAGAATCTTTGCTTGTCCCTGAACATGTATTTTCTTGAAAGTTTATTCTGAAACCTGTATCACATAGTTGGCTTATGCTTATCAGGTTGTAGTTGAGTCCTTTTACCAATGACACATCATTGATTGTAAGTCCTCCAATTTCAACTGTTCCTTTGCCAACTATTTTTCCTTTGGTATTTCCTCCAAAGGAAACTTTTCCACCATTCAGACTGTGTAAATCAACAAATATGCTTGGATCTCCTGTCATATGTCTAGAGCATCCACTGTCTAGGTACCACTTTCTTTTTCTTTTTGTGGTAACCTGCAAAAATCAAAACTTCTCAAGTTTTCTTTGGTACCCAAATTTGTTTGGGTCCTTGAGCATTAGTATAGGCTGTCTTAACAAAATCTCTTCGAACAGGTCTCCAGACCTTAGGACATTCATTCTCGAAATGTTGTGGATTTCCACAATTTGAGCACTTGAGAGCACTTCGGCCAACAGGTTTTACAAAATTCTTTTTAAAATGATTTTTGTAAGCTTGTCGAGGAGGTCTTTGTTTTAATCGCTCCTTGACTTTTGGAAAATCAATCAAGCTGTCACTTTCCTTTACAAATCCTAGACCAGATTTGTTATAGTAAGGAATTTGAATGGAAAGGATATGCTTCAAGGTTTCTGAACCTTTTGAAAACTTGGAAGTAATTCCTGAGACTTCCTTTTTCAAAACAGCATTTTCTTTGGAAAGATAATCTTGACTTTCCTTTATAAGGCAAAATTCTTTTTGAAGAAAATTAATCTTTTCTTTTTGTAAGATATCCTGTTGCCTCAGAGAAGAAATTTCCTTTTTCAAAGAAGAGATTCTTTTAAGAGCAGTCTTGAATTCAAAGCATAATTCATCAATGTAATTCGACACTTCAATAGTCATTTCGGAAGGTTTTACCTCGATTTCCATTCTAGGATTAGAGTCTGAGTCTGAATCTGATTCTGCCATTAGACAGAAGTTTGAGATATCTTCATCGCTGTCTTCACATTCTGTATCACTCCAGGTTTCTGCCTTCAAGGCCTTCTTTGCTTTCTCAAATTTTGTTTTCTTTTTCAGGAGTGGGCAGTTAGGCTTGATATGTCCACGTTTCCTACAGTGAAAGCATATCACATCCTTTGATTTTTCTGTCTCATCGACAGACCTCTTATTTTCAAAGGGCTTCTTCCCTTTGAGATTTCTTCCTCTGATTTTCATTCTTTTGTACTTCTTTATGAAGAGAGCTAATTCTTCATCATCAACATTTTCATCTTTTGAATCTGCATCAGAATCAATGTTAGTTTTCAATGCAATTGACTTGTTACCTCTGGTTTCGTTCTCCTCATTTCGTTTCTCAGTCTCATATGATTGAAGAGTTCCAATTAACTCATTCACTGATAGAGGCTTGATCCTTTGTGTCTCACGAAGAGATGTTTTGATGTTATCCCATTCCTTTGTCAGTCCTCTCAGTAGTTTGTTGACTTTCAATGTATCTGGGACTGGTTGTCCTTGATATGCAAGACCGTTTACTATGTCAGTAAACCTATCATACATATCAGCAATTGATTCTTCAGGCTTCAGTTTGAAGGATTCATATTGACCAAGCAGAAGATTGATTTGAGTTTCCTTGGCTCGATCTGTTCCTTCATAAGTAATGTAGAGAGTATCCCAGATTTCTTTAGCAGATTCACAGGCAGCAATCTTTTTATATTCAATAGGAGATAAAGCACAATAAAGAGAATAAATTGCTTTAGAATCTAGAGTTTCTCTTTTAGAGATTTCAGCTGGAGATAAAGGAGGATCTGCTGATTTGCTTTCGTCTGCTTTTTCTTTTGAATCAGAGGATTTTGGTTTGACTCCTTTGATGATGACATCCCATAGCGCATGATCGATTGACTTTATGAATGCCTTCATCTTGTTCTTCCAGACGCTGTATTCTTTGCCATCGAAATATGGTGGCCTGTTATTACTCTGACCTTCAATAAGCCCTGGAGCACCAAAGCTAGCCATATAGATCGTTAGCTCAGAAGTAAAACACTTCAATAAACAAGCAACCGAGCTCTGATACCAATTGATGTGACTAGCAGGAATCACCTAGAGGGGGGTGAATAGGTGACTAAAGACAATTTTAAGTCTATTTATACGGAAATAAGGTAAATCACAGAATAGTCTGAATAAAGTTCAGATGCAAGACAGATGAAACTTATGATGTGCAGAAAGTAAAGTAAGAGATAAGGAATAGAGAATCTGCACACAAATTTATAGTGGTTCGGCTTATAGCAAGCCTACGTCCACTCTCCCACGCGTACAGCCTACCGGCTGGATTTCACTATGTAATCAAGAGGAATTTACAGATTTTGAGTGATATCACTTTTGTGTATGATAGGACTCTCTATCTCACACAGTCACTCTTACAAAGTAACCCTCAAGATCTCAGTATTTTGGCTCGGAACAACAAGAGAAATGAATGGAGTAAACTCAGACTTTGGACTTGTTGATTCTTGAATCTGTTGTCTTCTTGCTGCTCGTTGATCTCCTTAAATACTCCTCTACTTCCAAACTAGCCGTTGGACAGCTTCCAGAGGATCATCTTCCAATCTTTACTATGGACAGATTTGTATAAGAAAGATTGAGTAGCCGTTGGATAACAGATTCTGAATCCCGCTGATTCTGTTCGCCCATACAATCAGAATCTTGGTTTCCATAAGTAGAGCTTTGTCCGTTGTAATGCATTCTTGTCGTAATATTTGATTTGTCAATCAGTTTGATTGAGACAATCAAAACATTCCTTCTGTGAAATCCATACCAGATCACTGGCTGTTATGTTTCGTTCTGAACTTTGCATCTGAATAATTTCTGCGTCTGAATAAATTCTGCGTCTGCATCTGCGTCTGAATAAATTCTGCGTCTGCATCTGCGTCTGAATAAATTCTGCGTCTGCATCTGCGTCTGAATAAATTCTGCGTCTGTATCTGCGTCTGAATAAATTCTGCGTCTGCATCTCAGAACTTAGATTCTGTGGGTTATCAAAAGACTTATATTTCCATGCTCATAAAGTCTGAATAACTTCTTTCTGAGTTTTCATATGTATATACATTTATACCTGGAATCAAAAGTTCAGAACAAGTATCAGATTTTACAATAAAATAAGAAGGTTTTGTCAACTTCAAAACTGGTAGGAGTTTTCCTCAACACATAACCAACTCAAGCCCGACTCGACTCATATTGCTAAAATACTTCTATATTTAACACACGCTAAGAATACTTGTCTCTTTTGACATTTTAAAAAAGTTATATTGCTAAAACGCTTCCAAGCAATGCAAATCTAGTCGATAATTTTTCTAATTTTTTTTAAAAATTGAGGTTCCGCTTGTTTCATAGAAACTGTGAAATTTTTGGAAAATATTTTCTGGGAAGTCATTTTCGAGGAAGATAATACTATTTTCTGGTGTTTGGCTTAAACCTAAAAATGAAATAGAAAATGTTTTCCACCAGGTATGGAAAAACTTCTTTGATTTACCTCGGTGCACTCCTTTAAATAATTTTTAATTTCTTTTCTTTTTAAATTAATATTTTTTAATAATTTAAAAAAAAAGCGACCAGGCGAGCTCGTGCCCCACTAGCCTCGGGTAAGGCTTGAGCCTGGCCAAAGGTCGACGAGCTTGATCTACGCAGGCCATGGGCAAGCTAGAGATTTGCTAGCCTTGGCGAGCTGAAGCCTCGCCATAAGTCGAGGAGGCCTCAACCTCTCCAAATCAACGAGCTCGTACCTCTCCTGCGGCCGGCCATCGGCTGAGGAAGAAGGAAAAAGAAAAAAATGATAGAAAAAAGAATAAAAAGAGAAAAAAAGTTTAAAAAATGAAAACAAAAAAAAATTTATGAAAAAATCGTACAACTTAAAAAAATTAAAACACAGAATATTAAAAAAAATTAAAAATGACATATTTATGCTTCAATTAAGTTTGTTAGGTAACCCATATTTGACCAATTTTAGCTTGCTTTTAAATTTAAGGCAACCCACTCATACGACCCACACCATTAAATATGAGCTCAAATGTGGGTTCTAGATGCATTTTTACACCTCTAGTTGCCACGAGCAAATGTAATTCACAAGAAAGTGAATTAAGCATGACTGTTCTAAATAGTGAAAGCGGTAACGGCTCGGGAATTTCCGATCTCCAAGTGATTAAAGTTTACAAAAAAATTTTATCTCACAATAAAAAGTCGTCCTTACTTTACTTTACATGCCAATATACATAGCTAGATCGGCTAGCGTTAACTACGTATTCATGTCATTAGTAGGGATGATTGTATGATTATCAAACCATCACTTGATCTTTCGATCGCTTAACTATGCTTTTCAAATGGTTATGTTTTCACACTTGCAAGTAATTAACAACTTCAGGGGCAGATTGTATTTTGCAGATCATTTGAAAAAAATTACGAGTTTCTAAGCACATTGAACACTAAAAATATTATTCATCCACTATTGCCCTTCATCTTAAGAGGCACAAAAAATGGGAAAATTCTTTGAGGAGAATCCAATAGAAAATTGTAATTCTTTCGTCTCTTTTATTTTACAAGCTCAGTGTACTGTAAAATAAGAATAGTTCTCAACGAGCAGGCTCGGGAGGGGATACAGCTGCAACGCAGTTGTTCCATGTCTCATTGCTCCTCCTGTGGACATCGGATACTGTCCCCCCGATCGGCTTGTGGGTCGAGAGGGTCAACTCCACGAATTGATCGTGGCAGTTCTTCCCCGCCTTCACGAGCTCACGACAACATTCATTGTTGGGTGCAACGGTGTTGCCAAGGACTATGACTTGAAAGAACGAAGACCCGCAATCGCTAGTCATTCCCTTTGCGCAATCAGGGTTTTCGGCGAAGGTAGCTCTAGGAAGCAATGCTGCAGTGACGACCAACAAGGTCACGAGACTAGACAAGTTCTTGAGCATTGCCATGATGGTCGTTTGGGGACGGAAGTGTCAGAAAATTGGCTGAGATTGTTGATTGGTTGATGATGTAGTCAATCTAGAGATGAGAACTTATATAGCTTGATGGAAGTAGTGCATTAATGAAGTGGATCACCAGTTATGATTCAAGAATTTATGTAGGAAACTTCTACAATTATTTCGCTGGCCGCAAATTCTTCTCAGGCTTTAGTGCTCTGCAAGGATTGAGGGCCTTGTCAGCTCACTATGTTTGCGATTCAATCATTTGCCATAAAAACAGTAGTAATGAGTTGGTTGGTTGAAGATAATTAGGTGGGAATGAAAATACTCTGTTCGGGTCTGAGTTTCAATTCCATGTTTGGTATTTAAAAGGAACTAGTCACATGCCCTCGTGGGCTTAAAATAGTTGTATGAAATTAAATTTGCTTGAAAAGTTTCAACTTATATACATCCGTAAAAATGTCTGCAATTAAATTTTAAAGCTAATCTAAAACAGACCCTAAAACGCATAAGGATACATCATTGCAACCGACTTGGAGAGGCTGAAAATGAACCAAAAATCTGCGGAACGCCCCTAAAGCCGGTCTGGTCAGGGGATACTCAGCCCAAGTTTTGACCTCCCAAGTCATGGATTACACCCCTTGAGATCTCCGCAATAAATATGGGTTAGCACAAGTCTGTTGAATGGATCGGTTGGGTCGTATTTGCGCTGTGTCATAAATAGTCCAACCCAAATGGACACATTAACTCGTTTATGAACGATTTACTTTTAATGCAAATATCTCAACCTATATCCGACCTGACCCACAACCAACTGATGCCCGACTCGACCCACATTGCTCAAACACTTCTATATTTCACAGACGCTAAGAATAGTTGTCTCTTACGACTTTTTAAAAAAATTATACCGCTAAAACACTTCCAAGCAATACAAATCTAGTGGATAATTGTTATAATTTTTTGAAAAGATTGAGGCTCAGCTTGTTTCATAGAAATTGTGATATTTTTGGAAAATATTTTATGGGAAGTCATTTTCGAGGAAGATAATAATATTTTCCCGTATTTGGCTTAAACCTGAAAATGAAATAGAAAACGTTTTCCCCCAGGTATGGAAAATCTTATTTGATTTATCTCCCTGAACTCTTTTTAATAATATTTAATTACTTTTCCTTTTAAATTTTTCTTTTTTGTTATTTTCAAAAAAAAGTGACCAGGCGAGCTCGACCCTCGCTAGCCTCAGGTATGGCTTGAGCCTAGCCAGAGGCCGACAAGCTCAAGCTACGCAGGCCTTGCCAAGCCTTGCCAAGCTAGAGATTCGCTAGCCTTGGCAAGCTCAAGCCTTGCCTGAAGTCGAGGAGACCTCAGCCTCTCTAAATCAACAAACTCGTCCCTCTCATGCGGTCGACCATCGTCTACGGACGAAGAAAAAAAAATGAAAGAAAAAAGAACAAAAAATAAAAACAAAAGAAAAAAATTTATGAAAAAATCGCATAACTTACAAAAATTAAAAATGACATATTTATGATTCAATTAATTTTGTTAGGTAGCCCATATTTGACCAATTTTAGCTTGCTTTTAAATTTTAGGCAACCCAATCATACGACCCATACCATTAAATATGAGTTCAAATATGGGTTCTAGATGCATTTTTACACCTCTAATTGGCACGAACAAATGCAACTCACAAGAAAGTGAATTAAGCATGACTATTCTGCTAAATAGTGAAAGCGGTAACGGCTCGGGAATTTCCGATCTCCAAGCGATTAAAGTTTACAAAAAAAAAATTATCTCACAATAAAAAGTCGTCCTTACTTTACTTTACATGACAATATACATAGCTAGATCGGCTAGCGTTAACTACTTATTCATGTCATTAGTAGAGATGATTGTATGATTATCAAACCATCATTTGATCTTTTGATCGCTTAACTATGCGTTTCAAAAGGTTATGTTTTCACACTTGCAAGTAATTAACAACTTCAGGGGCAGAATGTATTTTGCTTACCATTTTAAAAAAATTACAAGTTTCTAAGCACATTGAACACTAAAAATATGATTCATCCACTATTGCGCTTCATCTTAAGAGGCACAAAAAATAGGAAAATTCTTCGAGGAGAATCCAATAGAAAATTGTAATTCTTTCGTCTCTTTTATTTTACAAGTTTAGTGTACTGTAAAATAGGAATAGTTCTCAACGAGCGGGCTCGGGAGGGGATACAGCTGCAACGCAGTTGTTCCACGTCTCATTGCTCCTCCTATGGACATCGGATACTGTCCCCCCGATCGGCTTGTGGGTCGAGAGGGTCAACTCCACGAATTGATCATGGCAATTCTTCCCCGCCTTTACGAGCTCACGACAACATTCATTGGTGGGTGCAACGGTGTTGCCAAGGACTATGATTTGAAAGAACGAAGACCCGCAATCGCTAGTCATTCCCTTTGCGCAATCAGGGTTTCCAGCGAAGGTAGCTCTAGGAAGCAATGCAGCAGTGACGACCAACAAGGTCATGAGAGCAGACAAGTTCTTGAGCGTTGCCATGATGGTCGTTTGGGGACGGAAGTGTCAGAAAATTGTCTGAGATTATTGATTGTTTGATGATGTAGTCAATCTAGAGATGAGAACTTATATAGCTTGAGGGAAGTAGGGCATTAATGAAGTGGATCACCAGTTATGATTCAAGAATTTATGTAGGAAACTTCTACAATTATTTCCCTTGCCACAAATTCTTCTCGGGCTTTACTATCTACAAAGATTGAGGGCCTTGTCATCTCAGTATGTTTGCGATTCAATCATTTGCCATAAAAACAGTAGTAATGAGTTGCTTGGTTGAAGATAATTAGCCGGGAATGAAAATACTCATTTCGGGTCTGACTTTCAATCTTATGTTTGGTATTTAATAGGAACTAGTCACATGCCCTTGTGGGCTTAAAATAGTTGTATGAAATTAAATTTGCTTAAAAAGTTTCAACATCTATACATCCGTAAAAATGGCCACAATTATGTTTTAGAGCTAATCTAAAACGGGCCCTAAAACTCATAAGGATACATCTTTGCAACTGATTTGGAGAGGCTGAAAATGAACCAAAAATCTGCTGAACGCCCCTAAAGCCAGTCTGGTCAAGGGATACTCAGCCTAAGTTTTGACCTCCCAAGTCATGGATTAGGCCACTTGAGATCTCCGCATTAAATATGGGTTAGCACAAGACCTGTTGACCGGATCGGTCGGGTCGAATTTGCGCAGTGTCATAAATTGTCCAACCCAAATGGACACATTAACCCATTTAGGATCGATTTATTTTTAATGCAAATATCTCAACCTATATCGGACCTGACCCATAACCAACTCATGCCCGACTCGACTCATATTGCTAAAATACTTCTATATTTAACACACGCTAAGAATACTTGTCTCTTTTGACATTTTAAAAAAGTTATATTGCTAAAACGCTTCCAAGCAATGCAAATCTAGTCGATAATTTTTCTAATTTTTTTTAAAAATTGAGGTTCCGCTTGTTTCATAGAAACTGTGAAATTTTTGGAAAATATTTTCTGGGAAGTCATTTTCGAGGAAGATAATACTATTTTCTGGTGTTTGGCTTAAACCTAAAAATGAAATAGAAAATGTTTTCCACCAGGTATGGAAAAACTTCTTTGATTTACCTCGGTGCACTCCTTTAAATAATTTTTAATTTCTTTTCTTTTTGAATTAATATTTTTTAATAATTTAAAAAAAAAAGCGACCAGGCGAGCTCGTGCCCCACTAGCCTCGGGTAAGGCTTGAGCCTGGCCAAAGGTCGACGAGCTTGATCTACGCAGGCCATGGGCAAGCTAGAGATTTGCTAGCCTTGGCGAGCTGAAGCCTCGCCATAAGTCGAGGAGGCCTCAACCTCTCCAAATCAACGAGCTCGTACCTCTCCTGCGGCCGGCCATCGGCTGAGGAAGAAGGAAAAAGAAAAAAATGATAGAAAAAAGAATAAAAAGAGAAAAAAAGTTTAAAAAATGAAAACAAAAAAAAATTTATGAAAAAATCACACAACTTAAAAAAATTAAAACACAGAATATTAAAAAAAATAAAAATGACATATTTATGCTTCAATTAAGTTTGTTAGGTAACCCATATTTGACCAATTTTAGCTTGCTTTTAAATTTAAGGCAACCCACTCATACGACCCACACCATTAAATATGAGCTCAAATGTGGGTTCTAGATGCATTTTTACACCTCTAGTTGCCACGAGCAAATGTAATTCACAAGAAAGTGAATTAAGCATGACTGTTCTAAATAGTGAAAGCGGTAACGGCTCGGGAATTTCCGATCTCCAAGTGATTAAAGTTTACAAAAAAATTTTATCTCACAATAAAAAGTCGTCCTTACTTTACTTTACATGCCAATATACATAGCTAGATCGGCTAGCGTTAACTACGTATTCATGTCATTAGTAGGGATGATTGTATGATTATCAAACCATCACTTGATCTTTCGATCGCTTAACTATGCTTTTCAAATGGTTATGTTTTCACACTTGCAAGTAATTAACAACTTCAGGGGCAGATTGTATTTTGCAGATCATTTGAAAAAAATTACGAGTTTCTAAGCACATTGAACACTAAAAATATTATTCATCCACTATTGCCCTTCATCTTAAGAGGCACAAAAAATGGGAAAATTCTTTGAGGAGAATCCAATAGAAAATTGTAATTCTTTCGTCTCTTTTATTTTACAAGCTCAGTGTACTGTAAAATAAGAATAGTTCTCAACGAGCAGGCTCGGGAGGGGATACAGCTGCAACGCAGTTGTTCCATGTCTCATTGCTCCTCCTGTGGACATCGGATACTGTCCCCCCGATCGGCTTGTGGGTCGAGAGGGTCAACTCCACGAATTGATCGTGGCAGTTCTTCCCCGCCTCCACGAGCTCACGACAACATTCATTGTTGGGTGCAACGGTGTTGCCAAGGACTATGATTTGAAAGAACGAAGACCCGCAATCGCTAGTCATTCCCTTTGCGCAATCAGGGTTTTCGGCGAAGGTAGCTCTAGGAAGCAATGCTGCAGTGACGACCAACAAGGTCACGAGACTAGACAAGTTCTTGAGCATTGCCATGATGGTCGTTTGGGGACGGAAGTGTCAGAAAATTGGCTGAGATTGTTGATTGGTTGATGATGTAGTCAATCTAGAGATGAGAACTTATATAGCTTGATGGAAGTAGTGCATTAATGAAGTGGATCACCAGTTATGATTCAAGAATTTATGTAGGAAACTTCTACAATTATTTCGCTGGCCGCAAATTCTTCTCAGGCTTTAGTGCTCTGCAAGGATTGAGGGCCTTGTCAGCTCACTATGTTTGCGATTCAATCATTTGCCATAAAAACAGTAGTAATGAGTTGGTTGGTTGAAGATAATTAGGTGGGAATGAAAATACTCTGTTCGGGTCTGAGTTTCAATTCCATGTTTGGTATTTAAAAGGAACTAGTCACATGCCCTCGTGGGCTTAAAATAGTTGCATGAAATTAAATTTGCTTGAAAAGTTTCAACTTATATACATCCGTAAAAATGTCTGCAATTAAATTTTAGAGCTAATCTAAAACAGACCCTAAAACGCATAAGGATACATCATTGCAACCGACTTGGAGAGGCTGAAAATGAACCAAAAATCTGCGGAACGCCCCTAAAGCCGGTCTGGTCAGGGGATACTCAGCCCAAGTTTTGACCTCCCAAGTCATGGATTACACCCCTTGAGATCTCCGCAATAAATATGGGTTAGCACAAGTCTGTTGAATGGATCGGTTGGGTCGTATTTGCGCCGTGTCATAAATAGTCCAACCCAAATGGACACATTAACTCGTTTATGAACGATTTACTTTTAATGCAAATATCTCAACCTATATCCGACCTGACCCACAACCAACTGATGCCCGACTCGACCCACATTGCTCAAACACTTCTATATTTCACAGACGCTAAGAATAGTTGTCTCTTACGACTTTTTAAAAAAATTATACTGCTAAAACACTTCCAAGCAATACAAATCTAGTGGATAATTGTTATAATTTTTTGAAAAGATTGAGGCTCAGCTTGTTTCACAGAAATTGTGATATTTTTGGAAAATATTTTATGGGAAGTCATTTTCGAGGAAGATAATAATATTTTCCGGTATTTGGCTTAAACCTGAAAATGAAATAGAAAACGTTTTCCCCCAGGTATGGAAAATCTTATTTGATTTATCTCCCTGAACTCTTTTTAATAATATTTAATTACTTTTCCTTTTAAATTTTTCTTTTTTGTTATTTTCAAAAAAAAGTGACCAGGCGAGCTCGACCCTCGCTAGCCTCAGGTATGGCTTGAGCCTAGCCAGAGGCCGACAAGCTCAAGCTACGCAGGCCTTGCCAAGCCTTGCCAAGCTAGAGATTCGCTAGCCTTGGCAAGCTCAAGCCTTGCCTGAAGTCGAGGAGACCTCAGCCTCTCTAAATCAACAAACTCGTCCCTCTCATGCGGTCGACCATTGTCTACGGACGAAGAAAAAAAAATGAAAGAAAAAAGAACAAAAAATAAAAACAAAAGAAAAAAATTTATGAAAAAATCGCATAACTTACAAAAATTAAAAATGACATATTTATGATTCAATTAATTTTGTTAGGTAGCCCATATTTGACCAATTTTAGCTTGCTTTTAAATTTTAGGCAACCCAATCATACGACCCATACCATTAAATATGAGTTCAAATATGGGTTCTAGATGCATTTTTACACCTCTAATTGGCACGAACAAATGCAACTCACAAGAAAGTGAATTAAGCATGACTATTCTGCTAAATAGTGAAAGCGGTAACGGCTCGGGAATTTCCGATCTCCAAGCGATTAAAGTTTACAAAAAAAAACTTATCTCACAATAAAAAGTCGTCCTTACTTTACTTTACATGACAATATACATAGGTAGATCGGCTAGCGTTAACTACTTATTCATGTCATTAGTAGAGATGATTGTATGATTATCAAACCATCATTTGATCTTTTGATCGCTTAACTATGCGTTTCAAAAGGTTATGTTTTCACACTTGCAAGTAATTAACAACTTCAGGGGCAGAATGTATTTTGCTTACCATTTTAAAAAAATTACAAGTTTCTAAGCACATTGAACACTAAAAATATGATTCATCCACTATTGCGCTTCATCTTAAGAGGCACAAAAAATAGGAAAATTCTTCGAGGAGAATCCAATAGAAAATTGTAATTCTTTCGTCTCTTTTATTTTACAAGTTTAGTGTACTGTAAAATAGGAATAGTTCTCAACGAGCGGGCTCGGGAGGGGATACAGCTGCAACGCAGTTGTTCCACGTCTCATTGCTCCTCCTATGGACATCGGATACTGTCCCCCCGATCGGCTTGTGGGTCGAGAGGGTCAACTCCACGAATTGATCATGGCAATTCTTCCCCGCCTTTACGAGCTCACGACAACATTCATTGGTGGGTGCAACGGTGTTGCCAAGGACTATGATTTGAAAGAACGAAGACCCGCAATCGCTAGTCATTCCCTTTGCGCAATCAGGGTTTCCAGCGAAGGTAGCTCTAGGAAGCAATGCAGCAGTGACGACCAACAAGGTCATGAGAGCAGACAAGTTCTTGAGCGTTGCCATGATGGTCGTTTGGGGACGGAAGTGTCAGAAAATTGTCTGAGATTATTGATTGTTTGATGATGTAGTCAATCTAGAGATGAGAACTTATATAGCTTGAGGGAAGTAGGGCATTAATGAAGTGGATCACCAGTTATGATTCAAGAATTTATGTAGGAAACTTCTACAATTATTTCCCTTGCCACAAATTCTTCTCGGGCTTTACTATCTACAAAGATTGAGGGCCTTGTCATCTCAGTATGTTTGCGATTCAATCATTTGCCAGAAAAACAGTAGTAATGAGTTGCTTGGTTGAAGATAATTAGCCGGGAATGAAAATACTCATTTCGGGTCTGACTTTCAATCTTATGTTTGGTATTTAATAGGAACTAGTCACATGCCCTTGTGGGCTTAAAATAGTTGTATGAAATTAAATTTGCTTAAAAAGTTTCAACATCTATACATCCGTAAAAATGGCCACAATTATGTTTTAGAGCTAATCTAAAACGGGCCCTAAAACTCATAAGGATACATCTTTGCAACTGATTTGGAGAGGCTGAAAATGAACCAAAAATCTGCTGAACGCCCCTAAAGCCAGTCTGGTCAAGGGATACTCAGCCTAAGTTTTGACCTCCCAAGTCATGGATTAGGCCACTTGAGATCTCCGCATTAAATATGGGTTAGCACAAGACCTGTTGACCGGATCGGTCGGGTCGAATTTGCGCAGTGTCATAAATTGTCCAACCCAAATGGACACATTAACCCATTTAGGATCGATTTATTTTTAATGCAAATATCTCAACCTATATCGGACCTGACCCATAACCAACTCATGCCCGACTCGACTCATATTGCTAAAATACTTCTATATTTAACACACGCTAAGAATACTTGTCTCTTTTGACATTTTAAAAAAGTTATATTGCTAAAACGCTTCCAAGCAATGCAAATCTAGTCGATAATTTTTCTAATTTTTTTTAAAAATTGAGGTTCCGCTTGTTTCATAGAAATTGTGAAATTTTTGGAAAATATTTTCTGGGAAGTCATTTTCGAGGAAGATAATACTATTTTCTGGTGTTTGGCTTAAACCTAAAAATGAAATAGAAAATGTTTTCCACCAGGTATGGAAAAACTTCTTTGATTTACCTCGGTGCACTCCTTTAAATAATTTTTAATTTCTTTTCCTTTTTAAATTAATATTTTTTAATAATTTAAAAAAAAAAGCGACCAGGCGAGCTCGTGCCCCACTAGCCTCGGGTAAGGCTTGAGCCTGGCCAAAGGTCGACGAGCTTGATCTACGCAGGCCATGGGCAAGCTAGAGATTTGCTAGCCTTGGCGAGCTGAAGCCTCGCCATAAGTCGAGGAGGCCTCAACCTCTCCAAATCAACGAGCTCGCACCTCTCCTGCGGCCGGCCATCGGCTGAGGAAGAAGGAAAAAGAAAAAAAATGATAGAAAAAAGAATAAAAAGAGAAAAAAAGTTTAAAAAATGAAAACAAAAAAAAATTTATGAAAAAATCACACAACTTAAAAAAATTAAAACACAGAATATTAAAAAAAATAAAAATGACATATTTATGCTTCAATTAAGTTTGTTAGGTAACCCATATTTGACCAATTTTAGCTTGCTTTTAAATTTAAGGCAACCCACTCATACGACCCACACCATTAAATATGAGCTCAAATGTGGGTTCTAGATGCATTTTTACACCTCTAGTTGCCACGAGCAAATGTAATTCACAAGAAAGTGAATTAAGCATGACTGTTCTAAATAGTGAAAGCGGTAACGGCTCGGGAATTTCCGATCTCCAAGTGATTAAAGTTTACAAAAAAATTTTATCTCACAATAAAAAGTCGTCCTTACTTTACTTTACATGCCAATATACATAGCTAGATCGGCTAGCGTTAACTACGTATTCATGTCATTAGTAGGGATGATTGTATGATTATCAAACCATCACTTGATCTTTCGATCGCTTAACTATGCTTTTCAAATGGTTATGTTTTCACACTTGCAAGTAATTAACAACTTCAGGGGCAGATTGTATTTTGCAGATCATTTGAAAAAAATTACGAGTTTCTAAGCACATTGAACACTAAAAATATTATTCATCCACTATTGCCCTTCATCTTAAGAGGCACAAAAAATGGGAAAATTCTTTGAGGAGAATCCAATAGAAAATTGTAATTCTTTCGTCTCTTTTATTTTACAAGCTCAGTGTACTGTAAAATAAGAATAGTTCTCAACGAGCAGGCTCGGGAGGGGATACAGCTGCAACGCAGTTGTTCCATGTCTCATTGCTCCTCCTGTGGACATCGGATACTGTCCCCCCGATCGGCTTGTGGGTCGAGAGGGTCAACTCCACGAATTGATCGTGGCAGTTCTTCCCCGCCTCCACGAGCTCACGACAACATTCATTGTTGGGTGCAACGGTGTTGCCAAGGACTATGATTTGAAAGAACGAAGACCCGCAATCGCTAGTCATTCCCTTTGCGCAATTAGGGTTTTCGGCGAAGGTAGCTCTAGGAAGCAATGCTGCAGTGACGACCAACAAGGTCACGAGACTAGACAAGTTCTTGAGCATTGCCATGATGGTCGTTTGGGGACGGAAGTGTCAGAAAATTGGCTGAGATTGTTGATTGGTTGATGATGTAGTCAATCTAGAGATGAGAACTTATATAGCTTGATGGAAGTAGTGCATTAATGAAGTGGATCACCAGTTATGATTCAAGAATTTATGTAGGAAACTTCTACAATTATTTCGCTGGCCGCAAATTCTTCTCAGGCTTTAGTGCTCTGCAAGGATTGAGGGCCTTGTCAGCTCACTATGTTTGCGATTCAATCATTTGCCATAAAAACAGTAGTAATGAGTTGGTTGGTTGAAGATAATTAGGTGGGAATGAAAATACTCTGTTCGGGTCTGAGTTTCAATTCCATGTTTGGTATTTAAAAGGAACTAGTCACATGCCCTCGTGGGCTTAAAATAGTTGCATGAAATTAAATTTGCTTGAAAAGTTTCAACTTATATACATCCGTAAAAATGTCTGCAATTAAATTTTAGAGCTAATCTAAAACAGACCCTAAAACGCATAAGGATACATCATTGCAACCGACTTGGAGAGGCTGAAAATGAACCAAAAATCTGCGGAACGCCCCTAAAGCCGGTCTGGTCAGGGGATACTCAGCCCAAGTTTTGACCTCCCAAGTCATGGATTACACCCCTTGAGATCTCCGCAATAAATATGGGTTAGCACAAGTCTGTTGAATGGATCGGTTGGGTCGTATTTGCGCCGTGTCATAAATAGTCCAACCCAAATGGACACATTAACTCGTTTATGAACGATTTACTTTTAATGCAAATATCTCAACCTATATCCGACCTGACCCACAACCAACTGATGCCCGACTCGACCCACATTGCTCAAACACTTCTATATTTCACAGACGCTAAGAATAGTTGTCTCTTACGACTTTTTAAAAAAATTATACTGCTAAAACACTTCCAAGCAATACAAATCTAGTGGATAATTGTTATAATTTTTTGAAAAGATTGAGGCTCAGCTTGTTTCACAGAAATTGTGATATTTTTGGAAAATATTTTATGGGAAGTCATTTTCGAGGAAGATAATAATATTTTCCGGTATTTGGCTTAAACCTGAAAATGAAATAGAAAACGTTTTCCCCCAGGTATGGAAAATCTTATTTGATTTATCTCCCTGAACTCTTTTTAATAATATTTAATTACTTTTCCTTTTAAATTTTTCTTTTTTGTTATTTTCAAAAAAAAGTGACCAGGCGAGCTCGACCCTCGCTAGCCTCAGGTATGGCTTGAGCCTAGCCAGAGGCCGACAAGCTCAAGCTACGCAGGCCTTGCCAAGCCTTGCCAAGCTAGAGATTCGCTAGCCTTGGCAAGCTCAAGCCTTGCCTGAAGTCGAGGAGACCTCAGCCTCTCTAAATCAACAAACTCGTCCCTCTCATGCGGTCGACCATCGTCTACGGACGAAGAAAAAAAAATGAAAGAAAAAAGAACAAAAAATAAAAACAAAAGAAAAAAATTTATGAAAAAATCGCATAACTTACAAAAATTAAAAATGACATATTTATGATTCAATTAATTTTGTTAGGTAGCCCATATTTGACCAATTTTAGCTTGCTTTTAAATTTTAGGCAACCCAATCATACGACCCATGCCATTAAATATGAGTTCAAATATGGGTTCTAGATGCATTTTTACACCTCTAATTGGCACGAACAAATGCAACTCACAAGAAAGTGAATTAAGCATGACTATTCTGCTAAATAGTGAAAGCGGTAACGGCTCGGGAATTTCCGATCTCCAAGCGATTAAAGTTTACAAAAAAAAACTTATCTCACAATAAAAAGTCGTCCTTACTTTACTTTACATGACAATATACATAGGTAGATCGGCTAGCGTTAACTACTTATTCATGTCATTAGTAGAGATGATTGTATGATTATCAAACCATCATTTGATCTTTTGATCGCTTAACTATGCGTTTCAAAAGGTTATGTTTTCACACTTGCAAGTAATTAACAACTTCAGGGGCAGAATGTATTTTGCTTACCATTTTAAAAAAATTACAAGTTTCTAAGCACATTGAACACTAAAAATATGATTCATCCACTATTGCGCTTCATCTTAAGAGGCACAAAAAATAGGAAAATTCTTCGAGGAGAATCCAATAGAAAATTGTAATTCTTTCGTCTCTTTTATTTTACAAGTTTAGTGTACTGTAAAATAGGAATAGTTCTCAACGAGCGGGCTCGGGAGGGGATACAGCTGCAACGCAGTTGTTCCACGTCTCATTGCTCCTCCTATGGACATCGGATACTGTCCCCCCGATCGGCTTGTGGGTCGAGAGGGTCAACTCCACGAATTGATCATGGCAATTCTTCCCCGCCTTTACGAGCTCACGACAACATTCATTGGTGGGTGCAACGGTGTTGCCAAGGACTATGATTTGAAAGAACGAAGACCCGCAATCGCTAGTCATTCCCTTTGCGCAATCAGGGTTTCCAGCGAAGGTAGCTCTAGGAAGCAATGCAGCAGTGACGACCAACAAGGTCATGAGAGCAGACAAGTTCTTGAGCGTTGCCATGATGGTCGTTTGGGGACGGAAGTGTCAGAAAATTGTCTGAGATTATTGATTGTTTGATGATGTAGTCAATCTAGAGATGAGAACTTATATAGCTTGAGGGAAGTAGGGCATTAATGAAGTGGATCACCAGTTATGATTCAAGAATTTATGTAGGAAACTTCTACAATTATTTCCCTTGCCACAAATTCTTCTCGGGCTTTACTATCTACAAAGATTGAGGGCCTTGTCATCTCAGTATGTTTGCGATTCAATCATTTGCCAGAAAAACAGTAGTAATGAGTTGCTTGGTTGAAGATAATTAGCCGGGAATGAAAATACTCATTTCGGGTCTGACTTTCAATCTTATGTTTGGTATTTAATAGGAACTAGTCACATGCCCTTGTGGGCTTAAAATAGTTGTATGAAATTAAATTTGCTTAAAAAGTTTCAACATCTATACATCCGTAAAAATGGCCACAATTATGTTTTAGAGCTAATCTAAAACGGGCCCTAAAACTCATAAGGATACATCTTTGCAACTGATTTGGAGAGGCTGAAAATGAACCAAAAATCTGCTGAACGCCCCTAAAGCCAGTCTGGTCAAGGGATACTCAGCCTAAGTTTTGACCTCCCAAGTCATGGATTAGGCCACTTGAGATCTCCGCATTAAATATGGGTTAGCACAAGACCTGTTGACCGGATCGGTCGGGTCGAATTTGCGCAGTGTCATAAATTGTCCAACCCAAATGGACACATTAACCCATTTAGGATCGATTTATTTTTAATGCAAATATCTCAACCTATATCGGACCTGACCCATAACCAACTCATGCCCGACTCGACTCATATTGCTAAAATACTTCTATATTTAACACACGCTAAGAATACTTGTCTCTTTTGACATTTTAAAAAAGTTATATTGCTAAAACGCTTCCAAGCAATGCAAATCTAGTCGATAATTTTTCTAATTTTTTTTAAAAATTGAGGTTCCGCTTGTTTCATAGAAATTGTGAAATTTTTGGAAAATATTTTCTGGGAAGTCATTTTCGAGGAAGATAATACTATTTTCTGGTGTTTGGCTTAAACCTAAAAATGAAATAGAAAATGTTTTCCACCAGGTATGGAAAAACTTCTTTGATTTACCTCGGTGCACTCCTTTAAATAATTTTTAATTTCTTTTCCTTTTTAAATTAATATTTTTTAATAATTTAAAAAAAAAAGCGACCAGGCGAGCTCGTGCCCCACTAGCCTCGGGTAAGGCTTGAGCCTGGCCAAAGGTCGACGAGCTTGATCTACGCAGGCCATGGGCAAGCTAGAGATTTGCTAGCCTTGGCGAGCTGAAGCCTCGCCATAAGTCGAGGAGGCCTCAACCTCTCCAAATCAACGAGCTCGCACCTCTCCTGCGGCCGGCCATCGGCTGAGGAAGAAGGAAAAAGAAAAAAAATGATAGAAAAAAGAATAAAAAGAGAAAAAAAGTTTAAAAAATGAAAACAAAAAAAAATTTATGAAAAAATCACACAACTTAAAAAAATTAAAACACAGAATATTAAAAAAAATAAAAATGACATATTTATGCTTCAATTAAGTTTGTTAGGTAACCCATATTTGACCAATTTTAGCTTGCTTTTAAATTTAAGGCAACCCACTCATACGACCCACACCATTAAATATGAGCTCAAATGTGGGTTCTAGATGCATTTTTACACCTCTAGTTGCCACGAGCAAATGTAATTCACAAGAAAGTGAATTAAGCATGACTGTTCTAAATAGTGAAAGCGGTAACGGCTCGGGAATTTCCGATCTCCAAGTGATTAAAGTTTACAAAAAAATTTTATCTCACAATAAAAAGTCGTCCTTACTTTACTTTACATGCCAATATACATAGCTAGATCGGCTAGCGTTAACTACGTATTCATGTCATTAGTAGGGATGATTGTATGATTATCAAACCATCACTTGATCTTTCGATCGCTTAACTATGCTTTTCAAATGGTTATGTTTTCACACTTGCAAGTAATTAACAACTTCAGGGGCAGATTGTATTTTGCAGATCATTTGAAAAAAATTACGAGTTTCTAAGCACATTGAACACTAAAAATATTATTCATCCACTATTGCCCTTCATCTTAAGAGGCACAAAAAATGGGAAAATTCTTTGAGGAGAATCCAATAGAAAATTGTAATTCTTTCGTCTCTTTTATTTTACAAGCTCAGTGTACTGTAAAATAAGAATAGTTCTCAACGAGCAGGCTCGGGAGGGGATACAGCTGCAACGCAGTTGTTCCATGTCTCATTGCTCCTCCTGTGGACATCGGATACTGTCCCCCCGATCGGCTTGTGGGTCGAGAGGGTCAACTCCACGAATTGATCGTGGCAGTTCTTCCCCGCCTCCACGAGCTCACGACAACATTCATTGTTGGGTGCAACGGTGTTGCCAAGGACTATGATTTGAAAGAACGAAGACCCGCAATCGCTAGTCATTCCCTTTGCGCAATTAGGGTTTTCGGCGAAGGTAGCTCTAGGAAGCAATGCTGCAGTGACGACCAACAAGGTCACGAGACTAGACAAGTTCTTGAGCATTGCCATGATGGCCGTTTGGGGACGGAAGTGTCAGAAAATTGGCTGAGATTGTTGATTGGTTGATGATGTAGTCAATCTAGAGATGAGAACTTATATAGCTTGATGGAAGTAGTGCATTAATGAAGTGGATCACCAGTTATGATTCAAGAATTTATGTAGGAAACTTCTACAATTATTTCGCTGGCCGCAAATTCTTCTCAGGCTTTAGTGCTCTGCAAGGATTGAGGGCCTTGTCAGCTCACTATGTTTGCGATTCAATCATTTGCCATAAAAACAGTAGTAATGAGTTGGTTGGTTGAAGATAATTAGGTGGGAATGAAAATACTCTGTTCGGGTCTGAGTTTCAATTCCATGTTTGGTATTTAAAAGGAACTAGTCACATGCCCTCGTGGGCTTAAAATAGTTGCATGAAATTAAATTTGCTTGAAAAGTTTCAACTTATATACATCCGTAAAAATGTCTGCAATTAAATTTTAGAGCTAATCTAAAACAGACCCTAAAACGCATAAGGATACATCATTGCAACCGACTTGGAGAGGCTGAAAATGAACCAAAAATCTGCGGAACGCCCCTAAAGCCGGTCTGGTCAGGGGATACTCAGCCCAAGTTTTGACCTCCCAAGTCATGGATTACACCCCTTGAGATCTCCGCAATAAATATGGGTTAGCACAAGTCTGTTGAATGGATCGGTTGGGTCGTATTTGCGCCGTGTCATAAATAGTCCAACCCAAATGGACACATTAACTCGTTTATGAACGATTTACTTTTAATGCAAATATCTCAACCTATATCCGACCTGACCCACAACCAACTGATGCCCGACTCGACCCACATTGCTCAAACACTTCTATATTTCACAGACGCTAAGAATAGTTGTCTCTTACGACTTTTTAAAAAAATTATACTGCTAAAACACTTCCAAGCAATACAAATCTAGTGGATAATTGTTATAATTTTTTGAAAAGATTGAGGCTCAGCTTGTTTCACAGAAATTGTGATATTTTTGGAAAATATTTTATGGGAAGTCATTTTCGAGGAAGATAATAATATTTTCCGGTATTTGGCTTAAACCTGAAAATGAAATAGAAAACGTTTTCCCCCAGGTATGGAAAATCTTATTTGATTTATCTCCCTGAACTCTTTTTAATAATATTTAATTACTTTTCCTTTTAAATTTTTCTTTTTTGTTATTTTCAAAAAAAAGTGACCAGGCGAGCTCGACCCTCGCTAGCCTCAGGTATGGCTTGAGCCTAGCCAGAGGCCGACAAGCTCAAGCTACGCAGGCCTTGCCAAGCCTTGCCAAGCTAGAGATTCGCTAGCCTTGGCAAGCTCAAGCCTTGCCTGAAGTCGAGGAGACCTCAGCCTCTCTAAATCAACAAACTCGTCCCTCTCATGCGGTCGACCATTGTCTACGGACGAAGAAAAAAAAATGAAAGAAAAAAGAACAAAAAATAAAAACAAAAGAAAAAAATTTATGAAAAAATCGCATAACTTACAAAAATTAAAAATGACATATTTATGATTCAATTAATTTTGTTAGGTAGCCCATATTTGACCAATTTTAGCTTGCTTTTAAATTTTAGGCAACCCAATCATACGACCCATACCATTAAATATGAGTTCAAATATGGGTTCTAGATGCATTTTTACACCTCTAATTGGCACGAACAAATGCAACTCACAAGAAAGTGAATTAAGCATGACTATTCTGCTAAATAGTGAAAGCGGTAACGGCTCGGGAATTTCCGATCTCCAAGCGATTAAAGTTTACAAAAAAAAACTTATCTCACAATAAAAAGTCGTCCTTACTTTACTTTACATGACAATATACATAGGTAGATCGGCTAGCGTTAACTACTTATTCATGTCATTAGTAGAGATGATTGTATGATTATCAAACCATCATTTGATCTTTTGATCGCTTAACTATGCGTTTCAAAAGGTTATGTTTTCACACTTGCAAGTAATTAACAACTTCAGGGGCAGAATGTATTTTGCTTACCATTTTAAAAAAATTACAAGTTTCTAAGCACATTGAACACTAAAAATATGATTCATCCACTATTGCGCTTCATCTTAAGAGGCACAAAAAATAGGAAAATTCTTCGAGGAGAATCCAATAGAAAATTGTAATTCTTTCGTCTCTTTTATTTTACAAGTTTAGTGTACTGTAAAATAGGAATAGTTCTCAACGAGCGGGCTCGGGAGGGGATACAGCTGCAACGCAGTTGTTCCACGTCTCATTGCTCCTCCTATGGACATCGGATACTGTCCCCCCGATCGGCTTGTGGGTCGAGAGGGTCAACTCCACGAATTGATCATGGCAATTCTTCCCCGCCTTTACGAGCTCACGACAACATTCATTGGTGGGTGCAACGGTGTTGCCAAGGACTATGATTTGAAAGAACGAAGACCCGCAATCGCTAGTCATTCCCTTTGCGCAATCAGGGTTTCCAGCGAAGGTAGCTCTAGGAAGCAATGCAGCAGTGACGACCAACAAGGTCATGAGAGCAGACAAGTTCTTGAGCGTTGCCATGATGGTCGTTTGGGGACGGAAGTGTCAGAAAATTGTCTGAGATTATTGATTGTTTGATGATGTAGTCAATCTAGAGATGAGAACTTATATAGCTTGAGGGAAGTAGGGCATTAATGAAGTGGATCACCAGTTATGATTCAAGAATTTATGTAGGAAACTTCTACAATTATTTCCCTTGCCACAAATTCTTCTCGGGCTTTACTATCTACAAAGATTGAGGGCCTTGTCATCTCAGTATGTTTGCGATTCAATCATTTGCCAGAAAAACAGTAGTAATGAGTTGCTTGGTTGAAGATAATTAGCCGGGAATGAAAATACTCATTTCGGGTCTGACTTTCAATCTTATGTTTGGTATTTAATAGGAACTAGTCACATGCCCTTGTGGGCTTAAAATAGTTGTATGAAATTAAATTTGCTTAAAAAGTTTCAACATCTATACATCCGTAAAAATGGCCACAATTATGTTTTAGAGCTAATCTAAAACGGGCCCTAAAACTCATAAGGATACATCTTTGCAACTGATTTGGAGAGGCTGAAAATGAACCAAAAATCTGCTGAACGCCCCTAAAGCCAGTCTGGTCAAGGGATACTCAGCCTAAGTTTTGACCTCCCAAGTCATGGATTAGGCCACTTGAGATCTCCGCATTAAATATGGGTTAGCACAAGACCTGTTGACCGGATCGGTCGGGTCGAATTTGCGCAGTGTCATAAATTGTCCAACCCAAATGGACACATTAACCCATTTAGGATCGATTTATTTTTAATGCAAATATCTCAACCTATATCGGACCTAACCCATAACCAACTCATGCCCGACTCGACTCATATTGCTAAAATACTTCTATATTTAACACACGCTAAGAATACTTGTCTCTTTTGACATTTTAAAAAAGTTATATTGCTAAAACGCTTCCAAGCAATGCAAATCTAGTCGATAATTTTTCTAATTTTTTTTAAAAATTGAGGTTCCGCTTGTTTCATAGAAACTGTGAAATTTTTGGAAAATATTTTCTGGGAAGTCATTTTCGAGGAAGATAATACTATTTTCTGGTGTTTGGCTTAAACCTAAAAATGAAATAGAAAATGTTTTCCACCAGGTATGGAAAAACTTCTTTGATTTACCTCGGTGCACTCCTTTAAATAATTTTTAATTTCTTTTCTTTTTAAATTAATATGTTTTAATAATTTAAAAAAAAAAGCGACCAGGCGAGCTCGTGCCCCACTAGCCTCGGGTAAGGCTTGAGCCTGGCCAAAGGTCGACGAGCTTGATCTACGCAGGCCATGGGCAAGCTAGAGATTTGCTAGCCTTGGCGAGCTGAAGCCTCGCCATAAGTCGAGGAGGCCTCAACCTCTCCAAATCAACGAGCTCGCACCTCTCCTGCGGCCGGCCATCGGCTGAGGAAGAAGGAAAAAGAAAAAAAATGATAGAAAAAAGAATAAAAAGAGAAAAAAAGTTTAAAAAATGAAAACAAAAAAAAATTTATGAAAAAATCACACAACTTAAAAAAATTAAAACACAGAATATTAAAAAAAATAAAAATGACATATTTATGCTTCAATTAAGTTTGTTAGGTAACCCATATTTGACCAATTTTAGCTTGCTTTTAAATTTAAGGCAACCCACTCATACGACCCACACCATTAAATATGAGCTCAAATGTGGGTTCTAGATGCATTTTTACACCTCTAGTTGCCACGAGCAAATGTAATTCACAAGAAAGTGAATTAAGCATGACTGTTCTAAATAGTGAAAGCGGTAACGGCTCGGGAATTTCCGATCTCCAAGTGATTAAAGTTTACAAAAAAATTTTATCTCACAATAAAAAGTCGTCCTTACTTTACTTTACATGCCAATATACATAGCTAGATCGGCTAGCGTTAACTACGTATTCATGTCATTAGTAGGGATGATTGTATGATTATCAAACCATCACTTGATCTTTCGATCGCTTAACTATGCTTTTCAAATGGTTATGTTTTCACACTTGCAAGTAATTAACAACTTCAGGGGCAGATTGTATTTTGCAGATCATTTGAAAAAAATTACGAGTTTCTAAGCACATTGAACACTAAAAATATTATTCATCCACTATTGCCCTTCATCTTAAGAGGCACAAAAAATGGGAAAATTCTTTGAGGAGAATCCAATAGAAAATTGTAATTCTTTCGTCTCTTTTATTTTACAAGCTCAGTGTACTGTAAAATAAGAATAGTTCTCAACGAGCAGGCTCGGGAGGGGATACAGCTGCAACGCAGTTGTTCCATGTCTCATTGCTCCTCCTGTGGACATCGGATACTGTCCCCCCGATCGGCTTGTGGGTCGAGAGGGTCAACTCCACGAATTGATCGTGGCAGTTCTTCCCCGCCTCCACGAGCTCACGACAACATTCATTGTTGGGTGCAACGGTGTTGCCAAGGACTATGATTTGAAAGAACGAAGACCCGCAATCGCTAGTCATTCCCTTTGCGCAATTAGGGTTTTCGGCGAAGGTAGCTCTAGGAAGCAATGCTGCAGTGACGACCAACAAGGTCACGAGACTAGACAAGTTCTTGAGCATTGCCATGATGGCCGTTTGGGGACGGAAGTGTCAGAAAATTGGCTGAGATTGTTGATTGGTTGATGATGTAGTCAATCTAGAGATGAGAACTTATATAGCTTGATGGAAGTAGTGCATTAATGAAGTGGATCACCAGTTATGATTCAAGAATTTATGTAGGAAACTTCTACAATTATTTCGCTGGCCGCAAATTCTTCTCAGGCTTTAGTGCTCTGCAAGGATTGAGGGCCTTGTCAGCTCACTATGTTTGCGATTCAATCATTTGCCATAAAAACAGTAGTAATGAGTTGGTTGGTTGAAGATAATTAGGTGGGAATGAAAATACTCTGTTCGGGTCTGAGTTTCAATTCCATGTTTGGTATTTAAAAGGAACTAGTCACATGCCCTCGTGGGCTTAAAATAGTTGCATGAAATTAAATTTGCTTGAAAAGTTTCAACTTATATACATCCGTAAAAATGTCTGCAATTAAATTTTAGAGCTAATCTAAAACAGACCCTAAAACGCATAAGGATACATCATTGCAACCGACTTGGAGAGGCTGAAAATGAACCAAAAATCTGCGGAACGCCCCTAAAGCCGGTCTGGTCAGGGGATACTCAGCCCAAGTTTTGACCTCCCAAGTCATGGATTACACCCCTTGAGATCTCCGCAATAAATATGGGTTAGCACAAGTCTGTTGAATGGATCGGTTGGGTCGTATTTGCGCCGTGTCATAAATAGTCCAACCCAAATGGACACATTAACTCGTTTATGAACGATTTACTTTTAATGCAAATATCTCAACCTATATCCGACCTGACCCACAACCAACTGATGCCCGACTCGACCCACATTGCTCAAACACTTCTATATTTCACAGACGCTAAGAATAGTTGTCTCTTACGACTTTTTAAAAAAATTATACTGCTAAAACACTTCCAAGCAATACAAATCTAGTGGATAATTGTTATAATTTTTTGAAAAGATTGAGGCTCAGCTTGTTTCACAGAAATTGTGATATTTTTGGAAAATATTTTATGGGAAGTCATTTTCGAGGAAGATAATAATATTTTCCGGTATTTGGCTTAAACCTGAAAATGAAATAGAAAACGTTTTCCCCCAGGTATGGAAAATCTTATTTGATTTATCTCCCTGAACTCTTTTTAATAATATTTAATTACTTTTCCTTTTAAATTTTTCTTTTTTGTTATTTTCAAAAAAAAGTGACCAGGCGAGCTCGACCCTCGCTAGCCTCAGGTATGGCTTGAGCCTAGCCAGAGGCCGACAAGCTCAAGCTACGCAGGCCTTGCCAAGCCTTGCCAAGCTAGAGATTCGCTAGCCTTGGCAAGCTCAAGCCTTGCCTGAAGTCGAGGAGACCTCAGCCTCTCTAAATCAACAAACTCGTCCCTCTCATGCGGTCGACCATTGTCTACGGACGAAGAAAAAAAAATGAAAGAAAAAAGAACAAAAAATAAAAACAAAAGAAAAAAATTTATGAAAAAATCGCATAACTTACAAAAATTAAAAATGACATATTTATGATTCAATTAATTTTGTTAGGTAGCCCATATTTGACCAATTTTAGCTTGCTTTTAAATTTTAGGCAACCCAATCATACGACCCATGCCATTAAATATGAGTTCAAATATGGGTTCTAGATGCATTTTTACACCTCTAATTGGCACGAACAAATGCAACTCACAAGAAAGTGAATTAAGCATGACTATTCTGCTAAATAGTGAAAGCGGTAACGGCTCGGGAATTTCCGATCTCCAAGCGATTAAAGTTTACAAAAAAAAACTTATCTCACAATAAAAAGTCGTCCTTACTTTACTTTACATGACAATATACATAGGTAGATCGGCTAGCGTTAACTACTTATTCATGTCATTAGTAGAGATGATTGTATGATTATCAAACCATCATTTGATCTTTTGATCGCTTAACTATGCGTTTCAAAAGGTTATGTTTTCACACTTGCAAGTAATTAACAACTTCAGGGGCAGAATGTATTTT
Organism: Syzygium malaccense; assembly: GCA_031216405.1. Lineage (NCBI taxonomy): Eukaryota > Viridiplantae > Streptophyta > Magnoliopsida > Myrtales > Myrtaceae > Syzygium > Syzygium malaccense. The sequence goes on from CM062254.1 coordinate 20,266,737, forward strand.
GCTTACCATTTTAAAAAAATTACAAGTTTCTAAGCACATTGAACACTAAAAATATGATTCATCCACTATTGCGCTTCATCTTAAGAGGCACAAAAAATAGGAAAATTCTTCGAGGAGAATCCAATAGAAAATTGTAATTCTTTCGTCTCTTTTATTTTACAAGTTTAGTGTACTGTAAAATAGGAATAGTTCTCAACGAGCGGGCTCGGGAGGGGATACAGCTGCAACGCAGTTGTTCCACGTCTCATTGCTCCTCCTATGGACATCGGATACTGTCCCCCCGATCGGCTTGTGGGTCGAGAGGGTCAACTCCACGAATTGATCATGGCAATTCTTCCCCGCCTTTACGAGCTCACGACAACATTCATTGGTGGGTGCAACGGTGTTGCCAAGGACTATGATTTGAAAGAACGAAGACCCGCAATCGCTAGTCATTCCCTTTGCGCAATCAGGGTTTCCAGCGAAGGTAGCTCTAGGAAGCAATGCAGCAGTGACGACCAACAAGGTCATGAGAGCAGACAAGTTCTTGAGCGTTGCCATGATGGTCGTTTGGGGACGGAAGTGTCAGAAAATTGTCTGAGATTATTGATTGTTTGATGATGTAGTCAATCTAGAGATGAGAACTTATATAGCTTGAGGGAAGTAGGGCATTAATGAAGTGGATCACCAGTTATGATTCAAGAATTTATGTAGGAAACTTCTACAATTATTTCCCTTGCCACAAATTCTTCTCGGGCTTTACTATCTACAAAGATTGAGGGCCTTGTCATCTCAGTATGTTTGCGATTCAATCATTTGCCAGAAAAACAGTAGTAATGAGTTGCTTGGTTGAAGATAATTAGCCGGGAATGAAAATACTCATTTCGGGTCTGACTTTCAATCTTATGTTTGGTATTTAATAGGAACTAGTCACATGCCCTTGTGGGCTTAAAATAGTTGTATGAAATTAAATTTGCTTAAAAAGTTTCAACATCTATACATCCGTAAAAATGGCCACAATTATGTTTTAGAGCTAATCTAAAACGGGCCCTAAAACTCATAAGGATACATCTTTGCAACTGATTTGGAGAGGCTGAAAATGAACCAAAAATCTGCTGAACGCCCCTAAAGCCAGTCTGGTCAAGGGATACTCAGCCTAAGTTTTGACCTCCCAAGTCATGGATTAGGCCACTTGAGATCTCCGCATTAAATATGGGTTAGCACAAGACCTGTTGACCGGATCGGTCGGGTCGAATTTGCGCAGTGTCATAAATTGTCCAACCCAAATGGACACATTAACCCATTTAGGATCGATTTATTTTTAATGCAAATATCTCAACCTATATCGGACCTAACCCATAACCAACTCATGCCCGACTCGACTCATATTGCTAAAATACTTCTATATTTAACACACGCTAAGAATACTTGTCTCTTTTGACATTTTAAAAAAGTTATATTGCTAAAACGCTTCCAAGCAATGCAAATCTAGTCGATAATTTTTCTAATTTTTTTTAAAAATTGAGGTTCCGCTTGTTTCATAGAAACTGTGAAATTTTTGGAAAATATTTTCTGGGAAGTCATTTTCGAGGAAGATAATACTATTTTCTGGTGTTTGGCTTAAACCTAAAAATGAAATAGAAAATGTTTTCCACCAGGTATGGAAAAACTTCTTTGATTTACCTCGGTGCACTCCTTTAAATAATTTTTAATTTCTTTTCTTTTTAAATTAATATGTTTTAATAATTTAAAAAAAAAAGCGACCAGGCGAGCTCGTGCCCCACTAGCCTCGGGTAAGGCTTGAGCCTGGCCAAAGGTCGACGAGCTTGATCTACGCAGGCCATGGGCAAGCTAGAGATTTGCTAGCCTTGGCGAGCTGAAGCCTCGCCATAAGTCGAGGAGGCCTCAACCTCTCCAAATCAACGAGCTCGCACCTCTCCTGCGGCCGGCCATCGGCTGAGGAAGAAGGAAAAAGAAAAAAAATGATAGAAAAAAGAATAAAAAGAGAAAAAAAGTTTAAAAAATGAAAACAAAAAAAAATTTATGAAAAAATCACACAACTTAAAAAAATTAAAACACAGAATATTAAAAAAAATAAAAATGACATATTTATGCTTCAATTAAGTTTGTTAGGTAACCCATATTTGACCAATTTTAGCTTGCTTTTAAATTTAAGGCAACCCACTCATACGACCCACACCATTAAATATGAGCTCAAATGTGGGTTCTAGATGCATTTTTACACCTCTAGTTGCCACGAGCAAATGTAATTCACAAGAAAGTGAATTAAGCATGACTGTTCTAAATAGTGAAAGCGGTAACGGCTCGGGAATTTCCGATCTCCAAGTGATTAAAGTTTACAAAAAAATTTTATCTCACAATAAAAAGTCGTCCTTACTTTACTTTACATGCCAATATACATAGCTAGATCGGCTAGCGTTAACTACGTATTCATGTCATTAGTAGGGATGATTGTATGATTATCAAACCATCACTTGATCTTTCGATCGCTTAACTATGCTTTTCAAATGGTTATGTTTTCACACTTGCAAGTAATTAACAACTTCAGGGGCAGATTGTATTTTGCAGATCATTTGAAAAAAATTACGAGTTTCTAAGCACATTGAACACTAAAAATATTATTCATCCACTATTGCCCTTCATCTTAAGAGGCACAAAAAATGGGAAAATTCTTTGAGGAGAATCCAATAGAAAATTGTAATTCTTTCGTCTCTTTTATTTTACAAGCTCAGTGTACTGTAAAATAAGAATAGTTCTCAACGAGCAGGCTCGGGAGGGGATACAGCTGCAACGCAGTTGTTCCATGTCTCATTGCTCCTCCTGTGGACATCGGATACTGTCCCCCCGATCGGCTTGTGGGTCGAGAGGGTCAACTCCACGAATTGATCGTGGCAGTTCTTCCCCGCCTCCACGAGCTCACGACAACATTCATTGTTGGGTGCAACGGTGTTGCCAAGGACTATGATTTGAAAGAACGAAGACCCGCAATCGCTAGTCATTCCCTTTGCGCAATTAGGGTTTTCGGCGAAGGTAGCTCTAGGAAGCAATGCTGCAGTGACGACCAACAAGGTCACGAGACTAGACAAGTTCTTGAGCATTGCCATGATGGCCGTTTGGGGACGGAAGTGTCAGAAAATTGGCTGAGATTGTTGATTGGTTGATGATGTAGTCAATCTAGAGATGAGAACTTATATAGCTTGATGGAAGTAGTGCATTAATGAAGTGGATCACCAGTTATGATTCAAGAATTTATGTAGGAAACTTCTACAATTATTTCGCTGGCCGCAAATTCTTCTCAGGCTTTAGTGCTCTGCAAGGATTGAGGGCCTTGTCAGCTCACTATGTTTGCGATTCAATCATTTGCCATAAAAACAGTAGTAATGAGTTGGTTGGTTGAAGATAATTAGGTGGGAATGAAAATACTCTGTTCGGGTCTGAGTTTCAATTCCATGTTTGGTATTTAAAAGGAACTAGTCACATGCCCTCGTGGGCTTAAAATAGTTGCATGAAATTAAATTTGCTTGAAAAGTTTCAACTTATATACATCCGTAAAAATGTCTGCAATTAAATTTTAGAGCTAATCTAAAACAGACCCTAAAACGCATAAGGATACATCATTGCAACCGACTTGGAGAGGCTGAAAATGAACCAAAAATCTGCGGAACGCCCCTAAAGCCGGTCTGGTCAGGGGATACTCAGCCCAAGTTTTGACCTCCCAAGTCATGGATTACACCCCTTGAGATCTCCGCAATAAATATGGGTTAGCACAAGTCTGTTGAATGGATCGGTTGGGTCGTATTTGCGCCGTGTCATAAATAGTCCAACCCAAATGGACACATTAACTCGTTTATGAACGATTTACTTTTAATGCAAATATCTCAACCTATATCCGACCTGACCCACAACCAACTGATGCCCGACTCGACCCACATTGCTCAAACACTTCTATATTTCACAGACGCTAAGAATAGTTGTCTCTTACGACTTTTTAAAAAAATTATACTGCTAAAACACTTCCAAGCAATACAAATCTAGTGGATAATTGTTATAATTTTTTGAAAAGATTGAGGCTCAGCTTGTTTCACAGAAATTGTGATATTTTTGGAAAATATTTTATGGGAAGTCATTTTCGAGGAAGATAATAATATTTTCCGGTATTTGGCTTAAACCTGAAAATGAAATAGAAAACGTTTTCCCCCAGGTATGGAAAATCTTATTTGATTTATCTCCCTGAACTCTTTTTAATAATATTTAATTACTTTTCCTTTTAAATTTTTCTTTTTTGTTATTTTCAAAAAAAAGTGACCAGGCGAGCTCGACCCTCGCTAGCCTCAGGTATGGCTTGAGCCTAGCCAGAGGCCGACAAGCTCAAGCTACGCAGGCCTTGCCAAGCCTTGCCAAGCTAGAGATTCGCTAGCCTTGGCAAGCTCAAGCCTTGCCTGAAGTCGAGGAGACCTCAGCCTCTCTAAATCAACAAACTCGTCCCTCTCATGCGGTCGACCATTGTCTACGGACGAAGAAAAAAAAATGAAAGAAAAAAGAACAAAAAATAAAAACAAAAGAAAAAAATTTATGAAAAAATCGCATAACTTACAAAAATTAAAAATGACATATTTATGATTCAATTAATTTTGTTAGGTAGCCCATATTTGACCAATTTTAGCTTGCTTTTAAATTTTAGGCAACCCAATCATACGACCCATACCATTAAATATGAGTTCAAATATGGGTTCTAGATGCATTTTTACACCTCTAATTGGCACGAACAAATGCAACTCACAAGAAAGTGAATTAAGCATGACTATTCTGCTAAATAGTGAAAGCGGTAACGGCTCGGGAATTTCCGATCTCCAAGCGATTAAAGTTTACAAAAAAAAACTTATCTCACAATAAAAAGTCGTCCTTACTTTACTTTACATGACAATATACATAGCTAGATCGGCTAGCGTTAACTACTTATTCATGTCATTAGTAGAGATGATTGTATGATTATCAAACCATCATTTGATCTTTTGATCGCTTAACTATGCGTTTCAAAAGGTTATGTTTTCACACTTGCAAGTAATTAACAACTTCAGGGGCAGAATGTATTTTGCTTACCATTTTAAAAAAATTACAAGTTTCTAAGCACATTGAACACTAAAAATATGATTCATCCACTATTGCGCTTCATCTTAAGAGGCACAAAAAATAGGAAAATTCTTCGAGGAGAATCCAATAGAAAATTGTAATTCTTTCGTCTCTTTTATTTTACAAGTTTAGTGTACTGTAAAATAGGAATAGTTCTCAACGAGCGGGCTCGGGAGGGGATACAGCTGCAACGCAGTTGTTCCACGTCTCATTGCTCCTCCTATGGACATCGGATACTGTCCCCCCGATCGGCTTGTGGGTCGAGAGGGTCAACTCCACGAATTGATCATGGCAATTCTTCCCCGCCTTTACGAGCTCACGACAACATTCATTGGTGGGTGCAACGGTGTTGCCAAGGACTATGATTTGAAAGAACGAAGACCCGCAATCGCTAGTCATTCCCTTTGCGCAATCAGGGTTTCCAGCGAAGGTAGCTCTAGGAAGCAATGCAGCAGTGACGACCAACAAGGTCATGAGAGCAGACAAGTTCTTGAGCGTTGCCATGATGGTCGTTTGGGGACGGAAGTGTCAGAAAATTGTCTGAGATTATTGATTGTTTGATGATGTAGTCAATCTAGAGATGAGAACTTATATAGCTTGAGGGAAGTAGCGCATTAATGAAGTGGATCACCAGTTATGATTCAAGAATTTATGTAGGAAACTTCTACAATTATTTCCCTTGCCACAAATTCTTCTCGGGCTTTACTATCTACAAAGATTGAGGGCCTTGTCATCTCAGTATGTTTGCGATTCAATCATTTGCCAGAAAAACAGTAGTAATGAGTTGCTTGGTTGAAGATAATTAGCCGAGAATGAAAATACTCATTTCGGGTCTGACTTTCAATCTTATGTTTGGTATTTAATAGGAACTAGTCACATGCCCTTGTGGGCTTAAAATAGTTGTATGAAATTAAATTTGCTTAAAAAGTTTCAACATCTATACATCCGTAAAAATGGCCACAATTATGTTTTAGAGCTAATCTAAAACGGGCCCTAAAACTCATAAGGATACATCTTTGCAACTGATTTGGAGAGGCTGAAAATGAACCAAAAATCTGCTGAACGCCCCTAAAGCCAGTCTGGTCAAGGGATACTCAGCCTAAGTTTTGACCTCCCAAGTCATGGATTAGGCCACTTGAGATCTCCGCATTAAATATGGGTTAGCACAAGACCTGTTGACCGGATCGGTCGGGTCGAATTTGCGCAGTGTCATAAATTGTCCAACCCAAATGGACACATTAACCCATTTAGGATCGATTTATTTTTAATGCAAATATCTCAACCTATATCGGACCTGACCCATAACCAACTCATGCCCGACTCGACTCATATTGCTAAAATACTTCTATATTTAACACACGCTAAGAATACTTGTCTCTTTTGACATTTTAAAAAAGTTATATTGCTAAAACGCTTCCAAGCAATGCAAATCTAGTCGATAATTTTTCTAATTTTTTTTAAAAATTGAGGTTCCGCTTGTTTCATAGAAACTGTGAAATTTTTGGAAAATATTTTCTGGGAAGTCATTTTCGAGGAAGATAATACTATTTTCTGGTGTTTGGCTTAAACCTAAAAATGAAATAGAAAATGTTTTCCACCAGGTATGGAAAAACTTCTTTGATTTACCTCGGTGCACTCCTTTAAATAATTTTTAATTTCTTTTCTTTTTAAATTAATATTTTTTAATAATTTAAAAAAAAAGCGACCAGGCGAGCTCGTGCCCCACTAGCCTCGGGTAAGGCTTGAGCCTGGCCAAAGGTCGACGAGCTTGATCTACGCAGGCCATGGGCAAGCTAGAGATTTGCTAGCCTTGGCGAGCTGAAGCCTCGCCATAAGTCGAGGAGGCCTCAACCTCTCCAAATCAACGAGCTCGTACCTCTCCTGCGGCCGGCCATCGGCTGAGGAAGAAGGAAAAAGAAAAAAATGATAGAAAAAAGAATAAAAAGAGAAAAAAAGTTTAAAAAATGAAAACAAAAAAAAATTTATGAAAAAATCGTACAACTTAAAAAAATTAAAACACAGAATATTAAAAAAAATTAAAAATGACATATTTATGCTTCAATTAAGTTTGTTAGGTAACCCATATTTGACCAATTTTAGCTTGCTTTTAAATTTAAGGCAACCCACTCATACGACCCACACCATTAAATATGAGCTCAAATGTGGGTTCTAGATGCATTTTTACACCTCTAGTTGCCACGAGCAAATGTAATTCACAAGAAAGTGAATTAAGCATGACTGTTCTAAATAGTGAAAGCGGTAACGGCTCGGGAATTTCCGATCTCCAAGTGATTAAAGTTTACAAAAAAATTTTATCTCACAATAAAAAGTCGTCCTTACTTTACTTTACATGCCAATATACATAGCTAGATCGGCTAGCGTTAACTACGTATTCATGTCATTAGTAGGGATGATTGTATGATTATCAAACCATCACTTGATCTTTTGATCGCTTAACTATGCTTTTCAAATGGTTATGTTTTCACACTTGCAAGTAATTAACAACTTCAGGGGCAGATTGTATTTTGCAGATCATTTGAAAAAAATTACGAGTTTCTAAGCACATTGAACACTAAAAATATTATTCATCCACTATTGCCCTTCATCTTAAGAGGCACAAAAAATGGGAAAATTCTTTGAGGAGAATCCAATAGAAAATTGTAATTCTTTCGTCTCTTTTATTTTACAAGTTCAGTGTACTGTAAAATAAGAATAGTTCTCAACGAGCAGGCTCGGGAGGGGATACAGCTGCAACGCAGTTGTTCCATGTCTCATTGCTCCTCCTGTGGACATCGGATACTGTCCCCCCGATCGGCTTGTGGGTCGAGAGGGTCAACTCCACGAATTGATCGTGGCAGTTCTTCCCCGCCTTCACGAGCTCACGACAACATTCATTGTTGGGTGCAACGGTGTTGCCAAGGACTATGATTTGAAAGAACGAAGACCCGCAATCGCTAGTCATTCCCTTTGCGCAATCAGGGTTTTCGGCGAAGGTAGCTCTAGGAAGCAATGCTGCAGTGACGACCAACAAGGTCACGAGACTAGACAAGTTCTTGAGCATTGCCATGATGGTCGTTTGGGGACGGAAGTGTCAGAAAATTGGCTGAGATTGTTGATTGGTTGATGATGTAGTCAATCTAGAGATGAGAACTTATATAGCTTGATGGAAGTAGTGCATTAATGAAGTGGATCACCAGTTATGATTCAAGAATTTATGTAGGAAACTTCTACAATTATTTCGCTGGCCACAAATTCTTCTCAGGCTTTAGTGCTCTGCAAGGATTGAGGGCCTTGTCATCTCACTATGTTTGCGATTCAATCATTTGCCATAAAAACAGTAGTAATGAGTTGGTTGGTTGAAGATAATTAGGTGGGAATGAAAATACTCTGTTCGGGTCTGAGTTTCAATTCCATGTTTGGTATTTAAAAGGAACTAGTCACATGCCCTCGTGGGCTTAAAATAGTTGTATGAAATTAAATTTGCTTAAAAAGTTTCAACTTATATACATCCGTAAAAATGTCTGCAATTAAATTTTAGAGCTAATCTAAAACAGACCCTAAAACGCATAAGGATACATCATTGCAACCGACTTGGAGAGGCTGAAAATGAACCAAAAATCTGCGGAACGCCCCTAAAGCCGGTCTGGTCAGGGGATACTCAGCCCAAGTTTTGACCTCCCAAGTCATGGATTACACCCCTTGAGATCTCCGCAATAAATATGGGTTAGCACAAGTCTGTTGAATGGATCGGTTGGGTCGTATTTGCGCCGTGTCATAAATAGTCCAACCCAAATGGACACATTAACTCGTTTATGAACGATTTACTTTTAATGCAAATATCTCAACCTATATCCGACCTGACCCACAACCAACTGATGCCCGACTCGACCCACATTGCTCAAATACTTCTATATTTCACAGACGCTAAGAACACTTGTCTCTTACGACTTTTTAAAAAAATTATACTGCTAAAACACTTCCAAGCAATACAAATCTAGTGGATAATTGTTATAATTTTTTGAAAAGATTGAGGCTCAGCTTGTTTCACAGAAATTGTGATATTTTTGGAAAATATTTTATGGGAAGTCATTTTCAAGGAAGATAATAATATTTTCCGGTATTTGGCTTAAACCTGAAAATGAAATAGAAAACGTTTTCCCCCAGGTATGGAAAATCTTATTTGATTTATCTCCCTGAACTCTTTTTAATAATTTTTAATTACTTTTCCTTTTAAAATTTTCTTTTTTGTTATTTTCAAAAAAAAGTGACCAGGCGAGCTGGACCCTCGCTAGCCTCAGGTATGGCTTGATGTCACGCCTCGAACCCTATCGAGCTCGCGACATCCGTATCTGGTCGATTTGCGCGACAACCCAGGAATTATCGCCGACCTCAATTCTAAACATCAGAGATTTAATCGCGCAAACGAAAACCATAAAACACCCGGACAAACTTAAACTGGGGAGAATTGGGAGAATTTAAACATTTCCATTTCTCGATCAAACTTGTACCACAATATTTACAAAATACAAACCTTAGTTTGCCATCCAACCCGTAACAACCTTTAACACTCCTTGCTTGGCGTCCACTCAGAATCTAACTCCACATCATCCCGTCTCCCATTTGAAACTCAGCTGTCTCATACTCTGTATGCACTGGAACTCCAAAACGTACTGGGGGTGGTGGCGGTGGAGGATTCATGACTCAGGTCTGGGTTCTGAAAATGTTTGGTTTACACAACCATGAGAATAAATCTCAGCAAGTACACCCCTAAACCCAACCTAGGCTATCACGTACTTCCAAATAATCACGCAATCACACACATTCACGTACACCATTATCACAAAACAAGCACATCAATTAAGACTGTCAGGCTCAATAATGCACACATTCGCACTCAGTCACGATCACGTCGTATGCAACACGCGTATGTGCCAATTCTCATCCCACTCTTCCTTCCATTCTCATTTTTCGCTTTCTCAAACCTCGCCAGTGACCCGCGTTGAAGTACACGCCTCAGGCACACTGCTATCATTCATCACATCACTTCCGGCCCGCGTACTCGTTCACGCCTCAGGCCCCGATCGCGACCTGAGCATCACACGCCCCAGGCCCGATCCCAACTCAGCCCGCGCCAAATGCGACAGGCCTACATGATTGAAACCCAACTCAGCCTACGCCAAATGCGACAGGCCTACGTGATTGGAACCCAACTCAGCCCACGCCAAATGCGACAGGCCTACATGATTGGAACCCGAGCTTATGATGCCTCGGTCCAATCCCGGTCTCACCTGAGCTAATCGTGCCTCGGACCGATTCTCATACATGCTTTTTTCAAGCCTCAGCCTGTGCCAAATGCAACAGACCTACGTGATCGCTGCCCGAGTTTATGATACTCGGCCCGATCCCATTCTCGTACTTTCACACCTTCACATGAATTTCCGTGCACACATTTGCACCCACAATCACACATTCACACCTCAAACGCGCATTCACGCACAATTTCTCATTTTTCTGCACTCAAACACGTTCAAATCAATTTCAGCCCTTCACGGGACTTTCATAAAATTCAAAGACAGACCTAACGGTACCATCCATGCGCCAAACAACCACTCACAGCATATCACACCACACATCACAGCCAGCAAACAGTGAATTCCGCACCTTAAATCACAAAATTACACTCCCGGCTCTTCACGACATTTTCTCGTAATTAACTGCCGGTTCTAAAAATCCAACTTGCGTTCCGAACCAATCATCATAGCCCCATGAACAGTAATTCGCAGCTTGTGAACAGTGATTCGCAGCTTGTGAACAGTGATTCTTAGCTTGAAATTCCCTCAAATCGTCCTCCAAAAATTCCAAATTAATTCCTTAAGGCCCGCCATACATTCCCGGTCTAAAGCCCCAACATTTCGTACCCGCACAAGTCCAATTTCACCCAAAATCAAATTATTCGGCGATACCCAAAATCCTAAATCGGGATTAGAGTATGACTTACCGCGTTCTAGGCTAAAACGGCTAGAACGGAAAGCAGCGGCGCTCTACGGCGAAGGCGAACAACTCACGGTGGCTTCCGGCTTGCACGGCGGCGGTCCGGCGGCGGTGTGGTCTTGCACGGCCGAAAATGGGTCACGGGGAGAGAGAGAAAGAAGGGAAAGAGAGAGAGAGACGGTGAGGTTGGAGGGCGGCGCGGCGATGGCAAGGTGGCGGTCCGGCGGTGTGGCAAGCGGCGGCGCCGGCGATGGAGAGAAACGGCCAAGAGAGAACTCACGGCCAAGAAGAAAAGAAAGAAAAAAAAATGAAAGGGGGAGGGGTTCACGGCAATGAAGAGGAAAAGAAGAAGAAAATGGGGAGAGAGAAAAAGTTCTAGACTTAAATAGTGAAAGTTTGACCAAAGGCGGAAATGACCAAATTACCCTTGTCTCACAATTTTAATCTAACGGTCCAGATTCGATCTTATCTTGATCCGACGGCCGAGATCGATTCTTGCACAAAAATATCCAAGGGCATACTTGTAATTTTCCAAAAATCCAAGGGTAAAATTGTCCAATCAAAATTTTAGGGCAAAATTACCAAAATGCCCTTTACCCTTAAAACATACCCTTTTATAACTATTAGGGGTATTTTGGTCACTTTCTCCGTTTCTTATCCAAATCGAGTATTTCCGAAGGATTTGAGCGCACCAAAAATTCACACGTGTCACGTGCAACGTCGTCCTAGCGTTCCGTCGCGACTTCCTAATTTTCCGGTGTCCAATTTGGGCAAAAATCCAATAATTAAATTCTATTAAACGCAACTCGAGCATTTCTCGAGCTAACGGGCGGCTTGCTGGGGAATTTCGCAGAATCAACTCGTGACTAATACGAAATCGAGTCACGTGCAAGTCCGTTCGGTGCGTGACGACCTCGGTTGTCATTAAAATCACGAAGATCAATCACTTGATCCGAGGGGTACGATCGTTCGGTATAATTTCGGAATCATTCGTCACGTCATTTCGTGGTCCTATGGAATCACCCGCGATCCACTACTAGGACAGTGGCGAACTGACCCCTAACTATCCTTGGATCGGCCAACAGTGGCTCAAAATATCACTTACGCAATTTAATGGTCGAAATCCATTCACGATCGAATTTCCTTTAGCCGCGCGAATTTAATTCCCCCTAATAGCCTTTCCCTCTTGGTTAGCATTCCTAGGAATGATCAGTTCCGGGCGAGAATTTACTGCGAGCACATTTCATAAAACTCAGTTATTTCATAATTTTCAATTGGCGGAAAGTTCGAAATGTCACAATCTTCCCCTCTTATAAAATTTCGTCCTCGAAATTTACAATCTTGCCACTACTAAGAATTTACAATTCCTTACTGCTGCTCAAACAATTGAGGGTAATGACGTTGCATCATTTCTTCGCTTTCCCAAGTTGCGCCTTCAATTCCCTTGTGCTCCCAGATAACCTTGACCATCGGGATTGTTTTATTCCTCAAAACCCATTCCTTCCGGTCCTCAATCCTGATCGATCTCTCGACGTACAGTACCTTATCATCCACTTCTATCTCTTCATAGTTCAGTACATGCGTAGGGTCCGGTTCGTACTTCCTTAACATTGATACGTGGAACACGTTGTGCACTTGCGACAAATTTGGCAGTAACGCCAGGCGATACGCCAAGTCTCCAATTCGTTCCAATACCTCAAAGGGTCCCACATACCTTGGACTCAATTTCCCTTTCTTCCCGAATCGGGACAATCCTCGCATGGGTGACACCTTTAAAAATACGTGATCTCCTACTTGGAATTCTAGAGGTCTCCGCCTTTTGTCTGCATAACTCTTTTGGCGGCTCTGCGCTGTCTTCAGCCTTTCACGAATGATCTTAACCGCTTCAATCGACTGCTCAACCAATTCTGGCCCTGTTATAGCTCGTTCTCCCACTTCGTCCCAACACACGGGCGTTCTACAAGCACGGCCATATAATGCTTCAAATGGCGCCATTCCAATGCTCTGCTGGAAACTATTATTATAAGCGAACTCCACTAAGGGTAGTTGCTCTTCCCACTTTCCTTGAAAATCCAGTACACACGCCCTGAGCATATCTTCTAGCGTCTGAATCGTCTTCTCAGATTGGCCATCTGTCTGAGGATGATAAGCGGTACTAAACTGTAGCTTAGATCCTAACGCTGTCCGTAGACTTTTCCAAAATTTGGCGGTGAATCTAGGATCACGATCCGAAGTTATAGACACTGGTACCCCATGCAGGCGAACTATCTGCTGCACATACAACTCTGCATACCGTTCTAATGCGAAATCCTTTCGCACTGCTAAAAAGTGTGCCGACTTAGTTAATCTGTCGACAATCACCCAAATGGTGTCATGGCCTCTTTGACTTTTCGGCAATCCCGACACAAAATCCATGGTTATATGCTCCCATTTCCACTCTGGGATTTCCAACGGTCGCAACAATCCTCCAGGCTTACAATGTTGCGCTTTCACCTGCTGACACGTTAGACATTTAGCCACGTGTTTAGCAATATCCGACTTCATACCATTCCACCAATAATATTGCCTCAAATTCCTATACATTTTGGTACTGCCGGGGTGGATACTGTACTGACTACGATGCGCTTCTGACAAAATTTCTTCCTTAACTCCTGCATCGTCTAGTACACATAACCGTCCTCTAAATTTCAATACCCCATCCTCGGATACCTGAAAATCCAGCTTTCTCTTAGTAACGTCTGTCCTAATAACCTTATGTATCTCCTGGTCCATAGACTGCAAAGCTTTAACTTTAGCCTGGATCTCCGGCTCAATTCTTAACGTAGCTAACAGGCTCGAGACTCGACTTACTTCCAACTTGAACTCGGAATCTCGCACATTCTCCAACAGGATCCACTCTTTGACCATTAAATGCGCGATGCTTGATTTCCGACTCAACGCATCCGCTACTCGGTTTGCTTTTCCAGGGTGATATAGAATATCACAATCATAATCTTTTATCAATTCCATCCAACGTCGCTGCCTCATATTCAACTCTTTTTGCGAAAATAAATACTTGAGGCTCTGATGGTCAGTATAGATTTGAAATCTTTCTCCACATAAATAATGTTGCCAAATCTTTAGGGCGAACACTATTGCTGCTAACTCCAAGTCGTGCGTTGGATAATTCAATTCATGTGGCCTCAACTGTCTGGATGCATAGGCTACCACTCGTCCATGTTGCATCAACACACATCCTAATCCCTTTAATGACGCGTCACTATATATCTCATATCCTCCAGGTCTTGATGGAATCGTCAATACTGGTGCCGTTGTCAACCTCCGCTTTAACTCCTGAAAACTTCCTTCACACTGATCTGTCCATTCAAATCTCTTCTCCTTCTTTAATAATTGCGTCAACGGCATTGCTATCGACGAAAATCCTTCCACGAAGCGACGATAATATCCGGCCAGACCCAGAAAACTCCGAACTTCGGTCACCGTTGTCGGTCTAGGCCACTTCATCACAGCCTCAATTTTCGATGGATCCACAGCTATTCCTTCTCCGGAAATTACATGACCAAGAAATGCCACTCGATTAAGCCAAAATTCGCACTTGCTAAACTTAGCATACAATGCGTTCTCCCTTAAAGTTCGCAATACTTGATGCAAATGAAATTCATGCTCCTCCAGACTTTTCGAGTACACCAGTATATCGTCAATAAAAACAATCACAAACTGATCTAGAAATTCCTTAAACACCCTATTCATCATATCCATAAAGGCAGCAGGCGCGTTCGTCAATCCAAACGGCATCACCGTAAATTCATAATGTCCGTACCTCGTCCTAAATGCCGTCTTCGGTATATCCTCTTTCCTAATCCTCAACTGATGATATCCCGTTCTCAAATCAATTTTTGAGAACACCGAAGCCCCTTGTAACTGATCAAATAAATCATCAATCCTTGGCAAAGGGTATTTATTCTTAACCGTCACCTGGTTCAGCTGTATGTAATCTATACACAACCTCAACGATCCATCTTTCTTCCTTACGAATAAAACCGGTGCTCCCCACGGAGACGCACTGGGATGAATAAACTCTTTATCTAACAACTCTTGCATCTGCACCTTTAATTTCTTTAACTCTGATAATGACATTCTATAAGGTACCTTCGAGATTGGCTCAGTTCGAAGTGCCAATTCGATTACAAACTCTACTTCCCTTTCCGGCGGTAATCCCGGCAATTCTTGAGGAAACACATTGAGATATTCACACACTACCGCTATATCCTCAAGCCTCGGCTCCTCAGCCGTTGAATCAACTACTACAGCTAGAAATCCTTGACACCCTTCGTTCAACAATTTCATCACTTCTACTGACGATATCAACGGAATTGAGGATCCTCCTCGACTTCCCACAAATTTAAATTCCGGATGTCCAACAGGATTAAATTGGATTACCCTACTATTGCAATCCATTACAGCCCTTTGCTTAGACAACCAATCCATCCCTACTATCACATCAAAGTCGTACATGTCTAGAATCGCTAGATCAATCAATTCCTCCCTATCCCCAATCACGATCTTACAGTTTGGGCAACCCAACGAAATCAGCATTTTATCATTCAAGGGAGTCGTCACACATAGCACAACATCAAGCAATTGCGGTTCTATTCCAACTAACTCCACAAACTGTTTCGATATAGAGGAATGCGACGCTCCAGGATCAAATAAAGCATATGCAGCATGGTTGCACAGAGAAATCATACCTGTGACAACCCCTGGTGCGTTCTCAACGTCTCGTCTGGCCATCGCATACACACGTCCTTGCGCTGGAGGCCTATTCTGATTTAGATTCTCTGTCTGGGCCGCTCCAGCTTGATTCTCATTCCGAGGTGGCGGCAAAGCAGGCAGTCTATTCTGCCTGAAATTAGGGCAATTCTTTATGTGATGTCCAAATTTTCCACATCCAAAGCATGCTCCACCCCTGGTTGGACAAGGTCCGTTTCCATGTCGACCTCCACAAATTCTGCACTGACCATTCCCAATCCTGATTGGCTTTCCAATATTCCTCTTAGCTGGTGGAGTAAAACGCCTGTTATCCACCATCGGCCTCTTCCCAGGATTACGATTATTCCATCCCGGGACAAATCTCGACCCAGATGCGGCGGCTCTATCCATCTGATCCCGCTCTAGGATCTGAGCTCTATCAAATATCTGCTCATACGTCCTCAAATTTACCAGTAACAACTGGCTACGGATGTCAGCTCTCAATCCATCCAGAAATCTCTGCGCCTTATCCTCAGGATGTTCCACCATTCTCGGCGCAAACTTAGACAATCTCGCGAATTCCGCCTCATATTGATCTACCGTCATCTGACCTTGGCGGAGTCTCATAAATTCCGCGAGTTTTCTTTCTCTAGCACTAGCTGAAAAGTATTTCTCATAAAATCTCTCAGTGAAAACAGCCCAAGTCCTGGCTGTACCCTCAGGAAAAATCCTATCCCTAGTGGCCTTCCACCAATCATTTGCGTTATCCTACAGCTGATAGACTGCCAAAGTCACCTTCTCATGATCATTACACTCCAGCACTTCAAAAGCCTTCTCCAGTTCCTCTACCCATCTGGGTGCAGCCTCTGGGTCACCTTTCCCAGAAAATTTAGGGGGTTTCAGCTTAATAAACTGCTCTACTAGTTGATGCATGGGTCTATTTGCAACCACCTGCCCTTGATCCTGATTCTCATTATCATTAGTAACAGCAATGGGCTCGGCAGCTTGAGCAATCGGGATAGCTCGCTCCTGAGTCTGCCGTTCTAATATATCACCAATCCGCTCTAGGGTTCTCATGACAGCTTCCATTCTAGGATCCTCAGCAGGTCTAACTCCCACTCCAGGGTTTGCTGCTACTCCAGCATCTACCCCTAAGTTATCTCTCGCTCCAGCACCCATTCCAAGATCCTCTACAGCTCTAGCTCGTACACGTCCTCTACCCCTGGATCCTCTACCAGCGCCCCTTCTTGGAACTCTTCCAACTCCTCTTCCTTCGCTGCTCATCGTCACGATCCTACAACTCTACTACCTGCTATAATTCCACTCAGGAATTAGCGGTCTAAACCGACTAGCTCAATCCGATTCTAAGCAGCGAATTAACAAGAAAACTCATTCAACAATCAATTTCCCCACTACCAATCACAAAATCACAATCGCAAAAGCCTGAACACTTACCTCAGGTCCAGACGCACCTGCAAATCAATTACCACACAACAATTAACTCACACAAAAAATTACAACAACCAATCTGGAGGCACGTGTAGCTCACTCTACCCTACACCCCACTAAGATCTCCCCAATTACTACCCCAAGGTTTCCACTCCTTATCACTCCAAATTTTGACCAATTCTAGATCGAGCTGACCTTGCTCTGATACCAATTCAAACGGGGATGTCACGCCCCGAACCCTATCGAGCTCGCGACATTCGTATCTGGTCGATTTGCGCGACAACCCAGGAATTATCGCCGACCTCAATTCTAAACATCAGAGATTTAATCGCGCAAACGAAAATCATAAAACACCCGGACAAACTTAAACTGGGGAGAATTGGGAGAATTTAAACATTTCCATTTCTCGATCAAACTTGTACCACAATATTTACAAAATACAAACCTTAGTTTGCCAGTGCACACATTTCTAACCCTTCAAACGTAAGAACAAAAATCGATGACCTGCCATCCAACCCGTAACAACCTTTAACACTCCTTGCTTGGCGTCCACTCAGAATCTAACTCCACATCATCCCGTCTCCCATTTGAAACTCAGCTGTCTCATACTCTGTATGCACTGGAACTCCAAAACGTACTGGGGGTGGTGGCGGTGGAGGATTCATGACTCAGGTCTGGGTTCTGAAAATGTTTGGTTTACACAACCATGAGAATAAATCTCAGCAAGTACACCCCTAAACCCAACCTAGGCTATCACGTACCTCCAAATAATCACGCAATCACACACATTCACATACACCATTATCACAAAACAGGCACATCAATTAAGACTGTCAGGCTCAATAATGCACACATTCGCACTCAGTCACGATCACGTCGTATGCAACACGCGTATGTGCCAATTCTCATCCCACTCTTCCTTCCATTCTCATTTTTCGCTTTCTCAAACCTCGCCAGTGACCCGCGTTGAAGTACACGCCTCAGGCACACTGCTATCATTCATCACATCACTTCCGGCCCGCGTACTCGTTCACGCCTCAGGCCTCGATCGCGACCTGAGCATCACACGCTCCAGGCCCGATCCCAACTCAGCCCGCGCCAAATGCGACAGGCCTACATGATTGAAACCCAACTCAGCCTACGCCAAATGCGACAGGCCTACGTGATTGGAACCCAACTCAGCCCACGCCAAATGCGACAGGCCTACATGATTGGAACCCGAGCTTATGATGCCTCGGTCCAATCCCGGTCTCACCTGAGCTAATCGTGCCTCGGACCGATTCTCATACATGCTTTTTCAAGCCTCAGCCTGTGCCAAATGCAACAGACCTACATGATCGCTGCCCGAGTTTATGATACTCGGCCCGATCCTATTCTCGTACTTTCACACCTTCACATGAATTTCCGTGCACACATTTGCACCCACAATCACGCATTCACACCTCAAACGCGCATTCACGCACAATTTCTCATTTTTCTGCACTCAAACACATTCAAATCAATTTCAGCCCTTCACGGGACTTTCATAAAATTCAAAGACGGACCTAACGGTACCATCCATGCGCCAAACAACCACTCACAGCATATCACACCACACATCACAGCCAGCAAACAGTGAATTCCGCACCTTAAATCACAAAATTACACTCCCGGCTCTTCACGACATTTTCTCGTAATTAACTGCCGGTTCTAAAAATCCAACTTGCGTTCCGAACCAATCATCATAGCCCCATGAACAGTAATTCGCAGCTTGTGAACAGTGATTCTTAGCTTGAAATTCCCTCAAATCGTCCTCCAAAAATTCCAAATTAATTCCTTAAGGCCCGCCATACATTCCCGGTCTAAAGCCCCAACATTTCGCACCCGCACAAGTCCAATTTCACCCAAAATCAAATTATTCGGCGATACCCAAAATCCTAAATCGGGATTAGAGTATGACTTACCGCGCTCTAGGCTAAAACGGCTAGAACGGAAAGCGGCGGCGCTCTACGGCGAAGGCGAACAACTCACGGCGGCTTTCGGCTTGCACGGCGGTGGTCCGGCGGCGGTGTGGTCTTGCACGGCCGGAAATGGGTCACGGGGAGAGAGAGAAAGAGGGGAAAGAGAGAGAGAGACGGTGAGGTTGGAGGGCGGCACGGCGACGGCAAGGTGGCAGTCCGGCGGTGTGGCAAGCGGCGGCACTGGCGATGGAGAGAAACGGCCAAGAGAGAACTCACCGCCAAGAAGAAAAGAAAGAAAAAAAATGAAAGGGGGAGGGGTTCACGGCAATGAAGAGGAAAAGAAGAAGAAAATGGGGAGAGAGAAAAAGTTCTAGACTTAAATAGTGAAAGTTTGACCAAAGGCGGAAATGACCAAATTACCCTTGTCTCACAATTTTAATCTAACGGCCCAGATTCGATCTTATCTTGATCCGACGGCCGAGATCGATTCTTGCACAAAAATATCCAAGGGCATACTTGTAATTTTCCAAAAATCCAAGGGTAAAATTGTCCAATCAAAATTTTAGGGCAAAATTACCAAAATGCCCTTTACCCTTAAAACATACCCTTTTATAACTATTAGGGGTATTTTGGTCACTTTCTCCATTTCTTGTCCAAATCGAGTATTTCCTAAGGATTTGAGCGCACCAAAAATTCACACGTGTCACGTGCAATGTCGTCCTAGCGTTCCGTTGCGACTTCCTAATTTTCCGGTGTCCAATAATTAAATTCTATTAAACGCAACTCGAGTGTTTCTGGAGCTAACGGGTGGCTTGCTGGGGAATTTCGCAAAATCGACTCGTGACTGATACGAAATCGAGTCACGTGCAAGTCCGTTCGGTGCGTGACAACCTCGGTTGTCATTAAAATCGCGAAGATTAATCACTTGATCCGAGGGGTAAAACTCGAGTGGAATTTCGGAATCATTCGTCATGTCGTTTCATGGTCCTATGGAATCACCCGCGATCCACTACTAGGGCAATGGCGAACTGACCCCTAACTATCCTTGGATCGGCCAACAGTGGCTCAAAATATCAGTTACGCGATTTAATGGTCGAAATCCATTCACGATCGAATTTCCTTTAGCCGCGCGAATTTAATTCCCCCTAATAGCCTTTCCCTAGTGGTTAGCATTCCCAGGAATGATCAGTTCCGGGCGAGAATTTACTGCGAGCACATTCCATAAAACTCAGTTATTTCATAATTTCCAATTGGCAGAAAGTTCGGAATGTCACACTTGAGCCTAGCCAGAGGCCGACGAGCTCAAGCTACGCGGGCCTTGGCAAGCTAGAGATTCGCTAGCCTTGGCAAGCTCAAGCCTTGCCTGAAGTCGAGGAGGCCTCAGCCTCTCTAAATCAACAAACTCGTCCTTCTCATGCGGTCGACCATCGTCTACGGACGAAGAAAAAAAAATGAAAGAAAAAAGAACAAAAAATAAAAACAAAAGAAAAAAATTTATGAAAAAATCGCATAACTTACAAAAATTAAAAATGACATATTTATGATTCAATTAATTTTGTTAGGTAGCCCATATTTGACCAATTTTAGCTTGCTTTTAAATTTTAGGCAACCCAATCATACGACCCATACCATTAAATATGAGTTCAAATATGGGTTCTAGATGCATTTTTACACCTCTAATTGGCACGAACAAATGTAATTCACAAGAAAGTGAATTAAGCATGACTATTCTGCTAAATAGTGAAAGCGGTAACGGCTCGGGAATTTCCGATCTCCAAGCGATTAAAGTTTACAAAAAAAAATTATCTCACAATAAAAAGTCGTCCTTACTTTACTTTACATGACAATATACATAGCTAGATCGGCTAGCGTTAACTACTTATTCATGTCATTAGTAGAGATGATTGTACGATTATCAAACCATCATTTGATCTTTTGATCGCTTAACTATGCGTTTCAAAAGGTTATGTTTTCACACTTGCAAGTAATTAACAACTTCAGGGGCAGAATGTATTTTGCATACCATTTTAAAAAAATTACAAGTTTCTAAGCACATTGAACACTAAAAATATGATTCATCCACTATTACGCTTCATCTTAAGAGCCACAAAAAATAGGAAAATTCTTCGAGGAGAATCCAATAGAAAATTGTAATTCTTTCGTCTCTTTTATTTTACAAGTTTAGTGTACTGTAAAATAGGAATAGTTCTCAACGAGCGGGCTCGGGAGGGGATACAGCTGCAACGCAGTTGTTCCACGTCTCATTGCTCCTCCTATGGACATCGGATACTGTCCCCCCGATCGGCTTGTGGGTCGAGAGGGTCAACTCCACGAATTGATCATGGCAATTCTTCCCCGCCTTCACGAGCTCACGACAACATTCATTGGTGGGTGCAACGGTGTTGCCAAGGACTATGATTTGAAAGAACGAAGACCCGCAATCGCTAGTCATTCCCTTTGCGCAATCAGGGTTTCCAGCGAAGGTAGCTCTAGGAAGCAATGCAGCAGTGACGACCAACAAGGTCATGAGAGCAGACAAGTTCTTGAGCATTGCCATGATGGTCGTTTGGGGACGGAAGTGTCAGAAAATTGTCTGAGATTATTGATTGTTTGATGATGTAGTCAATCTAGAGATGAGAACTTATATAGCTTGAGGGAAGTAGTGCATTAATGAAGTGGATCACCAGTTATGATTCAAGAATTTATGTAGGAAACTTCTACAATTATTTTCCTTGCCACAAATTCTTCTCGGGCTTTATTATTCTACAAAGATTGAGGGCCTTGTCATCTCACTATGTTTGCGATTCAATCATTTGCCAGAAAAACAGTAGTAATGAGTTGCTTGGTTGAAGATAATTAGGCGGGAATGAAAATACTCATTTCGGGTCTGAATTTCAATCCCATGTTTGGTATTTAATAGGAACTAGTCACATGCCCTTGTGGGCTTAAAATAGTTGTATGAAATTAAATTTGCTTAAAAAGTTTCAACATCTATACATCCGTAAAAATGGCCACAATTATGTTTTAGAGCTAATCTAAAACGGGCCCTAAAACGCATAAGGATACATCTTTGCAACTGATTTGGAGAGGCTGAAAATGAACCAAAAATCTGCTGAACGCCCCTAAAGCCAGTCTGGTCAAGGGATACTCAGCCTAAGTTTTGACCTCCCAAGTCATGGATTAGGCCACTTGAGATCTCCGCATTAAATATGGGTTAGCACAAGACCTGTTGACTGGATCGGTCGGGTCGAATTTGCGCAGTGTCATAAATTGTCCAACCCAAATGGACACGTTAACCCGTTTATGACCGATTTATTTTTAATGCAAATATCTCAACCTATATCGGACCTGACCCATAACCAACTCATGCCCGACTCGACTCATATTGCTAAAATACTTCTATATTTAACACACGCTAAGAATACTTGTCTCTTTTGACATTTTAAAAAAGTTATATTGCTAAAACGCTTCCAAGCAATGCAAATCTAGTCGATAATTTTTCTAATTTTTTTAAAAAATTGAGGTTCCGCTTGTTTCACAGAAACTGTGAAATTTTTGGAAAATATTTTCTGGGAAGTCATTTTTGAGGAAGATAATATTATTTTCTGGTGTTTGGCTTAAACCTAAAAATGAAATGGAAAATGTTTTCCACCAGGTATGGAAAAACTTCTTTGATTTACCTCGGTGCACTCCTTTAAATAATTTTTAATTTCTTTTCTTTTTAAATTAATATTTTTTAATAATTTAAAAAAAAAGCGACCAGGCGAGCTCGTGCCCCACTAGCCTCGGGTAAGGCTTGAGCCTGGCCAAAGGCCGACGAGCTTGATCTACGCAGGCCATGGGCAAGCTAGAGATTTGCTAGCCTTGGCGAGCTGAAGCCTCGCCTTAAGTCGAGGAGGCCTCAACCTCTCCAGATCAACGAGCTCGTACCTCTCCTGCGGCCGGCCATCGGCTGAGGAAGAAGGAAAAAGAAAAAAATGATAGAAAAAAGAATAAAAAGAGAAAAAAAGTTTAAAAAATGAAAACAAAAAAAATTTATGAAAAAATCGTACAACTTAAAAAAATTAAAACACAGAATATTAAAAAAAATTAAAAATGACATATTTATGCTTCAATTAAGTTTGTTAGGTAACCCATATTTGACCAATTTTAGCTTGCTTTTAAATTTAAGGCAACCCACTCATACGACCCATACCATTAAATATGAGCTCAAATGTGGGTTCTAGATGCATTTTTACACCTCTAGTTGCCACGAGCAAATGTAATTCACAAGAAAGTGAATTAAGCATGACTGTTCTGCTAAATAGTGAAAGCGGTAACGGCTCGGGAATTTCCGATCTCCAAGCGATTAAAGTTTACAAAAAAATTTTATCTCACAATAAAAAGTCGTCCTTACTTTACTTTACATGCCAATATACATAGCTAGATCGGCTAGCATTAACTACGTATTCATGTCATTAGTAGAGATGATTGTATGATTATCAAACCATCACTTGATCTTTCGATCGCTTAACTATGCTTTTCAAATGGTTATGTTTTCACACTTGCAAGTAATTAACAACTTCAGGGGCAGATTGTATTTTGCAGATCATTTGAAAAAAATTACGAGTTTCTAAGCACATTGAACACTAAAAATATTATTCATCCACTATTGCCCTTCATCTTAAGAGGCACAAAAAATGGGAAAATTCTTTGAGGAGAATCCAATAGAAAATTGTAATTCTTATCGTCTCATTTATTTTACAAGTTCAGTGTACTGTAAAATAGGAATAGTTCTCAACGAGCAGGCTCGGGAGGGGATACAGCTGCAACGCAGTTGTTCCATGTCTCATTGCTCCTCCTGTGGACATCGGATACTGTCCCCCCGATCGGCTTGTGGGTCGAGAGGGTCAACTCCACGAATTGATCGTGGCAGTTCTTCCCCGCCTTCACGAGCTCACGACAACATTCATTGTTGGGTGCAACGGTGTTGCCAAGGACTATGATTTGAAAGAACGAAGACCCGCAATCGCTAGTCATTCCCTTTGCGCAATCAGGGTTTTCGGCGAAGGTAGCTCTAGGAAGCAATGCTGCAGTGACGACCAACAAGGTCATGAGACTAGACAAGTTCTTGAGCATTGCCATGATGGTCGTTTGGGGACGGAAGTGTCAGAAAATTGGCTGAGATTGTTGATTGGTTGATGATGTAGTCAATCTAGAGATGAGAACTTATATAGCTTGATGGAAGTAGTGCATTAATGAAGTGGATCACCAGTTATGATTCAAGAATTTATGTAGGAAACTTCTACAATTATTTCGCTGGCCGCAAATTCATCTCAGGCTTTAGTGCTCTACAAGGATTGAGGGCCTTGTCATCTCACTATGTTTGCGATTCAATCATTTGCCATAAAAACAGTAGTAATGAGTTGGTTGGTTGAAGATAATTAGGCGGGAATGAAAATACTCTGTCCGGGCCTGACTTTCAATCCCATCTTTGGTATTTAAAAGGAACTAGTCACATGCCCTCGTGGGCTTAAAATAGTTGTATGAAATTAAATTTGCTTAAAAAGTTTCAACTTATATACATCCGTAAAAATGTGTGCAATTAAATTTTAGAGCTAATCTAAAACAAACCCTAAAACGCATAAGGATACATCATTGCAACCGACTTGGAGAGGCTGAAAATGAACCAAAAATCTGTTGAACGCCCTTAAAGCCGGTCTGGTCAGGGGATACTCAGCCCAAGTTTTGACCTCCCAAGTCATGGATTACACCCCTTGAGATCTCCGCAATAAATATGGGTTAGCACAAGTCTGTTGAATGGATCGGTTGGGTCGTATTTGCGCCGTGTCATAAATAGTCCAACCCAAATGGACACATTAACTCGTTTATGAACGATTTACTTTTAATGCAAATATCTCAACCTATATCCGACCTGACCCACAACCAACTGATGCCCGACTCGACCAACATTGCTAAAATACTTCTATATTTCACATACGCTAAGAATACTTGTCTCTTACGACTTTTTAAAAAAATTATACTGCAAAAACACTTCCAAGCAATACAAATCTAGTGGATAATTGTTATAATTTTTTGAAAAGATTGAGGCTCAGCTTGTTTCACAGAAATTGTGATATTTTTGGAAAATATTTTATGGGAAGTCATTTTCGAGGAAGATAATAATATTTTCCCGTATTTGGCTTAAACCTGAAAATGAAATAGAAAACGTTTTCCCCCAGGTATGGAAAATCTTATTTGATTTATCTCCCTGAACTCTTTTTAATAATTTTTAATTACTTTTCCTTTAAAATTTTTCTTTTTTGTTATTTTCAAAAAAAAGTGACCAGGCGAGCTCGACCCTCGCTAGCCTCAGGTATGGCTTGAGCCTAGCCAGAGGCCGACGAGCTCAAGCTACGCGGGCCTTGGCAAGCTAGAGATTCGCTAGCCTTGGCAAGCTCAAGCCTTGCCTGAAGTCGAGGAGGCCTCAGCCTCTCTAAATCAACAAACTCGTCCTTCTCATGCGGTCGACCATCGTCTACGGGCGAAGAAAAAAAAATGAAAGAAAAAAGAACAAAAAATAAAAACAAAAGAAAAAAATTTATGAAAAAATCGCATAACTTACAAAAATTAAAAATGACATATTTATGATTCAATTAATTTTGTTAGGTAGCCCATATTTGACCAATTTTAGCTTGCTTTTAAATTTTAGGCAACCCAATCATACGACCCATACCATTAAATATGAGTTCAAATATGGGTTCTAGATGCATTTTTACACCTCTAATTGGCACGAACAAATGTAATTCACAAGAAAGTGAATTAAGCATGACTATTCTGCTAAATAGTGAAAGCGGCAACGGCTCGGGAATTTCCGATCTCCAAGCGATTCAAGTTTACAAAAAAAAATTTATCTCACAATAAAAAGTCGTCCTTACTTTACATTACATGACAATATACATAGCTAGATTGGCTAGCGTTAACTACTTATTCATGTCATTAGTAGGGATGATTGTACAATTATCAAACCATCATTTGATCTTTTGATCGCTTAACTATGCGCTTCAAAAGGTTATGTTTTCACACTTGCAAGTAATTAACAACTTCAGGGGCAGAATGTATTTTGCATACCATTTTAAAAAAATTACAAGTTTCTAAGCACATTGAACACTAAAAATATGATTCATCCACTATTGCGCTTCATCTTAAGAGCCACAAAAAATAGGAAAATTCTTCGAGGAGAATCCAATAGAAAATTGTAATTCTTTCGTCTCTTTTATTTTACAAGTTTAGTGTACTGTAAAATAGGAATAGTTCTCAACGAGCGGGCTCGGGAGGGGATACAGCTGCAACGCAGTTGTTCCACGTCTCATTGCTCCTCCTATGGACATCGGATACTGTCCCCCCGATCGGCTTGTGGGTCGAGAGGGTCAACTCCACGAATTGATCATGGCAATTCTTCCCCGCCTTCACGAGCTCACGACAACATTCATTGGTGGGTGCAACGGTGTTGCCAAGGACTATGATTTGAAAGAATGAAGTCCCGCAATCGCTAGTCATTCCCTTTGCGCAATCAGGGTTTCCAGCGAAGGTAGCTCTAGGAAGCAATGCAGCAGTGACGACCAACAAGGTCATGAGAGCAGACAAGTTCTTGAGCGTTGCCATGATGGTCGTTTGGGGACGGAAGTGTCAGAAAATTGTCTGAGATTATTGATTGTTTGATGATGTAGTCAATCTAGAGATGAGAACTTATATAGCTTGAGGGAAGTAGTGCATTAATGAAGTGGATCACCAGTTATGATTCAAGAATTTATGTAGGAAACTTCTACAATTATTTCCCTTGCCACAAATTCTTCTCGGGCTTTATTATTCTACAAAGATTGAGGGCCTTGTCATCTCACTATGTTTGCGATTCAATCATTTGCCAGAAAAACAGTAGTAATGAGTTGCTTGGTTGAAGATAATTAGGCGGGAATGAAAATACTCATTTCGGGTCTGAATTTCAATCCCATGTTTGGTATTTAATAGGAACTAGTCACATGCCCTTGTGGGCTTAAAATAGTTGTATGAAATTAAATTTGCTTAAAAAGTTTCAACATCTATACATCCGTAAAAATGGCCACAATTATGTTTTAGAGCTAATCTAAAACGGGCCCTAAAACGCATAAGGATACATCTTTGCAACTGATTTGGAGAGGCTGAAAATGAACCAAAAATCTGCTGAACGCCCCTAAAGCCAGTCTGGTCAAGGGATACTCAGCCTAAGTTTTGACCTCCCAAGTCATGGATTAGGCCACTTGAGATCTCCGCATTAAATATGGGTTAGCACAAGACCTGTTGACTGGATCGGTCGGGTCGAATTTGCGCAGTGTCATAAATTGTCCAACCCAAATGGACACGTTAACCCGTTTATGACCGATTTATTTTTAATGCAAATATCTCAACCTATATCGGACCTGACCCATAACCAACTCATGCCCGACTCGACTCATATTGCTAAAATACCTCTATATTTAACACACGCTAAGAATACTTGTCTCTTTTGACATTTTAAAAAAGTTATATTGCTAAAACGCTTCCAAGCAATGCAAATCTAGTCGATAATTTTTCTAATTTTTTTAAAAAATTGAGGTTCCGCTTGTTTCACAGAAACTGTGAAATTTTTGGAAAATATTTTCTAGGAAGTCATTTTCGAGGAAGATAATACTATTTTCTGGTGTTTGGCTTAAACCTAGAAATGAAATAGAAAATGTTTTCCACCAGTTATGGAAAAACTTCTTTGATTTACCTCGGTGCACTCCTTTAAATAATTTTTAATTTCTTTTCCTTTTTAAATTAATATTTTTTAATAATTTAAAAAAAAAGCGACCAGGCGAGCTCGTGCCCCACTAGCCTCGGGTAAGGCTTGAGCCTGGCCAAAGGCCGACGAGCTTGATCTACGCAGGCCATGGGCAAGCTAGAGATTTGCTAGCCTTGGCGAGCTGAAGCCTCGCCATAAGTCGAGGAGGCCTCAACCTCTCCAAATCAACGAGCTCGTACCTCTCCTGCGGCCGGCCATCGGCTGAGGAAGAAGGAAAAAGAAAAAAATGATAGAAAAAAGAATAAAAAGAGAAAAAAAGTTTAAAAAATGAAAACAAAAAAAAATTTATGAAAAAATCGTACAACTTAAAAAAATTAAAACACAGAATATTAAAAAAAATTAAAAATGACATATTTATGCTTCAATTAAGTTTGTTAGGTAACCCATATTTGACCAATTTTAGCTTGCTTTTAAATTTAAGGCAACCCACTCATACGACCCATACCATTAAATATGAGCTCAAATGTGGGTTCTAGATGCATTTTTACACCTCTAGTTGCCACGAGCAAATGTAATTCACAAGAAAGTGAATTAAGCATGACTGTTCTGCTAAATAGTGAAAGCGGTAACGGCTCGGGAATTTCCGATCTCCAAGCGATTCAAGTTTACAAAAATATTTTATCTCCCAATAAAAAGTCGTCCTTACTTTACTTTACATGCCAATATACATAGCTAGATCGGCTAGCGTTAACTACGTATTCATGTCATTAGTAGAGATGATTGTATGATTATCAAACCATCACTTGATCTTTCGATCGCTTAACTATGCTTTTCAAATGGTTATGTTTTCACACTTGCAAGTAATTAACAACTTCAGGGGCAGATTGTATTTTGCAGATCATTTGAAAAAAATTACGAGTTTCTAAGCACATTGAACACTAAAAATATTATTCATCCACTATTGCCCTTCATCTTAAGAGGCACAAAAAATGGGAAAATTCTTTGAGGAGAATCCAATAGAAAATTGTAATTCTTATCGTCTCATTTATTTTACAAGTTTAGTGTACTGTAAAATAGGAATAGTTCTCAACGAGCAGGCTCAGGAGGGGATACAGCTGCAACGCAGTTGTTCCATGTCTCATTGCTCCTCCTGTGGACATCGGATACTGTCCCCCCGATCGGCTTGTGGGTCGAGAGGGTCAACTCCACGAATTGATCGTGGCAGTTCTTCCCCGCCTTCACGAGCTCACGACAACATTCATTGTTGGGTGCAACGGTGTTGCCAAGGACTATGATTTGAAAGAATGAAGACCCGCAATCGCTAGTCATTCCCTTTGCGCAATCAGGGTTTTCGGCGAAGGTAGCTCTAGGAAGCAATGCTGCAGTGACGACCAACAAGGTCATGAGACTAGACAAGTTCTTGAGCATTGCCATGATGGTCGTTTGGGGACGGAAGTGTCAGAAAATTGGCTGAGATTGTTGATTGGTTGATGATGTAGTCAATCTAGAGATGAGAACTTATATAGCTTGATGGAAGTAGTGCATTAATGAAGTGGATCACCAGTTATGATTCAAGAATTTATGTAGGAAACTTCTACAATTATTTCGCTGGCCGCAAATTCATCTCAGGCTTTAGTGCTCTACAAGGATTGAGGGCCTTGTCATCTCACTATGTTTGCGATTCAATCATTTGCCATAAAAACAGTGGTAATGAGTTGGTTGGTTGAAGATAATTAGGCGGGAATGAAAATACTCTGTCCGGGTCTGACTTTCAATCCCATCTTTGGTATTTAAAAGGAACTAGTCACATGCCCTCGTGGGCTTAAAATAGTTGTATGAAATTAAATTTGCTTAAAAAGTTTCAACTTATATACATCCGTAAAAATGTGTGCAATTAAATTTTAGAGCTAATCTAAAACAAACCCTAAAACGCATAAGGATACATCATTGCAACCGACTTGGAGAGGCTGAAAATGAACCAAAAATCTGCGGAACGCCCCTAAAGCCGGTCTGGTCAGGGGATACTCAGCCCAAGTTTTGACCTCCCAAGTCATGGATTACACCCCTTGAGATCTCCGCAATAAATATGGGTTAGCACAAGTCTGTTGAATGGATCGGTTGGGTCGTATTTGCGCCGTGTCATAAATTGTCCAACCCAAATGGACACATTAACTCGTTTATGAACGATTTACTTTTAATGCAAATATCTCAACCTATATCCGACCTGACCCACAACCAACTGATGCCCGACTCGACCAACATTGCTAAAATACTTCTATATTTCACATACGCTAAGAATACTTGTCTCTTACGACTTTTTAAAAAAATTATACTGCAAAAACACTTCCAAGCAATACAAATCTAGTGGATAATTGTTATAATTTTTTGAAAAGATTGAGGCTCAGCTTGTTTCACAGAAATTGTGATATTTTTGGAAAATATTTTATGGGAAGTCATTTTCGAGGAAGATAATAATATTTTCCCGTATTTGGCTTAAACCTGAAAATGAAATAGAAAATGTTTTCCCCCAGGTATGGAAAATCTTATTTGATTTATCTCCCTGAACTCTTTTTAATAATTTTTAATTACTTTTCCTTTAAAATTTTTCTTTTTTGTTATTTTCAAAAAAAAGTGACCAGGCGAGCTCGACCCTCGCTAGCCTCAGGTATGGCTTGAGCCTAGCCAGAGGCCGACGAGCTCAAGCTACGCGGGCCTTGGCAAGCTAGAGATTCGCTAGCCTTGGCAAGCTCAAGCCTTGCCTGAAGTCGAGGAGGCCTCAGCCTCTCTAAATCAACAAACTCGTCCTTCTCATGCGGTCGACCATCGTCTACGGGCGAAGAAAAAAAAATGAAAGAAAAAAGAACAAAAAATAAAAACAAAAGAAAAAAATTTATGAAATAATCGCATAACTTATAAAAATTAAAAATGACATATTTATGATTCATTTAATTTTGTTAGGTACCCCATATTTGACCAAATTTAGCTTGCTTTTAAATTTTAGGCAACCCAATCATACGACCCATACCATTAAATATGAGTTCAAATATGGGTTCTAGATGCATTTTTACACCTCTAATTGGCACGAACAAATGTAATTCACAAGAAAGTGAATTAAGCATGACTATTCTGCTAAATAGTGAAAGCGGCAACGGCTCGGGAATTTCCGATCTCCAAGCGATTCAAGTTTACAAAAAAAAATTTATCTCACAATAAAAAGTCGTCCTTACTTTACATTACATGACAATATACATAGCTAGATCGGCTAGCGTTAACTACTTATTCATGTCATTAGTAGAGATGATTGTACGATTATCAAACCATCATTTGATCTTTTGATCGCTTAACTATGCGCTTCAAAAGGTTATGTTTTCACACTTGCAAGTAATTAACAACTTCAGGGGCAGAATGTATTTTGCATACCATTTTTAAAAAATTACAAGTTTCTAAGAACATTGAACACTAAAAATATGATTCATCCACTATTACGCTTCATCTTAAGAGCCACAAAAAATAGGAAAATTCTTCGAGGAGAATCCAATAGAAAATTGTAATTCTTTCGTCTCTTTTATTTTACAAGTTTAGTGTACTGTAAAATAGGAATAGTTCTCAACGAGCGGGCTCGAGAAGGGGATACAGCTGCAACGCAGTTGTTCCACGTCTCATTGCTC
Source organism: Syzygium malaccense (assembly GCA_031216405.1). Taxonomy (NCBI): domain Eukaryota; kingdom Viridiplantae; phylum Streptophyta; class Magnoliopsida; order Myrtales; family Myrtaceae; genus Syzygium; species Syzygium malaccense. Next base: position 20,298,443 of record CM062254.1, read on the forward strand.
CTCCTATGGACATCGGATACTGTCCCCCCGATCGGCTTGTGGGTCGAGAGGGTCAACTCCACGAATTGATCATGGCAATTCTTCCCCGCCTTCACGAGCTCACGACAACATTCATTGGTGGGTGCAACGGTGTTGCCAAGGACTATGATTTGAAAGAACGAAGTCCCGCAATCGCTAGTCATTCCCTTTGCGCAATCAGGGTTTCCAGCGAAGGTAGCTCTAGGAAGCAATGCAGCAGTGACGACCAACAAGGTCATGAGAGCAGACAAGTTCTTGAGCGTTGCCATGATGGTCGTTTGGGGACGGAAGTGTCAGAAAATTGTCTGAGATTATTGATTGTTTGATGATGTAGTCAATCTAGAGATGAGAACTTATATAGCTTGAGGGAAGTAGTGCATTAATGAAGTGGATCACCAGTTATGATTCAAGAATTTATGTAGGAAACTTCTACAATTATTTCCCTTGCCACAAATTCTTCTCGGGCTTTATTATTCTACAAAGATTGAGGGCCTTGTCATCTCACTATGTTTGCGATTCAATCATTTGCCAGAAAAACAGTAGTAATGAGTTGCTTGGTTGAAGATAATTAGGCGGGAATGAAAATACTCATTTCGGGTCTGAATTTCAATCCCATGTTTGGTATTTAATAGGAACTAGTCACATGCCCTTGTGGGCTTAAAATAGTTGTATGAAATTAAATTTGCTTAAAAAGTTTCAACATCTATACATCCGTAAAAATGACCACAATTATGTTTTAGAGCTAATCTAAAACGGGCCCTAAAACGCATAAGGATACATCTTTGCAACTGATTTGGAGAGGCTGAAAATGAACCAAAAATCTGCTGAACGCCCCTAAAGCCAGTCTGGTCAAGGGATACTCAGCCTAAGTTTTGACCTCCCAAGTCATGGATTAGGCCACTTGAGATCTCCACATTAAATATGGGTTAGCACAAGACCTGTTGACTGGATCGGTCGGGTCGAATTTGCGCAGTGTCATAAATTGTCCAACCCAAATGGACACGTTAACCCGTTTATGACCGATTTATTTTAATGCAAATATCTCAACCTATATCGGACCTGACCCATAACCAACTCATGCCCGACTCGACTCATATTGCTAAAATACCTCTATATTTAACACACGCTAAGAATACTTGTCTCTTTTGACATTTTAAAAAAGTTATATTGCTAAAACGCTTCCAAGCAATGCAAATCTAGTCGATAATTTTTCTAATTTTTTTAAAAAATTGAGGTTCCGCTTGTTTCACAGAAACTGTGAAATTTTTGGAAAATATTTTCTGGGAAGTCATTTTCGAGGAAGATAATACTATTTTCTAGTGTTTGGCTTAAACCTAAAAATGAAATAGAAAATATTTTCCACCAGGTATGGAAAAACTTCTTTGATTTACCTCGGTGCACTCCTTTAAATAATTTTTAATTTCTTTTCCTTTTTAAATTAATATTTTTTAATAATTTAAAAAAAAAGCGACCAGGCGAGCTCGTGCCCCACTAGCCTCGGGTAAGGCTTGAGCCTGGCCAAAGGCCGACGAGCTTGATCTACGCAGGCCATGGGCAAGCTAGAGATTTGCTAGCCTTGGCGAGCTGAAGCCTCGCCTTAAGTCGAGGAGGCCTCAACCTCTCCAGATCAACGAGCTCGTACCTCTCCTGCGGCCGGCCATCGGCTGAGGAAGAAGGAAAAAGAAAAAAATGATAGAAAAATGAATAAAAAGAGAAAAAAAGGTTTAAAAAATGAAAACACAAAAAAATTTATGAAAAAATCGTACAACTTAAAAAAATTAAAACACAGAATATTAAAAAAAATTAAAAATGACATATTTATGCTTCAATTAAGTTTGTTAGGTAACCCATGTTTGACCAATTTTAGCTTGCTTTTAAATTTAAGGCAACCCACTCATACAACCCATACCATTAAATATGAGCTCAAGTGTGGGTTCTAGATGCATTTTTACACCTCTAGTTGCCACGATCAAATATAATTCACAAGAAAGTGTATTAAGCATGACTGTTTGCTAAATAGTGAAAGCAGTAACGGCTCGGGAATTTCCGATCTCCAAGTGATTAAAGTTTACAAAAAAAATTTATCTCACAATAAAAAGTCATCCTTACATTACTTTACATGACAATATACATAGCTAGATCGGCTAGCATTAACTACGTATTCATGTCATTAGTAGAGATGATTGTATGATTATCAAACCATCATTTGATCTTTCGATCGCTTAACTATGCGTTTCAAAAGGTTATGTTTTCACACTTGCAAGTAATTAACAACTTCAGGGGCATATTATATTTTGCAGATCATTTGAAAAAATTACGAGTTTCTAAGCACATTGAACACTAAAAATATCAATCATCCACTGCTGCCCTTCATATTAATGGGCACAAAAAAAGGAAAATTCTTTGAGGAGAATCCTATGGAAAATTGTGATTCTTTCGTCTCTTTTATTTTTCAAGTTTAGTGCATTGTAAAATTGGAATATTTCTCAACGAGCAGGCTCGGGAGGGGATACAGTTGCAACGCAGTTGTTCCACGTCTCATTGCTCCTCCTGTGGACATCGGATACTGTCCCCCCGATCGGCTTGTGGGTCGAGAGGATCAACTCCACGAATTGATCGTGGCAATTCTTCCCCGCCTTCACGAGCTCACGACAACATTCATTGGTGGGTACAACAGTGTTGCCAAGGACTATGATTTGAAAGAACGAAGACCCGCAATCGCTAGTCATTCCCTTTGTGCAATCAGGGTTTCCGGCGAAGGTAGCTCTAGGAAGCAATGCAGCAGTGACGACCAACAAGGTCACGAGAGCAGACAAGTTTTTGAGCAATGCCATGATGGTTGTTTGGGGATGGAAGTGTCAGAAAATTGTCTGAGATTGTTGATTGTTTGATGATGTAGTCAATCTAGAGAAGAGAACTTATATAGTTTGAGGGAAGTAGTGCATTAATGAAGTGGATCACCAGTTATGATTCAAGAATTTATGTAGGAAACTTCTACAATTATTTCCCTTGCCATAAATTCTTCTCTGGCTTCATTGTTCTACAAGGATTGAGGGCCTTGTCATCTCACTATATTTGCGATTCAATCATTTGCCATAAAAACAGCAGTAATGAGCTGCTTGGTTGAAGAGAATTAGGCGGGAATGAAAATACTCATTTCGGGTCTGACTTTTGATCCCATGTTTGGTATTTAATAGGAACTAGTCACATGCCCTCGTGGGCTTGAAATAGTTGTATGAAATTAAATTTTCTTAAAATGTTTCAACTTATATACTTCCATAAAATTGTCTACAATTAAATTTTAGAGCTAATCTAATACAGACCCTAAAACGCATAAGGATACATCATTGCAACCAATTTGGAGAGTCTGAAAATGAACCAAAAATCTGCTGAACACCCCTAAAGCCGGTCTGGTCAGGGGATACTCAGCCTAAGTTTTGACCTTCCAAGTCAAGGATTAGACCCGTTGAGATCTCTGCATTAAATATGGGTTACCACAAGACCCGTTGAATGGATCGTTCGGGTCGAATTTGGGGTGTGTCATAAATAGTCCAACCCAAATGGACACATTAACCTGTTTATGACCGATTTATTTTTAATATAAATATCTCAACCTATATCCGACATGATGCATAACCAACTCATGCCTAACTTGACTCATATTGCTAACATACTTCTAGATTTAACACACGCTAATAATACTTGTTTCTTATGGCTTTTTAAAAAAATTATATTGCTAAAACTCTTCCAAGCAATACAAATCTAGTGGATAATTTTTATAATTTTTTTAAAAAAGTGAGGCTCCGCTTGTTTCCCAAAAACTTTGATATTTTGGGAAAATATTTTCTAGGAAGTCATTTTCGAGGAAGATAATAATATTTTCTGGTATTTGGCTTAAACCTGAAAATGAAATAGAAAATGTTTTCCGCCAGGTCTAGAAAATCTGATTTGATTTTCCTCCATGCACTCCTTTTAATAATTTTAATTTCTTTTCTTTTTTATTTATTCTTTTTTATTTGTTAAAAAAAAAGCGACCAGCTGAGGTCGAGCCTCGCTAGCCCCGAGTAAGGCTTGAGCCTGGCTATAGGTCGACAAGCTCGAGCTACGCAGGCCTTGGGCAAGCTAGAGATTCGCTAGCCTTGGCGAGCTCAAGCCTCGCCTAAAGTCGAGGAGGCCTCGGCCTCTCCAAATCAACAAGCTTGTCCCTCTTTTGTGGTCATGTAACATCTCGAATTCGACCAACTTCTGGGATCAATGAAATTGATGTTATTTCTCATTTCATTTTAGTAAGTCTCACCCGGAATTGATCACTCTTGGGATACTAACCGAAAGGGAATGGCTAATTAGGAAAACGGTACGTGGACCCAGGAACTCGACCGCGAATCGAGCTCGAGCTCTGATTCCGAGAAACGATGAGGAAATATTTTGGGTCAATGTGGGCCGATTCTAGGAAGGTGACGGATTTGGTTTGGCCAACGACGCACGATCGGATCACGGATGATTCTGCACGACCGAGAGTACGCGCGGCGAACAAATCCCGAACTTAAGCCGAACGATCGCGACCTCCAGAACTGACGATAGATTCTCGCGTTCTCTTGGTAATCGAGACCGTCACGACTCGAGTAAACCTAGGTCGATGTGCGTAACCCCTAAACAGCCGTCCGTTAGTGAGAGACCCTAAAATTGTAATTGAGCAATTTTGATTGTTGAATTTGATCCAAACTTAAACGTCGAATTTCGTGGACATACGCGACTATTTTGCGAGGAAGATATTGTTTTAGCGTGGCCAACCATAATAGGGATCAGTACGGATGAAAAATTGAAATTCGGACCGAAAACGAAAAATTACCATTTTGCCCCCAAGCCTTACCCTTGTGTTTCGAATTTTGGGAAATGATTGGAGGGCATTTTGGGATCTTAATGGACATTGTAAGCCCCCCCTCTTTGCCAAGAATTTTGGACTAAGATGCCCTTAGATATTTTTACATGATTTAACCTTGGCCCTTGATTGGAGGACAAGATGGGCATTTTGGAAAGTTAGCTCAACCACTCCACTAAGCCTAAACATATACACTCTCACCTCTCTCTCTCTCTCTCCCTCATTTCCTCTCCCCATCCGGCCACTCACCCCTTCCCCACTCCACTCTCTCCTCTCTCCCCTTCCATTCGGCCGCGTGAGAGCTGCCGGATCGCCACGCCGCCGCCCGCCAGATCGCCGCTCGCCGAGGCCGTTCATCCACACCAGCCGTCACCACCACCACCCGATCACCATTCTCTCCCTCTCTCTCCATTTCTCCTTCGGCCGCGGGAGGATCAGCCCCGCCTTGGCCGTTCGTTGCTCGCCGATCGCTGTCCACGCCGCCGCCGCCGAGCGATGATCACCACTGGCTGCCACCTCATCCGACCATCCCTTTTCCTCCCTCGTTCCGTCACACCATCACCACCAACCAGCACCCTCTCCCGTTCTCCGTCATGACTGCCTTAGACCACCGACCGCCCCTGCCGATCGCGCTGCCGCGAGAGCCGCCGTTCACCGCCGTGAGACCAGCTTTGTCCGCCCGTTTTCCCACCGGTTCAACCCACTAATTGGAGCTTAGGAATTAACTGAGTAATTACCCTAAACCCTAATTAGGCCACTAAGCATTTCTAGATAGGATTAAGTTGATTTAGGGGTTAATTAGGGGAATTTTGGGTTAATTAGTGGTTGATTTAGAAGCGGTTGATTATGCAATTAATTGGGAGATTAAAATGTTGATTTGGAGATGGATTGGAGACCTAGAATGTGCTGAGTTGTGGCTGTCCATATTGGGGTCTAATTGATTAATCTGAGGTTTAATTGTGAAATCGCCGTGATTGCCTTGTATGGTCCTCGTATTGGCTAATTCCTGTTGATTGGTGATTGATGTCGTGATGTCATGTCGTATGCCTAGTGTGGTCAAGAATGAGGAGGCATGATGGGCCGTGTGTATGTGTAATTTGTGTCCCTCCAATCACGTGAATTACGTGTGCCGACTATGTGCCATGCAAGATTGAATTGAAGTGCATAATTAGGCATGCTAGTATATTAATTGGGCACGTTGTGACTAAACTAAGCATGTCGAATCGTTATTTGAGCATGTCGTGGCATTTGTTTGAGCATGTCTTGGCATGAATTGATTATGTGCCTAGGTGAAATTGGATGCTCATTGTGAATTGCATTCTAGCTCGAGTGCCGAACTGCATGGCCACGCATTTCGCCTGCTGAGCATTGACTTGATACGAGAATTGTTCGAGTATGCATGCCTGACATGAGCATGTGATCTCCTAATTGCCCTGATACATTTTACGCGGGGTTCAAATAAAATTTGGTATGTGTATACATGTGATCACTATAAACCCTGATGCGTGTTACGCGGAGTATTGAACCCGTCCTGATGTGTTTTACGCGGGACGATACCCGGATTGCCAAAAGACAGCCAACCTGATGTGTTTTACGCAGGTTCGATCCGTATATGGAGATCGGTGTTGCGCTTGATGTGTTTTACGCGGGCTAGAGACACTAGGCCTGATGCGTTTTACGCGGGCCAGGACGTGTTGGATATTGTTAGACCTGATGCGTTTTATGCGGGTCGAGATATAAATGAGAATTTGGCAGTGTGCAAGTGTGCATAATTGAGCCGGATCATGAGCACGGACATATTGATGGCATATGTGTGCAAGACTGCATTGGCAAGTGTGCAAGCATATGCGTATCGGTGAACCGTGTGTGATGCAGATATCAAGGAGTATGAGCATGTGCATGGCATACGTGTGGCTAAGTATGATCACGTGTGCGCCATGTGTGGGTTCTACACTTCTACTGCTATTATGAACTGTCTAACCTGCAGGGTCATTTATATGATCGATCTGGGCCTAAGGCCTAGGTTAATTGGTTGTTATACTGGTTGTGTGTGATTGTTTGCCTGTTAGGAGGTGCATGTTAGCCTAGTTTAGGTTTAAGGGGTTTACTCGCTGTGATTCGTTCTCATGGTTGTTAAAACCCACATTTTCAAATCCCCGGCCTTGAGGATGTCAGACGTGCCTATCCGTTTTGGGATCCCATCCCGGATAGACCGGGAGGTGATCGAGTACCCCGTAGGGAACGGGGATACGTATATTAGACATTTTACTACCGTATGGGTTGACGTGGGAGAGCAGCACTTTCAGGCCTGCGAGTATATAGGTTGGTGCTTTAGGAACTACTCCGGGACTTACGGACCTCTTAGGACCTTTGATGTCCCGTTCAATGGGCTAGGTGATATAGATCCCCAGTGTACCGATGGAGATTTGGCAAGCCCTGAGGCCTCATTCGGAGAGGATTCTGATGACAGACACGAACCCGTCATATAGGAGGTCGATGAGCCAGACTCGATAGATGAGGAGCCGGTGGACTAGGATTCCAACTCGGAGCCTATAGAGTCGGATGGCAAGCCGGAATCGATGGAGCAGGACCCCAACCCGGAGGGCAAGCCATAGGAGGGCGATTCTGAGGATGAGCCGGCAGAGACCGAGTCCGAGTTGGACTCTATGGACTCCGAAGTCAAGTTGTCTAACAGTTCTTCTGAGTCCTTAGGATCCGACTCGGACTGGGTACCTTAGGATTTAGCTATATCTCTAGTTAGGTCTGGCCAATACCTTTTTAACCGAAGCCCTTCTTTAGGTTAGTATTTAGACTGACCGCCCAGACCACCTACACCTTTTGTTTTTAGTGGCCACTGACCTGCTTTTGGTTTACTATGTATTTTGTGATAATTGGATGTTGTATATGTTTTCCTGATGTTAATGCAAGTGTATATTTATAATGTTGTTTGTTATTTGTGCTATCCTTGGTCACGGTGTTTTATTTGTACGGGTGTTTATGTTGCTTCCGCATGTGCATAATTCTCTATTTTGGATTTTTGGGTCGGCGACGCGTCCTGGGACGTCGCACAAATTCGACCTCTATTGGGATGCTCGCACGCCATAGGGTTGGGGCGTGACATCTCCCGTTCGAATTTGGTATCAGAGCAAGGTTAGCTCGGTCTAATTTGATCGAAGCCTGGAGTAATAAGGAGTGATGACTTTGGGTAGCCAATAGGGAGACCAGTGTGCTACGTGTACCCCCTGACTGTCCGTGTCTTGACTGACTGATTGTTTGAACTGACCCATAAAGTGCAGGTGCGACAGGACCCGAGGTAAGTACATGTATCTCCTTAGTTGAGGTCTTATGCTGCTTGCGTTTGGCCGCATGCTAAGTGATTGATTGATGTTGTGTTAGTTCCTTACCTAGGACCTTAGGACGGTTTAGCTTGGTTTAGGTCTCTAATTCCTAAATGGAATTATAGTAGGTAGGTAGGTGGGTAGTGAGGACTGCAAAGATGAGAAGAAGAGGAAAAAAAACCCGAGGGTAGTCGAGTGCTATGGGCCAAGAGGCTAGAGATCCAAGATTGGATGAGGTTATTCAGATCCCACAAGAGATAGGAAATATGATGGGTAGGCAGGCTGAGGAAAGGGCCACCAATATTGCCCAGGCTGCTGAGGTCGTAGCAACCGCTGCTATTAACGGGAACAATGCCTACCAAGGATAGGGCCAGATGGTCGTGAATAGACAGATGCACTAACTGGTGGAACAGTTCCTGAAGTTGAAGTCGCCCATGTTTAATGGAAGAGGTGACCCTGAGGCTACACCGTGTTGGGTAGAAGAATTACAGAAAGCCTTCGAAGTTTTGGGGTGTGCCGAGACTAAAAGGGTGACTGTGGTTGTATACCAACTGCAAGATAATGCAAATGACTAGTGGAAGGCTACCAGGGAAAGAGTATTCCCAGAGGGTACTGCCCAGACTTGGGCTGTGTTTATTGAGAATTTTTATGGAAAATATTTCTCGGAGAGTGCCCAGGAAAGGAAACTGGCAGAATTTATGAGACTTCGCCAAAGATCAATGACTGTGGATCAATATGAAACGGAGTTCGCTAGATTGTTGAAGTTTACACATAGGATGGTGGAGAACTCGCAAGATAAGGTTCAGAGATTTCGGGACGGATTGAAATCGGATCTTCGAAGCCAGATGATTTCCTTGAATATTCGAGACTACAAGGAGATGTATGAATAGGCTCAAGCCATAGAACGAGATCAATTGGAAAGGGCAGCCGCTTCTGGGTCGCGGTTCACCCAAAATAGGGACAACCGTCGCTTCAGGAAGAAGCTGATGGTGGAAAACAGGCGATTCGTCCAACCGGCTAGAAAGAATATCGAAAAGCCGAATCACCAACAGAATAGATTTGGGGCTTGTTTCAAGTGTGGGAGTTTGGAGCATTAGATCAAGAATTGTCCCCAGCAACGCCTCACGGGACCTTTGATGCAACTGTAACAGCCCCGAGTTGGGAATCAAGCCGGAAATCCCTCACCGGCTAATCAGGGTAGACCGTCAGCGCAAGGAAGAGTTTATGCAATGGCACGAAGAGAAGCTGAGGACGTGCCGAGCATGGTCACGGGTACGATTTCTCTATGTGATCATGTTGCGCATGCTTTATTTGATCCGAGGGCGGCCCATTCATTTATTTAGGAGCAATTTATTAGATTGGTTGGAATCGAGCCGGTTATGCTTGGAACTATGCTTTGCGTGACTACCCCACTGAATGATAAGGTGTTAGTGTCATTAGGGTGTCCTAACTATAAGATAGTTATCGGGGGTAGAGAAGAAACGATTGACTTGGCAGTATTGGCCATGTTTGATTTTGATGTGATCGTCAGAATGGATTGGCTAGTAAGGCAGAGAGTCGTAATGGATTGCGGCAATAGGGTGATCCAATTTAACCCGATTGGACATCCTACATTTGAACTTCAGGGAAACCGAGGAGTAACCTCGATCCCTTGGATTTCCTTGCTCGAGGTGACCAAGTTGTTGGATGAGGGTTGTGAAGGGTATTTGGTGAGTGTGGTCGATCTGACAGTGGCGGAATCGAAATTAGAAGAGATACTCATAGTGTGCAACTTTCCCGAGGCCTTTCCTCAAGAATAGCCGGGTTTACCACCAGAGCGAGAAGTAGAATTCGTAATAAAATTGGCCCTAGGTACTGAGCCAATCTCGAAGGCACCGTATCGAATGTCCTTATCAGAATTAAAAGAATTAAAAGTCTAGATGCAGGAATTACTGGATAAGGGTTTTATCCGCCCAAGTGCGTCTCCGTAGGGAGCGCCGGTCCTGTTTGTATGAAAGAAAGACGGGATCTTAAGGTTGTGTATCGACTACCGACAATTAAACCAGGTGACAGTTAAGAATAAGTACCCACTGCCGAGGATTGACGACCTATTTGATCAATTGCAAGGAGCCTCGGTGTTCTCTAAGATCGATCTACGGACCGGATATCATTAGTTAAGGATCAGGAAAGAGGACATACCTAAGACCACTTTTAGAACGAGGTACGGGCACTATGAGTTCACAGTGATGCCCTTTGGTCTGACAAATGCCTCTACTGCCTTTATGGACTTAATGAATAGGGTATTCAAGGAGTTTTTGGATCGGTTCATCATCGTTTTCATTGACGATATACTGGTATACTCGAAGAGCCCTGAGGAGCATGAGGTACACCTGACTGAGGTACTATGGACCTTAAGAGAACACGCACTCTATGCCAAGTTCAGTAAGTACGAGTTTTGGCTCAATAGAGTTGCGTTTCTTGGACATATAATTTCAAGAGATGGAATTTTGGTGGACCCGAACAAGATTGAGGCTGTGACTAAGTGGCTAAGACCAACATCAGTGATGGAGATTCGAACTTTCTTAGGTTTGGCCGACTATTATCGACGTTTTGTAGAAGGGTGTGACTAAGTGGAATTTTGGACATATAATTTCAAGAGATGGAATTTTGGTGGACCCGAACAAGATTGAGGCTATGACTAAGTGGCTAAGACCAACATCAGTGATGGAGATTCGAACTTTCTTAGGTTTGGCCGGCTATTATCGACGTTTTGTAGAAGGGTTCTCGTCGATAGCCACGCCGTTGACGCGGTTACTTAAGAAGGAAACCAAGTTCGAGTGGGATGATAAGTGTGAGAGGAGCTTTCAAGAGTTGAAGCATAGACTGACAACCGTCCCGATACTAACCATTCCGTCCGGACAAGGAGGATTTGAGGTCTATAGTGACGCGTCATTAAGAGGACTCGGATGTGTATTGATGCAGCACGGAAGGGTAGTTGCATATGCGTCGCGCCAATTGAGGCTGCACGAGACAAATTATCCGATGCATGACTTGGAACTAGCAGCGATCATTTTCGCCCTCAAGATTTAGAGGCACTATTTGTGCAGTGAAAAGTTCCATATTTAGATGGACCACTCGCAGAAGGAATTAAATATGAGGCAACGTAGATGGATGGAACTTCTTAAGGATTATGAATGCGACATCCTGTATCATCCCGAAAAGGCAAACCGAGTGGCAGATGTGCTAAGTCGAAAGTCGAGTATGGCGCACATGATGGTCAAGGAGTGGACCTTATTGGAAAGGCTAGAGACTCAGAATTTAAGTTTGAGATGAGCTGGATGTCGAACTTGCTTGCCACGTTGAGGATCGAGCCGGAGATCCAAGCAAATATCAAGGCATTACAGCCTACAGACCAAGAGATACAAAAGATTGTTGGAATAGACGCCGCTATAAGAAAATCGGATTTCCAAGTGAGCGAGGACGGAGTTTTAAAGTTCCGAGGACGGTTGTGCGTTCTCGATGACGCAGAGCTTAAGGAGGAAATTTTAAGGGAGGCTGACCGCAGTAGTTATAGCATCCACCCAGGCGGTACAAAGATGGACCAGAATCTACGACAACACTATTGGTGGAATAGAATGAAAAAGGATGTGACCAAGCATGTAGCGAAATGACTAACCTGTCAGTAAGTTAAGGCATAACACTGTAAGCCTGGAGGACTTCTGTGACCATTAGAGAAACTTGAATGGAAATGGGAGCACATCATAATGGATTTCGTCACAGGATTACCGAGGAGCCAGAGAGGGCACGACTCTATCTGGGTAAATAGTGGATCGATTGATTAAGTCAGCGCACTTCCTAACAGTGCAAAAGGATTTTGAGTTGGAGAAGTATGTAGAATTATATGTGCGACAGATTGTACGACTGCATGGAGTACCAGCAACGATCACTTCGGACCGTGATCCAAGATTTATGGTAAATTTTTGGAAAAGTCTGTAAACGGCCTTAGGAACGAAGTTGCAGTTCAGCACGACCTATCATCCACAGACGGATGGCCAATCTGAAAGGATGATCCAGACCTTGGAAGACATGTTACGTGCCTGTGTATTGGATTTCTAGGGCAAATGGGAAGAGCAGCTACATCTGGTGGAGTTTGCCTACAATAATAGTTATCAGCAAAGTATTCAGATGGCGCCGTTTGAGGCCTTGTATGGCAAAGCGTGTAGGACGCCAGTGTATTGGGATGAAGTTGGAGAGCGAAGTATCACGAGCCTAGAATTGGTGCAACAGACGGTCAAAGCCGTCGAGATTATTCGGGAAAGGTTAAGGACCGCTCAGAGTCACCAAAAAAGTTATGCCGATCGGAGACGATGACCTTTGGAGTTTCAGGCTGGAGACCATGTGTTCCTCAAGGTGTCGCCAATGAAAGGACTATCCCGATTTGGCAAGAAAGGAAAACTGAGCCCGAGATATATCGGTCTATTCGAGATCTTAGAAAAGGTTGGAGACCTGGCTTATCAACTTGCTTTACCGCCCAACCTGTCTCAAGTACACAACGTGTTCCACATGTCAATGTTAAAAAAGTATGAACCAAACCCGACCCACGTTCTGAGGTACAAAGAGATAGATGTGGACGATAAGGTATCATACGTGGAGAAGCCAGTGAGGATCGAGGACAGAAAAGATCGAGTACTATGGAACAAGACGATCCCGATGGTCAAAGTCGTTTGGGAGCACCACGAAATGGAAGGTGCCACCTGGGAAAGCGAAGAGGCAATGCAACGTCAACATCCCCATTTGTTTGAATAGACGAGTTTAGATTGCAAATTTCGAGGACGAAATTTTTGTAAGGGGGGAAGAGTTGTAACATCCCAAATTCGATCCACTTCCGGGATCAATGAAATTAATATTATTTTTCACTTCATTTTAGTAAGTCTCGCCCGAAATTGATCACTCTCGGGATACTAACCGAAAGGGAATGGCTAACTAGGAAAACGGTACATAGATCTAGGAGCTAGACCACGAATCGAGTTTTGATTCCGAGAAATGATAAGAAAATATTTTGGGCCAATGTGGACCAATCCTAGGAAGGTTACGGATTTGGTTTGGCCAACGATGTACGATCGGATCGCGGGTGATTCCGCACAATCTAGAGTACGCACGGCGAACAAATCTCGAACTTCACCCGAACGATCGCAACCTCCGGAACTAACGATAGAATCTCGTGTTCACTTGGTAATCGAGACCGTCACGACTAGAGTGACCTTAGGTCAATACGCGTAACCCCTAAACAGCCACCCGTTAGTGAGAGACCCTAAAATTGTAATTGAGCAATTTTGATAGTTGAATTTGAGCCGGACTTGAACGTCGAATTTCGTGGACGTACGCGACTATTTTGCGAGGACGATGTCGTTTTAGTGTGGCCAACCATAATAGGGATCGGTACGATCGAAAAATGGAAATTCGGCCCGGAAACGGAAAATTATCATTTTGCCCCCAAGCCTTACCCTTGTGTTCCGAATTTTGGGAAATTATTGGAGGGCATTTTGGGATCTTAATGGACATTGCTAGCCCCCCCTCTTTGCCGAAAATTTTGGACTAAGATGCCCTTAGATATTTTTACAAGATTTAACCTTGGCCCTTGATTGAAGGACAAGATGGGCATTTTGGAAAGTTAGCTCAACCACTCCACTAAGCCTAAACATATACACTCTCACCTCTCTCTCTCTCCCTCATTTCCTTTCCCCATTCGGCCACTCACCCCTTCCCCACCCCACTCTCTCCTCTCTCCCCTTCCCTTCGGCTGCGTGAGAGCCGCCGGACCGCTACGCCGTCGCCCGTTGGATCGCTGCTCATCGAGGCCATTCATCCGCACCAGCCATCACCACCACCACCCGATCACCATTCTCTCCCTCTCTCTCCATTTCTCCTTCGGCCGTGGAAGGATCAGCCCCGCCTTGGCCGTTCGTTGCCCGCCGATCGCCATCCACGCCGCTGCCATCGAGCGCCGATAACCACTGGCCACCACCTCGTCCGACCGTCCCGTTTCCTCCTTCGTCCCATCACGCCATCACCACCAACCAGCACCCTCTAACCTTCACCGTCATGATCACCCTAGACCTCCGATCGTGCCGCCGCGAGAGCCGCCGTTCACCGCTGCTCAGCCCGCCGCGAGACTAGCTCGGTCTGCCCATTTTCCCACTGGTTCAGCCCACTAATTGGAGTTTAGGAATTAAGTGAGCAATTACCCTAAACCCTAATTAGGCCACTAAGGTAGCGAATGATAACCATTCTGTTCTGGAATGAGTTCTTGAACCAGAAATAGATTTTTCTATTTCTGGTTCCTGGATGAGTTTCTGAGAAAAAAATCCGTTTGATAATGACAAAAAATTTCTATTTCTAGAACAGAAACCCATTTGATAACAGCACAAAATTTCTATTTCCTGAAATAAAAACCGATTTGATAAACAACAGAAAATTCTATTTCCAGAAACAAAATTCCATTTTTTTAGAAATGGAATAAAAATAATAAAAAACTTGAAAAATTCATAAAAAATCTTTAAAAAAATTCAGAAAATCCCAAAAAATTGAAAAATTCCAGAAAAAATCATCAAAATGTCGAGAAAAAAAAATTTAGATTTCGAGAAAATAGGAAATTTGTTGAATTTTTTCAAAAAAAATCAAGAAATAAAAAATTTCAAAACTTCACAGAATTGCTTAGAATACCTGTGGCCACCCACTTTTAGTGAAATTTTAATTTTTTTAGGTGCCCAAAAAAAATCAAAAAATAAAAAATTTCAAAACTTCACAGAATAGTTTAGAATACATGTGGCCATCCACTTTGAGTGAAACTTAAATTTTTTAAGGTGCCCAAAAAAATTCAAAAACTCAAAAATTACAAAACTTTACAGAATGGCTTAAAATATCTGTGGCCACCCACTTTGAGTGAAATTTTAATTTTTGGAGGTGAAAGAAAAGAAAAAAATCAAAAATTTCAAAACTTCACAAAATGACTTAGAATACATGTGGCCATCCACTTTGAAAGAAATTTAAATTTTTTTAGGTGAAAAAAACATAAAAAATCAAAAATTTCAAAACTTCACAGAATGACTTACAATACCTCTAGCCACCCATTTTGAGTAAAATTTAATTTTTTTTAAATGCCAAAATGGTATTTTTGATTTTTTTTATTTTTTTGGTTCCTAAAGAAAATTAAATTTCACTCAAAGTGGATGGCCACATGTATTCTAAGCCACTCTGTGAAGTTTTGAAAATTTTTCTTTTTTGCTTATTTTTATTTTTTTTCGACACCTAAAAAAAATTAAATTTCACTCAAAGTGGGTGGCCATAGGTATTCTAAGCAATTATGTGAAGTTTTTTATTTTTTATTTTTTTCGGCACCTAAAAAAATTTAAATTTCGCTTAAAGTGGATGGCCACAAGTATTCTAAGCCATTTTGTGAAGTTTTGAAATTTTTTAATTTTTAATTTTAATTTTTTATTTTTTTCGGCACCTAAAAAATAAAATTCCTCTCAAAGTGGGTAGCCACAGGTATTTTAAGCCATTCTGTAAAGTTTTGAAATTTTTACTTTTTTGCTTATTTTTATTTTTTTGGCATATAAAAAATTTAAATTTCACTCAAAGTGGGTGGCCACAGGTATTTTAAGCTATTCTGTAAAGTTTTGAAATTTTTTATTTTTTTTATTTTTTTCGGCACCTAAAAAAATTTAAATTTCACTCAAAGTGGATGGCCACAAATATTCTAAGCCATTCTGTGAAATTTTGAAATTTTTGATTTTTTGCTTTTTTTTATTTTTTTCGGCACCTAAAAAAATAAAATTTCGCTCAAATTGGGTGGCCACAGGTATTCTAAGATATTCTGTGAAGTTTTTAAATTTTAGAATTTTTTATTATTTTTTATTTTTTTGGCAACTAAAAAAATTAAAATTTGCTCAAAGTGGGTGGCCATAGGTTTTCTAAGCCATTTTGTGAAATTTTGAAATTTTTTATTTTTATTTATTTTTATTTATTTTTTTCGGTACATAAAAAAATTTAAATTTCACTGAAAGTGGGTAGCCACATATTCTAAACCATTCTGTTAAGTTTTGAAATTTTTAATTTTTTGCTTTTTTTTCTCACCTCAAAGATCGTGACTTCCATATGAATATGTGTGTTGAAGAAAATGAATTCCTCATAAATGGTTCTCACTTTTGTTCCTCAAAAATGGTTCTCACTTTTCTAAGCCATTCCAACTTTTTTTTTGTTCTCATTTCTGGTTTCAGAATCAGTTTTGGAAGCAAACTTGTCCCGGAAATAGAAAAATGAAATTGCGTTACCAAACGGGTTTTTGGTCCAAAACTGATTCTGGGAACAAAAAACCAGTTCTGGACAGAACCAGAATGGTTTTCATGCAGCACCTAAGCATTTCTAGATAGGATTAAATTGATTTAGGGGTTAATTAGGGGAATTTTGGGTTAATTAGTGTTGATTTGGAAGCGGTTGATTATGCAATTAATTGGGAGATTAAAATGTTGATTTGGAGGTGGATTGGAGGCCTAGAATGTGTTGAGTTTTGGCTGTCCATATTGGGGTCTAATTGGATTAAGATTGATTAATTTGAGGGTTAATCGTGAAATCGCCATGATTGCCTTGTATTGTCCTCGTATTGGCTGATTCCTGTTGATTGGTGATTGATGTCATGATGTCATGTCACGTGCCTAGTGTGGTCGAGGATGAGGAGGCATGATGGGCCGTGCGTATATGTAATTTGTGTCCCTCTAATCACGTGAATTACGTGTGCCGACTATGTGCCATGCAAGATTGAATTGAAGTGCATAATTGGGCATGCTAGTATATTAATTGGGCACATTGTGACTAAACTAAGCATGTCGAATCGTTATTTGAGCACGTCGTGGCATTTGTTTGAGCATGTCTTAGCATGAATTGATTATGTGCCTAGGTGAAATTGGATGCTCATTGTGAATTGCATTGTTACCCGAGTGCCGGACTGCATGGCCACGCATTTCGCCTGCTAAGCATTGGCTTGATACGAGAATTGTGCGAGTATGCGTGCCTGACATGAGCATGTGATCACCTAATCGTCCTGTTGCATTTTACGCGGGGTTCAGATAAAATCTGGTGTGTGTATACATGTGATCACTATAAACCCTGATGCATGTTACGCGAGGTATTAAACCCATCCTGATGCGTTTTACGCGGGACGATGCCCGGATTGCCGAAAGACAGCCAACCTAATGTGTTTTACGCGGGTTCGGTCCGTATATGGAGATCGATGTTGTGCCTGATGCGTTTTACGCGGGCTAGAGACACTGGGTCTGATGCGTTTTACACGGGCCAGGAAGTGTTGGATATTTTTAGACCTGATATATTTTACGCGGGTCGAGATATAAATGAGAATTTGGCAGTGTGCAAGTGTGTATAATTGAGCCGGATCATGAGCACAGACATATTGATGGCATATGTGTGCAAGACTGCATTGGCAGGTGTGCAAGCATGTGCGTATCGGTGAACCGTGTGTGATGCAGATATCAAGGAGTATGTGTATGTGCATGGCATACGTGTGGCTAAGTATGATCGCGTGTGCGCCATGTGTGTGTTCTACACTTCGACTGCTATTATGAACTGCCTAACCCGCAGGGTCGTTTATATGATCGATCTAGGTTAATTGGTTGTTATACTGGTTGTGTGTGATTGTTTGTCTGTCAGGAGGTGCATGTTAGCCTAGTTTAGGTTTAGGGGGTTTACTCGCTGAGATTCGTTCTCACGGTTGTTAAAACCCATATTTTCAGATCCCCGGCCTTGAGGATGTCAGACGTGCCTATTCGTTTTGGGATCCCGTCCTGGATAGACCGAGAGGTGATCGAGTACCCCGTAGGGAATGGGGATACGTATATTAGACATTTTACTATCGTATGGGTTGACGTGAGAGAGCAGCACTTTCAGGCCCACGAGTATATAGGTTGGTGCTTTAGGAACTACTCCGAGACTTACGGACCTCTCAGGACCTTTGATGTCCTGTTCAACGGGCTAGGTGATATAGATCCCCGGTGTGCCGATGGAGATCTGGTGAGCCCCGAGGCCTCATTCGGAGAGGATTCTGACAACGGACACGAACCCGTCATCTGGGAGGTCGACGAGCCAGACCCGATAGATGAGGAGCCGGTGGACTGGGATTCCGACCCAGAGCCTATGAAGTCGAATGGTGAGCCAAAGCCGATGGAGCAGGACCCCGAGCTACAGGGTGAGCTAGAGGAGGGCGATTTTGAGGACGAGCCAGCAGAGACTGAGTCCGAGTTGGACTCCATGGACTCCGAGGTTGATTTGTCTGATAGTTTTTCTGAGTCCTCGGGATTCGATCTGGACTGGGTACCTTAGGGTTTAGCTGTATCCCTGGTTAGGTCGAGCCAATACCTTTTTGACCGGAGCCTTTCTTTAGATTAGTGTTTAGACTGATTGCCCGGGCCACCTACCCCTTTTTGTTTTTAGTGGCCACTGTCCCGCTTTTGGTTTGCTATGTATTTGCAATAATTGGATATTGTATATGTTTCCCTGATGTTAATGCAAGAGTATATTTATAATGTTGTTTGTTATTTGTGCTATCCTTGGTCACGGTGTTTTATTTGTACGGGTGTTTATGTTGCTTCAGCGTGTGCATGATTCTCTATTTTGGATTTTTGGGTCGGCGACGCGTCCTGGGACATCACACAAATTCGACATCGATTGGGATGCTCGCGCGCCAAAAGGGTTCGAGGTGTGACAGGTCGACCATCGGCTGAGGAAGAAGGAAAATAAAAACAAATGAAATAAAAAAAAATAAAAATTATAAAAAATAAAAACAAAACAAAAAATTTTATGAAAAAACCGTATAACTTAAAAAATTAAAAACCAAAAAATTAAAAAAAATTAAAAATGACCTATTTATGGTTCAATTAAGTTTGTTAGGTAACCCATATTTGTCCAACACAAGAAAGTGAATTAAGCATGACTATTCTGCTATATAGTAAAAGCGGTAACGGCTCAGGATTTTCTGATCTCCAAGCAATTAAAGTTTACAAAAAAAATTTTATCTCACAATAAAAAGTCGTCCTTACTTTACATGATAATATACATAGCTGGATCGGCTAGCGTTAACTACGTATTCATGTCATTAGTAGAGATGATTGTATGATTATCAAACCATCATTTGATCTTTCGATCGCTTAACTATGCATTTCAAAAGGTTATGTTTTCACACTTGCAAGGAATTAACAACTTCGGGGCAAATTGTATTTTGCAGATCATTTGAAAAAAATTACCAGTTTCTAAGCACATTGAACCCTAAAAATATTGTTCATCCACTATTGCCCATCATCTTAAGAGGCACAAAAAATGGGAAAATTCTTTGAGGAGAATCCAATAGAAAATTGTGATTCTTTCGTCTCTTTTATTTTACAAGTTTAGTGTACTGTAAAATAGGAATTGTTCTCAACGATCGGGCTCGGGAGGGGATACAGCTGCAACGCAGTTGTTCCACGTCTTATTGCTCCTCCTGTGGACATCAGATACTGTCCCCCCAATCGGCTTTTGGGTCGAGAGGGTCAACTCCACGAATTGATCGTGGCAGTTCTTCCCCACCTTCACGAGCTCACGACAACATTCATTGGTGGGTGCAACAGTGTTGCCAAGGACTATGATTTGAAAGAACGAAGACCCACAATCGCTAGTCATTCCCTTTGCGCAATCAAGGTTTCTGGCAAAGGTAGCTCTAGGAAGCAATGCAGCAGTGACGACCAACAAGGTCATGAGAGCAAACAAGTTCTTGAGCATTGCCATGATGGTCGTTTGGGGACGGAAGTGTCAAAAATTGTCTGAGATTGTTGATTGTTTGATGATGTAGTCGATCTAGAGATGAGAACTTATATAGCTTGAGGGAAGTAGTGCATTAATGAAGTGGATCACCAGTTATGATTCAAGAATTGATGTAGGAAACTTTTACAATTATTTCCCTTGCCATAAATTCTTCTCGGGCTTTATTGTTCTACAAGGATTGAGGGCCTTGTCATCTCACTATGTTTGTGATTCAATCATTTGCCATAAAAATAGTAGTAATGAGTTGCTTGGTTGAAGAGAATTAGGCGGGGATGAAAATACTCATTTCGGGTCTGACTTTCAATCCCATGTTTGGTATTTAATAGGAACTAGTCACATGCCCTCGTGGGCTTAAAATAATTGTATGAAATTAAATTTGCTTAAAAAGTTTCAACTTATATACATCCGTAAAAATGGCCACAATTAAGTTTTAGAGCTAATCTAAAACGGACCCTAAAACGCATAAGGATACATCATTGCAACCCACTTGGAGAGGCTGAAAATGAACGAAAAATCTGCTGAACGCCCCTAAAGCCGGTCTGGTCAAGGGATACTCAACCTAAGTGTTGACCTCCCAAGTCAAGGATTAGGCCCCTTGAGATCTCTGCATTAAATATGGGTTAGCACAAGACCTGTTGAATGGATCGGTCGGGTCGGATTTGGGGTGTGTCATAAATAGTCCAACCCAAATGGACACATTAACCCGTTTATGACCGATTTATTTTTAATGTAAATATCTCAACCTATATCCGACTTGACCCATAACCAACTCATGCCCGACTCGACTTATACTGCTAAAATACTTCTATATTTAACACATGCTAAGACTACTTGTTTCTTATGACTTTTTAAAAAAATTATATTGCTAAAACACTTCCAAGCAATACAAATCTAGTGGATAATTTTTATAATTTTTTTTAAAAATTGAGGCTCCACTTGTTTCCCAGAAACTGTGATATATTTGGAAAATATTTTCTAGGAAGTCATTTTCAGGAAGATACTAATATTTTCTAGTGTTTGGCTTAAACCTGAAAATGAAATAGAAAATCTTTTCCACCAGGTATGGAAAATCTGATTTGATTTACCTCCATGCACTCCTTTGAATAATTTTAATTTTTTTCTTTTTTAATTATTTTTTTAATTATTTAAAAAAAAGCGACCAAATGAGGTTGAGCCTCGCTAGCCTCGAGTAAGGCTTGAGCCTGGCTATAGGCCGACGAGCTCGAGCTACGTAGGCCTTGGGCGAGCTAGAGATTTGCTAGCCTTGGCATGCTCAAGCCTCGCCTGAAGTCGAGAAGGCCTCGGCCTCTCCAAATCAACGAGCTCATCCCTCTTCTGTGGTCGACCATCGGCTGAGGAAGAAGGAAAAGAAAAAAAAATGAAAGAAAAAAGAATAAAAATTATAAAAAATAAAAAAACAAAAATTTTATAAAAAAATCGTATAACTTAAAAAATTAAAAATCAGAAAATAAAAAAAAATTAAAAAGGACATATTTATGATTCAATTAAGTTTGTTAGGTAACCCATATTTAAACAATTTTAGCTTGCTTTTAAATTTAAGGCAAACCAATCGTACGACCCATACCATTAAATATGAGTTCAAATATGGGTTCTAGACGCATTTTTCCACCTCTAGTTGGCACGAGCAAATGTAATTCACAAGAAAGTGAATTAAGCATGACTATTCTGCTAAATAGTGAAAGCGGTAACGGCTCGGGAATTTCCGATCTCCATGCGATTAAAGTTTACAAAAAAAATTTATCTCACAATAAAAAGTCGTCCTTACTTTACTTTGCATGACAATATACATAACTTGTAACATCCCAAATTCGACCCATTTTCGTGATCAATAAAATGGATATGTATTTCTCATTTCGTTTTAGTGAGTCTCGCCTGGAACTGATCATTCTCGGGATACTGACCAGCAGGGAATGGCGAACTAGAAACACGGTACGTGGACCCAAGAACTCGACTGCGAATCAAGTCCGATTCCGGAGATCGACAAGGGAATATTTTGTGTCAATGTGGGCCGATCCAAGCAGAGTGACGGATTTGGTTTGGCCAACGACGTACAATCAAATCGCGGGTGATTCCATACAATTGAGAGTACGCGTGGCGAACGATTCCGAGCTTATTTCGAACATTGGCAATCCCCAGAACTAGTGATAAATCCTTGTGTTCTCTGGCAAATCGAGACCGTCGTGACTCGGGTAACCCTAGGTCGATACGCATAACCCCTAAATAGCCGCCCGTTAGCGAGAGACGCTAAAAATGCAAATTGAGTGAAATTGATCGTGAATTTAAGTCCGGACTTCGGTGTCGAATTTCGTGGGTGTACGCGACTATTTTTGCAAGGACAACGTCGTAAAAGTGTGGCTAATCATATTTGGGATCGGTATAATTGAAAATTGAAAATTTAACCCGGGATTAGAAAATTATGATTTTGCCCCTGGACCCCTAAGCATGGATTCCGAATTTTGGGATTTTATATTAGATTTAATCAACCTCAATAATGCGGGAATTTATGGTCTAAATTGCCCCCAAGATATTTTGGCTAGATTAATCCAAGCCCTTAAAGTGAGGGCAAGATGGTCTTTAGTGGAGGTTGGTCACCTAACCCACTAAGCCAAGTGTATGACTCTCCCACTCAATCTCTCTCTCCCTCATTTTTCTTCTCTCCCAAGCCGGCAGCCTCCCTCCTCCACGCCTCTCTCCTTCTCCTCATTGCTCGGCCGAGAACCGCCGTCGCCGTCGCTGTCCGCTCGAGCGCCACCACGGGTAGCCACCGCTCGCCGTCCGCACCCCGCCTAGCACCACCACCATCCAACTGTCCCATTCTCTCTCTCTCTCTTCCTTCCCCAGCCGCATGAGCAGCCCCCCACCATGGATCGCCATCCGCAAGCCGTTGCCGCTCGCGCCGCCGTAAAGGCCGCCTATCGCCGTCGCTTGCGCCACCGTTAGTGCCACCTTGGACCGCCCATTTACCCCACTTGTTCAGCCTTGTTTGGAGCTTAGGAATCCCGGTGAGCACAACCCTAAATCCTAGTTAGGCTAATGTACATTTCTAGATGAGTTTCAGGGGTTAATTAGGGTAATTTAGGGGTTAACTAGTGGTGGATGTTAGGGGCTGATCTTGAGGCTATTTTGGGGGCTTAGTGTGATAATTCAATTGAGGTTTAGTGGCCCATATCGTGCTGTGTAGTGGTTGTGCATGAGGACCTTAATTCTGCCAAAAATGTGGATTAGGCGGGTGTAATTTGTGGACCGAGTGGTGGCTGTTTTCATGGTGAGTCTTGTGGTCTAACGTGGTGATTTGGAAGTGAATTAGTGGCCTAAGGTGGGAAGTTCATGGATGAGTTAGTGTGGATTAGATCCGGGCCATATTTGATTAATCATGGCCTTAGTGGAAATCATCAAGTGTTTTGTGAACGGACCATGAGGAGGTTGAATTGAACGCAAATTGACGTTAGTATTTTGATGCCATGTTGAGTACTTATGTGGCCGTGACTTGAGGGAGTCTTAGGGGTCATGGACTTGTGAATTTTAATGATCTAATTTCGTGATTTCGTGTGCCAAGTTTGTGCCATGGCTGAATTGAATGATTTGATTAGTTGGGCTTGTGATATATTGATTTGAGCATATTGCGTTGTGAATTGAACAAGTGGTGTTGTGCAATTGAATACTCATTGTGAATTTCATGAATGCCCAAGTGTGAATGTTATGGTCATGAGTGTGTATCTCGAACATTGGCATAACATGTGCATATGCGAGTGTGCACGAATGACATGAGCATGTGATCACCTAAAATGCCTTGATATGTTTTACGCGGGATTCAGATAATAATTAGTGATTGTGAACGTGTGATCACATAAAGCCCTGATGCGTTTTACGTGGGGTATTGAACCCGTCCTGAGGCGTGTTACGCGGGCGATGCCCGGACTACCGAAGATAGCCAACCTGATGCATTTTATGCGGGTTTTGCGTCATGAGCCTGATGCGTTTTACGCGGGCCAGAGATCGATCTCGAAGTGATAGATCCGATGCGTTTTACACGGGTCGGACCTGATGTATTTTATGCGGGTCGGTGAATTTGGTAAATGCAAGTGTGCAAGAGTGCAAGTGTGCGAAGGTGCATTGATGAGACATGAGCTGTGAGCACGAGCATATGCATGATATGCGCATATGTGCAGTGGTTAAGTTCTGTGCCATTATTGCAATTACATTTATAAAGTGTCTAACCTGCAGGGTCAATTAAGTATTGGATTTGGGCACGAGGGCCTAAGTCATTTAGATTCTGGATTGTGTGTTGTTTGGTGCTTGTCAGGAGGTGCATGTTAGCCTAGCTTAGGTTTAGGGGCCTACTCGCTGAGATTTATTCTCATTGTTGTATAAACCCAACTTTTCAGCCCCCGGCCGTGAGAATGCCAGATGTTCCTGTGCGTTTTGGGATTCCATACTAGCTAGGGCGGACGACGACTGAGTACCCCTTAAGAAATGGGGATGTGTACATTAGGTATAAATCTGTAGTATTGGTAGATGTGGGAGAGGCGTACTACCAATGCCATGAGTATCTAGCCTGGTGTTTTAGGGACCGATTCAGAGAGCCTGGACCTCTTCGGACTTTTGATGTCCCAATTAACGGGCTAGGTAAGATGGACTGCTAGTGTCTCGATGGAGACTTAGCCAGCCCCGAGGCTACGAGTGATAGGAGTTCGAGCTCTGGCAACACACCAGTTGTCTGGAAAATAGATAAGCCGAAGCCGATGGAGGCGGATGAGGAACCAGAGCCCATGGAGCAGGGCTTAGAGCAGGAGGACGAGGTCGAGCAGATGGATTCTCAGGAGGAGCCAGCTGAGGCCGAGTCCGAGCTGGATTCCCTAGACTCTGAGGTTGAGTTGTCTGATAGCTCTTCCGATTCCTCGAGATCCGACCCAGACTGGATTCCGTAGATTTAGCCTTAGCCCTAGATAGATCGGGTCAGTACCTTTTTGACCGGAGCCCCTTCTAGTTTTAGTAACCCTAACCTGATCGCCCGGGCTACTTACCCCTTTTTGTCAGTAGTGGCTATTAACTCACTTTTGATTTTTGAGCGTAAGCTGTAAATGGATATTGTATATGTTTCCCACTATTAATGCAAGTGTATATTTATAATCCTGTTGTTTACTCTATCCTTGGTCATGTGTTTAATTTGTACGGGTGTTATGATGCTTCCGCATGTGCTTGATTCTCTGTGTTGAGTATTGGGTCAGCGACGCGTCGTGAGATGTTGCACGCAAATTCGACCGCGGCAGGGATGTGGCGCGTCGTAGGGTGCGGGGCGTGACATAGCTAGATCGGCTAGCGTTAACTACGTATTCATGTCTTTAGTAGAGATGATTGTATGATTATCAAACCATCATTTGATCTTTCGATCGCTTAACTATGCATTTCAAATGGTTATGTTTTCACACTTGCAAGCAATTAACGACTTCAAGGGCAGATTGTATTTTGCATATCATTTTAAAAAAAATTGCAAGTTTCTAAGCACATTGAACACTAAAAATATGATTCATCCACTATTGTGCTTCATCTTAAGAGGCACAAAAAATAGGAAATTTCTTTGAGGAGAATCCAATAGAAAATTGTAATTCTTTCATCTCTTTTATTTTACAAGTTTAGTGTACTGTAAAATAGGAATAGTTCTCAACGATCGGGCTCGGGAGGGGATACAGCTGCAACACAGTTGTTCCACGTCTCATTGCTCCACCTATGGACATCGGATATTGTCCCCTCGATCGGCTTGTGGGTCGAGAGGATCAACTGTACGAATTGATTGTGGCAATTCTTCCCCGCCTTCACGAGCTCACGACAACATTCATTGGTGGGTGCAATGGTGTCGACAAGGACTATGATTTGAAAGAACGCAGACCCGCAATCGCTAGTCATTCCCTTTGCGCAATCAGGGTTTCCGGCAAAGGTGGCTCTAGGAAGCAATGCAGTAGTGACGACCAACAATGTCATGAGAGCAGACAAGTTCTTGAGTGTTGCCATGATGGTTGTTGGGGGATGGAAGTAGTTTCATTGTTGCCACTTCATCGTCACCATGTCATTGCTGCGATGCCACCATTGCCATGTCATCATCAATGTCATGTCACGTATGCCATATCATCATTACCATGTCATCGTTCCCACTTCAACACGTTGCCATATCATTAATTCCGCATCATTATAATATGACATCTCATTATTTTCATGTCATTGCATGTCATGTTAGATTAATTTATAGCTCTTTTACTCGTCATTAGAACTAAGTCACATCTTGGTTGCGTCTAGATAATTCATGTCACATGACATTAATTCAAGTTAGAATCACATAAACATAATCGAGACCGTCACGACTTGAGTAACCCTAGGTCAATACGCGTAACTCCTAAATAGCCGCCCGTTAGTAAGAGGCCCTAAAATTGTAATTGAGCAATTTTGATCGCGAAATTGGATTCGGACTTGGACGTCGAATTTCGTGGATGTGCGCGACTATTTTGCGAGAATGACGTCATTTTAGTGTGGCCAATTATATTTAGGATCAGTATGGTCGAAAATTGAAAATTAGACCCGGGACCGGAAAATTACCGTTTTGCCCCTAAGCCCTAGGTATTAATTCCGAATTTTAGGATTTAGATTAGTCTTGTCCAGCCCTATTATTTTCGAAAATTTAGAACTAAATTGCCCCTAGATTTTTTAGTTAGGCTTGATCCTAGCCCTTGAATGTAAGGGCAAGATGGGCATTGTGAGAAGTTTGGTCAACCACCCAACTAGCCCAATATATGTATAACTCTCTCTCTCTCTCTCTCTCTCTCTCTCTCATTTCCCATTCACCACCTCCGACCAGCCCCTTCCCCACGCCAGCTCTCTCCCTCTCTCCCTTCCTTCGTCGGCCACGTGAGGGCCTCAGCCGGAGCACACTGCCGCCACTCGCTGGACCACCGTCGCACGCGAGCACCGATGCCAGCCGCCAACCGCCCGTCTCGTCGCCACGCCACCACTACTCATTCCCTCTCCCTTGTCCCGTACACCACCGACCAGCACCACCCTCTCCCCTCGCCGCCTTGAACCGTCGCCCGTCGCCGCCGCCGATCACTGCCGCGGGAGTCACCGTTTGCCATCGTGAAACCGGCGACCAGCCGCCATTCCTCACCGGTTGAGCCACCCTTGGGAGCTTAGGATTAGGTGAGTAATTAACCCTAAACCCTAATTAGGCCATAAAGCACTTCTAGATAGGATTAGGGTTGATTAAGGGTTAATTAGGTTGCTTAGGACTTGATTATTGGATTGTGGATTGGTGATTGATCTGGTGATAATTTGGGGAGCTTAGTGGAGTGTTTGAGGATGATTTAATGGTCTAAATTGATCAAATTGGTGGCTGCCCATGTTGTGATTAATTAGCCTAAGTTCGGGTTATTTAGAGTTTAATTATGGAAATTCCCAAGCGTGCCTCGTGTGATTAATGTGGAAGTTAATTGTGCATGATTGTGGTCAATGTGATTATGCCATGCCGTGTGTTTTATGTGGCCGAAAGGTGTGATGTGTGATTGGCCAATGATTGGCGTGAATTTCATTGACCAAGTATAGGAATTGTGAGTGCCAATTGTGTGTTGTGCCAAATGGTATTGAATTGGCTAAGTGAGCACATTGATGCGATTAATTGAGCACGTTATGGTTGAATTGAATTTTTGGATTAAGTGGGCAAGTTAGCCATGGCATTGTTTGAGCATGACTTGGCATGATTTGATTATGTGCTTACGATTGGAATTGTGTGCTCATTGTGAATTGCATTGTTGCCCAAGTGCCAGACTGCATGGCCATGCATCCCGCATGCTGAGCATTGGCTTGATACAAGAATTATGCGAGTATGCGTGCCTGACATGAGCATATGATCACCTAATTGTCCTGATGCATTTTCCGTGGGGTTCAGATAAAAATTGGTGTGTGCACGTGTGATCACATAAAGCCCTAATGCGTGTTATGCGGGGTGTTGAACCCGTCCTGATGCCTTTTACGCGGGACGATGTCCGGTTCTATCGGAAGATGGCCAGCCTGATGCGTTTTACATGGGTTATGGTCTGTATATAGAGATTAGTGTTGCGCCTGATGCATTTTACGCGAGCTAGAGACACTGGGCCTGATGCGTTTTATGCGGGCCAGGAAGTGTTGGATATTAATATGGACCTGATGCGTTTTACGCGGGTCGAACTCTAAATGAGAAATTGGCAGTGTGCAAGTGTGCATAATTGAGCCGGATCATGAGCATGGGCATTTTAATGGCATATGGGTGCAATAGTGCTTTGGCAGGTGTGCAAGTATGCGCTTATCGGTGAATCATGTATCAAGGAACATGAGCATGTGCATGGCGTACGTGTGACTCAGCCTGTCGCGTATATGCCATTATGGTGATTATATTATATGCCTAACCTGCAGGGTCAATTGTGTGCTCGCCTAGGCCTGAGGGCTTAGGTCAATTGGTTGGTTTACTAGTTGTATATGATTTGTTGCCTGTCAAGAGGTGTATGTTAGCCTAGTTTAGGTTTAGGGGGTTTTACTTGCTGAGATTCGTTCTCATTATTATTAAAACCCAACTTTTCAGACCCCTAGCCTTGAGGATGTCAGAAGTTCCTGTACGTTTTGGGATCTCGTCCCGGATAGACCGTGACATGACCGAGTACCTCGTAGGGAATAGGAATACATATATTAGGCATTTCACCACTGTATGGGTCGATGTAGGCGAGCAGCATTTTCAAGCCCACGAGTATATAGCTTGGTGCTTTAAGGACTACTCCGAGACATTCGGACCTCTTAGGACTTTTGACGTCCCGTTCAACGGGCTAGATGAGGTAGATCCTCAGTGCGAGGATGGAGACCTGGCGAGCCCCAAGTACACGTCCAAGGGGAGTTCTAGTTCTGGCCACCGGCCTGTTATCTAGGAGGTTGACGAGCCGAACCCGATGGATGAGGAGCCAGTGGATTGGGATTCTGATCCGGAGCCAATGGAGTCGGACGACGAGCCCAAGCCTATGGAACAGGACCTCAAGCCAGAGAGCGAGCCAGAGAAGGGTGATTCTGAGGCCGAGTCCGAGCTAGATTCCATGAACTCCGAGATCGAGTTGTCTGACAGCTCTTCCGAGTCCTCAGGATTTGACCCGGACTGAGTACCTTAGGGTTTAGCTGTATTCCTAATTAGGTCAGGCCAATACCTTTTTGATCGAAGCTCTTCCTTAGGATAGTGTTTCGACTGACCGCCTGGGCCACCTACCCCTTTTTATCAGTAGTGGCTGTTGACTCGCTTTTGATTTGTGGTTCTTATTTTGTAAATGGATATTGTATATATTTCATGTTGTTAATGCAAGTGTATATTCATACTATTGTTTGTTGTTGTGCTATACTCGGTCATGTGTTTTAAATTATACGGGTGTTTACGTTGTTTCCGCTTGTGCCTTGATCTTTGTTTAGGTTTTGGGTCGGCGACGCTTCTTGGGGCATTGCATAAATTCGACCTCAGCAGAGATGTTCGCGCGCCATAGGGTTCGAGGCGTGACATCCCCCGTTGATTTGGTATCAGAGCAAGGTCAACTCGGTCCAATTCGGTCAAAGCTTGGAGCAATAAGGAGCGAAGACCTTGGGTAGCCAGTAGGGAGACCTTGTATGCTACGTGTAACGCCCCAGCCTCGGGGTTATAAACGTGACGTCCCGTTCATTATTATCTTTTATTGCACACAAGCGGAAGTATAACTCGGGACAATCATAATCAATACACAGCAGAAATAAGACAAGAAACATCATGAGCAAACCTTATATTTATAATGCATACAAACATGTTTTAACAAGCCCTTCGGGCCATGACAAACAACACATATTTCATAGCTGACTATAAATAGCAAATCTTGACCTATACCCACTACGGCTTCTCGCTCCTCGCTTCTTCACCTCCACCTTGGTCCCGTCCGCCTGGCCATCTCATATCCCACCCATGGCTTTATCCTGGAGCCGGCCCGCTCGTACCGTCAAAGCACCGTTGAACCCATATAGGGATCAACTCATTCTCCGTTCGCGTAGTGATACCACGCCATGTACAGATGAGGCACCAAGTCCGTTAGGCCCTCATCGAATCTTACAAGCGTCGTGATTCGGCAGTAGGTGCGACCTTCTCTGGCATCCGTCACGATAAGCACTTTGGCTTTCTGCTCTACGGGATTGCCAACGCGGGCTGGGGGAGATGCCATCCTACGGACCTGAAAAAGGGAAAAACAACGGGGGATGAGTTGGGGAGACTCAGCAAGTAAACCTACTAATATCAAGCGAGGACGAGGGGATCGCCATTAGCACAAGTCAGCCCTTACCGCACCCGCATCGATGACAGATCAATAGCAAAGTTCATACAAGAGAACATCAAGCATGGCTATAACATGTGCACCTTGCCATTCAAGTCTCGGTTTTATCTCCAAAACAAACGTCAAACATGAAACATGATTAAATCGAGAAATGAACCAACCACAACCAACCAAACGACCGAGAAACGGTCCAAGCAAACCGTGTCACAACGTATCACAACTTCCTTTCCCGATATTAGGAAGTTTACTTATACAAGACAAACAAAACTAGAGAACGGGGGTCGAGACGGGTGAGCTCGGGAAATTTCGGGCTTTCTCCTTGCTTCCTTCTTCCTTGGCAAAGCAAACTTAGGCCTATGAAGGCCAAACCGTGGGCTCTTGGGTAGGAACAAGAAGAGACACGAGCTGGTTCGGGATTATTTTGGGCGTGAGCTTCTCGGTCAAAGTGAGAAAAACAAGAACAAAGGAAGAAGAAGAAGATGTTGGCGTGAGATTGGAGAGGAGGGACTTCACGTGAGGCTTCTTCAACCATTTGGACTCCTTCAATTTATATCAAGTCAAGGCAAAAGAAAGACAAAGGGTCATTTTCAAGGGGGGTCCGTAAAGTCTAAGTTATTTAATGTATGCCATCATGACAAGTCCCCAAAAGTCTACGGCTATTAAATGTTTGTCATCATAAGTGGGCTTCAAAGTCAAGTGTCATCATAGCATGCATTTAATGTCATTAAATGTTCTTAATGAACTAAAATGATGAAGGGCCAATGCTTATCTAAATCTCATTGGTCCTCTCTCTCTCTCCCCTTCGGCTACTCTCTCTCTCTCTCTCTCTCTCTCTTTCCTTGGCCGAATGGCCCTCTCTCAATTTATCAAACCCCAAACTTGCTCCTCACTCAAGACTATTAATGCTTGTCATGATGAAGATGCCTCCAAAGTCTAAGGTCATGATGGATAGCATTAAAGTTCATTAATGAACTATAGCCAAAGGATCACGATGAAGAGAGCACAATGAATCCAAGCCACTAATGATTTCTCTCTTCCTTTCCCTCTCTCGACTCTCTCTCGGCTCACTCTCGTTTTCCCCTTGGGATGGCCTCCAATCAAAGCATAAATATCTCATTTGAAAGTTCAAAACGTATGCTTTAAGTCACCAGAAGACACCAAGTCCAAATTCCAACATTCTCATATAGAAAATGCTGAATCTTTGAAATCTGACAAAACCGGACAACTTTGTACTGTTCACGAAATCGGGCTTGAAAACATAGTAAATGGACTTCAAAAATTCTCAAATTTGAATATGTCATAAACAAGGTCTTAACAAACATTTTTCATGTAGAGCACAAAATTTGAATCTCTGTAAACACCATTTTTAGTAGCTCAAAGACAGACTAAAAACAGTTCGCTGGAACAGCATTCTTGTTTCTAAAAGTAAGCTCTGTTCAGAATCCAAATCATCTCGGAAAATTCCCAAATTTATATACGTTATAGAAAAGGACGTTCTCAATAACTTTTGTGAAGGAAACTTTTCCAAAATCGGCCCAGAAAAACTTGTAGAAAATTAAGAATAGGTAAACATCACCGAAATATCTATTCTGGGCAGTTTCACATGATCCGAAAATCAGGCCATTGTACCACTCATATCAACTCCAAAAATTTTGAAATTAAAGTATGTAAAATCTCAGGATGTTTGGAGAAACTTTCAAGAAGAAAGTGTTTAGAAATTCGGGCCACAAAAGTCTCCCCAAAAATAACAAAATGAAGGGGTACAAAGGATCCAAAACTGGGTTTTCCAAAAACAAGAGTAAAATAGTTAGTTCCAATTGGAAAATCATCAAATTTAAACCATAGCCATTTCCCAGGGATTGAAATTGAGGATGTGACACTACGTGTACCTCTTGACTGTTTGTATCTTGATTGACTGGTTGTTTGAACTTACCCGTAAGGTGTAGGTGCGGCAGGACCCAAGGTAAGTACGTGTATCTCCTTGGTTGAGGTCTTGTGCTGTTTGTGTTTGGCCACATGCTAAGTGATTGATTGCTATTGTGTTAGTTCCTTGCCTAGGACCTTAGACTGGTTTAGCTTGGTTTAGGTCTCTAATTCCTGAATGGAATTATAGTAGGTAGGTGAGCATGCGAGTTGGGAAGATGAGTAGCCAAGGAAGAGGTAGAGGTCGAGGTCGTGAGCAAGACCGCGTAGAACCGCAAGTGAGGATTGTAGAGGATCCAAGAGTAGATGGAATTTTGAGGGCACTCGAGGAAGCGGGAATACTGGGGGATAAATAGAACTAGAAGAGAAATGCCACTGTTGCCGCTGCTGTTGAGGCTGTCGTTGCTGTTGCCAATGGGAATAACGGAAATAATGTGAGTTAGGGAACTAATGGGAACCTAATTTCGGGACCGGCAAATGTGATCAAGCCCATGTCTAAGTTGGTCGAGCAGTTCTTGAAATTAAAACTATCGAAGTTCAACAGGAAGGGTGTCCCCGAGGCTGCACCGTGTCGGGTAGAAGAATTAGAGAAAGCCTTCGATGTTCTAGGGTGCACCAAGACTGAAAGGGTGACAGTGGCGGTATATTAGCTGCAGGATAATGCAAATGACTGGTGGAAGGCCATCAAGGGCAAAGTATTTCCAGAGGGTACCGCCCAGACTTGAGCTGTGTTTATTGAGAATTTTCATAGAAAGTATTCCTTAAAGAGTGCCTAGGAAAGAAAACTGGTGAAATTTATGAGGCTCCGCTAAGGACAGATGATTATGGATCAGTATGAAGCGAAGTTCGCTAGATTGTCGAAGTTTGCACCTAGGATGGTGAAGAACCCGCAGGATAAGGTTCGGAGATTTCGAGATGGACTAAAGCGGGACCTTAGGAGTTAGATGATATCGCTCAACATTCGGGACTACGGGGAGATGTATGAACAGGCTCAAGCCATAGAACAAGATCAGTTGGAAAGGGTAGCTGCTTCTGGATTACGGTTCGTCTCGGCTAGGGATAACCGCCGTCTTGGAAAAAAACCGATGGCGAGAAATAGGTGATTTGTCCCTCCCGTCAAAAGGACTATCGGGAAGCCAAACCACCAGCAGAATAGATTTGGGGCTTGTTTCAAGTGTGGGAGTTTGGAGCATCAGATCGGGAATTGCCCCTAGCAACGCCTAGCAGGTCCGCCGATGCAACCATAATAGCCCCGAGTGGAGAATCGGGTTGGGAATCCCCCACCGGCTAATTTGAACAGGCCGCCGGCACAAGGACGAGTGTACGCCATGGCACGAAAGGAAGTTGAGAATGCGCTAGGCGTGGTCACAGGTATGATTTCTCTGTGCAATCATGTCGCATATGCTTTATTTGATCCGGGGGCGTT
This sequence comes from Syzygium malaccense, assembly GCA_031216405.1. Lineage (NCBI taxonomy): Eukaryota > Viridiplantae > Streptophyta > Magnoliopsida > Myrtales > Myrtaceae > Syzygium > Syzygium malaccense. The sequence goes on from CM062254.1 coordinate 20,332,232, forward strand.
GCACTCATTTGTGTCTGCTCAGTTTGTTGAATTGGCTAGATTAAAACCTATTTTGTTAGAAGTGTGGTTATGTGTGACTACGCCATTAATGGATAAGATATGCATATCGTTAGGATGCTCGGACTGTGAGATAATAATTGGTGGCGTAGAAAGCAGGATAGATTTAGCCGTTTTACCAATGTATGATTTTGATGTGATTATAGGCATCGATTGGTTAGTCAAACAGAATGCTATAATGAGTTGTAGTAGCAGTGTGATTCAGTTTAGTCCGGTTGGATGCTCTAGATTTGAGTTTGTAGGGAGTCGAGGAGGAACCTCAATTCCTTGGGTTTCGTCAGTAGGAGCAACTAAGTTGTTGGATAAGGGATGTTAAGGTTACCTGGCAAGTGTGGTTGATTTGACGGCAGAAGAAGTGCGGCTAGAGGATATAGCAGTGGTGTGCAACTTTCCCGATGTTTTTTCTCAGGAATTGCCGGGATTGCCACCAGAAAGAGAAGTGGAGTTTGTTATCAAGTTAGCCCCTAGGACTGAGCCAATCTTGAAGCCGCCTTATAGGATGTCATTGTCAGAGTTGAAAGAATTAAAGGTTTAGATGTAGGAACTACTGGACAAAGGTTTTATCCGACCGAGTGTGTCCCCATGGGGAGCACCAGCCTTGTTCGTAAGGAAGAAGGATGGGTCGTTGAGGCTATGTATTGATTACCGCCAGCTGAATCGAGTGACAATCAAGAATAAGTATCCCCTTCCAAGGATTGATGACCTGTTCGATCAGTTACAAGGAACCTTAGTATTCTCTAAGATTGACCTAAGGATAGGGTATCATCAGTTAAGGATCCAAAAGGAGGATATCCCAAAGACGACATTCAGGACGAGGTATGGGCACTATGAATTCACGGTAATGCCTTTTGGACTGACTAATGCCCCTGCTGCTTTCATGGATCGGGTATTCAAGGAAATTTTGGATCAATTCGTTAATGTCTTCATAGATGATATTTTGGTGTATTCAAAGAGCCCCGAGGATCATGAGGTACATTTGGAAAAGGTTTTACGAACGTTAAGAGAGCATGCACCGTATGCTAAGTTTAGCAAGTGCGAATTTTGGCTGAACCGGGTAGCATTTCTTGGACATATAATTTCCGGAGAAGGAATCTCCGTGGATCCCACAAAGATTGAGGTAGTGATGGATTGCCCGAGACCGACGACAGCTACTGAGGTTCGAAGCTTTTTAGGACTGGCAGGTTACTATCGACGATTTGTGGAAAGATTCTCAGCGATAGCTACTCCATTGACAAGGTTGCTTAAGAAAGAGACAAAGTTTGAATGGATGGAAAAGTGCGAAGAGAGTTTTCAGGAGTTGAAGCAGAGATTGACGACTGCGCCAGTGCTAACGATCCCTTTAGGACCGAGAGAATATGAGATTTATAGCGATGTTCGCTCAAGGGATTGGGATGCGTGCTAATGCAACATGGAAGGGTGGTTGCTTATGCATCGCTACAGTTAAGGCCTCATGAGATGAACTACTCGACTCACAATTTGGAACTGGCAATAATCATTTTCGCACTTAAGATTTGGAGGCACTATTTATGTGGAGAAAGATTCCAGATTTACACGGACCACCAGAGCCTCAAGTGCTTATTTTCTCAAAAAGAGCTAAATATAAGACAGCGTCGTTGGATGGAGTTGTTGAAGGACTATGACTGTGACATGTTATATCATCCCAGAAAAGCCAATCGGATAGCGGATGTTCGAGGTAGGACACCTCTCCAGTCTAATGGCGACGTTAAGGATTGAACCAGAAGTGCAAATCAAGATTAAGGCGTTACAGTCTACGGACCTTGAGATTCAGAAGATTTTGGAGATGGATGGTACTAAGAGGAAACCGAACTTCCAAGTGTCCGAGGACGGAATTCTTAAGTTTTGAGGACGTTTGTGCATGCCCGATGATTTAGAGCTTAAGGAAGAGATTTTATCGGAAGTTCATAGGAGTAATTATAGCATTCACCCGGGCAGCACGAAGATGTACCAGAACCTTTGACAGCACTATTGGTCGAATGGAATAAAGGTGGACGTGGCCAAGCACGTGGCCAAGTATTTGACGTGCCGACAAGTGAAGGCACATCATTATAAACTTGGTGGAATGTTGCAGCCATTAAAAATCCCAAAATCGAAATGGGAGCATATTACGATGGATTTTGTAATGGGATTGCTAAGAAACTAGAGGGTATACGACTCTATTTGGGTGAAAGTGGACAGATTGACCAAGTCAGCGCACTTTCTGGCAGTGCGAAAGGACTTCAAGCTAGAAAGGTGCGCAAAGTTATATGTGTGGTAGATAGTCCGTCTTCATGGAGTATCAGTATCAATCACTTCGGACCGTGATCCCCAGCTTACTGCTAATTTTTGGAAAAGTCTGCCAGCGGCCATGGGAACAAAGTTACAATTCAGTATAGCCTATCATCCGCAGACGGATGGCCAATATGAGAGGACTACTCAGACTTTAGAGGATATGCTGAGAGCATATGTATTAGACTTTCAGGGCAAGTGAGAAGAGCAGTTGCATTTAGTTGAATTTGCCTACAATAACAACTTTCAGCAGAGTATTAGGATGGCACCGTTTGAAGCACTTTTATGGCAGAGCATGTAGAACACCATTGTGTTGGGATGAAGTGGGAGAAAGAAGTGTAACGGGTCCAGAGTTGATTCAGCAGTCGATGGAAACGGTAAAGATTATCCGGGAAAGGATAAGGACAGCTCAGAGCCGTCAGAAGAGTTACGCGGACCGAAAGCGTAGACCGTTAGAGTTTCAGGTTGGTGATCACGTATTCCTTAAGATCTCATCGATAAGAGGACTGTCTCGGTTTGGTAAGAAAGGAAAGCTGAGTCCAAGGTATATAGGCCCGTTCGAGATTTTAAAGAGGATTGGCACGTTGGCTTATCGTCTCGCCTTGCCGCCGAATTTATCGCAAGTTCATAACGTCTTCCACGTGTCAATGTTAAGGAAGTACGAACCGGATCCGACCCACGTGCTGAATCATGAAGTAATAGACGTGGACGACAGGGTGTCGTACGTGGAGAGACCGGTGCGAATCGAAGACAGAAAATATCAAGTGTTATGGAACAAGACGATCCCGATGGTCAAAGTCGTATGGGAGCACCATGGAACCGAAGGTGCCACCTGGAAAACGAAAAGACGATGCGACATCAATACCTCCATTTGTTTGAGTAGATGGGTTTAGATTGTAAATTTCGAGGATGAAATTTTTGTAAGGGGGGAAGATTGTAACATCCTAAATTTCGACTCATTTCCGAAATCAATAATATTGATGTTATTTCTCATTTCATTTTAGTAAGTCTCACCTGAAATTGATCACTCTCGGGATACTGATCGAAAGGGAATGGCTAACTAGAAAAATGGTAAGTGGACTAGGAACCTGATCACGCATTAAGTTCCGATTTCGAGAAACGATGAGAAAATATTTTGAGCCAATGTGGGCCAATCCTAGGAAGGTGACGGATTTGGTTTGGCCAATGACGTATGATCGGATCGCGGGTGAATCCGCACGACTGAGAGTGCGCGTGACGAACAATCTCGAACTTAATCCGAACGATCGCGACCTTCGAAACTAGCAATAAATCCTCACGTTTTCCCGATAATCGAGACCGTCACGACTCGAGTAACCTTAGGTCGATACGCGTAACCCCTAAACAGCCGCTCGTTAGTGAGAGACCCTAAAATTGTAATTGAGCAATTTTGATCGCGAAATTGGATTAGAACTTGGACGCCAAAATTCGTGGACGTGTGTGACTATTTTGCGAGGATGACATCATTTTAGTGTGGCCAATTATATTTGGGATCAGTACGGATGAAAATTGAAAATTTGACCCGGGACCAAAAAATTACCGTTTTGCCCCTAGGCCCTAGGTATTAATTCCGAATTTTAGGGTTTAGATTAGTCTTGTCTAGCCCTATTATTTTAGAAAATTTAGGACTAAATTGCCCCTAGATATTTTAGTTAGGCTTGATCCTAGCCCTTGAATGTAAGGGCAAGATGGGCATTGTGAGAAGTTTGGTCAACCACCCCACTAGCCCAAATGTGTATAACTCTCTCTCTCTCTCTCTCTCTCCCCCTTATTTCCCACTCACCACCTTCGACCAGCCCCTTCCCCACACTAGCTCTCTCCCTCTCTCCCTTCCTTGGTCAGCCGCGTGAGGGCCTCCGCCGGAGCACACCGCCGCCGCTCGTCGGACCGCTGTCGCACAAGAGCACCGCCGCCGACTGCAGACCGCCGACCACCTATCTTGTCGCCACGCCACCACCACTCATTCCCTCTCCCTTGTCTTGTACACCACTAACCAGCACCACCCTTTCCCCTCGCCGCCTTGAACCATGGCCCGTCGCCGCCGCCGATCACCGCCACAAGAGTCACCGTCCACCGCCGTGAAACCAGCGACCAGCCGCCGTTCCTCACCGGTTGAGCCACCCTTGGGAGCTTAGGATTAGGTGAGTAATTAACCCTAAAACCTAATTAGGCCATTAAGCACTTCTAGATAGGATTAGGGTTAATTAAGGGTTAATTAGGTTGCTTAGGACTTGATTATTGGATTGTGGATTGGTGACTGATCTGGTGACAATTTGGGGAGCTTAGTGGAGTGTTTGAGGATGATTTAATGGTCTAAATTGATCAAATTGATGGCTGCTCATGTTGTGATTAATTAGCCTAAGTTCAGGTTATTTAGGGTGTAATTATGGAAATTCCCGAGCGTGCCTGCTGTGATTAATGTGGAAGTTAATTGTGCTTGATTGTGGTCAATGTGATTATGCCATGCCGTGTGTTTTGTGTGGCCGAAAGGTGTGATGTGTGATTGGCCAACGATTGGCGTGAATTCCAGTGACCAAATATAGGAATTGTGAGTGCCAATTGTGCGTTGTGCCGAATGGTATTGAATTGGCTAAGTGAGCATATTGATGCGATTAATTGAGCACATTATGGCTGAATTGAATTTTTGGGTTAAGTGGGCAAGTTAGTCGTGGCATTGTTTGAGCATGACTTGCCATGATTTGATTATGTACCTACGATTGGAATTGTGTGCTCATTGTGAATTGCATTGTTGCTCGAGTGCCAAACTGCATAGCCACGCATCCCGCATGCTGAGCATTGGCTTGATACGAGAATTATGCTAGTATGCATGCCTGACATGAGCATGTGATCACCTAATTGCCCTAATGCATTTTACGCGGGGTTTAGATAAAAATTGGTGTGTGCACGTGTGATCACATAAAGCCCTTATGCGTGTTACGCGGGGTGTTGAACTTGTCCTGATGCGTTTTAAGCGGGACGATGCCCGGTTCTACCGGAAGATGGCTAGCCTGATGTGTTTTACGTGGGTTATGGTCCGTATATGGAGATCGGTGTTGCGCCTGATGCGTTTTACGCAGGTCAGACCTGATTCGTTTTACGCTGGTCGAACTCTAAATGAGAAATTGGCAGTGTGCAAGTGTGCATAATTGAGCCGGACCACAAGCATGGGCATATTAGTGGCATATGGGTACAAGAGTACATTGGCAGGTGTGCAAGTATGCGCTTATCGGTGAACCATGTGTAAGGTCGACATCAAGGAGTATGAGCATGTGTATGGCGTACGTGTGACTTAGCCTATCGCGTATGTGCCATTATGGTGATTATATTATATGCCCAACATGCAGGGTCAATTGTGTGCTCGATCTGGGCCTGAGGGCCTAGGTCAATTGGTTGGTTTACTGGTTATATATGATTTGTTGCCTGTCAAGAGGTGCATGTTAGCCTAGTTTAGGTTTAGGGGATTTTATTAGTTGAGATTCGTTCTCATTGTTGTTAAAGCGTAACTTTTCATACCCCCGGCCTTGAGGATGTCAGAAGTTCCTATACGTTTTAGGATCCTATCCCGGATAGACCGGGATGTGAGCAAGTATCCCGTAGGAAACGAGGATACGTATATTAGGCATTTCACCACTGTATGGGTCCATGTGGGCGAGCGGCATTTTCAGGCCCGCGAGTATATAGCTTGGTGCTTTAGGGACTACTCCGAGATATTCAGACCTCTTAGGACTTTTGACGTCCTGTTCAACGGGCTAGGTGAGGTAGATCCTTAGTACGAGGATGGAGACCTGGCAAGCCCCGAGTACACATCCGAGGGGAGTTCTAGTTCTAGCCGTCGGCCTGTTATCTAGGAGGTTGACGACCCAGACTCGATGGACGAGGAGTCAGTGGACTGGGATTCCGATCCGAAGCCGATCGAGTAAGACAACAAGCCCGAACCGATGGAGCAGGATGTCGAGCTGGAGAGCGAGCTAAAGGAGGGCGATTCTAAGGCCGAGTCCGAGCTGGATTCTATGGACTCCAAGATCGAGTTATCCGACAGCTCTTCAGAGTCCTCGGGATCTAACCCGGACTATGTACCTTAGGGTTTAGCTGTATCCCTAATTAGGTCGGGCCAGTACCTTTTTGATCGGAGCCCTTCCTTAGTATAGTGTTTAGACTGATCGTCCGGGCCACCTATCCCTTTTTGTCAGTAGTAGCCGTTGACCCGCTTTTGATTTTTTGTGCTTATTCTGTAAATAGATATTGTTTATGTTTCCTATTGTTAATGCAAGTGTATATTTATACTGCTGTTTGTTGTTGTGCTATCCCCGGTCATGTATTTTAAATTCTACGGGTGTTTATGTTGTTTTCGCATGTGCCTTGATCTCTGTTTGGGTTTTGGGTCGGCGACGCTTCCTGGGGCATTACACAAATTCGACCTCGGCAGGGATGTTCGCGCGCCGTAGGGTTCAGGGCGTGACAATTAGTGGCTAAATTGGTGGGTTCAATGGCTGGTTTGTCGTGGCAACTGTGGGTGAAATTAATGTTTGAATGTGCCGACTTGAATGTTGGATTGGTGGGCTAGTGTGGGGAATTCGTGATTTGAAATTAAATAGTATGACGTGTTAGAATGGCGAATTATGTTGTGGTGCATGTGCATCAGAAATGTCTCGAGGTGTGGTTATATAGGACTAAGCCCGGATTGATCGGAGGGCTGCCAACCTGAGACGTGGTTACGCGGGTGTAGCTAGAAAGGCAAGAAATGACCTGAGGCGTGATTGCGTGGGTTGAGAGAAATGTCTTGAGGCGTGGTTACGCGGGTTTGAGCTCGGATTGATCGGAGGGCTGCCAACTTGAGGCGTGGTTACGCGGGTCAAGAAAAGTGTCCTAAGGTGTGATTATGAGGGATTAAGCCTGGATTGATTGGAGGGCTGGACCTAAGGTGTGTTGATACATGTCGTGGAAAGTAGCTGGATACGCATGCAAATTGTGCTTGGTTGAATTGGGTGAATGTACGTGATTATAGTGCTTGGGTGTTTATGTTACATTCTTGAATTATTATCGCATTATGGTGATTTAACTAATATGTAGAGTTGGCACTTAATTTAAGGCGAGGTAAGTATGTTTGTGTGGATTCGTATGTGTTGACCGTTAGATCGCATGTTAGACTAGTCTGGGTATGCATTGGCCTAGGTGGGGTATAAGTTGTCTGCTTATTGAGATTTATTTTCATTGCTATAGGACAAACCAATTCAGATCCCTGACCCCATCCTTGATCATGCCGCTGCCTCGGTGTTTTGGGCTCCCCATGCATACGGTGCATGAGGAGACTGAATATCCGGTAGGCCCTGATCAGACTTACATTAGGCACCTTACAACGGTTTGGGTAGACGTGGGGTTAGAAGATTTATAGCGCCACGCCTACTTGGCCTGGTTTCACCATGTCGTGTTGGAGACTACTGGGCCAATCCATGGATTTGAGGGGCTACGGCATGGTAGTGAGGATGCGGTGAATTGAGAGCTCTGGGACAAGTTTACTCCCGATGGTGAGGTGACGGACCTCGACAAACCACCGGAGAACCTTGGCCCAGAACCTGAGCCCAAGCCCGAGGAGGAGCCCATGGAGCTCGAGCCCAAGGAGGAGCCTATGGAGTCTAAGCACGAGGACGAGCCGATCGAGATCAACTCCGATACTGAGTTGGAGTCTTTAGGGTCATATTCGGATTGGGCACCGTAAGAGGGTTTGGGTGCTGGGGCCTAGAAGCCTTTTTTGTAGAGCCATTTTTGTGTATTCAGTAGTCTACCCTGCCACCTGTCCCTTTTTTATGATGAAGGTGGATGCTAACCCTAGAAGCCTAATGTATGAATTTTATGGTCTCAATCTAATGAGATGAGTTTATTGATTTATGCAAGTACTGCCCTCTTGTCATTGTTTATTGTCTAGGCTGTTTGATTTTCGCTTCTGCTTGCATTTGTTTGCCAGTGTTTCAATTGGGTCGGCGATGTGTCCTGGGACGTCGCATTCAATACGATCGTCGAAGGGGTGTGCGAGCTCGTTAGGGTTCGGGGCATGACAACTTGAGTTTCTAATCGACTTGTAATAAATTAGCGGTCTGTGAAGGTGTCCTTGTCCTCGCCCGCGGCGAGTAGATGAAATCGGGACCAACAGAATTGAGTGTGGAAAGATCCCAATGAAAGTGGAATGCAGATTTGATCAAGAAGAGGAGTTTCGAATTGAGTGTGGAAAGAGAGATGGGTTGGGGTTGGGCGATATAAGCGGCGGTGGGATCGGTGCTATTGCTCGGCTGGGTGGGGCTCTAGTTTCTAAACTAATGTCTGCACAAGGAGTACAAAGAGAAGAGGGTCCTTGTCTTAATCATGTTCAACATTGTCTTTGCCTTCTCTTGCAGTCTCCTCCAGCTCATCCTCTTCGAGATCATCCCTCTCCTCTCCCGAGAGTGAGTTCACTTGCTAGTGCCCCTTCCTTGTTTCGATTCTATTTGAATTAATTAAGAATCCTCCATCATCTTTTCCTTTTCCTTTTTCCCATCTAGGGCTTGATGGCTCAACTGGAAGGTGGACTTATTTTGTCTAATACTGCTATTGGTCTTTCTTGTTGCCTTACTATCACCGCTACCTCATGCTTTACAACAGTGGTACCACCTCAGTATGATCCAATCCCCTCCCAGTTGCTTCCATGATGAGGCTGGCCCTGCCCAGATCAGGGTTGTAATATTTGAGATTTTTTACCATGCAAAAAAAATGGTGGGAACTACAAAAAGAAAAAGAAAAGGAAAAATGAGAAGCAAAAGTAGTAGCCTTCAGCTTTTAAAGACAGAAGGCCGAGACACCCGCGGGAGAGAAAAGAAGAAGAGAGAAAAGGGAAAGAAAAAGGGGAAAAAGAAAGAGGAAAGAAGGGTGAGAAAGGGAAAGAGAAAGAGATGGGTTCTCGCCACGGACCTCACCAAGCCGAATCGACTTCATATTGCAGCGCTCAGTAAGTGTTCGAACCCCTCATTCTTCTAATCAAAGTATTTATGAGGTTAGGGCTCAAATTTTGGAGTTTGGTGAAATTCAAGCCGCTTAGTCCGATTTTTGAGTTGTCGAGTGGTGTATATAAATAGAATTGGTAGTTTAGGGTATTGTGGGGCCGTGAGATTTTACGAAACTTGATTTGGATTATGGTTTGCCCTCTATAAATTTTTTGAAGTTGGTTGTGAGGGGTAAACGGTGTGCGATAGCAGCTTTCCATGCCGATTTTCATCACCTTTGGCTTGCTTTTGGGTCAGCCAAGCTGGGGTTCTTGAAGTGCTCTGAATGGGCTTTCTTTTGACTATAAGCTCGCTTGGAACGGAGTTTGGTAGAGAAAGTTATGGTACAATCAAATTTCGCGTTCAAGCTCCGTGCTACAAATGGCTTTGAGTAATCGCTTTTGGTGAGCGATTTGTAAGCGCCTTGTAGTCATTATGTTAGCGTCTAAACCTAGTTTAGCTAAGTCATAATTGAGGTATCGTTTTTCTCGATTTTAGCATTGTTTCTCGCTTATTTGTTAGGATTGCGAGTTCGACGAATCAAGTAATCTTTATTGTTTGATCGTAGGCTTTTCGAGGTGAGCGTTGCTATCTTTTCTATAAGTTTATAAAGTCATGTTTTGAAAGTGATAGAGATTTGAGTATCATACAAGTTACTAAAGCATATTTGTTGCTTAAAATCCTAGATTGTGCAATTACTACATTTTGATATTTGAGAAAGATTTGAGAATGGTTTTAAGAAAAATATTGTTAACGAATATATGTGTATTATGTTGCGAATTGGTTTATGGAACAAGTTTTAAGATGATTTGAGAAACGTTTTATGGAAGATGTTATTAAAGATTATACATATCGATTTGTGAATTATGTTTATGAAATGATATAAGAAACGTTTTACGAAAAAGTATTTCTGTAGGATAAACTGAGTTACGAAAGGTTATGTGATTAGTTAGGGAAATGTATTGTGATTTATGAAATTGATTATGAAATGGTTTTAGAACCATATTGTGATTTATGAAATAGTTTATGAAATAATTTCTGGATTTGGCATTGTGGAGGTTATCATTGAGGATAAGTGTTTGATACTCAGTGTCTCTGTGAACCAAATGAGAATTTGTAGGTATACACATACTAGTCTAGTATATCCTTGCGGGCCGAGCCACCGACTTACAATAGATGGAGATCTTGCCAATGAGGGAATCTTGATCGCCTTTTCATGAGGCGTTATCCTTGATCATAGTTAGATTTGTGGGCCGAGCCACTGGCTTACAGTAAATGGAGATCTTGCCAATGAGGGAATCTTGATCGCCTTTTCACGAGGCGTTATCCTTGATCATAGTTAGATTTCTGAGCATGAGATTGGCCAATGGAATGGACCATTGGCGTGTATTTTTCGATGAGATTAGTCAATAGAATGGATCATTGGCATGTGTTTTTTGACGAGATTGGCCAATGGAATGGACTATCAATTTCTACTTTGATATTATTGATTGAAATGAGCATTTCTATTGTGAAAATTTTATATTAAAGTAGTATATAATGCATTTTGATCTTGACATTTATTATATGTTGGAGTTGGGTTAAATAAGCTTTAGTTTGGTCTTACAACTGGATGCACAGTGATTGCTCGATCTTCTTAGAAAAGATACGCGCTACTTATTGAGCTATGGTTACTCACCCCTCTCTTTCCCTAATCTTTTTAGGTTCCTTAGTTAGTAGCCATTATAGCAAGAGCGATATCAACGAGGATCTTTTATGAGTTTGTTCTTTGGTTGTGGTTTTGGGCTGTGTCCTTCGGGTGGAAAAACGGCCGTGTCATATGTCACGCTCCGAACCCGCGCGAAAACACGAACATCCCACGACAGCCATTAAGAGTGCGATGTCCCAGGACGCATCGCCGACCCGATCGATTCACTAACGATCATACACATGTGGAAGCGAACAATAACACCCTATCAACATCACATATAACTCGGGGCAGCTAAGGAGACAGCAGGAATACACAACAACAAAACAACTTTTATAAACACACTGTTAACCTAAGTTCGGTACAATTTACAAGCCCAACTTGAGGGCGACTTGCCACCAACCGCACATATAGAAGGATTGGGTTAACTTAAACTCCTCCATAGCAAGGCATCCAAAAGCGGAAAGTTCATCCCATCCCCACATCGACCCTGGTTTCCAATCCTTATGTGATGTCTATTTGTCACCCCAAACCTGAAAATGTTTAACCACGGTGGGTGAAATAACTCAGCAAGTAAGCTCCCTAAACCTCATTTAGGAGAATACGTTGCCTCCGGATCGTCCTAAACATACAAGGCTACTGAAATAAATGTTCCATAATACAATCATAGGCATTCTTACTTGGCTTAGACATACAGATATGCCACAATGATGCATCAACCATATCACATAACCAAAGCATGTAATAAGAACTCACATGCATCAATGCATCACAGTCGCGCATGCCTCGATTATATGGCAAAACCCACTTGGGCACGTTCCATACCATGCCTAGCAGTTTTTACCCCATAATCAAGCACTATGCATCACAGTACCTAGATTATTTATGACCCAAGTAACAATACACGCCTCAGGCCCACTTTCAATCCACGGTCCACGTACAATCATCTCATATTCACAACACTCCTTAGCCCGCATTACAGTACACGCCTCAGGCTATGTCTCTTGCTCGCATTATAGTACACACCTTAGGCTCAACATCCTCTACCTACGGCATAAACAACCGTCTCATTTTCACAACACTCCTTAGCCCGCGTTACAGTACACGCCTCCGGTTATATTTCTTACCTGCGTTACAGTACACGCCTTAAGCTCAACATCCTCCACCTACGGCATAAACAACTATCTCATTTTCACAACACTCCTTAGCCCGTGTTACAGTACACGCCTCAAGCTCAACATCCTCCACTTACGGCACAACCCGCGTTGCAGTACACGCCTCAGGCTGGCGGTCTTTCGGTAATATTGGGCATCATCCCTTGTTACAGTACACGCCTCAGGACGGGTTTAATTCCCAGCGTAAAACGCATAAGAGATTAGGTGATCACACCAGCACACCATCAACCACTTTTTATCTTTACCCCTCAAGGCTTTTAGTGATCACTCATGTCATGCAATGCATTCACTTCGCGTGTTAATCACACCACATGCTCACATAATGCATGTCAACTCAATCGCAACCCATGATCTCGACAGCATCAATCATTACAAATCAACCAATCAATCAACATGGACACCGAGTATTCAATATCAAGTCACACATGCATAAGAACCATTTAGGCCGTTAATCAAACACCATTCAGCCACGAAACTGATCAATCCACACGTACAAGCCGAATAAGCCACTTCCCCTCAATTAAATCCACATGCCCTTCCATGCACACGGTCACAACTAGGTAATCACCTACCACCCTCAAATCAACTCATACAACATACACTCAAGCATCAAATCCAGTCACGAGGGTAGCAACTATTCAACCTTGACACCCCCACCATTTCGCTCAAATAAATAAACATCCATAGGATCACGGTAAATCTGGGCAGTTTACACAGTGACCGAAATCCCATCAAAATAAATAGTAAACGAACTCCAAAAATTCTAAATTTTGGATATATCATAAAAAACATCTTGATAAACATTTCTTATGAAGAATACAAAATTCGGTTCAATCTGGAATAATGCCTTTTCATCCCTCGAAACCAGACCAGAATCAGTTCTCTCTAACAGACTGTTTTGTCCTCAAAATATATTTCTTTCAACACCCAAATCACCTTGAAAAGCTTTGAAATATTTATATGTCATAGAAAGGAAAGTTTCCAACAACTTTTGTGAAGGAAGTTTCTTGAAAATATATCTAGAAAAGTTTATAAAAATTTGGCAAGATAAGAAGGTCGGGATGAATAGTGTTCCAGACAGTTTTCAGATAGTATGAAAATGGGTTTTCGTGCAACCCAAATGGCTTCGAAAAATTCCAAAATTAAATTATGTTATACTTCAAGATGTTAGGAGCAACTTTCATGAAAAATATCTCCTCAAATTCGGCCCACATAGATCTCCACAAAAATAAAAACTGGATGGGTATAGTAACCGCAAATCCGAGAATCACACCAAACCTCCTGGATTCAAACCCTAATTGATCTCTATCGAATTTCAACCCCCAAAACTCAATCCACTAGATCCAAACTATCATCCAACAATCACTTGAATAACCAAGAATACAACAAGGGACCAAGCTCTCCCAAAATCCACCTATAATCACCTCAATCAATCCCTAAACCAATCCATTAACAACCCATCATCCTACTCAAAGTTTAGAGAGAAACTTGCCTTAAACCTAAGCAAGCAAAACCCAACAAGCAGCAGCAAAGGCCTCGGCAAGGCAGCAACTCCGGCGAGCGGCGGCGACAACACACGGCAGCTGAACGACGGCGACGGCGGGCTTGGCCGGTGGGCCACGGTCACTGGAGGACGAGGAGAGATCGGCCAAGAGGGAGAGTGAGAGAGAGATTGCGGAGAGTGAGAGAATGAGAGGGAGAGAGAGAAATTGAGAATAAATACTAATGACACCAATAATTGGTGTCTATCCCTTTGCCAAATGACCATCCTACCCCTCTCTCTACTTTCCAATCAACGGCCACGATTCAATCTTATCTTGAGATCGACAACCAAGATCAATCCTTACCAAAAATATCCAAGGGCGAATTTGGAATTTCACAAAATTTCCAAGGGTAAAATTGTCCAAAAATTCTTATCTCTAAAGTTGGTGTGAAATGACCAAAATGCCCTTCTCACATTATACTTGGCCTTAACAAAGTCCTAGGGGCAAAATGGTCATTTTTCATTTCTTGCCGAAATTTGAATTTTCTAAAGAATCCAAACAAATCGGAGGCTGACTAAGCTAATAACAACGTCGTCCAATTATCGTATTGTGACTTTCGAAATTTCCAATGCCCAAACTTGATCTCTAATTAATGACTAATTTTAAATAACGTAACTTGAGCATATCTCGAACTAACGGGTGGCTTTCTGGAAATTCGCATATTGGACCCGTGGTCAATACTAAATCAAGCTACGTTTAAGTTCACCCGAATCGTGACGACCTCTGTTGTCATGTAATCGCGAGGATCGATTGCTAATTCCGATGGGGCGTGATCGTTTGGCATAGGTTTGGGGTCATTCATCAATTCATCTCGTGGTCAAGCAGAATCACCCGTGATTTGCTCGTATGATTGTAGCGAATTGATCCTTAACTATCCTTGGATCGGCCTACATTGGCTCAAAATGTCACCTCAACATTTTTTATGGTCGAAAGTCGGTTCACGATCGAGTTTCTTTGGTCGCGCGAATTTAAATCCCTAATTAGCTATTCCCTAACAGTTAGTATCCCAGGAGTGATCAGTTCCGGATGAGATCTAACTACAAGCACATCCATAAAATCATTCATTTCATAAATCCCAAGTGAGTCGAATTTCAGAATGTTACAACTCTTCTCCCTTATAAAAATTTCGTTCTCGAAATTTACAATTTAACCCAACTACTCAAACAAGTGGGGGTATTGATGTTGTATTAGCTCTTCACTTTCCCAAGTAACACCTTCTATCCCGTGATACTCCCAAATAACCTTGACCATCGGAATCGTCTTGTTCCTTAAAACTCGTTCTTTCCGATCTTTGATCCTTATTGGCCTTTTGACATACGACACCCTATCGTCAACTTCTATCTCTTCATAGTTCAACATATGAGTTGGGTCTAGTTCATATTTTCTCAGCATCGACACGTGAAATATATTTTGCACTTGCGACAAATTTGGCGGTAATGGAAGGCGATAAGCTAAGTCTCCAATCCTTTCCAAAATCTCAAAGGGTCCGACGTACCTTGAACTCAACTTTCTTTTCTTGCCAAATCGGGATAATTCTCTCATGAGCGATACCTTAAGGAATACGTGATCCCCTACTTGAAATTCCAAAGGTCTTCGCCTTCTGTCTGTAGAACTCTTTTGATGGCTTTAAGCTATTTTCAGCCTTTCACGAATTATCTTAACCGCTTCAACTGACTGTTAAACTAATTTTGGTCCGGTTATACTCCTTTCTCCCACTTCGTCCCAACACACGGGCGTTCTACATACTCTGCCATACAACGCTTCAAATGGCGCCATCCCGATGCTCTGCTAAAAACTATTATTGTACGTGAATTCTGCTAAGGGCAATTGTTCCTCCCACTTACCTTGAAAATCCACCATACATGCCCGAAACATATCCTCTAGAGTCTGAATTGTCCTCTTAGACTAACCATCCGTTTGTGGATGGTAAGCTGTACTAAACTGTAGTTTTGGTCCTAATGCCGTTTGCAGACTTTTCCATAAATTGGCGGCAAACCTAGGATCACAATCCGAAGTAATCATCACTGGTACCCCATGCAAACAAACTATCTGTTGTATGTACAACTCAGCATACTGATCCAATGCAAAGTCCTTTCACACGGCCAAGAAGTGCGCTGACTTTGTCAATCTATCGACAATCACCCAAATGGAATCGTGGCCTCTTTGGCTCCTAGGTAATCCCATCACAAAATCCATAGTAATATATTCCCAATTCCATTCTGGGATTTCTAAAGGTCGCAACAATCCTCCGGGCTTACAATATTGTGCTTTCATTTGTTGACACGTCAGACACTTGGCCACGTGCTTAGCTATGTCGACCTTCATACCATTCCACCAATAGTACTGTCTCAAATTCTGATACATTTTCGTACTATCGGGATGGATGTTATAATTACTACGATGCGCTTCCGACAAAATTTCTTCCTTAAGTTTCGCATCGTCAGGCATGCACAACCGTCCACGGAACTTCAATATCCCGTCTTCGGATATTCGAAAGTCCAGTTTCCTCTTGATAGCATCCATTTCCAGAATCTTTTGAATTTTCTTGATTCGTAAACTATAAAATCTTAATCTTAGTATGGATTTCTGGTTCGATTCTTAAATTGGCAAACAAGTTCGAGACTTGACTTACTTCGAACTTAAACTTTGAGTCTCGTACTCTTTCCAACAAAGTCCATTTCTTGACCATTAAGTGTGCGATGCTTGACTTTCGACTCAATGCATCGGCTACCCGGTTGGCCTTTCTGGGGTGATATAAAATATCACAATCATAATCTTTCAGCAATTCCATCCAATGATGCTTCCTCATATTCAACTCCTTTTGAGAAAATAGATATTTTAAACTTTGATAGTCCGTATATATCTAAAATTTCTCTCCACATAAGTAATGTCACCAAATCTTAAGGGCAAAAATGGTCATAGCTAATTCCAAATCATGCGTCAGATAATTCAGTTCGTGCGGCCTCAACTGCCATGATGCATAGGCTATTACTCGTCCATGTTGCATCAGCACACATCCTAATCCTTTTAACAACGCATCACTATAGATTTCTAAACCTCCAGATCCTGATGGAATAGTCAATACCAGTGCCGTCGTCAATCTATGTTTTAATTCCTGGAAACTCCTTTCACACTTATCAATCCACTCAAACTTCGTTTCTTTCTTTAACGGACGTGTCAATGGCATTGCTATAGTCGAAAATCCTTCCACAAAACGTGTATAGTATCTTACCAAACCCAAGAACCTTCGAACCTCGGTTACCATCATCGGTCTCGGCCACTTTATCACAGCTTCAATCTTTGCTGGATCTACTGAGATTCCTTCCCTAGAGATCACGTGTCCAAAAAATGCTACTCGATTGAGTCGGAATTTGCCCTTACTAAACTTGGCGTAAAGTGCGTGTTCCTTTAAGGTCTATAGAACTTTACTTAGATGGAACTCATGCTCCTCTAGGCTCTTCAAGTACACCAATATATCATCTATAAAAACTATAATAAATTGATCCAAGAACTCTTTAAACACATGGTTCATCAAGTTCATAAAGGCAGCAGGGGCGTTACTTAGCCCAAACGGCATTACTATGAACTCATAGTGCCCATACCTTATCCTAAATGCCATTTTTGGTATGTCCACCTTCTTAATCCTCAATTGGTGGTAACCAGTCCTTAAATCAATCTTAGAAAATACTGACGCTCCTCGTAACTGATCAAACATGTCATCAATCCTCGGCAGTGGATATCTAATCTTAATAGTCACTTAATTCAACTGTCTATAATCAATACACAACCTCAATGACCCATCCTTCTGTTTTACAAATGACACTGGCGCTCCCTATGGAGATGCACTTGGACGAATGAAACCCTTACCTAACAATTCTTGTATCTAAACCTTCAATTCATTTAATTCAGATAGTGACATCCTATAGGGTGCTTTTGAGATTGGCTCTGTCTCAGGTGCTAACTCGATTACAGACTCTATTTCTCTTTCTGGTGGCAATCCCGGTAGTTCCTAAAGAAAGACATCATGAGAGTTGCACACTACGGCTATATCCTCTAACCTTGGTTCCTCAATTGTCTAATCAACTACTGCCACTAGAAATCCTTGGCACCCTTCATCCAATAACTTAGTCACTTCCAGTGATGAAATCCAAGGAATCAAAGTTCCTCCTTAATTTCCCGCAAATTCGAATTTAGGATGTCCAACCCGATTTAAATTGGACCACCCTGCTACTACAATCCATTACGACCCTCTGCTTAGTCAACCAATCCATACCCACAATCACATCAAAATTATACATAGCCAGGACTGCTAGGTCTATCCTTTCTTCCCTATTACCAATCACAAAAGCGGTAGCCCTTTCTATCACATCATGTTCAATTGCTTAGGCCCGTTCATAAATCTCATTATAGTCCCTCAGATTCAGCGATATCATCTGATTACGGATGTCCGGCTTCAATCCATCTCGAAACCTCCGAGCCCTGTCCAATGGGTCCTTCACCATTTTTGGGGCAAACTCGGAAAACCTAGCAAACTCAGCTTCATACTAGTCCACTGTTATCTATCCTTGATGGAACCTCATAAATTCAGCAAACTTCCGTTCTCGTGCACTCTCGAGGAAGTACTTGCTGTTGAAGGCCTCAACAAGCACAATCCAAATCTGAGCGGTACTAGCAGGGAACACTCTTTCTCTGGTGGCTTTCCACCAATCACTTGCATTTCTTTGTAGCTAATACATTGCTAGGGTCACATTCTCCTCATCCATGTACCCCAATACCTTAAAAGTCTTTTTCCAATTCCTCTACCGAAAGTGACGTAACCTCAGGATCACCTTTTCCATCAAACTTAAGGGGCTTTAACTTTAAAAACTGCTCAACCAACAGATACATCTGTCTATTCGCATTTCCTTGTCCTTAATCATGATTTTCATTATAACTATTAGCAGCAGCTGTAGCGGCCTCAACAGCCTAAGCTATAGTGGCAGCTCGCTCCTGAGCCTACCTACCCATAAGATTACCAATTTCCTCAAGTGTCCTCACGACCCTATCCACTTATGGGTCCATTGCTGCTTGGCCCTCAGAACTTGATTGGTCCCTTGTACCTCTACCTCTCAAGCTCATCCTTACATGTTTCTATCACTCACCTACTTACTATAATTTCACTAAGGAATTAGAGACCTAGGCCAACTATACCAGTCTGGTCCTAGGCAGTGAATTACCACAATAATTCACTTAGCAAGCAATCAATTACAAGCAGCATAGGATCATAATCAGTAGGGTGCATGTACTTACCTCAGGTCCAGACGCACCTGCAACTCAATTGTTAGGATACTCAATTTACCTAAAAATCACAACAAACAGTCTGGAGGCATGCGTAGTGTGACTCACTCCTATGACTTACTAAGGTCTCCCTAACTATCTACCCCAAAATCATCGCTACTTATCACTCCAGGCTTCGACCATCTTGGATCAAGCTGACCTTACTTTGATACCAAATCAACGGGGATGTCACACCCTAAACCCGGTGAGCACGCGAACATCCCATGACGGTCGTTAAGCGTGCAATGTCCAAGGACGCATCGCCGACCCGATCGGTTCACTAACGATTATGCGCATACGGAAGCGAACTATAACACTCTATCAACATCACATATAACTCAGGGCAACCAAGGAGACAGCAGGAATACACAACAACAAAAGAACTTTTATAAACACACTATTAACCCAAGTTCGGTACAATTTACAAGCCCAACCTGAGGGCGACTTGCCACCAACCACACATATAGAAGGATTAGGTTAACCTAAACTCTTCCATAGCAAGGCATCCAAAAGCGGAAAGTTCATCCCATCCCCACATCGACCCTAGTCTCCGATCCTTATGTGACGTCTATTTGTCACCGCAAACCTGAAAATGTTTAACCACGGTGGGTGAGATAACTCAATAAGTAAGCTCCCTAAATCTCATTTAGGAGAATACGTTGCCTCTGGATCGTCCTAAACATACAAGGCTACTGAAATAAACGTGCCATAATACAATCATAGGCATTCTTACCTGGCTTAGACACACAGATATGCCACAATGATGCATCAACCATATCACATAATTAAAGCATGTAATAAGAACTCACATGCATCAATGCATCGCAGTCGCGCGTGCCTCGATTATAAGCAAAACCCACTTGGGCATGTCCCATACCATGCCTAGCAATTTTTACCCCATAATCAAGCACTATGCATCACAGTACCTAGATTATTCATGACCCGGGTAACAGTACACGCCTCAGGCCCACTTTCAATCCACGGTCCACATACAACCATCTTATATTCACAACACTCCTTAGCCCGCATTATAGTACACGCCTCAGGCTATGTCTCTTGCCCACGTTACAGTACACGTCTCAAGCTCAACATCCTCCACCTACGGCATAAACAACCGTCTC
Source organism: Syzygium malaccense (assembly GCA_031216405.1). Taxonomy (NCBI): domain Eukaryota; kingdom Viridiplantae; phylum Streptophyta; class Magnoliopsida; order Myrtales; family Myrtaceae; genus Syzygium; species Syzygium malaccense. The sequence goes on from CM062254.1 coordinate 20,352,446, forward strand.
ATTTTCACGACACTCCTTAGCCTGCATTACAGTACACGCCTTGGGCTATGTTTCTTACCCGCGTTACAGTACACACCTCAGGCTCAACATCCTCCACCTACGACATAAACAACCGTCTCATTTTCACAACCCTCCTTAGCCCACGTTATGTACACGCCTCAGGCTATTTTTCTTGCCCGCGTTACAGTACACGCCTCAGGCTCAACATCCTCCACCTACGGCACAAACTGCATTACAGTACACGCCTTAGGATGTCAATCTTCCGGTAATACTGGACATCATCTTGTGTTACGGTACACGCCTCAGGACGGGCTCAATTCCCCGCATAAAACGCATCACACGAGCACACGAGCAGACCATTACACCACTTTTTATCTTTGCCCCTCAGGGCTTTTAGTGATCACTCATGTCATGCAATGCATTCACTTCGCGTGTTAATCACACCACATGCTCACATAATGCATGTCAACTCAATCGCAACCCATGATCGCCACCATATCATTCTCGGTCATGACAACATCAATCATTACAAATCAACCAATCAATCAACATGGACACCGAGTATTCAATATCATGTCACACGTGCATAAGCACCATTTAGGCCGTCAATCAAATACCATTCAACCACGAAAGTGATCAATCCACACGCACAGGCCGAATAAGCCGCTGCTCCTCAATTAAATCCAGAAGCCCTTCCACGCACATGGTCACAACTAGGTAATCACCAACCACCCTCAAATCAACTCATACAACACACATTCAAGCATCAATTCTAGTCACGAGGGCAGCAACTATTCAACCTCGACACCCCCACCATTCCGCTCATAAAAATGAACATCCATAGAATCACGGTAAATCTAGGCAGTTTACACAGTGACCAAAATCCCATCAAAATAAATAGTAAATGAACTCCAAAAATTATAAATTTTGTATATATCATAAAAAACATCTTGATAAATATTTCTTATGACGAACACGAAATTCGGTTCAATATGGAACAATGCCTTTTCATCCCTCGAAACCAGACTAGAATCAGTTCGCTCTAACAGACTGTTTTGTCCTCAAAATACATTTCTTTCAACACCCAAATCACCTTGAAAAGATTTGAAATTTTTATATGTCATAGAAAGGAAAGTTTCCAACAACTTTTGTGAAGGAAGTTTATTGAAAATATATCTGGAAACTTTTATAAAAATTTTGCAAGACAAGAAGGTCGCGATGAACAGTGTTCCGGACAGTTTTATGATGGTCTGAAAATGGGTTTTCGTGCAACACAAATGGCTTCGAAAAATTCCAAAATTAAATTATGTTATACTTCAAGATGTTGGGAGCAACTTTCATGAAGAATACCTCCTCAAATTTCGCCCACATAGATCTCCACAAAAATAATAAACTGGACGGGTACAGTAACCGCAAATCCGAGAATCACACCAAACCTCAAGGATGCAAATCCTAATTGATCTCTACCCAATTTCAACCCCCAAAACTCAATCCGCTAGATCCAAACTATCATCCAACAATCACATGAACAACCAAGAATACAACAAGGGACCAAGTTCTCCCAAAATCCACCTATAATCACCTCAATCAATCCCTAAACTAATCCATTAACAACCCATCATCCTACTCAAAGTTTAGAGAGAAACTTGCCTTAAACCTAAGTAAGCAAAACCCAACAAGCAGCAGCAAAGGCCTCGGCAAGGCAACAACTCCAGCGAGCGGCAGCGGCAACACACGGAGGCTGAACGACAGTGACAGCGGACTTGGCCGATTGGCCATGGTCACGGGAGGAGGGGGAGAGATCGGCCAAGAGGGAGAGTGAGAGAGAGATTGCGGAGAGTGAGAGAATGAGAGGGAGAGAGAGAAATTGAGAATAAATACTAATGACACCAATAATTGGTGTCTATCCCTTTGCCAAATGACCATCCTACCTCTCTCTCTACTTTTCAATCAACGGCCACGATTCAATCTTATCTTGAGATCGACGGCCAAGATCAATCCTTACCAAAAATATCCAAGGGCGAATTTGGAATTTCACAAAATTTCCAAGGGAAAAATTATTCAAAAATTCTTATCTCTAAAGTTGGTGTGAAATGACCAAAATGCCCTTCTCACATTACACTTGGCCTTAACAAAGTCCTAGGGGCAAAACGGTCATTTTCCATTTCTTGCCGAAATTCAAATTTTCTAAACAATCCGGACAAATCTGAGGCTAACCAAGCTAATAACATCGTCGTCCAATTATCCTGTCATGACTTTCAAAATTTCCAATGCCCAAACTTAGTCTCTAATTAATGACTAAATTTAAATAACGTAACTTGAGTGTATCTCGAACTAACGGGTGGCTTTCGAGAAATTTGCATATTCGACCCGTGGTCAATACTGAATCAAGCCACGTTTAAGTTCACTCGGATCATGACGACCTCGGCTATCATGTAATCACGAGGATTGATCGCTAGTTCCGACGGGCGCGATCGTTTGGCATAGGTTTAGAGTCATTCGTCAATTCATCTCGTGATCAAGCGGAATCACCCACGATCCGCTCGTATGACTGCGACGAATTGATCCTCAACTATCCTTGGATCGGCCTACATTGGATCAAAATATCACCTCAACATTTTTTATGGTCGAAAGTCGGTTCACGATCGAGTTTCTTTGGTCGCGCGAATTTAAATCCCTAATTAGTCATTTCTTAACGGTTAGTATCCTAGGAGTGATCAGCTCCGAGCGAGATCTAACTACAAGCACGTCCATAAAATCATTCATTTCATAAATCCCAAGTGAGTTGAATTTCAGAATGTCACATCATCCTTTGTCCTGGTAGGTTTCAGGGTGTAACATCTTGTGGTTAGGTTATGATATATTTGGGTGTAGAATTTATGGGACGTTGTGAGGTTGTGTGTTAGTTTATATTGCATCAGTCTTTTGTTAGGAACTAGGATTTATGTTTCATTTTGGATCCAAGAGCTCATCGATTCTGATTCAGAGAAGTTACTTCGCCTCGTAAGAGATAAGAAAGGCAAGCGAGTTGTTACCTTTGATATCGGAAATGTATCTTAAAGTTCTCAATGAGTGGTTTTGACAAGAAGATAAAGAGGGTCATTATGATCTAAGTCTAACTCTCAAGGGGTAGAGCAAGCTAGACAAGGAGTATGTTGCCAAATATATCAAATTTGGGAGTCAAGGTGTGTGCTGTGATGCTTAAGGGTGTGGCAGGCCTTGAATATGCTATGAAGGTCATTATGGGCTTGAAAGGTCATAATGTGGTGATTGAGTAAAGTTTTGTTATGCCAAAGGTGACAAAGGACGATGTTACTATGGCAAGAAGTGTTGAGTTCAACGACAAGAAATGTTGCTGCAAGCCTTCATCCGAGACAAAGCGACTCAGGGTACCATGCTTTGCTTGTAGGACAAGCAATTTGTGCTTGTGCATCTAATGGAGGAGGAGTTGTTGGTGGAAACTGCATATCAGGATCGCATATAATTGGGATTCCTGAAGACACATGTGAGCTGACTCTTTCTAGAAGTTTCATAATAGATCTGTGTTTCGGGTATGGTAGCGTGGTTATTAAAAATGGAGCAACCAAAGATTCAGGAACCAATGAAGCCACCACATCAAGGAGCCTCAAGGTGGCAACGATGGCGGCAAAGAGCCCCGCCGTGAATGAGATTGAGCTGGACTCCAACAAGAGCAAGAGAGATGAGAAAGGGAACTTGGTTCCGTTCCACAAGTTGTTCTCATTCGCAGATTCTACTGATACACTATTGATGGTTGTTGGTCAATAGGTGCAGTTGGGAATGACCTTTCTCTACCCCTTATGACCGTATTGTTAGGACAGCTAATCAATACGTTCGGCTAGAATCAGGCTATTAGTGATATTATAGATCTTGTGTCCAAGGTAAAAACTTTGCAAATACGGACTTGATGGATTGTTACAGAGAAACTCTTTTCTCGAAAGGGAAATTTCTTTTGGAGTGCTTGTGTTGAGATTGTTGTGAATCTTAAAAATATTTCTGAAGTTTATCTACCTGGCGATTGGTGGTGCGGCGGCATTTCTTCAGGTGTCTTGCTGGATGGTCACCAGGGAGCGATAGGCTGCAAGAATAAGGGGCTTGTATTTGCAAACTATATTGAGACAAGATGTCGCGTTCTTTGGCAAAGAGACTAACACCGGAGAGGTCGTTGAGAGAATGTCGAACGACACAGTTCTCATCTAGGATGCCATGGCTGAAAAGGTGGGGAAGTTCATGCAGCTCTTGTCGACATTTGTTGGAGGCCTCGTGATAGCATATATCAAGGGGTGGCTATTAACCCCGGTCAAGCTAACCATGATTCCTCTACTTGTGATTGCGAGTGGAGTTATGTCTTTCATCATCTCAAAGATGGCATCTTGCGGGCAAAGTGCGTATGCAAAGGCAGCAAATGTTGTTGAACAGAAGAGTGGTTCAATCAGGATGGTTGCATTATTTACTGGAGAGCAGTGAGCAATCGCAAATTAAATACAAACCAAGTGTCCACATTATTCTGAATGCATTGAAGACACCCGTACATGCCATTGCTTCCAATGCCGGAGTTGAGGGAGCTGTTGTTGTAAGGAAGCTCTCGGAGCATGACCACTCTGACCTAGGATATGTTGCAGCAAAAGGCGATTATGTTGATATGGTGAAATCCAGAATTATTGATCCACTGAAGTTATTAGGACTGCCTTGGTTTGCTACTAGCGTGTCATTCTTATTGACAACGAGTGAAGCAGTTGTAATTGAACCTTTTTCACCTAAGGATGCCTATTTTGGTTTACATCTTGTGCCATCATAATGTCAAAAAGTTGAACTAGTAAAGTGTGGACAAGGGGAAGATGGAGGCGCCGGCTCTACTTATGCTGGTTTCATGTACAAGTTGATGTTGAATCACAATGCGGAACTATTTTTTCTTTATTAAAAATTAATAAACTTGTGAATTAATATATTTTATTAATGAAGAGGAGCCAAGTCGATAATAATAATAATGATAATAAAAATCGTAGTCATCATCTTCCGGGCCAAGCAATATCCATTCTTTTCGTTTTGGCTGATTAAATTAAACCTAGTCCTGCATAATAACATGGCCAAACTTATTACGAACTCATTTTACATAAGTTGTTAGGCCCCACATATTTGTCAATTCTCGATACCAATATAACCTCCTTAAATGTTCAAAAGTCAAGTTTACATAGTGTATGACTAGCAAAGGTGCACACACGTTCTCGAGTGAACAAACAATTAACGTTTAAAAGATTTTGCTGAATCCTCTTAGTACAAATTATTTGAATTAACCGTATGAAAAGAAAGAAATCACTAACATAATATGAGGCAATTGTGGACGTACATATATAAAAGAGAGAAATATTCGACATTTGAATTTTTTTATTGTTGTTTACAAGATTAAAAAGATTCAAAGTAAAATTTATATAAGATTATTAATTTATATATTTATCCATTGATAGAGTATTACAAAACAACTATTGGTGATTTTTTTTTTCAAAAAACCTTGAAAGTAAGAAGTCCTCATTACTTTACTTTATATAACAGTATAGATAGCCAGATCGGCTAGCGTTAACTGTGTATTCATGTGATTAGCAAGATGAATATATGATTCTCGAACCATCGTTTGATCTTTTGATCACTTAGGTATTCATTTCAAAAGGTTTTAAAAGCATAAGAAACAAAGTGACATTTTCTTATAGTTTTGTATGGGACTATGTTTTTAGACTCAAAAGTAAGTAACAACTTCAAGGACAGATTGTATTTTGTAGATCATTTTAAAAATTCACAAGTTTCTAAGCACATTGAACACTAAAAAAATGATTCATCCACCATTGCACTTCTGCTTAAGAGGCACAAAAAATAGGACAATTCTTTGAGGAGATCCAATAGAAAAATTATAATTCTTTTGTCTTTTTAATTTTACACGTTTAGTGTACTATAAAATAGGAATAGCTCTCAACGAGCAGGCTCGGGAGGGGATACAGCCGCAACGCAGTTGTTCCACATCTCATTGCTCCTCCCATGGACATCGGATATTGTCCCCCTAATTGCCTTGTGGGTCAAGAGGATCAACTCCACGAATTGGTTATGGCAGTTTTTCCCCGCCTTCACGAGCTCGCGACAACATTCATTGGTGGGTTCAAAGGTGTCGGCAAGGACTATGATCTGAAAGAATGCAGACCCACATTCATCAGTCATTCCCTTTGCACAATCAGGGTTTTTGGCGAAGGTAGCTCTAGGAAGCAATGCTGCGGTGACGACTAGCAAGGTCGTGAGAGTAGACAAGTTCTTGAGCGCTGCCATGATGGTGTTTTGGGGACGGAAGGGTTAGGAAATTTTCTGAGATTGTTGATTGTTTGATGATGTATTCGATCTAGAGATGAGAACTTATATAGATTGAGAGAAGTCGTGCGTTAATGAAATGGATTCATCAGTTATGATTCAGAAATTTATGTAGGAAACATCTACAATTATTTTTCTTGCAATAAATTCTTCTCAGGTTTTACTATTCTATGAGGATTGAGGGCCTTGTCATCTTTCTATGTTTGCGATTCAATCATTTGCCATAAAAAAAGAAGTAATGAGTGGTTTGTTTGAAGAGAATTAGCCAGGAATAAAAATACTCATTTCCATTTCGATTTTCAATCCCATGTTTGGTATATAATAGGAACTAGTCACATGCCCGCCCGCCCGCGTGGGGTTAAAATAATTTTAGGAAATTAAATTAATTTGCTTAAAACGTTTCAACATACATACTTTCATAAAAATGACCACAACTAGTTTTAGAACTAATCTATTATAGACCCTAAAACACATAAGGATACATCATTGCAATCGACTTGGGGAGGCTCGAAATGAACCGAGAACGTGCTGAACTCCCACTGACCAAACCTAAAGCCGGTCTGGTCAGGGGATAGTTAGCCTGAGTTTTGGCCTCCCGAGTAAGGGATTAGACGCCTTGTGGTCGATGCATTAAATATGGGTTAGCACGAGTAAAACTAATTCACGAGAGAGTAAATAGCATGACTGTACGTTCTGCTGTGCTGTAAAAGCAATAACCGGCTCCATGTAAGTTATGCAACGTTAATAAGGATCCAATGTACGCTTTCGACAGAAATGTTCCAGGAAAATGACGAACACAAACGGTCCAATTACGAGGAAACTAAGGGCGAGTCATAATTGGTTTTTCAACAAACAGACCAGTTGCGATCTGGCGATGAAAAGCGAACTTCCAAGTCTCGCTTACATCCTTTTGGTCTGGCTGAAGAACCAGAAGTATAGAAGTTCTCGTCAAAAATTCAACACGAACTTAGAAACCAAGATTGTATGACTACTTAGATAATACACTTTCAAGTTAGAGGTGCCAAAAGATATCTATAGAACCTTACCCAAAAAAAAAAGATATCTATAGAAAATTACCTTAAACAAGTTCCAGAACTTAGAAACTTTGGTTGCTAGGAATCGAGACGACACTCCTGCGTCTCAATTGGTTTCTAGCTGATCCTTGTCACGACCTACCTCTCGAGAGCCGAACTCAATGAAGCAGATTTAGAGGGAAGTGTTCATGAAATGATCCATTTGGCACATCATAAAAGACAACTTACTGAAACGTCAATCTTTTGATCATCCATACGATCCATTGATCATGGACATGGATTTTCCCTAAATCCATACCTTGCATAACAGCAGATTAATTTTATCTTTTCTAGGAATTGCCACTAACCTAGGTTGGGGGTCAGCTAAAATACCCAACCGAAATACGGGAGTTTCATTCCGGTTTCTACGAGAACCAGAAATCATGGGTTCAAGGACTAGATTACGTTAATGTTTTCACTAATGTCCTTTCGATACCACTAAACTTATCATGATTATTATTTAGGTTGTCATGCATTTGTTTTTTACCATTTTCATGCCAAAGTTTTAGGCCACTAGGTGATCATACAATTGTTTTTGTGTTTTCCATTTAGGTTCTAAACTAGTCCTATCTTAATCTAGAAAAGGAAAGAAACAAACAATTTGTATTGAAATGGTGATGCGTAAAATAAACACACAAAGTATTGAAAAGCGAGCTATTCTAAGTGCAAAAAAAGGAAACCCGCAACTTATCGGATGTTTAATACAACACGAATGGAAAGACCCGAGAAATGATCGAGTAACACGAATTATGTACAAATTGAGACCGGATTGCACATCGGTCTTAAACCACCATCCTCAAAGTTGTTTGGTCGTCTTCTCCATAGACTGCCCCACGGTTGTCGATTTTACATTCACACCATACATTCAAGTGACATTCAAATAATGTCGAGCACGAACACTCAAGCATCAACTCAAGAACGGTCCTTAGGGTCGGCCTTTGCTTTACATGCATTCCGATCATCCCACCCACTTAATCAACTAGCATTGATTGATTAATGGTTAACGATAACAAGCTACCATTTGCATTCACAAAATAGCAACTCATATCGGTTAACTCCTAAAGTCGGGTCTAAGTGATTACCATGGGTTATCCGCTGAACATACATCGGGCATAGCCATACATCTAACATTCACATGCAAAATAATGGATAAAAGCATGCACTTAGGCCCATGGGCCTTGTTTCTCAACCAATCAACTAATGGGAAGTGGGCCTCACAAATGGACCACTTATTCAGTTATTATTATCAAATTTGGACTCTTTCTGTTCAGATGTGATTAATCAACCTAATGATGTCCAAATGAATCAAATCAGGTTTATTTGGAAATTTTATGTTGTGAGGATCAAAAGTCAAGCACACCATTTTTCGGAATTCCCGCTCAATTTTCCTGAAAATCAAAATTTAGCTCGGAATAATAGGTTGGACCCGATTCTGTTAAAAATTTCAAAATAATAGCCGGAAAAATAGCAAACCTTATCTAAACCGCGTGAAAATTTTTAAGAAGTTATGATTCCATGTTTTTAACAACTTTCATGTTTTGAGTTTTAGCTAAAAAAAACCCCCCAATTTTTTATAAAATTAGATTTTTTGCCAAGGATTCGTTTGCAAATCGTTTTTGAGGCCAAGAGGACCTTATCTGAGATTCTAATACATTGACCCCCTAAACATTGCTACTAGGTCCCCAAACTTTTCAATCTACGTAATAAGACCCTAACGATAAACTTTGTGGTTTTGAGTTTTGGCAAAAAAGGACACCAAACTTATCAAATTTGGAGAAACAGGTTTTGGAATTCAAAGTAAGGAATTTCAGATCTGGACATAGAATCTGATTAAATCATGAGAAATTCCTTAGAGCATCCAAACGAGTTCCGATTTTGATAAAATTGGTACCATCATAAATTTCTAGATCTTAGAGTGAACTTTTATGAAGAACACTTTTCCACATTTTGAACACACAAATTTACAAAAATCGAAGAACACATGAAGGTCGGTCAGGAAATCATCTCTCATAGAGGACGAACCTAAATGACGATGCTAATCGTCCTACTCTAACATGCTTGGAATTTTATGAAATTTTTATGGTAGACATATCTGAATGTGAATTACAACTTTTATGATAAAGTTTTGTCAAATGACGAATGTAGAAAATCAGAAAAATCATGTAACAGCACAACGTCAGTCAGGAAATCATTAGAATAGAATAGAACATCAATATTCCAGATTCTGACCTCAACTTTCGAAAGAGTTTTAACCTAGCAAACGATATCTGTTCAACATGTGAAACCTATCAATTCGAAGCTTAAGACGCATTCTACGACTCTCTAGTTTAACACTTCACAAGATTTCGACATTTTTGAGGTCATGTCAGCATTACATGCATACTGACTCATCAGGATCCGAGAATCAAAGAATCAAACTTACATTGTGTAATGATACTTTCACGTATAAACGAGCGATCCGACCTCCGTATTTAGCTCAAGGACACCACGGAGTAACCTCAGAAAGCTAGACAAACCTCTGAGAGCAAAGCATGTGAATCAAAATGAGAAGTGAATAAGTTTACTCAAATGAACAATCGACAAGAAATCAAGTGAAAGGAAGTGTTTCGGTGGCATTTTTGGGAGCTCCGACCACGGGTGATGGTGGTTGATCTTGTGATCAGCCTTGGGATGCCAAGAGGGATGTTGATGAGGCAGCAGCGCACCGAGAACTGCCCGGCAGCAGTTGAACCGGTGATGGAAGATCCGGAGAGAGAGAGAGAGAGAGAGTTTAGTAAGAGAAACCAGATCTGAAAATGAGCCTCCCCCAAACTTTTGGAGGGAAAATCCTTGTATATCTCTCCAACTTTGAATCCTAGAACCTTGGATCAATCAAATGGCTCTAAATGTTCCCTTAATGATTAAGAATATTCCTTAGAGACTAAGGATAAGTGACATGACACTATGAATGGCTATGATGCATTCTAAATGAATGGCCAAGATTCATTTACTTAACCCCTAAGTAATTTTGCTTAACCTTTAAATAAGGGTATTTTGGTAATTTCACTTGAAGGGCATTTTTTGTAATTTCATTTAAGGGCATATTTGTCATTTTGGGCACAAAGGGATGTGGCTGGCCTTAGCTGGTCAGAATGGACCGCTGGCCGCCAGAATTTTGACCGAGAAACAGCAGTCTAATTGGGCCAGTTCAATTCTGGTCAAACCGAGTTAAACCGGTTGGACCGGTTTGACCCGTGTTTGAGCGAGTTGAACCAGTTCAATTTTTGTTTCAATTTGGTTTCAATTTTATGCAATTTCATCCCTAATATGATTGATTGACCCAATTGAATTGAATTTGATTAAATTAGATTGAACCAATTTGAAATACAAGCACAAATTGATCTAATTTAACTTGTTTGGCCTAATTGCTCTTCAATTTAAGTTAAATTGCATGGCCAAGCTAGACTAATGAATTTAAATGAAGTCCAATTAGCCAAATTGAGCTTCCATTCATCAAATTGAATGTTAGTCTAGAATGGGTCAAGTTGAATTGTACTAATTGGATCAATTACTCTTAGATTTTTCAATCATTGGATCACTAGATTGGTCAAATTGGCTCAAATTCATGTGAATCTTCCAAAATTGATTTTAGATTTGAATTGCATATAAGAAATTAGGCTTATCCGTGTCCCAATTATGCAAATCATGAAGAACCGATTGAATCCCTAATTAGGGCTCAAATTGGACGTTTTCATGCTTGGTTTGGAATTTTAAAATTGATTTGAAAATTGAATGTAATATGACCTCTAGATCAAATGTCATGAAAGAAATTATCCTAAAAATGGCTAGAAATAAAGTAATTTCATTTTTGACCGATTTGAACGAAATCTATCCTAAAAAATGGCTAGATATAAAGTAATTTCATTTTTGACCGATTTGAACGAAATTTCGCAAATTGGGGAAAAGTTGTTTCTAAATTGATTTTTGTAAAATTGATGATGCCAAAGTGAAATTAAGCTAAAAACGAGTTGACTTAGGGGTTTTGAAATTTTTTAATTTTTTTGGACAAAGTTTTGACCAAAAGTCAACATTTTGGTACTTATATACTAAAATGTCAATTAATTGGTCAAACCTTGAATTTTTTGAAAATTGATAGTGCAAAAGTGAAATTGACACTATTTTGGGGTCTTTCATGCAAAAAAAACTAAATTTTAACTTTGGGTTGACTTTTCGGTCAAAGTTTGACAAAAAAGTCAACTCAAAAGTCAACTGTTTTTTTGAATGGCTAGAAATTGCAAAAAGCTAGAAAATGAATAGCTAATGCTAATTCAAATGCTAAATGACTCTTTTTGGTTAAGAATTGGATTCTGTCACAATCAGAAACCCTAATCTCAAGATTTTTACTTTTATGACGTGTCGGCTAAAAATCAGGTATCAACAATCCTAAATGGCTAGTGTCGACTCCTAAAAATACTTAGGGCTAAAAAATTTAAAAAAATGAAAATCCAACGTCACGCAAGGTATGAGCTTGGGAGGACCCATGCTCTTAATTGATGGACCAATTAGGTTGACAATAGACGAATCCTTAGAACCGTCTTTTCGATGAATCATTTGGACCGTCTTTCAAGAAATACCACTGAATTGTTCCCGAAGTCCCGAGAAACCTTTGGGAAGCGTTGCGACAGCGGATAAATCTGACCAAGATGAAAATGTGAAAATAGTTGTGGCAAAAGTGGTGCTCAACAAGACTTATGTTTGTCCAACCTTAAAGCTTGCCAAAATAAAAGAAAGAGCAATGCTAAGGGCTTAAGATATTCGAGTTTACTCATTCGGTATCAAAATATCATACTATCAAATTAAATCTTTGACTTACTTTGAAAGATGGCCTAATCAAATTAACTAAAGCCAAGTAACTCCAAGTGAAGAAGATTTTGCAAACAAAAAATATTGTAAGTGGTACTGCTCATGGAGCCATAACACAATTAATTGTATTGTTTTTGGAAAACAAGTTAGGAGGCAATTGAACAAGGAAAAATCAAATTTGATGATGACCAGGTGAATCTTATGACTCTTTGATATCTCATTTAAAAGATTCGAATGATTAATCGATCAATCAATTCTTTTAAAAGGGGTATATGTTGTGTCATGCCCCGAACCCTACGAGCGCGCTAACATCCTACTAACGGTCATTATGAATGCGACGTCTCAGAACGCGTCACCGACCCAATCGAATTACTAACGAAGAAACGCATGAGGAAGCGAACTTACACAATCCCAAACAAGAGCCATACGAGGGATAAAAAAGGAAGAGCTTGATACACAAACGAACGAAGCCAATTTTATAAACATAAAGGCACCCTTAGGAAGGTTCATACATATAAGCCTTACTAGAGGCACTTCCGAGCAAACTGCTCGTATACAAAATGAAATTGGTAGTCGGGTTAGCTTTTAGCTTCGCTATAAAAAAGGGGGATGGTCCAAAAAGATGAGGTATCCAAACCCATTGACCCTACTGGTGGTAACCGAGAGGTGGCTCAGGATCGGACTCCATGTCGTCCAGGCTAAACACTAGGTCAGTAAATTCTCCATCTGGGGGATCAAGATCCATGGGATCCCAGACCTCCTCCCCAATATCACCCGCAGGAGGTCCGTCAAAATCACGAATTGGACCAAATACCACGTCTCCTTCTTGGATAAATCATGCTATAAACCGAAGAGCCTTCCACCTGGGTAAGCCCTCGTCGACCTAGACAGTGAACTCGTGCTTCTAGTATGTCATGTCTGGACCAACTACATACTCTGTAAACTTCGTGTCTATGTCCCTGAGCACGCCAAAATGCAAGGAAGGATGACTCATGGTCGGGGGTTTGAAATAGTTAAATAACAACAATGAGAAAATCTCCATAAGTAAACTTCTTAAGCCTCGCTCAGGATAACATGTACCTCCGAAATGGCCTAACGTGCAATTTTAACCCAACCAAGCATACCACACAACAATCACAGACATTCTTACCTTGTCTTGGTATACATATGCCCTGCACATTATAACCCAATAAGACATGGCAAATGCTCCCCCAAGCACATAACGATGTCATAATGTCACAAGTGGTATAACATGGTAATTGCTCCCCCAAGCACACATACGATACATACCATTGCATAAACATGCATATTCACACATGCTTGACATCAATCTCAGGTACATAGCATTCCCCAATGCATATCACACTCGTAATTGTCCGGATTATTAAACGACCTCTCAAGTCTACAACTGAATCCCCGGCGGTGTCTTTTGGTGTAACAAAGCATCGTCTTGCTCCGTCAGGCATGGCAACGTCTGGAACCCCACCCAGACGGCATTCCCTAAAGAGCATTGGTCCGGCATCAATCGCGACATGACATTGTCTATAACCCCCGCCTAAACAGCATCTGAACCCCTACCGGGCATCGTCTAGAACCCCCGCCTAGATGGCACTATCATGACCATGCATGCAATTCATCACGCATTACCTATTCTTATCTTTGCGAATTAACCGGTGCAAGTGTTTATGACATGCATTTCTATACGAACTAAGATGTCACAAGACGTATTCATTTCCAAACACGAATAGCATGTCCAATCAACAAATAAACCCAATTAGCCTTGACAAACCAAATTCAGTCATCATCTTCCAATTCGGCCACTAATCAAGCCATAATCAAATCAGCCACAATTTAACTAGGTCAGGCCATTAAACATTCGAACACAATCAGCCATTAATTAGTCAAGATCAACCCCTAATTTAATCCACTAAACAGCCACTTAACCAAACTGAAGTTAACCACTAATCAACCAAGGAATCAACCATTAATTGATCAATAATATAGCCACTAATCAACCAATAATTAATCCACAAATCAGCCATCCATTAGTACCATGATCAGCCAACTAGCAGTCCCTAAACCAGCCACTAACAATCCAATGATCAACCACTAAATAGCCACTAAAGAGCCCCTAAACCACATCCATTAGTCACCTATCATCCTAGTCAAGGTTTAGGAAGCAACTTACAAGAAAACTTAAGCAAGAAGCCAAGCAAGCGGCAGCAACAGCCACGACAAAGCAACGGCAGCAGCCACGAAAAACAGCAACTCCGCGCGGCGACTTATGGACGATTGAGGCAGTGGCGGTGCTGGTCATGGGTGATGGTGATATACGATAGTGCTGGTGAGGGGTGACTAAACAGCAAGATGAGTGAGAGGGAGTCACTGTGAGGATGATAGTCACAGTGGTTGGACGGCATAACGCGACGGTGGCAAGTGGTGGTGACGAAAGGTGACTGAGACGGGAATGGCAAGATGATGGAGGTGTCTGGTGGTGAAATGGTGGATGAACAAGAAAGAGGGAGCAAGGCGGTGGCAGCAAGTAGCATGGCCGCAGTTGTGGACGGTGGCAAACGACGTTCCTCCCGCGGTTGGACAGCATGGATACAGCTGCTGGTGCCTAGGCAAGGCTAGTCGATGATGGTGGCAGTAGCCGAAGGGAGTAGGAGAGTGAGAGTGAGTGAGTGGTGTCTTGATCAAATGGGTGAGAGAGAGAGACAATCTAACAATCCCACTCAAAACCCCGCCAGCAACCCCACTCAAAACTAATGATCTAGATTCAATCTTCTCCACCAAGCCAAAATCCAAGGGTCTATGTTCAATCTTCCAAGACAAGATTCTCTAAATATCTAGTGGCAAACTTGAAAATAAGAGAGAGTAAGAGAGGCAAAGGTGTCCAAGTGTGACCGGCCAAGAGAGGGAGGGTACGCTGGCCAAATTGCCCTTCAACACAACCAAGGAATCCAAAATAGCTTAGGGGGAAAGAAGTAGTTTCCAACTTCCGGTCCGAATTTCACTTTTCTAATAGTTTCCGAGCGAACTGATAATTAGATGAGCTTAATGAGGCGACGTCCAAAAGATTAGTCTTGATATCCTTGAAAGTTTGACACCCAAGTTCGGATTCTAATTCATAGCCAAAATCGATCAATTGCGACTTTAGTGTATCTCAAACTAACGAGCGGCTCTTAGGAGTTACGCATGTTCAATCGGTAGTTGTTTTGATATCAAGCCACGTTTAAGCTTACTCAAGCCATGGCGACTTCGGTTGTCATGTAATTGCGAGGGTCAATCACTAGTTCCGAGGGACACGATCGTTTGGAATTGGTTTAGGGTCATTCGCAATCCATACAATAGTCAAGCGGAATCACCTACGATCTAATTATATACTATTGGCGAATCGTTCCATAATCATCCCTTGATTGGTCTATAGTGGCCCAAAATTGTCCCTCGTCAATATTTATAGTCGAATTATCAATTCGTGGTCGAGTTCTTAGGTCGTATGTACTTAATTCCTAACTAGCCTTTCCCTACTAATTAATTCTCTTATGAGTGATCAATTCAAAGCGAAATTTAACTAATAGTACATTGATAAAATAATCATTTCATATATCCCGAAAATGGTCGAATTTCATAATGTCATACCTCTTTCCCCTTACAAAAATTTCGTCCTCGAAATTTATAACCAACCTAACTAATCGAACAAAGGGGGGTGTTGACGCCTCATCACTTCTTCGCTTTCCCAAGTGGCTCCTTCTATTTCGTGATGTTGCCAAACCACCTTAACTAACATAATCGTCTTGTTTCGCAAAACTTATTCCTTTCTGTTCTCTATCTATGCCGGTCTCTCCACGTACGACACCCTATCGTCCACATTTATTTCTTCATAATTCAGCACGTGGGTCAAAGTCGGTTCATACTTCCTTAGCATGGACACGTGGAAGATGTTGTGAACTTCAGCCAAATTCGGCGGCAAGGCTAAGTGATAAGCCAAGATTCTAATTCTCTCCAAAATCTCGAATGGTCCAACGTATCTTAGACTTAGTTTTCCTTTCTTGCCAAACCGAGACGTTCCTCGCATAAATGACACTTTGAGGAAAATGTAATTACCTACTTAAAATTCTAAAAGTCTTCGTCATTATCTATCACGCCCCGAACCCCATCAAGCACGCAGCATACTTCTCTGGTCGAATAAAGCGACATCCCAGAAAATCGCCAACCCAATTAAACTTATCAGAGATTTATCAGTCAGCGAAAGCCACAAATACCCGGACAATTGCAACTAGGGTAAACAGGGGAGATTAAACACATCCATTACTTAACCAACTTTATACAACATCCATCATATATAATCCATCTCCTATACATGCACACCGAACTTCCACGCTATAAACCACCGATGTCAAAAAGATCGATAGCTTGGGTACCCTATCATCCAAAAATGGGACACCTCAAAAGACCTACTCTCAACCCCTACACTAGCCCCTACGCCCACGAGACGGCATCCACTCTGAGTCCAACTCCTCGGCACTCGAGTCTGAATCCCCCTAAACCGTATGCTCCTTTGAGGACTCCGACTCAGCCTCAATCTTAATCGAGTTATTTATATCACCCGACGCCACTGGTACCTCGACCCGCTCCTCCTCAACTGGCTCTTCGTCCGACTCGTCCTCTAGCACAAACTCGGGATCGTACATGGGCTCATACTCTGGCTCGTACTCGGGTGCGTCCTTTGGCTCTCCTTCAGGCTCATCTTCGAGCTCTTCTTCTGGGGCTTCTTCTTCTGGCTCTTCCTCTAGTATCGCCTCGAGGTCTACGTCCATCGGATCATACCTCGCCTGGGACTCTTCCCGCTCCAGTTCATGCTCGACCCCCGAGGGCTCAGATGCTGCAGGTGCTTGCTGGAGTCTGGACTGTGCCAGGCTAGTCTCTAGGCTCGTCATCTTGTTGTCGGGAGGGGGTATGGCTGATGGGTCCCAATCCCCAACTCCATCGAAGGGGACATCGAAGCCACGGACGGGACTAAACTCATCTATCCTGTCTTTGAACATCCAGGCAGTGTACGTATGGACCTACCAGAGGGGTAGTCCTATATCTATCCAAACTACCGTAGTATGCTTAACCCAAGTCATATGATCATCTATAGGGTATTCTACAACGTCGTGATCAGTGTGCATAGGAATCCCAAAACGCTACGGCGGCGGTGGCGGAAGATTCATGCCTCAGGCGGGGGTTCTGAAATTTGTTGGTTGAAATAACCATGAGATTACATCTCAATAAGCACACACCTAAACCCCACCTAGGCTATCACGTACCTCCAGACAATCATAAACACAACCACACTCAGCCAAGACATAGCAGGCACACAACTCATACTCACCTGGGCCTTTCCGGCGTGCAACCTGTATATTAGTTACGATAGTATAATTTCCAACCACATGCACATTCCAATTACATTTCACGCATTCGTTCGTGCCTCATCACATTCTTTTCACACTACTCGCCAGTGACCCGCGTAATGGTACCACCTCAAGTTCACTGCGACCAACTCGTATTTGCCACTCGACTCGCCAACGACCCGCGTAGTAATATCACCTAAGGTTCACTGTGACTAACTCATAATAACAACACTTCGGGGCACGCGTAATGGTATCGCCTCAGGCCGTGTATCTTGCCCGCGTAATGGTACTACCTCAGGCTCATCACCCACCACCTACGACACAACCCGCGTAATGGTACCGCCTCAGGTTGGCCGACCTCCGGTAATACCGAGCATCGTCCCACGTAGTCGTACCGCCTCAGGACGGATCAGTTCTCCCTGTAATGGTACCGCCTCAGGGATTTCCGTAACCACACGTACCACACCACACACGTTTTCTCACTCGTTCACATGCTCAGCACCCACATGCCAACAAATTAGCCACACTTAGCTCGTGCACGCATCAAACCACGCATTTCTTAAGCTCAATCAACACTCAATCGTGGCCAATTACCAATCAAATTAATTCAGCCCACGCGTACACATAACGACTCACATTTCAATCAGTCAAATCACAATTCAACAAACGTACAAGGCCACTAACGGGCCCACAAATACAGCCACAATCATGGCATCAAATTCAACATTTCCAAGTCCATTTCCCGCCCTAATTACCACCACAAATCAGCCACACATACGGCTCGCCAACCCGACACCATTTAATTCCTAAATGAAGTCGTATGCTCGTCAATACAAGCCATAAATTCCAGCATCTAAATTCCACATCAAATCAGTCCCGAAACATCACAAATTCACCCCCAATTCAGCCAATATCAGCCCCTAAATAATCCAAACCGAACAGCCCTAAACAGTCCCGATTAAACC
The DNA here is from genome assembly GCA_031216405.1 of Syzygium malaccense. Lineage (NCBI taxonomy): Eukaryota > Viridiplantae > Streptophyta > Magnoliopsida > Myrtales > Myrtaceae > Syzygium > Syzygium malaccense. The sequence goes on from CM062254.1 coordinate 20,371,088, forward strand.
CCAAAACAGCTCCTAACAAACCTGATTCAATCCCTAACCGCGTCTATCGATACCTGACATCCTAAATAGGGTTTAGGGCGCGACTTACACAAACTCTAGACTGGCTCGACTAGAGTGGGAAGGGGCCAGCAGGCCGGTGGCCTCACGGTGGCGTGCGGAGATAACGAGCTGCTCAGTAGAGGCGACGATGAGCGGCGGCGGCTTGGGCGGACTGCTAGCTTCCCACGACTGAACAGGACCGCAGGAGGCTGGTGGTGGTGCTCGCTAGGGTGGAACAGGAGAGAGAGAAGGACGGTGGGGGCGAGTGATCGATCCAGCTGGACGGGTGGACGGCGACGGCATCCAGCCTTGGCAAGCGGCGATTGTCACGGTAAGGGGGAGGGGTGGTTGGTTCAGGCGGGAGGAGGGGAGAGAGAGTGAGTCGAGAGTGGGAAGGAGAGAAAGTGAGGAGAGAGAGAGGTTTTTGGCTTTAAATAATCCAAGGCCAATAATTGAAATGTCAAAAGACCATCTTGCCCCTCTCTCACAATCCAAATCAACGGCCTAAATTCAATTTTATCTTGAGATCGACGGTTCGGATCGAATCTTTTTCAAAATATCCAAGGGCAATTTGGGAATTTCACAAAAAGTCCAAGGGCAAAATTGTTCAAAAATCTCTATTTCTAAGGTTAGGGTGAAATGACCAAAATGCCCTTCCCAAATTACATTGGCCTTAACAAATTTCCAGGGGTAAAATGGTCATTTTCCATTTCTCGCAGAAATTCAATTTTTCTGAAGGATTTGGGCAAATCCGAGGCTACCTGGGCAAATGACAATATCGTCCAAATAATCCGTCGTGACTTTCTAAATTTTCAATGCCCAACTCGGTCTCTAATTAATGACTAAGTTCTAAACAACGTAACTTGCGCGTATCTCATACTAACGGGTGGCTTTTGGAGAAATTCGCATTATTGACCCGTGGCCAATACTAAATCAAGCCACGTTCAAGTTCACTCAGGTCGTGACGATCTCGGTTATCACTTAATCGCGAGGATCGATCGTTAGATTCAACGGGCACGATTGTTTGGTATAGGTTTTAGGGTCATTCGTCAATTCATTTCGTGGTCAAGTGGAATCACCCGTGATCCACTAATATGACAATAGCAAACTGATCCCTGGCTATCCTTGGAACAGCCTACATTGGCTCAAAATGTCATCTCGATGATTTTTATGGTCGAAAATCGATTCACAATTGAATTCTTTGGTCGCGCGAATTTAAATCTCTAATTAGCTTTTCTCTAACGGTTAGTATTCCCAAAGTGATTAATTCCGGGCGAGATCTAACTATAAGCACGTTCATAAACTATTCATTTCATAAATCCCAAGTGGGTCGGATTTCAGAATGTCACATTATCTGTGTAGCTTTTATGAGGACTCTGAGTTGTTATAAGTCTTTCTCTGATGACCTTAACTACCTCAACTGACTGCTGTACCAATTCTGGAGCTGTAATTCTCCTTTCACCAACTTCATCCCAGAACACTGGAGTTCTACAGGCACTACCATACAATGCTTCGAATGACGCCATCCTAATGCTCCATTGGTAGCTATTGTTATAAGCAAACTCAACGAGATGCAGTTGTTCCTCCTTGTTGACACCTAATTTTTAGCTCATTTTTTTTTCATATTTTCAAAAATCTCAAAATTAGGACTAGGAATCTTGGCCAAGCCTAGAAACCTATTTCTAAACAAAAAATTAATTTTTTTATCATTTTTCTGTATTTTTTCTTAATTTCTTATAGTCAAAATAAGTAAGAAAATCAAGAAAAATAGCAAATGGAATCATAAAATTCCATAAAAATAGTCATTAGTCTTATTTTAAATCCAATTTCATGAATACATCATCAATTTTGAAAAATCTCAATCGGGTATATGTTTTTCCCAAAATTAGGCAAAATTAAGCTCGAATTGAACCAAAAATGCAAAATTTTTTCTAGTCATTTTTAAGTCATAGTGTCTTAAAATGGTTGGTCCAATTGCACAATTTGACATAAAAATAGAAAATACCCAAAATTTAATTGAAAAATAAGAATTTTGAACCCAAATTGGGAATGGTGCCCAATATGAAATTATCGAACCATGAGGCTATCATTTCTAGTGTTAATCAAATGTGGGTAATTCAATTTTGGCATCAATTTTTTCTAATCAGGTCATTAGGACATCAAATTAAATAAAAACCTATTAACCCGAATACAAAAATGTGAAAATCTTGGACACACTTATGACAAAAATTGGGGAAAATCATATATTTGGGTTTAGAATGTGATGGGGAATTCAATTTTTGGGTTTAATTTTGAAAATTGGGTCAAAATTGATCTTAATTGGCGAATTTAGACCAACCCGGGTCGGGCGGGTCAACCTGACTCAACCCGGGTTGGTTGTCTTCCTTACCCGACTCACTCGAGTCACATTAAACCCAGAAAACAAACAGTTCAAACCGGCAACTTCATGAACCTTCCCCGATCGATTTAACACACGTAAATTGAGTTGGCCCACTGGAAAATATCCGGCTGGCGACAGAGAATCACCCTAACCGATTCAAGGTCGGTTAACAACAAACTTTGGGCGAGAAATCGATCAACAAAAAAGCTGGAAAAATTGATCATGAGGAAGAGAAGGTTTTTGACGAAAATCCAAAGAGAGAGAGAGAAGGGAGAAACGGGCGAAACCAAAGAGGAAAAGTTAGAGAGAGAGGGTTTGAGGTTCCCATCCGAGTGTCCGGCGCCACCCTAGACGACGGAGCACCAGCAAATCGGAGTTTAGCCGAAACCTCCCCTCACTGTTCCAGTTGACTCGGCTGGTCTAGAAGGCCTGAAACCGAGCCTTTTCCGATCAATCCAGAGCTCTTTCGGCGAGCCTAAGACTACTAGGTGGAAGTACAAGTGTCAAAGAACAACCCTATAGGCGCATATCAATTCGACAATTTCTTATGATCATAGTCACGGTTTTCCTAGAAATTTCCAGAATTGAGTTCTATGCTCATGTGATTTCGTTGATGATTTTTTCACATTTTGATGTTTAAAACATGTTCCTGATCCCATTTTGTGCTGTTTGATTGCATTTGGATCATTAAAAATGCATAAAAACAAGTCGATCAATCACTAAAACCTCCTTGTCGAAATTTGGGTACCCTCGCCGGAGCATTGCCGTGGCCGTAGGGCCATTCAAGTCAGTCTTTCTTGATCCTTGTTTGGTGTTTTGTTAGTGATTAGGATTGAATTAGATGGCTAGGGCGTTGTATGTTGCGATTCTAAGGTTCGGTTAGTCAGTTTAGGTTAGTAGCAAATTGGCATTTTCCGACGATATTTTCGCCGGTCGGTGATGGTCCAACAGCCAATCAATTGGTTTGGTTTCATAGAGTGTGATATGAACCTGATCCAGAACTAAAAAATTGATCAAAAAGGACATCAGAAGGTCATCAGCGATGGGCTCAAAGTCACGGCCTTGAAAACATCTAATATAAAATTGTGCACACCAATTATTCGACCAAATGCCTCAATCAGCATAGAACGAAACGGCGCCGTTTTGGCGTCGTGCCCATCGGAGAAGATAACCGGCGCTGGTGCCGACGACGCCTGATTCGGTCAAGCTGAACCGGGTTAAATCGAGCTGATCCAGTTCACTTCGGCGGGAATTTTTTTAAAAAAAATAAATAGTAAAAAATATAAAATTCAAAAATCATAAAAGAAATTCAAAAATAAAAAATTCACATAAAAAAAATAAAGAAAAAATATAAAAAATTTTAGGAATTCAAAAAATTCTAGAAAAAATAGAAAATTCACATAAAATTAGAAAATTGTTACAAATTCAAAAAAATTTCAGAAAATTCGTAAAAATTCAAAAATTTTCAGAAAATTCATAAAAATTCAGAAAATTCAGAAAATGCAATTAAAAAATGTGAAAATTTAGAAAATCAATAAAAATTGAAAAATTGAAAAATTCATAAAAATTTTCAGAAAATCATAAAAATCATTTCTCGGTTAATGAAATTTTCGAAAAAAAAATTCAAAACTTTTAAAATTCATAGAATGGTCCAAAAACACCGTGACCAACCATAAAAAGTGAAATTTGAATTTTTGGAAGTACCCAAGTGGCATGTTTAGAAAATCCCAAATTCAGGGGTTATAACCCCTAAAAAACCCTAAAAAATGTAAATCATGAAACGAATAAGCTTCTAGAGCTTCATTAAGGTTTGGATGTTTTGATTGATTTTCAATTTTTAGAGACCATTTAGGATTGATTGATTTGATTGACATTGATTGTACATTTAATGCTTGTTTGGTTTTTCCTGCGATTAGAATGGATAGAATTAGCGGGTAAATCTCAGAAATTTGCATGACACATTAGATATCGTATTCTTCTTAAGTACCGAAAGGGCGTTAGGGATTTCGATTCGGGATCAATAGCGTAACCAAGTCCCCGTACTCAGAATCTTTGGTTCATAGAATCGAGGTATTTCTCCCGCACCTCAATTAGGTTTCTAGTTTACCTACCAATAATGACTAGTGCCGACTCTAAAATAACAAACCTAGACTAAATAGGAAATTACCTTCCACTGTCACGTGAGGTATGATCTAGGAGAGACCCTTACACAGAACTATCTCCTTAGCGCCCAAATCCCGAAAGCCCCCAAAAAAAAACGCAGCATGACACTCCTAATTGCCTTTGAAATCCAAAATGCAAGCTCACAACATATCCTCGAGGGTTTGAATCGTTCTCTCTGATTGACCATCCGTCTGCGGATGATAAGCTGTGCTATCCTGCAGCTTCGTTCCCATGGCACCTTGAAGACTCTTTCAAAACGTAGTGGTGAACTTGGGATCATGATCTGAAGTGATTGTCACTGGTACCTCATGAAACGACCTATATGGCAAACGTACAATCCCGCATATCTATCCATGGCAAAGTCCTTTCTTACTGCGATGAAATGAGCGGACTTAGTCAGTTTATCCACAATGACCCAAATAGAGTCATTACCTCTCTGACTTCTTGGTAAACCCATCATGAAATCCATTGTGATGTGTTCCCATTTCCATTCTAGGATCTCGAGTGGTCGTAGTAATCCACCTAGCTTGTAATGCTGCGTTTTCACTTAATGGCACATCAAACACTTGGCAACGTGTTTGGCTACATCCACTTTCATGCCATTCCACCAGTAATGCTGACACAAATTCCGATACATCTTAGTACTACCTAGATGAATGCTATAGTTGCTACAATGTGCTTCCAACAAAATCTCTTCCTTGAGTTCCACATCGTCAGGTACGCACAATCATCCACGAAATCTCAACATTCCATCTTCAACCACTTGGAAGTCAGGCTTTCTCTTATCTGCATTTCCTTGTAAGATCTTGTGGATGGCCAGGTCCATAGATTGCAATGCCTTAATCTTGACCTGAACTTCTGGCTTGATCCTTAAGGTAGCCAACAAACTTGAGAGGTGACCTACCTTAAACTTAAAATTTGAATCTCGTACTCCCTCGAGCAGAGACATTCCTAAATCATCATTTGTGCGATGCTTGACTTTCGACTAAGTGCATCTGCTACTTTGTTAGCCTTCTCAAGATGGTACAAGATGCCATAGTCGTAATCCTTAAGAAGTTCTATCCATCAACGCTGTCTCATGTTTAACTTTTTTTGGGAAAACAAATACTTTAAACTCTAGTGATATGTGTAAATTTGAAACTTTTCCCTACACAAGTAGTGTCTCCAAATTTTTAGGGCAAAGATAATTGTTGCTAGCTCCAAATCGTGAGTCAGGTAGTTCAGCTCGTGAGATCTCAACTGTCACAATGTGTATGCAACCACTCTTCCATGTTGCATTAAAACGCATCCTAATCCCTTAAGCGCCGCATCACTGTAAATCTCATACCTTTCGGGACCATATGGTATCGTCAACACTGGAGCGGTAGTCAACTTGTGCTTAAGCTCTTGGAAACTCCTCTCGCACTTAGCCGTCCATTCGAGCCTCGTTTTCTTCTTTAGTAGGCGTGTCAAAGGAGTAGCTATCACGGGAAACCTTTTCACGAATCGCCTATAATAGCTCGCCAAGCCTAGGAAACTCCGAACCTCGGTCACTGTCATTGGTCTTGGCCAATTCGTGACTGCCTCGATCTTCGCCGGATCCACTAAGATTCCATCCCTAGAGATCACATGTCCAAAAAACGCTACTCGATTAAGCCAGAACTCGCACTTACTAAACTTGGCATAAAGCTCATGCTCTCTTAAGGTTTGTAAAACCATCCTCAAATATTACTCATGCTCCTCGGAACTCTTTGAGTACACCAAAATGTCATCGATGAACACAATGATGAATTGATCCAAAAACTCCTTGAATACCCGATTCATCAAATCCATAAAAACAGCTGGGGCATTAGTCAATCCAAATGGCATGACGGTAAACTCATAACGTCCATATTAGGTACGGAATGCCGTTTTCGGTATATCCTCCTTCTTGATCCTCAACTGATGCTAGCCCGTCCTCAAGTCTATCTTGGAGAATATCAAAGCCCCTTGCAGTTGATCGAACAAGTCATCTATTATTGATAACGAATACTTGTTCTTAATGGTCACTTGATTCAATTGTCGATAGTCAATGCACCAATGCAATGAACCATCTTTCGTCCTCACAAACAATACTGGTGCTCCCCACAGTGGCGCACTCGGATGAATGAATCCTTTATCCAACGGTTCTTGTATCTGCACCTTCAACTCTTTTAACTCTGACAAAACCATTACGTAGGGCGCTCTGGAGATTGGCTCCGTCCTAGAGGCCAACTTAATCACAAACTCCATTTCTCTCTCAGGTGGTAATCCCGACAATTCTTAAGGAAAGACATCGGGAAAGTTACGCACCTCGACTATGTCTTCTAGCCTTGGTTCCTCAACCAACAAATTAACCACAATCGCCATGTAACCTTGGCATCCTTCATCCAATAGCTTGGTTACCTCCCGCGACTAAATCCCAGGGATCAAGGTTCCTCCTCTGTTTCCCATAAATTTGTATCTAGAATGACTAATCAAATTAAATTGGATCATCCTGCTACTACAATCCATCACGGCTCTTTACTTTACAAGTTAGTCCATCCCGATAATGACATCAAAGTCATACATCGCCAATACCACTAAATCAATCACTTCCTCTATACCACCAACAACTATTCGACAACCTGGACATCCTACCGAAACTAACACTTCATCCTTTAGAGGAGTGGTAACACGCAGAATTATTTCTAATAGTTTCGGTTTAATCTCAATTAACTTAACAAACTGTTCCAACACAAACGAATGCGAAGCCCCCGGATCAAATAAAGCGTAGGCAGCATGATCATATAAAGAGACCATACATGTGATCACCCTCGGCGCATTCTTTACTTCCTTCCTTCCTATAATATGCACTCTCCCTTGTGCCTGAGGTCAGCTCAGGTTATTCTGCAATACCATTCTAGATTGTTGTTCCACTCAAGTTTGTTGCGGTTGCATTGGCGGCCTAACTGATCGGTTTCTGCAATCTTTCACTTGATGATCATGTTTGCCACATCCATAGTAAGCTCCAGTCCTACCGGTGTAAAGGCCATTCCTATGCCTTCTCCCACAAGATCGACACAAGGCATTAGGGTGGTACATCGGCTTCCCAATATTCTTTCTGACAGGAAGGACGAAACACCTATTTCTAATCATAGGCTTCTTCCCATCTTCCCAAAGCACTACTTGTCCCTACCTGGCGCATACCACGATCCTGATGCGACAACCCTCTCCGTCATGTCCCTCTCAATCAGTTGGGCCCTCTCATAAAGCTCATTGTAGTCCTTAAGATTCAATGGCACCAACTGACTTCTGATTTCCGATTTCAAACCATCCTGGAATCTCCTTGCCCTATCCGCTGGTTCCTCAACCATCCTGGAAGCTCAGCCTCATACTGATCGACTGACAACTGATTCTGGCGAAGTCATAGAAATTTTGTCATTTTCTGTTTCCGAGCACATTCTGAAAAGTACTTTTAATTGAAGACTTCAACAAAGGCACCCCAGTTTGGTATCGTGCCTTTCAGAAAGATCCTTCCTCGGGTGGCCTCCCACCAGTCACTAGCGTTACCTTACAGTTAGTACACCGCTAGTACTACCTTATCCTCCTTTAAACACGTCAGAAGTGCAAAGGCTTTTTCCAACTCCTTTACCCAAAGGGTTGCAACTTCAGGATCACCATTTCCGTTGAACTTCGATGGATTTAGTTTCAGAAACTGTTCCACCGGTAAGTGTGTTTGACGTTCCCCATTTCCATTCCTCGGATTACCATTAGCGGCGGCAGCAGCAGCCTCGACCGCAATAGCAGTAGTAGCAGCAGCTCGTTCTTGAACCTGCTATCCCATCAAATCTCCAATTGCTTCAAGGGCCCACAAGACCCCATCCACTCGAGGGTCCTTTACAGCTCCTGCTTACCTGCCGAGCTAGCCTCGAGTTCCCCTTTCTCGACTACTCATGTTACAGGATTCTCACGAAGCCTGTTATATAATTCCATCAAGGAATTATAGATCTAAATCGCTCACTCAAGTCTATAATTCTTAAGTGGCGAACCAAAACAAACGATCATAAAGCAGGCATTACCAACCTATAACCAGCAGGGCTCTTGCTCTCACCATTCCCAACACAGCGTCGAAATTGAGAACAATATCAAGAAACAATTCAACAATCACAAGTAGTCAATCACAAGACAGGTATAGCGCGATCTATACTTGCGATCAAAGAGGGTCTTCCTAACTAACTATCCCAACACCTATCGCACCTTATCACTCCAGGTCTTGGCCAAACTTGGATCGAGGTGACCTTGCTCTAATACCAATTAAACGGGGATGTCACACCCCGAACCTTATGAGCGCGCTAACATCCCACTAACGGTCGTTATGAATGCAATGTCTCGGGACGCATCACCGACCCAATCGAATTACTAACAAAGAAACGCATGACCTCAAACAACAGTCATACGAGGGATAGAAAAGGAAGCACTTGATACACAAATAAACGAAGCCACTTTTATAAACATAAAGCCAACCTTAGGAGGGTTAATACATACAAGCCTTACTAAAGGCACTTCCTAGCAGACTACTCGCATAAAAAAAGGAATTAGTAGTCGGGTTAGCTTAGCTTCGCTATCAAAAAGGGGGACAGTCCAAAAAGATGGGGTATCCAAACCCATCGACCCTACTGGTGATAACCGAGAGGTAGCTCAGGATCGAACTCTATGCCATCTGGATCGGACTCTGGGCCGATCACTTCTCCATCCGAGAGATCGAGATCCATGGGATCTCAGACCTCCTCCCCAATACCACCTACAGGAGGTCCGTCAAAACCATGGATTGGACCAAATACCATGTCCCCTTCTTAGATAAACCATGCTACAAACCAATGAGCCTTCAACTCGAGTAAGCCCTCATCGATCTAGATAATGGACTCGTGCTTCTGGTATGCAATGTCTGGACCAGCTGCATACTCCATAAACTCCGTGTCTATGTCCCTAGGCATGTTAAAACACAAGGGAGGATGACTCATGGTCGGGGATATGAAATGGTTAAATAGCAACAATGAGAAAATCTCAGTAAGTAAACTTCTTAAGCCTCGCTCAGGATAACATGTACCTCCAGAATGCCTTAACATATAATTCTAGCCCAACCAAGCATATCACACAACAATCATAGGCATTCTTACCTTGTCTTAGCATACATATGCCCTACACATTATTACCCAACAAGACATGGCAAATGCTCCCCCAAGCACATAACGAAGTCATAATATCACAAGTGGTATAACATGGCAATTGCTCCCTTGAGCACACACACGATACATACCATTGCATAAACATGCATATCAACAATTAGTAATCACACATGCTCGGCATCAATCTCAGGCACATTGCATACCGTAATGCATATCACACTCGTAATTGTCAGGATTATTGAATGACCTCTCGAGTCTACAACTGAACCCCTGCCGGTGTCTTCCGGAGTAACCGGCCATCGTCCCGCTCCGTCGGGCATGGCAACATCTCATCAGGGAAACATATACAATATCCAATACGCAAAATACATAATAAACCAAAAGCGGGTCAACGACCACTACTGACAAAAAGGGGTAGATGGCCCGGGCGGTCAGTCTAAACACTAACCTAAGGAATGGCTCCGGTCAAAAAGGTATCGGCCCAACCTAACTAGGAATACAGCTAAATCCTAAGGTATCCAGTCCGGGTCAGATCCCGAGGACTCGGAGGAACTGTCAGACAACTCGACCTCAAAGTCCATGGAATTCAGCTCGGACTCAGCCTCTGCTGACTCGTCCTTAGAATCGCCCTCCTCTGGCTCGTCCTCTAGCTCGGGGTCCTGCTCCATCGGCTCCTGCTCACCATCCGAATCCATAGGTTCCGGGTCAGAATCTCAGTCCACCGACTCCTCATCCATCGGGTTTGGCTCATCGACCTCCCAAATGGCAGGTCCGTGTCCGTCGTCGAAATCCTCTCCGAATGAGGCCTCGGGGCTCGCCAAATCTCCATCGGCACACTGGGAATCTATATCACCTAGCCCGTTGAACGGAACATTAAAGGTCCTAAGAGGTCCGAAAGTCCCGGTGTAGTCCCTGAAACACCAACCTATGTACTCGTGGGCCTGAAAGTACTGCTCGCCCACGTCGACCCATACGGTAGTAAAATGCCTAATATACGTATCCTTGTTCCCTACGGGGTACTTGATCACCTCCCAGTCTATCCGGGACGGGATCCCAAAACGGAAAGGCACGTCTAACATCCTTAAGGCCGGGGGTCTGAAAATATGGGTTTTAATAACCGTGAGAACGAATCTCAGCGAGTAAATCCCCTAAACCTAAACTAGGCTAACATGCACCTCCTGACAGGCAAACAATCACACACAACCAGTATAACAACCAATTAACCTAGGCCCTCGGGCCCAAATCGATCATATAAACAACCCTGCAGGTTAGACAGTTCATAATAGTAGTAGAAGTGCAGAACCCACACATGGCGCACACACGATCATACTTACCCACACGTACGCCATGCACATGCTCATGCTCCTTGATGTCTGCATTACACACGGTTCATCGATACGCATATGCTTGCACACCAGCCAATGCACTCTTGCACACATATGCCATCAATATGTCCGTGCTCATGATCCGACTCAATAATGCACACTTGCACACTGCCAATTCTCATTTATTAATCGACCCGCGTAAAACGCATTAGGTCTAACAATATCCAACACTTCCTGGCCCGCATAAAACGCATCAAACCCAGTATCTTTAGCTAGCGTAAAACGCATCAGGCGCAACACTGATCTCCATATACGAACCGAACCCGCGTAAAACGCATCAGGACGGGTTCAATACCCTACGTAACACGCATCAGGGCTTTATGTGATCACACGTACACATACCAAATTTTATCTAAACCCCACGTAAGACGCATCAAGGCAATTAGGTGATCACATGCTCATGTCAAGCATGCATACTCGCACAGTTCTCAGATCAGGCCAATGCTCAGCATGCGAAATGCGTGTCCATGCAATTTCGGCACTCAAGCAACCATATGATCCACAATGAGCATTAAATTTCATCTAGGCACATAATTAATCAGTGTCAAGACATGCTCAACAAATGTCACGACATGTTCAAATAACCATTTGACATGCTCACGTTTAATCACAATATGTCCAATCAACATACTAGCATGTCCATTTAAGCAATTCAATTCAATCTTGCATGGCACATAATCGACACGCATAATTCACGCAATTAGAACAATATAAATCCGCACACTCGAGGCCCGCCATACTCCTCCATTCTCGGCCACACTAGGCACACGACATGGCATCACAAAATTAACATCCAATCAAGCATAATTAGCCACCAAAAAGGACAATACAAAGCATGCTCGGGATTCCACAATCAAACCCTAAATTTAACAAACCTAGGCCAATTAATTTCACCATGGACAGCCACTTACTCGGTCATTCTAGGCCATTATATCTCCATATAAACAGCCATTCAATCCATCAAAATCACCACATAAACAGCCACAACAATTAGCCACTAATTACCCCTAAAATTACCCTAATTAACCCCTTAATTACCCTAAACCTATCTGGAAATGCTAATTAGCCTAATTAGGATTTAGGGTTAATACTCGCCAGGTTTCCTAAGCTCCTAAAGATGGCTGATCGTAGGGGAAACGGGCGGCTGGTCACCGGCTCACGGCGGGGCTCCGGCGGCGCTTAGGCGGTGACGACGCTTAAGCGGCGGCGGCCACAGGCGGTTCATGGCCAAGGGGGCTGGTTCAGTGATGGTTGAGGGAGGAGAGTGAGAGTGACGAGAGAGTGAGGGGCGATCGGTTGGTGGTGGTGCAAGGCGGGCGTGGACGGTGGCATGGCGGCGGTGGCTCCTCCGGCGAGGCTCTCACGCAGCCAAGGGGAAGAGAATGAGAGAGGGAGTTGGCGTGGGGGAGAGGAAAGAGTGGCAGGAGGTGATGGTGAGGAATGAGGGGGAGAGAGAGAGTTGAGTGAGGTTTTAGGCAAAATTGGTGAGTGGGGTAGTTCAACTAATCCACCAAAAATGACCATCATGTCCAATAATCAAGGGCTTGGATTGAATCTTGCTAAAATATCTAGGGGTAGATTGGTCCACTAAATTTAGCATTATTAGGGGCTGATTAGTCCAATCTAAACTCCTAAAATTCGGGAATTAAGGCTTAGGCGTCCAAGGGCAAAACGGTAATTTTCCGGTCCCGAACCAAATTTTCAATTTTCGACTCTACTGATCCCAAATATAATTGGCCACACTTATACGACGTTGTCCTTGTAAAATAGTCGCGTACGTCCACGAAATTCGACAACGAAATCCGGACTCAATTCCACGATCGATTTCGCTCAAATGCGATTTTAGCGCCTCTCACTAACGGGCGGCTATTTAGGGGTTACGCGTATCGACTTAGGATTACTCAAGTTGTGACGATCTCGACTTCAAAGACAATGTGAGGATTTATCGCTAGTTCCAAGGGTCACGATCGTTCGGAATAAGTTTGGGATTGTTCGCCACGCGTACTCTCGGTCGTGCGGAATCACTCGCTATCCGATCGTGCATCACTCTCCTTGGATCGGCCCATATTGGCCCAAGATATTCCCCCATCGTTCCTCGGAATCGGACCCGATTCACAGTCGAGCTTTTGGGTCCACGCACCGTTTTCCTAGTTAGCCATTCCCTATTGATCAGTATCCCGAGAATGATCAGTTCCGGGCAAGAATCACTAAAACGAAATGAGAAATACATATCCATTCATTGATCATGAAAGTGGGTCAAATTCAGGATGTTATATAATGCATCTCATGCACTGCATATAGCTTAATCTTCCATAAAAATAACCCAAAAAGAATTAGTTAGAATTGCATAATCACATTTAGAAATCATGGTTAGGGCGTGCGTGCATTGTTTGTTCTTTAGTTAACATTTTGCAGAATACTTGGTCGATTGAACGATAATAAAGTCTCATTTTTGCTTTGCTTAATGCGTAGAGGTTCTTTGCTCTTTTCTAGCAATTTATTTATGCATTGATTATTGAGTGTTACATTACTTGATTACGCACTCGCATGATCACCCATCGTATATTAGTGGTTTAAGATTTAAATTAACCAAAACTATTTGCAAAAAATATTTTTGAAAATAAGGAGAAAAGGTACCAAAAGAGTATTAGATTTATCTAGCATAACTAAGTCCCCGTATCCATGATATCTCTGGTTCGCAAGATGAAAGCGTTCTCCCGCACTTTACTTGGGTTAATAATCGATCCGTAATAGATTAATGACAACACCTAATTGAATTGATTTGTACATTAAATTGATTAAATCAAACCTCAAAGTTGCGATCGGAATGGGATTGGGAGAGTCCGTGCTAACTCTTTGGCTTCGTAATCAATTAGCTTTTCATTTGGTGGTTCACCTCTAGAATGGTCGCAACACATTCGATCAGGCTTTTTGAAAGGCTTGCAAAAGCCAAAGCAAGCAAGCGAAGGTCGTCCATTTTGAGGAAAGAAAAAAAAGAGAAAAAACAGAAAGAAAAGATGTATCTCATCTCAACCGCCATTCATGTAACGGTTAGATGTCCTTTTATCTCGAACGAAAAATTACACATTTTCAATATGATCCGACTTATATTTACTCAAGTTAACCTGACTTGTTTACATACTACTTATTGTATCAACATAGATCAACCTCCCAAAAACATATACCTCATCAACTTTCCTAGCATCCACCACTATATTGTCTAATTTTGTTCTTTTTTTCCCGTGTATCGCTCAACCAAATTTAACTTAGGATTTTCAATTCATTGAGCTTATTCATTGATTGATTAACCTTTGACCAAAAATATTGGTTTTGGTTTTCCAGATTTAGTGAACTTATTAATTAATAATTTGACCAGATTTTTTTGTAACTTTGTTCTTCATTAAATTATTTTTGAACAAGTTATGGAAAAAAATTTATAATTAATAGGTCTCATTAAAGAGAGTGAGCCAAGTTTATATATACAAAGTCCTAACAAGTCTTGTTTTACTGGTATATCACTAAACCAAATTTGGCTTTGGTTTTCCAGATTAATTGATCTTATCTATTAGCTAATTATCCTTTAACAAGATTTGGGTTTTTTTTTCCATATTTACTTACTCATTTATTGATTATTTAACCTTTTGACCACATATTTGGGTGGGACTGTTTTTTCATTATTAAAAAACTACCAAAACTTGTGATAACTAATAGGTGTCATTAATGAAGAGGAGCCAGGTTTTTTTTTTTTTGGTCAACCTAGAGGAGCCAGGTTGATAATAATAATAATAATCGTGGTCATCGTCTTCTGGGCCAAGCAGCACACATTTATTTCGTTTCTGTTGATTAAATTAAACCTACTCTTGCATATAAGATGTTGATGCTCATTTTACATAAGATGTTGGGCCCCACATATTTCTCAATTCTTGATACTAATAAAACCTCCTTAAATGTTCAAAATTCAAGTATCCATATTGTATGACAAGAAAAAGTGCACACGCGTTCTCGCGTAAACAAGTAATTAACATTTAAAATATTTAGCACAATCATCTTAGTACAAAGTATTTGAACTATCAGATAATGGAAAGAAAGAAATCACTAAAATAATATGAAGCAACTGTACACGTACATATATAAAGAGAGAAATATATTTCAAGATTTGAGTTTTTTATTGTTGTTTACCAGATCATTGATTTATAGATTTATCCATTGATATAGTGTTATATGAAACAACTATTGGGGATTTTTTGTCAGAAAATCTTAAAGGTAAGAAGTTTTCTTTACTTTAACAGTATAGACAGTTAGATCGGCCAACGTTAACCGCGTATTCATGTGATTAGTAGAGATGAATAAATGATTATCAAACCATCACTTGATCTTTTAATCGCTTAGGTATTCATTTCAAAAGGTTATGTTAAAAGCATAAGAAATAAAGTGACATTTTATTATAGTTTTTTATGTGACTCTCTCTTTTTAGACTCAAAAGGAAGCAACAACTTAGGGGCAGATTGTATTTTGCAGATCATTTTAAACATTACAAGTTTCTAAGCACATTGAGCACTAAAAATATGATTTATCCGATATAGTGCTTCCGCTTAAGAGGCAACAAATATAGGAAAATTCTTTGAGGTGAATCCAATAGAAAAATTATAATTTTTCGCCTTTTTTTATTTTACACATTTAGTGTACTACAAAATAGGAATAGCCCTCAACGAGCAGGCTCCGGAGGTGATACAGTAGCAACACAGTTGTTCCAAGTCTCATTGCTCCTCCTGCGGACATCGGATATTGGCCCCCTGATAGACTTGTGGGTGGAGAGGATCAACTCCACGAATTGGTTATGGCAATTCTTCCCCGCCTTCACGAGCTCACGACAACATTCATTGGTGGGTTCAAAGGTGTCTGCAAGGACTATGATTTGAAAGAACGCAGACCCGCAATCATAAGTCATTCCCTTTGCACAATCAGGGTTTCCGGCGAAGGTAGCTCTAGGAAGCAATGCAACGGTAACAACTAGCAAGGTCATGAGAGCAGAAAAGTTCCTAAGCGCTGCCATGATGGTCTTTTGGGGACGGAAGGTTTAGGAAATTTTCTGAGATTATTTATTTTTTTATGATGTATACGATCTAGAGATGAGAACTTATATAGCTTGAGGGAAGTAGCGCATTAATGAAATGGATTCATCAGTTATGATTCAAAAATTAATGTTGGAAACATCTACAATTATTTCTCTTGCAATAAATTCTTCTCAAGTTTTATTGTTCTACAAGGATTGAGGGTTTTGTCATCTCACTATGTTTGTGATTCAATCATTTGCCATAAGAAAAAGTAGTAGTGAGTTGTTTGGTTGAAGAGAATTAGCCAGGAATGAAAACACTCATTTCCGATCTAATTTTCAATACCACGTTTGTTTATGTAATAGGAACTAGTCACGTGCCCGCATGGGTTTAAAATAATTTTAGGAAATTAAATTTGCTTAAAACATTTCAACATATATAATACATTCATAACAATGGCCACAATTAAGTTTTAGAACTAATCTAAAACAGACCCTAAAACACATAAGGATACATCATTGCAATCATACGGCCAAAAATCAAATGCAGCGGAGCTCCGCTGCGCTCGCCCAGCTCCACCGATGTCACCGTGCCTCCTCTCCTCACGGTCCCTCCACCCAATCACCTCCCACCGCCCCAGCTCCTTCCCACCGCCACTCACTCCGACGTCCCTCCATCCACCCGGCCTTGGCCTCGGCCTCAAACTCGACCGCACCGCCCTCACTGACGTGCGCACTCCAGTGCCCTCACTTCCAACGGTACGCACGCCAAGTCTTTCCTTAGTTCTTCTTCTCTTTCTCTTGCTTTGTCAATTGTCGTAACTCACTCACATTTCGTCGCGTTCGTGTCAAAAAATCCGTGTATTTGCTGGATTTTCGCCAGTGCGAGCATGTGAACTCTGGCGTGTTCTTGTCAGTTTCAAGTGCGTTCCGTTGAAATAGAATTTGGTTCGCGGATCAAATTAAGATCTAAACCCCCGAATTCTCAGCCAGATTTAGACTCTATCTCAAGCACGTTCATCAATTAGATCACATGGAGTTTGTTGGCATGAATAGATGGAGTTGTTGGGATGATAAGATGCGCATGGACTTGGAGACCTCCGAATTTAAATTGAGAATCCTACAAGAGATAGGATACATCGTCAGGATCCCCCAACTAGATAACCAATGATATCTACATGCACAAATGACGTGCTAAATGAAAGATAATGTTTATTTTCTCTTTTTTGGCTGAGAATAAAGCTCAAGAAATGCAACCAATTTTTGAAACTCTACTAAATACTTAAAAAATGGGCCAATGTGGGTTGGCTCAGTTGGTAAAATTTGGATCTATCCGTACACCAATGTCCAGATTTGAATCCCGCTGCTGGCAATTCTCTTTGGTAGGCAGGCCTGCGTTATGTCATGGCCTTGCCATGGGGGTAACCTCCCCGTCTCCTAAACTTCTTCATATCAAAAGAAAAAATTAAATGCAAGAATGATTAGTTTAATATGCAAAACATTGTTTTTGAAGGGAAACAACTTCCAATATTCTTGAAGAATTAGATGAAAATAACATATGCGAAAAAAATTAGATATTGACAATGGTCATGTCTTGCAGTAACAAAGTCTTAAGACATAATAACCTCGAAGGTAAATTACAAAAAAAAGTACTTATGCTTCCACCCCCTATTTCACACGTCTAAAGAAAACAAACGTGAACTTTGCTTTGAAGGCATATATAAACATATAATGGTAAATTTTTTTATGTTCACATTTATGTGAAGTTGTAAAGAAAACAAAGATCTTCAATAATGGTCAGTCCATCTCATAATTGGCCACTCATATACTAGGGAAATCAACGAGATATCACATAAGCGCTCATATTTATTGGAACAGTGTAACGAAAGCAGTGTAACGAAAATTGTAAAACTTGTGTGAAGAATGCAATCAAATCCTAAACTTTTCAATTAGTTCAATTAATTGATGAACCTTTTGTCAAAAAGTGCAACCAAGTTTTTTCGATTAATAATAAGTAAAATTCCACGCATGCCTATAAAACAATTACTTACATGGCATCCTTAAATTGCAATTTTCAACATCTTAATTATGCTTTTCAATATATGTTAAGGACTTAAATGAGCCAATTAAAGTTATAGGACTCGACTGCACTTTTTGGTAAAGATTTAGGACCTTGATTAAACCAATTGAAAGATCGACGACTCAATTGCACTCTTTATTTAAGGTTTAGGACTTATGGTGCAATATTCTCCATATTGACACCGGAGGTCCACCCGCCACTTTTTGAGTGGAGCATTTTCTAGTGGAGCCTTGCCAACTGTACGTGATTGGGGAAGTTTTATTATGACCGCAAAGACTAGGCAAAACTAAAAATTCAAAAATCTCATGATATAAATTGAAGGGAAAAAAGGAGTTTTGCCGCTTAATATTGGGTAGAGATGGAAAGATAATTCCATTCTCGATTCTCTAGCAGGATAACTGAGGCATCAGTCACTAACTTGGCTAGACTCTAATAGTAAAATAGTGAGTCAATCAAATAGTTTGCTGCTCGGATTAGGAAGGCTAGAAATAGAACGATAACTGAGGCATCAGGTGCTGACTTGGCTAGGCTCTAATAGTAAAATATTGGGTCAATCAATTAGTTTGTTGCTTGAATCAAGAAGGCCTCACTTCACTCTCAGAGAAAGAGTTCACATATTCGGCTTGCAATTAGTGAAGTTCAACATGAAAAAAATATTCGAAAGCCAAAATTTTGTAGCTTTATTCCAATGGGTAAAGAGAGTGTCTAAGTATGAGCAACTACTTGAAGAAAGAGATAAAAGACTGCATGAATTTTTTGCACAAAATGTCATCCCCCGAACCCTACAGCACGCAACAACCCTACCAAGGTCGAATTTAGTGCGACGTCCCAGGACGCGTCGCCGATCCAAAACCCAAACATAGAACAATGCACATGCGAAAGCAAACAAACACCAGTACATATAAAAATATCATGACCAAGGATAGCGATACTTAAAAAAATACAACTTGCATTAATAACAGGGATTTACAAAATCCATTCACAAAAATATACATATAAATCAAAATGGGTCAGCGGCCACTAACATCAAAAAAGATATGTGGCTCGGGCGGTCAGGGTACTAAAACTACGAAGGGCTCCTATCCAAAAAGTGTCGGCCTAACCTAACTATGGTCAAGGGTAAGTCCTAGGGCAACCAGTCCGGGTCGGATCCCGAGAACTCGGACGAATCGTCAGACTATTCGGATTCAGAATCCATCGAATCTGGCTCGGACTCGGCCTCCACTGAATCCACCCCGGAGTTATCCTCCGACTCTAGCTCCTACTCCATGGGCTCCGACTCTGGCTCGACGTCGGACTCCCAGTCCATCGGCTCCTCTCCTTCAAACTCAGTGTCCATCCCGATAATGACTGGCTGGGCGCCGGAATCCTCCTCGGGCGTGGCAACGGGGCTCACGATCTCTCCATCGGTGACCTGTGGATCCAACTGGCCTAATGCGTCGAACGGGACATCAAAGGTCTTGAGGGGTCCGTGAGTGCCGAACTGGTCCCGAAAACACCAAGCAAGATAAGGATGGGCCCGAAAATACGGCCCGCCCTCATCGACCCGTACTATATTGTAATACCTAACATAAGACTCCCCGTTCCCTACGGGGTGTACCGTCACTGATCGCTCTATGCGATACGGTATCCCAAAACGAAGCGGCGCATCTATCATCTTCATGGTCGGGGGTCTAAAAAGTGAGGTTTAAACAACAATGAGAATAAATCTCAGCGAGTAGGCTCCCTAAACCTAAACTAGGCTAACATGCACCTCCCGGACAAATATCATCTAAACACACAATGTAACAACCGAAAGACTTAGGCCCTCAGCCCAAATCAAATATATTCTTGACCTTGCAGGTTAAGCACATAATAATCGCAATAATGGCACAGAACCCAACCACGGTACATACACACATATCACTTAGCCACGACGGATGTCATGCACATGCTCATGTTCATACTCATGTTCATACTCATGCTCATGTCTCATCGATGCACTTTTGCACACTTGCACACTTGCACACTTGCCGATTTTCCATTTGTACAACAACCCACGTAAAACGCATCAAGTCCGACCCGCGTAAAACGCATCAGGCTCATGACACAACCCGCGTAAAACGCATCAAGTTGGCCATCTTCCGGTAGTCCGGGCATCGTTCCACATAAAACGCATCAGGACGGGTTCAATATCCCGTGTAAAACGCATCAGGACTTTATGTGATCACACATACATAATCACCAATTATTTTCTGAACCAAGCGTAAAATGCATCAGGGCAATTTAGGTAATCACATGCTCATGCCATTCGTGCACACTCACATAATACACGTAATATGCCAGTGCTCAATATGCACATTCGTGGCAACAATATCCAACACTCGGGCATCCATAAATTCACACTGAGCATCCAATTTAACACCATCACACGTTCAATTCACAACTTAACATGCCCAATTAACCAAATCAATCAATTCAGCCACGATACATACTTGGCACACGAATTCACACAATTAAATCATTGAAACTACACATGCCGATAGTCCGCCAAGCGTCTCATCAATCGGCCACACCGAGCACACAACATGGCATTGCGCAATCAATATCAAGTTAGGTTCAATTCAGCCCACTCATGGTCCAATCACAATATACTTGGCAAGTCACATTAAAACCACGATTAATCAATTATGGCCCAAATCAAACCTATACCAACCAGCCACTAATCAGTCCACCCTAGGCCCCTAATCCACTTCCAAATTATCGCATTAGGCCACAAAAATCACCACATAGTCAGCCACCACACGGCCTACACATTAGACCCATTTTAATCCTCATAATGGCCCAAATCAAGTCCACAAAGATCCACCTCTAATCAGTCCACTCTAGTCCACCAAATCATATTTAAATCACCATATTAGGCCTCCATACTCACCACAATACCAGCCTAACTCATAGCCCACACATTGCACCCATTTAATCCATCGAATAGCCCGAATTGAATTCACAATAAACAGCCACCAATCAGCCCATTCTAGACCATCATATCACAATTAAATTATCACACTAGGCTCCCAAATTCACCACATAATCAGCCTAAGCACCAGCTCACTAATTAGCCCCTAAAAACACCTTAATTAACCCATAAAACTTGTCTAAAGTGCACATAAGCCTAATTGAGGGTTTAGGGTTTGTACTCACAAGGTTTCCTAAGCTCCCAATGTGGCTGAATAGGAGGGAGAACGAGTTGGGCGGCGTTGGTCCTAGCCGATTCAGCGGCAACGCTTCGGCGTCCTCGCAGCGGCGGTCGGCGGCGGCAACGGGCAGTGGTTCTCCGGCGGGCTGGCCTCTCACTGCCAAAGGGAAGAGAAAAATGGAGAGGGAGAGTGGCGAGAGAGAGAGAGAGGGGGAGAGAGTGGCCGGTGATGGTGATGGTGAGAATGAAAGGAGAGAGAGAGTGAGGAGGAGTTTTGAGAGAAATGGTAAGTGGGGGTTGGTGGCCAACTCCACTAAAAATGTCTATCGTACCCACTCCACTCACAAAGTGATCCAAGGGCTAGAATTTGAACACCAATCACATCCATCAAGATCAAGGGCCAATATTGGTTCTAGACACAAAATATCCGGGGGCAATTAAGGAATAAGCAAGAGTGTGGGGGGCATTCTTGTCCATTATTTTCGACCACTAATGGGCTAAATAAAACCAATTAAAATCTCCAAAATTTGGAACCCATGCATAGGCTTAGGGGCAAAATGGTAATTTTTCATTTCGGCCCGAAATTCCATTTTTCAACCAACCCGATCCTAAATATAATTGGCCACACTAATACGACATTGTCCTTGCAAAAATAGTTGCATCCGCCCACAAAATTCGATACCAAAGTCCGGACTCAATTCCACGATCGATTTCACTCAAATGCGATTTTAGCGTCTCTCACTAATGGATGACTGTTTAGGGCTTACGCGTATTGACTTAGGATTACTCGAGTCATGACGGTCTCGATTCCCAAGAAAATACGAGGATTTATCGCTAGTTCTGAGGGATCGCGATTGTTCGGAATAAGTTCAGGATTGTTAGCCACTCGTACTCTCGGTCATGCGGAATCACCCGCGATCCGATCGTACATCACTAGCCAAACCAAATTTGTCACCTTCTTTAGATCGGCCCACATCAGCCCAAAATATTCCCTCGTCGATCCTCGGAATCGGACTCGATTCATGATCGAGTTCTTGGGTCCACATACCGTTTTTCTAGTTAGCCATTCCCTATTGGTCAGTATCCCGAGAATAATCAGTTCCAAACGAGATTCACTAAAACGAAATGAGAAATACATATCCATTTCATTAATCACGAAAATGGGTTGAATTTAGGATGTTACACAAAATAAGGCTTTAATAGAAAAAAAAAGAATGAGCAGATGAATTTGACCAAGATAAAAATATGGAAATAGCAGTGGCAATAGTGGTGCTCGACTCTTTGTTTATTGTGAATGACATTGATCTATCTAGTGATCCTAACATTTATGAGGAAGCGATGTCCGACATCGATTCTGGTAAATGGTTAGAGGCCATGAAATCCAAAATGAATTCAATGTATTCTAATGATGTTTAGACTCTAGTTGACCTATCCAATGGTATTGTACCAATGGGCTGTAAATGGGTCTTCAAGAGGAAGATGAACGCTGATCATCAAGTTGGCACTTAAAAGGCCTGGCTAGTAGAGAAAGGATATCGTCAAAAAGAATGGAGTGATTACGACGAAACTTTCTCACCGATAGCCATGCTAAAATCCATTCGGATCATGTTGATTATAGCTACACACCTTGACTATGAGATATTCCAAATAGATGTCGAAATAGCTTCCTAAATGGGCTCTTTGAGGAAGACATCTATATGGAACCACCGCGGGGTTTTGAATCTAATGATGGAAATCATAAGGTGTGTAAGCCCAAGAAAGCCATTTATGGACTCAAACAACCCTCCAGAAGTTGGAACATCCATTTTGATGAGGTAATCAAATAGTTTGGTTTCATCAGAAACCCAGATGAACCTTGTGTATATAAGAAGGTCTATGGGAGCACAATTGTGTTTCTAGTTTTGTATGTCATCGACATACTTTTCATCGGGAATAATATATCTATGATATCATTGATCACTAGATTCTTGTCATAGAAATTCTCCATGAAAGTTTAGGAGAGGCAACCTATATTTTTGGTATCAAGATCTATAAAGATAGATCAAGACATTGATTGGCCTTTCACAATCCGCATACATAGACAAAATGTTAACATGTTTTTTAGCATGCAATTTTCCAAAAGAGGATTGTTGCCTTCTAGGCATGGCATCCGTCTTTTCAAGGATATGTGTCCCCACAGTTCAGAAGAAAGAGAACGAATGGCAAAAATACTTTATGCGTCCGCTATGGGTAGCATAATGCTATGCTATGTACAAGACCAGATGTTGCTCATGTTGTACATGTTAGTAGCAGATATCGGTCTGATCCAAGCGAAGGGCACTGGATAGCAGCCAAGACTACTCTTAAGTACTTACGAAGGATTAAGGATCTATTATTGATAAATAGAGAAGGAGAGTTTAAAGTTGAAGTGTCTATTGATTCTGATTTTCAATCAAATCCTAATGATTATAAGTTGGGTTAATACCACCAAAAACCCCAAACTGGTATGCGTGTAACAATTTTATCCGGAACTTTCTTTTTTACCATAAAAAATCCTAAACTGGTATACCTGTAATAATTTTACCTGGAACATACCACAAAAACCCTAAATTAGTACATTTATGACAATTTTATCCTAAATATACCACAAAAAATCTCAAACTGGTACACATGTGACAATTTTACCCTGAAGTAAAATTTTAATATTATTTTTTATTTTTTCGAGTTTTTATTAATTTTTTTGTTTTTTGTTTTCTTTTTTTTCTTCATCTTTAACCTCTGGCCGGTCGCCAAGCCAGCGACTAGCCAGAGGCAGAAGCCGACGAGGGCCGCCCTCCCGGCGTCAGGCCAGGGTAACCCTTGCCTGAGTCGAGCGAGGGTAGCCCTCGCCCGACGCCGGCGAAAACTGTCCTCGCCCCTCGCCGGCGTCGGGTGTGGCCAACCCTCGCTTGGGTGGGCGAGGGCGGCCCTCACCTGAGTCGGGCCAGGACAGCCCTCGCCCGATGTCGGCGAAGGCTGTCCTCGCCCCTCGCCGGCGTCGAGCAAGGCCAGCCCTCGCCGGAGTCGGGCGAGGCCAGCCCTCGCTTGGGTAGGCAAGGGCAACCCTCGCCCGACACCGGCGAGAGCCGCCCTCGCTAGATCTGGCAAGGGCAGCCTTCGCTTGAGTCGGGCGAGGGCAGCCCTCGTCGAATCTGGCAAGGGCGGCCCTCGTCAGATCTAGCAAAGGCGACCCTCGCCGGCATCGAGCAAGAGCTATCCTCGCCTGCCCAGGCGAGGGCGACCCTCACCTGACGCCGATAAGGGTAGCCCTCGCCTGAGTCGAGCGAGGGCCAACCTCGCCAGCAGCCGGTAGGGCAGACCTTGCCGACTTTCGCCTCTGGCCGGTCGCCGGTCCGGCGATCGGCCAGAGGTTGAAGATGAAGAAAAAAAAAAGAAAAGAAAAAATAAAAAAATTAATTAAAAATTCAAAAAAATAATTTAAAAAATAATATTAAAAAATTATTATTAGTTCATGGTAAAATTGCCACAGATGTACCAATTTGAGGTTTTTCGTGGTCAAAAAAATAGTTTAGGATAAATTTGTCACAAGTTTATCAATTTGGAGTAAATTTATCACAAGTGTACTAATTTGGGGTTTTTGGTGATAAAAAAAATTTGGGGTAAAATTATCACAAGTGTATCAGTTTGGGATTTTTGATAGTAAAAAAAAAGTTCGGGATAAAATTGTCACATTCGTACTAGTTTGGGGTTTTTGGTGGTATTAACCCTTATAAGTTTATGAATTTTCATTCTTCATCCACCCTAGACACTGTTCATGTGGGCAATGCTCCGTTTTCTCTCTATTTTGTGGAATCCCGCAGCACTGTTTCCGCCGACTGGGTTCCTCAGCTCCCCAGAGATCTGGCCATCAGAATTTCCTGCTTTTTAAGAACGAAACAATCACACTTGATGGCTGGGATGGAATGGATATTGACGAAGCTAATAAAAGCATAGTATCCATGATTACACCATTTCTAATCAAGTTTGATGAGGTAGATAAATATAAGGAAGAGGAAGGTCCAGTCACACCAATCACTATCCAACTTTCCATTGATCAGTTAAGGATCAAAGAAGAAGAAACACAGCCTGTAATTATCACTCTCCCTCCAAAAGAAAAGTTTGACACTAAGTGTATACCTTTGGATTACTCTCCCAAAGAAGTCGATGCCATAACTCGATCAGGGAGATGTAATGTCCCGAAGGAAAGTGAACACGAAAAGAAAGGAGTAACCGAAGAAGATGTCAAACAGTTACTTTCGGTCATGAAAACGAGCGAATATGAGGTAATTGAATAGCTAAGAAAGATACCGGTACAGATTTTTCTGTTGGATCTCTTCAAGACTTCAAAAAGCCACAAAATGGTGCTTATGAAGCTTTTCCGTGAGGTGCATGTCTTGGAGACGATTAATGAAGTACAATTGGAAGACTTTATTGGCACTATTCTTCTGAAAGATCAAATTGCTTTCTCCAATGAAGATTTTCCAATTGACAAGCGTTCCCATAATAAGGCTCTATATATTACCATTAGATGCCGGGGCAAGGAGGTGTCACGAGTGCTGATGGATAATGATTCCATACTTAATTTGTGCCCACTAAGCACACTGCATCGCTTGGGGATTAGTGAATAGCTCATTAAACCTTCTAAGGTAATAGTACGTTTGTTTGATGGAATGAAGAAGGACGTTATTGGCGATATCAAGCTCGAGGCAAACATAGGCCCTGTGCCTTTTCTGATTGACTTCCAAGTAGTGGATATTTCGAGGACTTTCGGCTTGTTACTCGGAAAACTTTAGATTCATATGGATGGTGCCATTCCTTCGAGTCTCCATCAGAAGGTCAGGTTTGTCATTAATGGCAAGATGATTACAGTACACAGGGAGACAGATTTCACCACCAACAAAGAGAGTACAATATCGTATGTCGAACCCGAAGTAAAAGCAGAACTAAGCTATCATTCCTTTGAAATGATCTTAATGGTGCAAATTCCTGCTAGTTGCATCATAAAATTCCCGGAGTTTTCAACACCATCCATTATGTCTGGAAGGGTGTTATGCTAGTATGGATTTACTTCCAGTAATGATCTTGGATCGAAATCCCAAGGAATCAAGGAACCTATCACTCATCTCGCTACAAAAATGAAGCACGGAGTACGTTATATTCCAGATAACTCTAAGGACCGCCATGGAGGCCAAGGCCGAGGTCGAAAGAACCATAGAGGCTATAGAGGCTAAGGTGTGACATTCCGAATTTTGGCTCATTTTTTAGATTTATAAAATGTGTAATTCGTCAGTGCACTTATAATAAAATCTCGCCCGGAACTGATCACTCCTGGGTTCTTGTTTTTAAAATAAAGATTTTGCTAGAATCGCACTCGATCGAATTTGACCGTTATTTAGATCCCGAACTTGGAAGTCGATTTTCGGGAGTTTCGGGACGAAATAATTTGGATGGTGTCGATAGTATCGTAGCCAGTGTTGAGATTGTCAAGAATAATGGAAAAAGGAGAGTTTTTGACCGGGTGCGAATTTGGACTAGTAGACCTCCTCGGGGTAATTTGACTTAATTGATTTGGCATTTGTCCCTTTTTATATTCGAGACTTATTTTAGACCGGTAGATCGTTTTCGATTTTGAATATGGGCCGTTAGATCGCAATAATTATTTGATTGAACATTTTTTTCTCTCTCTTTCTCTCTCTCTCCCCCTTTCTCTCTCTCTCTTTTGCTCTCTCTCTCCCCGGTCACCTCCCCCTCTGCGCGCGTCCTTTCCCCTCTGCCATGCAGACTGTCCTTTCTCTCTCTCTCTCTCTCTCTCTCTTTCTTTTCTTTTCTTTTCTTTCTTCTTTTCTTCTCTTCTTCTTCTTCCTTTCTCTTCCTTTGCCGAGGCTGCTGCTTTTGCTTCTTCTCTTTGCTGCCTGACGCAGACCGCCCAAGCTCGCCTCAGCCCAGCCACTCGCCGCCCCCGACCGCCGCGCCGCGCGCCGTCCGGCCGCCACCTTCGCCCTGCCGCCGCCGCCACAGAAGCTCCCCCCCTCACTCCCCTTCTCCCCCGCAGCTCCTCCCTGCCTCTGTCCAGCCCACCGATCGCCGCTCGACCGCCCTCAGCCTCTGCCCGACGCCGCCCCACCAGCTGCCGACGCCGCCGTCCTCCTCGCGTCGTCATCGCGCCGCCACGTCGCCCGGCAGCTCCGCTCGACGCTGCCTTCCTCCCCTCCCGAGCGCGCGAGCTCGGCTCGCCGCCGCTTGCCGCCGCGTCCGGCGAGTCCCAGCTGCCGCCTAGCCGTCCGGCCAGCTCCCCAGCCCCTCGCCGTGCCGCCGTTCCCCCTCAGCCTACAGCCTCCCTCTCCCTCTCGCCCTCACCACCCCAGCTTACCTCTCCCCCTTCAGCCGTCGCCGTCGCCGTCGCCGGTCGTCACCCCGGCCAGCCAGCCCAGCCGACCAGCCTAGCCATGCCCGGGCTTGCCCAGGCCGTAGCCGGCTCGTTGCCCACGCGACAAGTCGCGCGCCCGTGTCCGTGCCCGCGCCCGTGCCCGTGCCCGTCGCCCAGGCGCGTTGCCCGTTCAGCCGGTCCGTCGCCCGTTCAGCCGGCCCGTCGCCCGGGCACGTTGCCCATCCGCTCGCCCGTGCGCCCTGGGCACGCCGCACGTCCGCCGCGCCCGCGCGCCAGGCACGCCAATCGGCCACCGTGCCCGCATTGGCCGGTCAGCGCGCCCGTGTGGCCCGCGCTCGCGCCTAGTCCGACACTGTTCACCCGGGCCATTTTGGGCCCGAGCCGTTTTTCCCCGGGCCAAAACTTGGTAAGTGACTTCCTAAACCCTACCTAGTATTTTGGGTACTTTATTGACTTGTCTCGGGTTAGAACGGCTAGGGCGTGTTTTAATTTAATTATATTGTGTTATAATTGTGCTATCTGAATTGGATTAATAATATGCTTGACTTGGGTATTTGTGCGTGGCCGACTTGAACGTCGGGTGTGTGGATTGAGGTGGCGACTTGTGAATTGGATTGAATTGTGAATATGGATTGCTTGGTGTGGCGTGTCGTGGATTGGATTGAATTGTGAAGATGGATTGCTTGGTGTGGTGTGTCGTGGATTGGATTGAATTGTGAATATGGTTCGCTTGGTGTAATTGGCGTGAAATTGATTGAATTGAATGGTGTGTGCTTGCTTGTCGATTTTAAGCCCGGATCGATCGGAGGGCTACGGACTTGGGACGTGTTGACGGCGGTCCGTGTGAAGGTTTGACTGGCCGGTGTGCCAAATGGATGCGGGCTTGAGACGTGTTGACGGTGGCCCGTTAAAGGTGTGATTAGACGGGGACGTGTTTACGTCGATCATTGGAAATTGAGCCCGGATTGATCGGAGGGCTACGGACTTGGGACGTGTTGACGGCGGTCCGTGTGAAGGTTTGACTGGCCGGTGTGCCAAATGGATGCGGGCTTGAGACGTGTTGACGGTGGCCCGTTAAAGGTGTGATTAGACGAGGACGTGTTTACGTCGGTCGTTGGAATTGATTGAATAGTGTGGCTTGGGACGTGTTGACGGCGGCCACTGGAATTGATTGAATGATATGGCTTGGGACGTGTTGACGGCGGCCATTGGAATTGATCGAATTGTAAGGCTTGTGTGTTTGTAAGAATGAATTTGAGGCGCAGTGGCGCGAGTTGTGAGAAAGATGTTCGGACACGCATGCGATTTGAGTGTGATTGAAATGGCTGGGTGAACGTATGATTGAATCGGCTAGTTGAGCATGTGACTGATTTGGCTGGTTGAGCGTGTGCCTGAATTGGCTGGTTGAGCGTGTGACTGATTTGGCTGGTTGAGCGTGTGATTTAATTGGCTGGTTGAATGCGAGTGAGATTGCGTGTGCCGGGTGACCGTGATATGATGATGAACTATTCTTGCATTATCTTGTTTGGACTGATATGCAGGGTTGGCTCGTGATTCGAGGCGAGGTAAGCTGGTTGTGTGAAATTGATTATGTTGTGTGGTGATCGCATGTTAGACTTGTCTGAGTACGCATTGGCCTACGTGGGGTATAGGGGGTTGCTTATTGAGACTCGTTCTCACGGTTATTATATAACCATTTCAGATCCGCGACCGTGAGTGATTGGAGACGCTACAAGGGTATCTCGGAGATCGAGGACGGGTCAAGTATACTGTATTTTGAGTCCCCCTTTGTAGAGGAGTTAAGTTTTCGAACCTTTGTCCCTTGTGAAGAATGTGGGTCTGTTGTTGTGACCTAGTGTAGGAATTACAGTTATTGTTTCCTGCTTTTGCTATTCCTTTGTTATTATTAATTGTCTGGGTTGTTTCTATTTGTTTCCGCGCATGCTTAATCTCTGATGTTTGGGTTGGGTCGGCGACGCGTCTGGGACATCGCATTCAATGATCGACCATCGAGGGGTGATCACGCGCTCGTAGGGTGCGAGGCGTGACATCACCCGTTGATTTGGTATCAGAGCAAGGTCAGCTCGAACCAAGATGGTCGAAGCTTGGAGTGATAAGGAGCGATGACTTTGGGGTAGCCAGTTAGGGAGACTTGTTGGCCATGCGTTACCCAGATTGCTTGGTTGTGATTGCTGGGTGATATTATGCACTAATATATGAAGTGCAGGTGCGTCAGGACTTGAGGTAAGTGCGCGAAACCTGTTGGCTGTGATTCAGTGATATTGGTGAACTGCTACCTGCTGTGTGAATTATTGTGCGGTGCACTGCCTAGGGCGTAGACTGGTATAGTTGGCCTAGGTCTTTAATTCCCGAGGGGAATTATAGTAGGTAAGTGGGTGGTGTGAACCCTGTGTGAGTATGAGTAGCCGAGGTCGAGGTCGAGGTCGTGTAGGTCCGCAAGTTGGAGTTGTGGGGGATCTCAAATGGGATGAAATTTTGAGGGCGCTCGAGGAAGTTGGAATGTTATTGGGAAGGCAGATTGAGGAGCGAAATGCTACTGTTGCTACTGATGCTGAGGCCACTATTGTCGTCGTCAATGGAAATAATGGGAATCATGGGTATAATGGAAATGTTGTGAATCAAGGTCAAAGGCAAGTTAATGCAGTCAGATAGATGCGTCAACTGGTTGGAAAATTTTTGAAATTTAAACCTGCAAGGTTCGATGGGGAGAGGTGACCCTAAGGCTACATTACTTTGGATAGAGGACTTAGAAAAAGGCTTTTGAGATATTCGGGTGCACTGATGAGGAGAAAGTGACCTTGGCTGTATATCAACTTCAAGGAAATGCAAGTGATTGGTAAAAGGACCCCTAAAGTAGGATATTTTGAAGGACATAACTCCAAGCTGGGGTATAGTTGTCAAGGCCTTTAATGAGAAGTACGTTCAGAGAGTGTGCGAGGACAGAAAATGACATAGTTCCTTCGACTTCGCTAAAATTGGACGTCAATCGATCAGTACGAGGTCAAGTTTGTAAGGTTACCTAAGTACGCACCAAGGATGGTTAAGGACCGTAAGGATAGGACAAGGAGGTTTCGGGATGGATTGGAACTGGAATTTCGCAATCAGTTAGTACTTTTGGGTCTTAAGGGATTGCAATGAGTTGTATGAGAGAGCTCATGGTTGACACGGATATGAGTGAAAGGATTGCTGCTACTGGATCACGGTACGCGTCAGCTAGGGACAATAGGAACTTTGGAAAGAAGCCTATGACAAAGAATATGAGACTTGTCCCTCCGGTAAGGAAGAACTCTGGAAAGCCGAACTACTACTCTAATGCCGCATGTCGGTCTTATAGAAAGAGGCATAGGAATGGCCATTGCCAAGGTAGAAGTGGAGCATATTGTGAATGTGGATAGTAAGGTCATCAGGTGAGAAATTGTTGAACCGACAAGTTAGGTCACTAGTGCAATTGCAGCAACCGCAGGTAGGACATTAAGTAAGGACCACCCCGCATGTTAATCAAAATCGGCTAAGGACGTGAGGAAAAGTATATGTTTTGGCTGAGAAGGAAGTGAAGGATGTGCCTTGAAAGTCTAGGTGCATTATGAGATGGTATTGGGTACAATAGGAGATAATTTTGAAGTTATCGCCTGAGTAGTTATGTAAGACTTAAAATCAATTTTATAAGGGATCAGCGCAATCGGTTTAAGGATTTATGGATTACTGATGATATTTTGGACGGGTTGGGAAGGATGTGTGTTGCTTGGAAATTTCGGTTTCTATAAAGAGCTGAGGTAATTTGTTTTGGGAGACCGTGGGTTGAAATTGGACGGATTGAGTTGTATTGGGGTATCGAAAGATAATTATTTTGTGGTTGACTAGTTAGTTGAGGAACCAAGACTAAAGGACATAGCTGAGGTGTAACCTTCCCGATGTCTTTCCTTAGGAATTGTTGGGATTACCACATGATGGTGAAGTGGAGTTTATGGTTGAGTTGGCTCTATGGACGGAACCGATTTCAAAAGCACCTTATAGAATGTCACTGTCGGAATTAAAAGAATTAGATGTTCAAATGCAGGAATCGTTGGATAAGGGCCTTATTCGTCTGAGTGGGTCTCCATGGGGAGTACTAGTTTTATTCGTGAGGAAGAAGAACGGATCGTTAAGATTATGCATTGACTTCAGACAATTGAATCAGGTGACTATTAAGGATAAACGCCCGTTGCCAAGGATTAATGACCTGTTCGACCAGTTACGAGGAGCGTCAATGTTTTCTAAGATTGAATTGAGGACTGGCTATCACCAGTTGAGGATCAAGAAGGAAGACGTGCCGAAGTCGGCATTTAGGATGAGGTATGGACACTATGAGTTTACGGTGATGCCGTTTGGACTGATGAACGCCCATGCAGCCTTTATGGATTAGGGATTTAATGAATCGAGTATTTAAGGAATTTCTGGATCAGTTTATAATCGTGTTCATAGACGATATCTTGGTATACTCAAAAAGTTCCGCCGAGTATGAGTTACTTTTGAAAAAAAGGTTCTACGGACTTCAAAGGGGACATGCACTCTATGCCAAGTTCAGTAAGTACGAATTCTAGCTTTACTGAGTAGCGTTCTTAGGACATGTGGTATCTGGTGAAGGGATCGCAGTGGATCCGGCAAAGATTGAAGCCGTCATAAATTGGCCAAGATCGACAACGGTAATCAAGGTTCGGAGTTTCTTGGATCTGGCATGTTATTACAGACATTTCATGGAAAGGTTTTTAGCGTTAGCGACACCGTGGACGTGTTTGCTAAAGAAGGAAATGAAATTTGAATGAACGGATAAGTATAAAATGAGTTTTCAGGATTAAAATAGAGTTTGACGACCACGCCAGTGTTAACGGTCCCGTAAGGTCTAGAAGGATATGAAATCTACAGTGACGCTTTGCTAAGAGGACCCAGATGCATGTTGACACAATGTGGAAGAGCGGTAGCACACGCATCGCGATAATTGAGACTGCATAAGCTGAATTATCCAACGCATGATTTGGAATTTGTCGCAATTATCGTCGCTCTTAAGATTTTGAGGCATTACCTATGTGGGGGAGAAATTTCAGATTTGTACGGATCATCAGAGTTTAAGGTACTTGTTTTTCCAAAAAGGATTTAAATATGAGACAGCATAGTTGGATGGAACTCTTTAAGGACTACGACTGCAATATTATGTATCATCCTTGGAAAGGCTAATAAGGTAGCGGATGCACTGAGTTGGAAATCGAGCATTGCGCATATGATGGTCAAGAATGAACTCTGTTGGAGGGAGTTCAGGATTTGGAATTTAAGTTCAAGGTGAGTCAGGTCTCAAGTATGCTTGCAGCATTGAGGATTAAACTGAGAATCTGGACTAAGATTTAGGCTTTACGGTCGATGAACCTGGAGATCCAAAAGATTCTAGAATTGGATGTCACAAAAAGGAACTTGGACTTTCAGGTATCCGAGGATGGAATTTTGAAGTTTCGTGGAAAGTTGTGTATACCCAATAATGCAGGGCTTAAGGAGGAGATCTTATCATAAGTCCATCGGAATAATTACAGTATTCACCCGGGGAGTACAAAAATGTATCAGAATTTACGATAACATTATTGGTGGAACGGCATGAAAGTGGACGTGGCCAAGCATGTGGCTAAGTGTTTAACGTGCCAATAAGTGAAGGCGCAACGTTGCAAGTCGGGTGAAATGTTGCAGCCATTGGAAATTCCCAAGTGGAAATGGGAAACATCACGATGGACTTTGCAATGAGATTTCCGAGAAGTCAAAAGGGTCATGATTCGATTTGGGTGATAGTTGATCGGTTAACAAAGTCAGTACATTTTCTACCAGTGTAAAAGGATTTTACCTTGGAAAGGTATGCCGATTTATATGTGCGACAAATAGTCTGTCTGCACGGCGTGCCAATGACAAACACTTCATACCGTGATCCTAAGTTTATTGCCGCTCTTTGGAAAAGTTTTCATACGGCATTAGGAACGAGATTACAGTTTAGCATGACCTATCATCCCCAGACGGATGACCAGTTTGAAAGGACGATTCAGACTTTGGAGGACATGTTGCGAGCATGTGTTTTGGATTTTAAGAGTGGTTGGGAGGAATAGATACATTTGATTGAATTCGCCTACAATAAAAGCTATAAGCAAGGTATCAGAATGGCACCATTCGAAGCACTTTATGGCAGGGTTTGCAGAACATCGGTTTGCTGGGATGAAGTTGGTGAGAGGAGTATCACGGGTCCCGAGTTAGCTCAGCAGTCAGTCGAAACAATCAAAGTGATTCGGGATAGGCTTAAGACCGCTCAGAGCCGCCAAAAGAATTATATAGACCGGATACGTAGGCATTTGGAGTTTCAAGTAAGGGACCACGTTTTCCTCAAGGTGTCGCCGATGAGAGGATTGTCACAGTTTGGTAAGAAAGGAAAGTTGAGCCCGAGGAACTACGAACCGGACCCGACCCACGTGCTGAATTACGAAGAAATAGACGTGGACGACAAGGTGTCGTATGTAGAAAAGCCAGTTCAGATCGAGGACAAAATGGAGAGAGTGTTGCGGATCAAGGCAATTCCGATAGTCAAGGTGATTTGGGAATATCATGGGACCGAACTTGCGATGTGAGAAAGTGAAGAGTTGATGCGACACCAGTACCGCCATTTGTTTGAATAGTTGGGTTGGATTGTAAATTTCGAGGACGGAATTTTTGTAAGGGGGGAAGAGTTGTGACATTCCGAATTTTGGCTCATTTTTTAGATTTATAAAACGTGTAATTCGTCAGTGCGCTTATAATAAAATCTCACCCGGAACTGATCACTCCTGGGTTCTTGTTTTTAAAATAAAGATTTTGCTAGAATCGCACTCGATCGAATTTGACCGTTACTTGGCAGTCGATTTTCGGGAGTTTCGGGATGAAATAATTTGGATGGTGTCGATAGTATCGTAGCCAGTGTTGAGATTGTCAGGAATAATGAAAAAAGGAGAGTTTTTGACCGGGTGCGAATTTGGACTAGTAGACCTCCTCGGGGTAATTTGACTTAATTGATTTGGCCTTTGTCCCTTTTTATATTCGAGGCTTATTTTAGACCGGTAGATCGTTTTCGATTTTGAATATGGGCCGTTAGATCGCAATAATTATTTGATTGAACATTTTTTTCTCTCTCTTTCTCTCTCTCCCCCTTTCTCTCTCTCTCTTTCGCTCTCTCTCTCCTCGGTCACCTCCCCCTCTGCGCGCGTCCTTTCCCCTCTGCCATGCAGACTGTCCTTTCTCTCTCTCTCTCTCTCTCTTTCTTTTCTTTTCTTTTCTTTCTTCTTTTCTTCTCTTCTTCTTCTTCCTTTCTCTTCCTTCGCCGAGGCTGCTGCTTTTGCTTCTTCTCTTTGCTGCCCGACGCAGACCGCCCGAGCTCGCCTCAGCCCAGCCACTCGCCGCGCCCGACCGCCGCGCCGCGCGCCGTCCGGCCGCCACCTCCGCCCTGCCGCCGCCGCCACAGAAGCTCCCCCCTCACTCCCCTTCTCCCCCGCAGCTCCTCCCTACCTCTGTCCAGCCCACCGATCGCCGCTCGACTGCCCTCAGCCTCTGCCCGACGCCGCCCCACCAGCCG
Organism: Syzygium malaccense; assembly: GCA_031216405.1. Classification (NCBI taxonomy): domain Eukaryota; kingdom Viridiplantae; phylum Streptophyta; class Magnoliopsida; order Myrtales; family Myrtaceae; genus Syzygium; species Syzygium malaccense. The sequence goes on from CM062254.1 coordinate 20,406,561, forward strand.
CCGATGCCGCCGTCCTCCTCGTGTCGTCATCGCGCCGCCGCGTCGCCCGGCAGCTCCGCTCGACGCTGCCTTCCTCCCCTCCCGAGCGCGCGAGCTCGGCTCACCGCCGCTTGCCGCCACGTCCGGCGAGTCCCAGCTGCCGCCTAGCCGTCCGGCCAGCTCCCCAGCCCCTCGCCGTGCCGCCGTTCCCCCTCAGCCTGCAGCCTCCCTCTCCCTCTCGCCCTCACCACCCCAGCTTACCTCTCCCCCTTCAGCCGTCGCCGTCGCCGTCGCCGGTCGTCGGCCCGGCCAGCCAGCCCAGCCGACCAGCCCAGCCATGCCCGGGCTTGCCCAGGCCATAGCCGGCTCGTTGCCCACGCGACAAGTCGCACGCCCGTGTCCGTGCCCGCGCCCGTGCCCGTGCCCGTCGCCCAGGCGCGTTGCCCGTTCAGCCGGTCCGTCGCCCGTTCAGCCGGCCCGTCGCCCGGGCACGTTGCCCATCCGCTCGCCCGTGCGCCCTGGGCACGCCGCACGTCTGCCGCGCCCGCGCGCCAGGCACGCCGATCGGCCACCGTGCCCTCGTTGGCCGGTCAGCACGCCCGTGTGGCCCGCGCCCGCGCCTAGTCCGACACTGTTCACCCGGGCCATTTTGGGCCCGAGCCGTTTTTCCCCGGGCCAAAACTTGGTAAGTGACTTCCTAAACCCTACCTAGTATTTTGGGTACTTTATTGACTTGTCTCGGGTTAGAACGGCTAGGGCGTGTTTTAATTTAATTATATTGTGTTATAATTGTGCTATCTGAATTGGATTAATAATATGCTTGACTTGGGTATTTGTGCGTGGCCGACTTGAACGTCGGGTGTGTGGATTGAGGTGGCGACTTGTGAATTGGATTGAATTGTGAATATGGATTGCTTGGTGTGGCGTGTCGTGGATTGGATTGAATTGTGAAGATGGATTGCTTGGTGTGGTGTGTCGTGGATTGGATTGGATTGAATTGTGAATATAATAGGACGTCTCCAATATGCTCTTGGCAGAGACCATCATTTCACTTAACAAATATCAAAATCAGCAAAAAGGTGTACTTCAAACTTCAGCGGGATTACTTTCTGTGTGGTTTATTTCCCATATTCGACCTTGGGAACGTTATATACGTATTCGAGAGATTGACTCATCTACCAACCCTATTAAGAAGTATTTGAAACTCCAAGACAAAATGCCAAAGTACTCTTTTCATGAGTGGGCAAACTTCATTAGAGCATTAACTCCTGACCAGCTTCAATGGAGGATTCAATAGCCGAAGCTAACAAAAGCTCAAATTACTACCCAAGACGATAATTTGATGCCTTCGCTTGAATTGAGCAGCGAAACTGCTTATTGCCCACTAAGAGTCATAGACAATTCAAAATGGTTCAACAAATTCTACCTATTTAGTATCCTAAAGAGTTCACATTTGAGATACCGCAAGGACCTGTCACGCCCCGAACCCTGCAAGCGCGCCAACATCCCTCCGAGGTCATCAAATATGCGACATCCCAAGATTTGTCGCCGACCCAAACTGAATGCTAACGAATAGCGTAAGCGAAAGCAAAACGAACTCTCCATACAACATGTAATTCAACGGGATAATAGAGAGACAATCGAAACACATCAACATATACATTTTATAAACATAGCGTTAAACACAAATAAGCAATTACAAGCCTTACTGGAGGCCACCATCTAGACACCACTCATAACAAAAAGGATTGGGTGGTGGGTAAGCTTAACTCCTCTACAAAAGGGGTACTCCAAAAAGAGACGAGGGGAATAATCCCATCCTTAAATCATCACGGTACCCTAGTGACATCTCCAGATCAGTTATGGTCGTGGGTCTGAAATGTTTATAATTCAATAATGAGAATAAATCTCAATAAGCAACTACCAAAGCCTCGCTTAGGCTAACACATACTTCCGAACAATCCTAAACAAGCAATTCTAACAAACAACGTGCCATAGACAATCACAGGCGTCCTTACCTCGCCTTGGCACATGTACACGCCCTGCACGTTAGAATACCGCCATAACATGGCAATTCACTCCTCGAGCACATAATACAACCACATGACGTAAACGTGCATAAAACGGTTATTAATCCAGACATGCTCAACAGCAACACAACCACATTGCATTCCCCAATGCATAACACATGATTATAAACATCCAGATTATTAACGGCCCCTCAAGCCACCGAACCCCCGCCGGTCTTCTGGTGTAACTAGGCATCGTCCCGCTACTTCGGCGATGGCAACATCTGGAACCACCGCCTAGACGGCATTCCATAAAGGAGCATTGATCCGGCCTCTACCGCGATCGGCAACGTCTAGAACCCCTGCCTAGACTTCATCCGAACCCCCATCAGGCATCTTCTAGAGAGAGAAAGAGGGGAAAATGGGTGTTTCCAGTTGGTTTCTAGGCTGGTTCAGGCTTTTGTGAACAGTGCGCACTCCGGCGGCCGAACGGGTGGTTGGCTGGCGATTCAGGCAGCAAGTCCGGTGGCGTCTGAACCGGAGAAGCAAGGCGGAGGTGATGGCACTTGGAGCTTCGGCCGATTCCAAGGAGGGAGAGAGAGAGAGCTCCGAGAAGGAGAAGAGAGAGAGAGGGAGAGAGAGAGAGAGAGAATTCCGAGAATGAGAAGAGAGAGAGAGTGACAAGAGTGAGGGTAAGAGTGATAGACAAGGGTGATGTGAGTTGACTTATAAAAGCGTATCAATGGCCAAGATTGGACCACAATCAAATCAAGACATCCAAGGGCCACAATTGAGTCTTCTAAAGCAAGATGGGGAAAATATCCTAAGGCAATTAAGGAATAAGCAAAAAGGAGAGGGGCCATTCTTGTCCAAATTTTCGCTTATGGAGGGAAATGCAATTGTCCAAATTGCCCTTTAATATTTCAAAAGTGCTCAATTAACCTAGGGGTAAATTGGTCTTTTTCTACTCCCGGTCCAAATTTCGATTTTTCCGATAATTCCAATCGATTCGATAGTTGGCCACGCTAAATGAGATGACGTCTGATAAATTAGTCATGGAAATCTTGAAAATTTGATATCCCAATTCGGATTCTAATTAATGGCCAAAATGCAACAATCGCGACTTTAGTGTATCTCAAATTAATGGGCGGCTTTTAGGAGTTACGAGTATCGACACGTGGTCGATGACATCGAGCCACATCCAAGTCTACTTGAGCCATAGCGATCTCGATTGTCATGTAACTGCGAGGGTCAATCACTCGTTCCGAAGAACATGATCTTTCGGATTAGGTTTAGGATCGTTCGAAACTCATACAATGGTTAAGCGGAATCACCCGCGTTCTGATCGTATAAGATTTACGAATCATTTCATAGCCATCCTTGGATCGGTCTCTAATGGCATTAAATATTCCCTCGTCAATCCTTATTGTCGAAGTGCCAATCCATGATCAAGTTCTTAGGTCTACGTACTTAATTCCTAACTAGCCTTTCCCTAATGGTTAGTGTCTCGAGAGTGATCAATTTCCGAGTGAGATTTTACTGAAAGTGCATCGAAGAAATATTCATTTCATAAATCCCGAAAATGGGTCGAATTTTACAATGTCACAACTCTTTCCCCCTTACAAAAATTTCGTCCTCGAAATTTACAATCAAACTACCCTACTCAAATAACTGCAGGTACTGACGCCTCATGATCTCTTCACTTTCCCACGTGGCTCCTTCCATTCCGTAATGCTCCCAGATTACTTTGACTAGTACAATAGTCTTGTTCCGCAAAACTTGTTCCTTTTTATCTTCTATTCGTACTGGTTTCTCCACATACGACACCCTGTCATCCACGTCTATTACTTCATAATTCAGCACGTGGGTCAGATCCGGTTCGTACTTTCTCAGCATGGACACGTAAAAAACGTTATGAACTTGAGACAAATTCGGTGGCATTGCAAGACGATAGGCTAGATTTTCGATTCTTTCCAATATTTCAAACGAACCTACATACCTCGGGCTCAACTTCCCTTTCTTACCAAACCGAGACAACCCTCTTATCGGTGAAACCTTGAGAAACACATGATCTTCTACTTGAAATTCCAAAGGCCTACGTCTCCGATCCGCATAACACTTCTGATGACTCTGAGCAGTCTTAAGTCTATCCCGAAGAACCTTAACTGCTTCGACTCGCTGTTGGACTAATTCTGGACCCGTTATACTCCGTTCCCCAACTTCATCCCTGGAGTTCTGCACGCTCTGCCATACAACGCCTCAAAAGGTGCCATTCTGATACTCTGTTGATAACTATTGTTGTAGGCAAACTCAACGAGGTGTAACTGCTCTTCCCAACCTTCTTTAAAGTCTATAATGCACGCTCGTAACATGTCTTCAAGCGTCTGAATTGTCCTTTCAGACTGACCATCCGTATGTGGATGATAGGCCATGCTATATTGTAGCTTCGTCCCCATAGTTGTCTGAAGACTTTTCCAAAAGGTTACGGTAAACTTAGGGTCTCTGTCTGACGTTATTATCACTGGCACTCCATGGAGACGGACTATCTATCGCATATATAGCTCAGCATACTTATCCATTGCGAAATCGTTTCGCACTACCAGAAAATATGTCGACTTAGTCAATCTGTCGACGATAACCCAAATGGAATCATGACCTCTTTGACTCCTTGGCAAACCCATGATAAAGTCCATCGTGATATGCCTCCATTTCCATTTGGGAATTTCTAAGGGTTGCAACTGTCCACCGGGCTTACAATGTTGTGCCTTCACTTGTTGGCACGTCAAACAATTGGCTACATATTTAGCTACATCCACTTTCATTCCGTTCCACCAGTAGTGCTGATGCAAATTTTGATACATCTTTATGCTGCCTGGATGAATGCTGTAGTTGCTACGATGAGCTTCTGCCAAGATTTCCTCTCTAAGCTCTGCATCATCGGGCACACACAAACGTCCTCGAAACTTCAAGATTCTGTCCTCAGATACTTGAAAGTCAGCCTTTCTCTTAATTTCGTCCATTTGCAGAATCTTTTGAATCTCAGGATCCGTAGATTGTAATGCCTTAATCCTCGCCTGAATCTCTAGTTCAATCCTCAAGGTAGCTAACAGACTTGGGAGGTGACTTACCTCAAACTTGAATTCCGAATCTTGCACCCCTTCGAGTAATGTCCATTCTTTAACCATCATCTGCACAATACTTGATTTCCGACTAAGTGCATCCGCTACCTTATTAGCCTTTCCTGGGTGGTACAGAATATCGCAATCATAATCCTTCAGGAGTTCTATCCAGCGACGTTGCCTCATGTTCAATTCCTTCCAAGAAAATAAGTACTTTAGGCTCTAATGATCCATGTAGATTTGAAACATTTCCCCACATAAATAATGTCTCCAAATCTTAAGTGCAAAGATGATAGCAGCAAGTTCCAAATCATGCGTCGGGTAGTTAAGTTCATGAGGTCTTAATTGTCACGATGCATATGCAACCACTCTTCCATGTTGCATTAACACGTATCCTAATCCCTTTAGCGACGCATCACTATAAATCTCATATCCTCCGGGACTTGACGGTACCGTCAACACAAGGGCGGTAGTCAACTTGTGCTTAAGCTCCTAAAAACTCCTCTCGCACTTATCTGTCCATTCAAATCTTGATTCCTTCTTAAGTAAACGTGTTAGAGGAGTAGCTATCGCGGAGAACCTGTCCACAAAACGTCTATAATAGTCCGCAAGCCCTAGGAAACTCCGAATCTCTGTCACTATTGTCGATCTTGGCCAATTCGTGACTGCCTCAATCTTTGTTGGATCCATTGAAATTCCATCCCCGGGGATTTCATGCCCAAGAAATGCTATCTGGTTGAGCCAGAACTCGCACTTACTAAACTTGGCATAGAGTGCGTGCTCTCTTAGAGTCTGTAGAACCATCCTTAGATGTCGCTCATGATCCTTGGGGCTCCTTGAATACACTAGGATGTTGTTGATGAATACAATAACAAATTAATCTAGAAACTCCTTAAACACCTGATTCATTAAATCCATAAAGGCAGCCGGGACATTAGTTAATCCAAACGGCATTACCGTAAACTCGTAATATCCATATCGACTACAGAACGCTGTCTTTAGTATGTCCTCCTTCACAATCCTCAACTGATGATATCCCGTTCTTAGGTCTATCTTGGAGAATACCGATGCCCCTTGCAGTTGATCGAACAAGTCATCTATCCTTGGCAACGGATACTTGTTCTTGATAGTCACCTGATTCAACTGCCTATAGTCAATGCACAAATGCAAGGACCCGTCCTTCTTCCTTACAAACAACACTGGCGCTCCCCACGACGATGCAATTAGACAAATGAACCCCTTATCCAGTAGTTCTTGCATCTGAACCTTCAACTCTGATAATGCCATCCTGTAGGGCACTCTAGATATCTGTTCTATCCCAGGGGCCAACTTAATTATGAATTCCACTTCTCTCTTAGGTGACAATCCCGGCAATTCCTGAGGAAAGACATCGAGGAGATTGCATACCACAACTATCTCTTCTAGCCTCAGTTCCTTAATAGATGAATCAACCACAGTCTTTAGGTAACCTTGACACCCATCGTCCAACAACTTAGTCACCTCAAGTGACGAAATCCAAAGAATCAAGGTTCCTCTTCGGTTCCCTACAAACTCATATCTAGGATGACCAACCGGATTAAATTGGATCACCATATTACTACAGTCCATAAGGGCTTTCTGTCTAACCAGCCAATCCATGCCAATAATAACATCAAAATCAAACATAGCCAAAACAGCCAAATCAATCAATTCCTCCCTACTACCAACAACAATCTTAAAGTCTGAACATCCTAATGAGATTAGCACTTTATCCTTAACAGGGGTAGTAACACATAAATTTACTTCTAACGGTTTCAATTCCATGCCAGCCAGATCAACAAATTGCTTAGACACAAATGAATGCGATGCTCCCAGATCAAATAAGGCATAAGCAGCATGATCACATAAAGAGACTGTACCTATGACCACGCCAGGTGCATCCTCTACCTCTTTGCGAGCCATAGCATAGATTCTCCCTTGAGCTAGGGGTCAGTTTTGAATTTTTGCGGGGCGGTTCCGGCCTGATTTCCCATCCGAGGCTGTTGCGGTTGCATTGGTGGCCTAGCTTGTCGGCTCGGGCAATCTTTCACTTGGTGACCATGTTGGCCACATCCATAACAAGCTCCACTTCTGCCTAGGCAAGGACCATTCCCATGCCTCCTTCCGCACGATCGACATGCCGCACTAGAGTGATAGTTCGGCTTTCCAATGTCTTTCCTAATGGGAGGGACAAATCGCCTATTCCCAGTCATTGGCCTCTTTCCAAAGTTCTGATTGTCCTAACTGGTGCGTACTGCGATCCAAAAGCGGCAGCCCTTTCTGTCATATCTCGTTCCACATTTGTGCTCGCTCATAGAGTTCATTATAATCCCTCAAATTCAGAAGTATCAGCTGACTGCGGAGTTCCGGCTTCAGCCCATCCCAGAACCTCCGTGCCCTATCCATAGGGTCTTCCACCATCCTTAGTGCGAACTTGGATAGTCTGGCGAATTCTGCTTCGTACTGATCCACTAACATCTAATTTTGGCAAAGCCATAGAAACTCTGCCATCTTTTGTTCTCGTGCACTCTCAGAAAAGTACTTACCATTGAAGACTTCAACGAACACAACCCAAGTTTGAGCGGTACCAGCAGGGAACACTCTTTCTCTAGTGGCCTTCCACCAATCACTCGCATTTCCTTGGAGCTGGTACATCGCCAAGGTTACTTTCTCTTCCTCAATACACCCTAGTATCTCAAAAGCCTTTTCCAATTCCTCTACCCACAACGATGCAACCTCAGGGTCGCCTTTACCATCAAACTTAAGGGGCTTTAACTTCAAGAACTACTTAACTAACTGATGCATCTGCCTATTCGCATTCACTTGCCCTTGACCATTCCCATTTCTATTCTCATTATGGCCATTATTCCCATTATTTCCATTAGCCCCGTTAGCAGCAGCAACAGCGGCCTCAGTAGCAGCGGCAACAGCGACAGCTTGTCCTTGAGTCTGCCTACCCATCAAGGTTCCAACTTCCGCAAGTGCCCTCAACATCCCATCCACCCTGGGATCCTCCATAGCTCTAGCTCGTGAACCCCCTCGGCCTCTTGTCCCCCTGGTCCCTCTGCCTCGGTTGCTCATCCTCACAGGGTCCTCTCACCAACACCTAAGCCTGCTATAATTCCACCCAGGAATTAGAGACCTAAGCCATCTACTCAAGTCTAGCAGTTCTAGGCATAGAATCACAACAATAAGCACGAAACGAGCAACCACAAAGCAATCAACTAAGAAACAAGGACCAAAGGCACATAACTAGTAGAATTCTCGATCGTACCTTACTCCTTGCTGCACCTACAATTAAGAACATCATCACCAAGCAAGCATCCAGCAATCACAAGCACATAATCACGAAGCATGTATTAAGCATTCTAAACTTGTGATCAAGCAGGTCTCCCTAGCTGACTACCCCATAGTCATCGTCCTTATCACTCCAAGTCTCAACCAAACTTGGATCGAGCTGACCTTACTCTGATACCAATTAAATGGGAATGTCACGCCCCGAACCCTGCAAGCGCGCTAACATCCCTCCGAGGTCATCAAATATGCGACATCCTAGGATTTGTTGCTGACCCAAACCGAACGCTAACAAATAGCGTAAGTGGAAGCAAAACGAACTCTCCATACAACATGTAATCCAACGGAATAATAGAGAGACAATCGAAACACATCAACAAATACATTTTATAAACATAGCATTAAACACAAATAAGCAATTACAAGCCTTAGTAGAGGCCACCATCTAGACGCCACTCATAACAAAAAGGATTGGGTGGTGGGTAAGCTTAACTCCTCTATAAAAGGGGTACTCCAAAAAGAGACGAGGGGAATAATCCCATCCTTAGATCATCACGATACCCTAGTGGCATCTCCAGATCAGTCATGGTCGTGGGTCTGAAATGTTTATAATTCAACAATGAGAATAAATCTCAATAAGCAACTACCAAAGCCTCGCTTAGGCTAACACGTACCTCTGGACAATCCTAAACATGCAATTCTAACAAACAACGTTCCATAGACAATCACAGGCGTCTTTACCTCGCCTTGGTACAGGCACACGCCCTGCACGTTAGAATACTGCCATAACATGGCAATTCGCTCCTCGAGCACATAATACAACCACATGACGTAAACGTGCATAAAACGGTTATTAATCCAGACATGCTCAACAGCAACACAAGCACATTGCATTACCCAATGCATAACACACGATTATAAACATCCAGATTATTAATGGCCCCTTGGGCCACCAAACCCCTACCGGTCTTCTGGAGTAAACAAGCATCGTCCCGTTACTTCGGTGACAGCAACGTCTGGAACCCCCGCCCAGACGGCATTCCATAAAGGAGCATTGATCCGGCCTCCACCGCAATCGGCAACGTCTAGAACCCCCGCCTAGACAGCATCCGAACCCCCGTCGGGCATCATCTAGAACCCCCGTCTAGACAGAACGTGTTGTGACCATGCACACACTCAACAACCATTATCGATTCTTATCTTTATGAATTAACCAATGCCAACTAAATCTGCACTCGTCAATTAAAAAGCCTCGCCTTTCTTTTGTAACAAAATCTCCGAAAAGTCCCCAAGAGAGAGAAAAATCGAGTATGCACAGAATCGGGGCCAAATGGGCAGTTGTGTAGTGACCGAAATCCGTTTGAAATAAATAGTAAATAAACTCCAAAAATTCTGAAATTTGGATATGTTGTACAAAACATCTTGATGAACATTTCTTATGAGGACTCGAAACCCAGTTCAAATCATAAATATGTCTTTTTTCCCTTAGAAGTCAGACCAAAAATCGGTTCCTTTGGACAAGTTACCCGTCCCCCAAAACACGTTTCACTCAGCACCCCAATCACCTTGGAAAATTTTGAAATTTTTATATGTTATAGACACAGATGTCCTTAAAACTTTTCATGAAGAAATTTTGTTGAAATAAGATCTGTAAAAATTTATAGAAAATTGGAAAGACCAGACGGTCGGGTGAATAGTAAATTCGGCAGAGTCTAGATGGTCCAAAGATGGACTTACGAATGGCCCTAATTGATATCCAAAAATTATGAATTTAAAGTATGTTATACCTCAAGGTGTTGGGAACAAATTCTATGCAGAACACTTCCTCAGATTCGGCCCACAATGATCACCAAAAAATAACAAAGCGCAGAGGTACAATAACAACCAAAAATCCGAGAATCATTAAACTTGCACCATTAAGCAAATCAAGCTTATACAATCACTAAACCAACTATCCACAGCCCCTAATCCATCCCTAGACATGCCATTAGTAACCCACTAGCCTAACCAAAGATTAGGAAGTCAATTACCAAGGGTTTAAGCAAGAAAACCGGTGAACAGGCAAACTGAGCTCCGGCGGTGAACACGGCTGGACGGGAAGCTCCAATGACTTTCCGGTGACCAGGCTAGGATGGTTGGAACGAGCACAAGATGGTGGTGGTCGGGGTACCGAGAGTGAGGCCTAAAGAGAGAGGGAAAGAGGGGGAAATGGGTGTTTTCCAATTGGTTTTTGGGCTGGTTCAGGCTTTTGTGAATAGTGCGCACTCCGACGGCCGGACGAGTGGTTGGCTGGCGATTTAGGCAACGAGCCCAGTGGCGTCTAAACTGGAGAAGCAAGGCAGAGGTGATGGTGCTTGGAGCTTCGGCCGATTCCAAGGAGGGAGAGAGAGAGAGAGCTCCGAGAAGGAGAAAAGAGAGAGAGGGAGAGAGAGAGAGAGAGAATTCCGGGAATGAGAAGAGAGAGAGTGTGACAAGAGTGAGGGTGAGAGTGTTAGACAAAGGTGATGTGAGATGACTTCTAAAAGCCTATCAATGGCCAAGATTGAACCACAATCAAATTAAGACATCCAAGGGCCACAATTAAGTCTTCTAAAGCAAGATGGGGAAAATATCCTAGGGCAATTAAGAAATAAGCAAAAAGGAGAGGAAGCATTCTTGTCCAAATTTTCGCTTATGGAGGGAAATGCAATTGTCTAAATTGCCCTTCAATATTTCAAAAGTGCTCAATTAACCCAGGGGCAAAATTGTCTTTTTCCACTCTCGAACCAAATTTCGATTTTTTCGATAATTCCAATCGATCCGATAGTTAGCCACGCTAAATGAGACAACGTCCGATAAATTAGTCATGAAAATCTTGAAAATTCGACATCTCAATTCGGATTCTAATTAATGGCTAAAATGCAACAATCGCAACTTTAGTGTATCTCAAACTAATGGGCGGCTTTTAGGAGTTACACGTATCGATACGTGGTCGATGACATCGAGCCACATCCAAGTTTACTTGAGCCATGGTGATCTCGGTTGTCATGTAATTACGAGGGTCAATCACTAGTTCCGAAGGACACGATCTTTCATATTAGGTTTAGGATCGTTCAAAATTCATACAATAGTTAAGCGGAATCACCCGCGTTCCGATCGTATAAGATTTGCGAATGGTTTCATAGCCATCCTTCGATCGGTCTTTAATGGCACAAAATATTCCCTCGTCAATCTTTATGATCGAAGTGTCAATCCATGATCAAGTTCTTAGGTCTACGTACTTAATTCCTAGCTAGCCTTTTCCTAATGGTTAGTATCTCGAGAGTGATCAATTTCCGAGTGAGATTTTACTGAAAGTGCATCGAAGAAATATTCATTTTATAAATCCTGAAAATGGGTCGAATTTTAGAATGTCACAGGACCTCTACCGGAAAAGAAAAATAAAGAGCTGCGAATAAGGGTTGATGGAATTGTGAATTCCTTGAAAAGATCAACCAAGCAAATAGTATAATGTCCTGAAGATTTGGAAGGAGAAATGAAGCACTTTTTGGCGTCCAACGAGTATAGAAGGTGGTTGAAGGCTAAGCAATCAATTGACGTTGAACCCTATGTAACTTTGAGTGTTACTACTCATTCTGATGAGTCGTACATCCCAAAGTACATTATGCCAAGCACGCCAGGTGTAGAGCCGTATGTTCCCGGGGAGGTTGTAATCGATGTGGAAGAATAAGAGACGTGAGTCAAGGAGTACGAAGAAGTTGAAGCTACCTTAGCTAGCAAGAAACCTAAACTTGTTTAAGCTAGTGTTCCCCTATTTTGATGAATAGCATTGTAATAAAATTTTCAAAATTGAAACAATTGCTTAATGAACAATTGCTTAATGAAGTTTCAAAATATTTTTTTGTAAAGAATCACCATGGATTACAATTCTTTGAATTGTATGATTCCTTGAAAAAGACATTGATGAAAAATTTTATACAAAGCTAAGGCTTGTATGGAATTTATTGTCTTTGACAATTTCATGAAACCATACAATTAAAAGGATATAGGGTTTCGTGATCATTTTGCTATACTAATATCGGGGTCTTTTCATAAAGTAGGTTGTTTAGCGATGGAAGGTAAAAGACCTCGAACTTGCCTATAAATTAGAATGGCAGAAGAAGAAACCCATGCTCAACTAGCTGAAGTCGAGAATCAAATGACCCAAATGGTTGCAATGATGGTAGAAATGAAGGCTTTTGTTCTTGCATCTCGAGGATCTTATCCTACTACTCCAAACGTGGGAACTTCAAACGCAACCGAAACACTAATTGAAGACCCAATCAGAAACAAAGAACCGGTTCAAGAAAATCCTCCAAAGACTACGCCTGAGGTGGTAAATTTGGAAAAGGGTAATCAAATCAAGAAGACATCCAAAACAAAGGATAAAGAAGAGGTAAAGAGATTGGCTAAAATTGAAGAATGCTTAGCAAGTCAAGGCTATGAGCTTCAAAGATTCGACAAGTTCTCACCATATACAAAGGTGGTTGTTCAAGAAAACTATAAGGAACCAGAGTTCGTGAGCAATTATGATGGTACTAGTTGTCCCAAAAGCCATTTGAAGTATTATCTCTGTAAGATAGCAAGATATTCAGATAACATGCCACTTCTTATTAATACATATCAAGATAGTCTAAGAGGAGCGACCCTCGCATGATACACAACCCTTGACATAGAAGACTTCACTGAATGGAATCATTTGGCAGGAGAATTTCTTCACCAATATAAGTTTAATGTTGAAGTGCTCCCAACTAGGAGGATCTCGTTAGAACCGAGAAACAGAAAAATAAAGGGTTTAGAACCTATGCTCACAGATGAAAAGCTGTTGCCTCACAAGTAAAGCCCACCATAAGTGAAGACGAGCTCATTGAGCTCTTTCTAAAATCATTGCCAACTGAGTATTATGACAAGCTTCATGTATTAGGCTGTCAAACATTCACCATATTAGTAGAAGTGGGTGAGAGAATTGAATGAGGGTTGAAAGAGAATAAGGCTCGAGAAATAGCAACATGAAAGCCTTGCCCCGGGAAAAAAGACAAAGAACCCATATGAGAAGTGGCTATGGTGTCAAACCCAAGTACTCATCAAGCATCATTTTTGAAGCAATCAAATGTCGCTTGGAAAAACCCAAGGCAATTCGAGCCAAATAAAAGACCCGTGAGGTAATATACACCGTTGCCCCGACTCCTATCAAAGCTATTACCAATGCTTCTAGAAAGGCATTTGGTGGCCAAGGAAGTACTGAGAGACAACCCTGCGAGATTTTCTTGTACAATGAATCAAAAACCTGCACTTATCACATGGAAGAAAGGGGACATGATGTAGATAATTGTCCCACTCTAAAGTACAAGGTCAATAGCTCATTGACAAGAAGATATTGAACTTCTAAGAGCCCGAGCCAAATGTCCATCAGAATCCTCTTCCTGAGCACAATACAGTAAACATGATCAAGGATGAAGAAACAGTGATCAAGTCTGACAATGAAGATGAATATGAAATCAAGATTAAAGCTTATCATTTAGGAGATGCCCGCTTTCGTCAAGAAGTACTCCTAAAAGGAGAGATTGTAGACAACTTAGGAGAAGACTCTTGAAAATATAACTTCCAAGTGAAATATACCCCACCGCCATGGGCATTTAAAGATGAAGTAATTGTGCCTGATGGTTGGGGTGGTATGGACGATGAAACTAGCCCTGAGGAGAAAGCCCTACCTAATAAAGAAATGCTTCAAGATGAAAGAGATCAAGACAAAAAAGAAAAAGAAAAAGTCCGTCAGGGTGAAAGGCGTTTCACCTATAAGTCATCTGTTGAAGGAGAAACCATAGACTTACTCGGTCAAAATAGCGGTAAATATAATTATTGTCAAATATACACCACCACCATGAGCGTTCAAAAATGAAGACATTGTATCGGACAGATGGGGTGGCATGGACGAGGTCTCGATCAGCCAATTAAATCTCAAAGAGAATGAAGATCGGGAAGAGAAAAAGAAAAAAAATACTCACCGAGGTGATAGGCGATTTGTTCGAAAAGCACGAAGACAAGGTGAAATTATTGATTTTCTGGGTCAAGATAGTGGCCGGTATAATTACAGTGTCAAATATACACCTCCTTCATGGGCATTCAAGAACGAAACAATCACACTTGATGGTTGGGATGGAATGGATACTGACGAAGCTAATAGAAGCATGGTATCCATGATTACACCATTTCTAATCAAGCTTGATGAGGTAAATAAATATAAGGAGGAGAAAGGTCCTGTCACATCAATCACTATCCAACTTCCCATTGATCAGTTAAGGATCAAAGAAGAAGAAACACAGCCTGTGATTATCACTCTCCCTCCAAAAGAAAAGTTTGACACTAAGTGTGTACCTTGGGATTACTCTCCCAAAGAAGTCGATGCCATAACCCAATCAAGGAGATGTAATGTCCCGAAGGAAAGTGAACACGAAAAGAGAATAACAGAGAAAATGTCAAATAGTTACTTTCGGTCATGAAGACGAGCGAATATGAGGTAATTGAATAGCTAAGAAAGATACCGGTATAGATTTCTCTGTTGGATCTCTTCAAGACTTCAAAAAGCCACAAAATGGTGCTTATGAAGCTTTTTCGTGAGGTGCACGTCTTGGAGACGATTAATGAAGTACAATTGGAAGACTTTATTGGCACTATTCTTCTCAAAGATCAAATTACTTTCTCCAATGAAGATTTTCCAATTGACAAGCGTTCCCATAATAAGGCTCTATATATTACCGTTAGATGCCGGGGCAAGGAGGTGTCACGAGTGCTGATGGATAATGATTCCATACTTAATTTGTGCCCACTAAGCACACTGCATCGCTTGGGGATTAGTGAATAGCTCATTAAACCTTCTAAGGTAATAGTACGTTTGTTTGATGGAATGAAGAAGGACGTTATTGGCGATATCAAGCTCGAGGCAAACATAGGCCATGTGCCTTTTCTGATTGACTTCCAAGTAGTGGATATTTCGAGGACTTTCAACTTGTTACTCGAAAAACTTTAGATTCATATGGGTGGTGCCATTCCTTCGAGTCTCCATCAGAAGGTCAGGTTTATCATTAATGGCAAGATGATTACAGTACACAAGGAGACAGATTTCACCACCAATAAAGAGAGTGCAATACCGTATGTCGAACCCGAAGTAAAAGCATAACCAAGCTATCATTCCTTTGAAATGATCTCAATGGTGCAAATTCCTGCCGATTGCATCATAAAATCCTCGGAGTTCTCAACACCATCCATTATGTCTGGAAAGGTGTTATGCCAGTATAGATTTACTTTCGGTAATGGTCTTGGATCGAAATCCCGAGGAATCAAGGAACCTATTACTACTCTCGCTACAAGAATGAAGCACGGAGTAGGTTATATTCCAAATAACTCTAAGGACCACCATGGAGGCTAAGGCCGAGGTCGAAAAAACCATGCAGGCTGTAGAGGCCAAGGTGATCGCCTCGTTAATCCAAACATATGGAAGGGCAAAGCTAAAGAGCTTCCCTATCATCATATTCACATCAAGGAAACTTTTCTTGGATCTTTCATGCTACTTCAAAAAGAAGACTTATATGCAGAGGAAGAATATGATTTGCCCAGTTTATTCAAAGAGAATACCATTAATATTATCATAACTGAGGCAGAAGATACCTACACACTGGAGCAGGAAGATTCTCTTGAACTTTTGCTACAAGCTTTTTCCATTGTATTTTGTTGATTACAATTTCAAACTTCTTATGATTTCATTTGCAATTTCAGTTCAGTTGCAATTTACATTCCTTTTCATATAGATATAATCGCATTTTTTCAATTCAATAAGAGTGGTTAAATGTTTTGTTAAGGACATGTAGAAACAAAACCAAACCTATGACGAATATTATCCTCATCCGTGAGGCTTGAGGCTTTGGATTTCTATATTGCTCTTCATTACGAAAATGATTTTAAGAGCAAGGAAGTCTGATGATATGAGGACTAGCTCTGTCTTTATGTTCTTTCAAAATAAATTTCAAAATGAATTTCTAGAAGGTTTTCATAGGACAACGTATGCTTACTTTGTATGCAATTACTAATCATGTTGGTTACATGTCAGGCATGAGCATTCGCATATCCATAATAGGTTCATATGTGGCCCAAATCTTTTCGAAGAGATCACTTGCGATATTGAAATGGATAATGAGGATGAGGAATGGGTCAAAAGGGAATGGATTCGTCATGAAGAATCAAAACACTCACGTTAGAGAAAACAATCACTATTAATCTAGGCGACAAAGAGAATCCCAAGGAAGTTAAGATTGGAGAAAGTTTTCCCTCGGCCGAAGCAGAAAAGATCATAGATTTGCTCAAGGAATATCAAGATATATTCGCATGGTCTTATGCTGACATACTAGGCCTTGATCCAAGCATAGTTGAACATGCTTTGCTAATTAATCCAAATCTCCCTCCAAAGAAGTAAAAACAGAGGCGAACAAAGCCGGACTTGACAAGGAAAATAGAAGAAGTGATGAAATTGCTCAAAGTCGATTTCATCGAAGTAGTACCATTTCCAGAATGGATTGCCAACATAGTACCCGTAATGAAGAAGATGGTCGAGTACGGGAGTGCGTTGATTATCGCGACCTAAATAAAGCAAGCCCTAAGGATGATTTTCCGCTTCCACATATCAATGTATTAGTGGATAACACTGTTGGGTTCGAAACATCTTCATTCATAGATGGGTTTTCAAGATATAATCAAATCGTCATGAAGAAAGAGGATAAGGCAAAAGCGTCCTTCATAATACCATGGGGCACATTTTGTTACAAGGTGATGCCTTTCGATTTGAAAAATGCCGGTGCCACATATCAGAGGGCAATGGTAAATTTGTTCCATGACATGATGCACAAAGAAATCGAGGTATATGTGGACGACATGATTGCAAAATCCAAACAAGGAGAAGATCATGTTAAGGTGCTTCGCAAATTGTTCAAAAGACTTAGAAAATACAAGTTGCGATTAAACCCCAACAAATGAGTATTTGGGGCAAAATCTGGTAAACTGCTAGGATTTATGGTTAGTAACAGGGGCATCGAAATAGATCCCTCTAAGATCAAGGTAATATATGACTTAAAAACTCTTTTTACGGTAAAAGAAGTGAGAAGCTTGTTGGGGCAATTAAATTACATTGTCCATTTCATTTATCAGCTTTCTGAGACTGTTAAACCATTCTTCAAATTGTTGAAGAAAAATGCCAAAGTGAAGTGAGATGCAGAATGTCAATAAGCCTTTAACAAGATCAAAGAATATCTGGTATGCCCGCCACTGTTGGTACCACCAATCCCTGAAGTTCCGCTGATCTTATATTTGACGATTCACTATGAGTTGTTAGGAGTAGTGCTTGTACAAAGAAGATCAAATAATGGTAAAGAACAAACCATTTATTTTTTGAGCAAGAAGTTCACAATATCATAAGTGAATTACCCAGCAGTCGAGAAAACATGTGTTGCATTGATTTGGGTATTACACAGACTAAGACAATACACCCTTCATCACCAAATTTCACTGGTGACTGATAATGATCAGATCAAATATCTTCTCGAGAAATCCTCCTTGGTCAGAAAATTGGCAAAGTGGCAAATCTTGTTATCTGAATTCGACATTAGAAGTTCATCCCAAAAGTCAGTCAAAGGACAAGTAATAGCAGACATGTTAGCAGAAAATTCGCAAAATATTGCCAATCCTGAATAACAATTTGATGATCATATATTGACACTGGTCGATGATAAATGGACCATGTATTTTGATGGTGCAATCAACTTATCTAGATCAGAAACTGGGGCAGTACTGATCTCTCCAGAAGGCCAACATTATCCGGTATTCGTGTAATTGGTATTTCCATGCACCAATAACATTACTGAATACAAAGCATGCATTCTCGGCTTACAATTAGTCCTTTCAATGAAGGTAAAAAGGTTGCAAGTATATGGAGATTCTATGCTCATCATATTGCAAATAATTGGTGAATGGCAAACTCGAGATACCAAGCTAGTTCCTTATCACGGATACTTAAAAGAGATGATAGAAAGTTTTAAAGAAGTAACATTCGATTATCTCCCAAGAACTTAGAATTATTTTGCAGATGCTCTTGCAACTTTATCATCCTTACTACAAGCTAAAGATAGTATGGATATAAAACCATTAAGAATCAATATTCTTGAGCAACCAGCTCATTGCATGATGGTCCGAGCAGAGTTTGACAACGAACCATGGTTTCATGATAATAAAAAAATATCTTCAATCGGGAGAATTTCCTAAAGGAAGCCACCAGGTGACAGAAAATTTATAAAGATAGCCAACAAATTCTTCCTTGGTGGTCAAATCCTCTACAAGAAATCATTTGATTCAACTCTACTAAGATGTGTGGATGCTACAGAAGCTGAACAAATCATGAAAGAAATTCATAAGGGT
Source organism: Syzygium malaccense (assembly GCA_031216405.1). Classification (NCBI taxonomy): domain Eukaryota; kingdom Viridiplantae; phylum Streptophyta; class Magnoliopsida; order Myrtales; family Myrtaceae; genus Syzygium; species Syzygium malaccense. The sequence goes on from CM062254.1 coordinate 20,425,456, forward strand.
GAATGTGGACCACACATGAATGGACATCTTCTAACCCAAAAGATTACGAGGTTGGGATACTGTTGGATGACAATGGAATCAAATTGCATCCAACACGTAAGATGTTGTCATCAATGTCAAGTTTATGAAGACAAAATCAATGCACCGCCAAATAAGCTACATCAAATGTCCGAGCCATGGCTATTTTCAATGTAGGGCATTGATATGATTAGTCCAATCAACCCCAAGGCCTCAAATGGGCACCGATTTGTCCTAGTTGCTATTGACTATTTCACTAAATGGATTGAAGCAAACTCCTACACAAATGTTACTACCAAGAATGTTGCAAGATTCATTAGACGGGACATCATTGCTAGATACGGAGTTCCAGAAGTAATAATTACGGACAATGGTTCAAATCTAAATAACAAGATGATTTACTTGAACACTTCCATGTCCAACATTTGAACTCATCTCCATATCGTCCACAAATAAATGGAGCAGTTGAAGCAATAAATAAGAATATCAAGAAAATACTGGCCAAGCCAGCGGAAAATTATCGTGATTAGCACGAAAGGTTACCGTATATTCTGATGGCATATCGAACTTCAATTTGAACATCAATTAGAGCAACCCCATTTTCGTTGGTTTACGGAATGAAAGTAGTGTTACCTGTTGAGGTAGAAATTCCTTCGTTAAGGATGCTATCCCAATTGAAGCTTTCAGAAGCTGAGTGGATCCAACAAAGATATGAACAACTCAATATGATCGATGAAAAGAGATTAAGAGCTATATGCCATGGGCAAGCCTATCAGAGAAGAGTGGCTAAATTCTTTAATCGAAAAGTGAAATCAAGGAATTTCAAAACAGAGGATTTAATAATGAAGAAAGTCATCTTCAACAATTCAGATCCTCATGGCAAATTCACTCCAAATTATGAGGGTCCATACGTTGTCAAGAAAGTTCTTCCTGGAGGAGTATTGATTCTTATAGATATGGCAAGAACGGAATTAGCCTATCCTGTAAATACAGATGCTGTCAAGATTTTCTATCCATAAAATGAAGACGAACATTCAAGAAAAGATTTAGGTCACTTTAGAACACGTGCATATCACGCATATCATGTGTACCATGCATTTCATGACCATGTTTATCTGTTTTGCAGAAGAAAGTAAAAAGAATTCGAACTAGTTGATGGTTTCAGAATCCCCAATGGAGTTATCAAATAATAGAGGGAAGTATCACTTCCAATTCTATTTTCTATTGATATCTTCTAATGTGCTTTCCTTTTATCATCCCCAAGGAAACAAAGCAAAGGGAGCAACAACAAAAAATCCCTAGTGGAATCAAAGAAAAACATGCAAACAAAAGAGATATTAGCAGGTTGATCAGATAAGTGTCCCTAAATCGTGAGTGCATGTGTTAAAGAAGTTGCATTTTTAAGAGAAAAACGAACTTCTTTTTCCCCAAGCAAAATGACACTAAATTGAACAAAATAAAACAGATTGTTTTGAAAAGGAAAATACCTCAGAAATGTTTCAAATCAAAAGTTTTGAAACACGCTTTCTTTGAAAATGCACTAAGCATAAAAATTCCCTAAAAGGGATAATTTGACAAAAGGTTTTGAAAAATTTCATAGAAAAAGTTTGGATCAAATCGAATGGAAAGACCTTCAAATGATGAAAGGTAAGACATATCCACACACGTCCCTTATACACTCAAAGTCAAAATGTAGAGGTGAGTGAGAAAAACTCATCCGAAGGAAATAGGGAATGTTCGCAATGATTACATAGATTGAAATGATGAAACGTAGTCATTTCACTATCCCAAACACATACTTATCCCTTGCAAATCAAATTTGAGCCAAAACAATGGAGAAGTTTTCAAAATAACCCTGTTAAGAACCACCCATATTGGGGCAAATCAGGAAGTTTATGATTGACAGCTTGGAGAATAGGATTAAGAAAGATTTTATTACGTACTCTTGCATCAATCTTTCTATGATAACTTCAGATAAAATCATATGGAAGCCCAAGACATCCCAAAAGGAAGAAGAGCACTTCATTTCCTATGCCCAAACACATTACCTTTGGTAAAGCCCAATTGAGCCTGAATATTCATTTCAGAACCTTAAATTGATGATCATCTCTTCACACTGGAGCATGAGCATACGATCCACTTTAATAGATAAGAGACAAAAGAGTATGACACAGAGTCCTTAGAATTGAAAAAGGTTAAAGACAAAATAGTCTGGGGCATGAAAAAGCAGTGTGCCTGGTAAAAGCAAGGCCAAATACCCAAGGGAAAATGAGAAAGAAAAAGAGAGTTCAAAAGAAAGCTCAAAATGACAAAAGTCATGACAAAGCAAAGTCAAGATCATGAGAGATCATAGATCGCAATAAGTGAGAATGAGCAAAAGAAAAGAGATTGTAATGAATTTTTAGGGGACTTTGATATTCATAAAAGAAAGATCCCTAATAAGCAAAAAAGAAAAGGTGGTGATGCCAAGAAGATCATTAATTTCATAAAAACCCTGAATTCAAACAAATTAGCCTGTTAAGCCTACCTAATACCAACAATAGAACCTCTCCTTAAAGACTCTTTAGATTGGGATGTTAAGAGTAGAAACATGACTTTATGACAAGAAGTCATCACTCAAAGAAGTGTGTGCAATAATATCTTGTCTGATCCTCGAGATTCTTAACTTGTAAACCCGAAGTCAGATATGATGAAATATTTTTTTTAGCCTCAAAGTGTCTATCATTTGAATAGCCATTAACAAGCCAACAATACAACCTTTTGAAAGACCTTATTGGATTAATTGGATTGTATACATTGCGAACATCTCCAAACACCTAAGGATTGGTTAAGAGAGATAAAATTGAAAGATATCAGACAAGTCCCCATCTAATCAAATAAAGAAAAGACCAAGTTCATAGATTGAAATAAATCATTTCTAATGAAGGTATGATCATTTCAAGCATTTCTTGAAAGATTGCAAGCATTATGTTCAAATAATTCCTTGAAAGGGAAATTTGATTGTCTGAAATGCATCAATGCAAAGAATGCATGTTTCCATACTAGGTTTCAAAAGTTTTTGGTCAACTTAAAATCAAGTTTTCTAACAATTTGTGGTAAGCTAAGAAAAAAAACCACGCTTCAAATAGTTTTGATTAATTTCAAAACTACTTTTCAAAATAGTTTTTGATCAACTTAAAATCAAGTTTTCAAACAGTTTGTGATAAGCTAAAAAAAACCACGCTTCAAATAGTTTTGTTTAATTTCAAAACTACTTTTCAAAATAGTTTTTAGTCAACTAAAAAAAACATACAAAAGTTAGTGAAACCTCAAAATCACATAACTCACGATCAACGCATTCATTATTTGAAGTCTTCCCAAAGTCCTACGGGCGAAGAGCCCCTAGGCAAATTCAAAGTCCTACTGACGAGGAACCACTAGGCAAATTTAAGTCTTACTGGTGAGGAACCACTAAGCAAATTCAAAGTCCTACAGGTGAGGAGCCCCTAGGCAAATTCAAAGTCCTACAAGCAAGGAGCCCCTATAGTCAGGTTTATACATACAAGCCTTACTAAAGGCACTTCCTAGCAGACTACTCACATACAAAAAGGAATTAGTAATCGGGTTAGCTTAGCTTTGCTATCAAAAAGGGGGACGGTCCAAAAAGATGGGGTATCCAAACCCATCAACCCTATTGGTGCTAACCGAGAGGCGGCTCAGGATCAAACTCTATGCCCTCTGGGTCGGACTCTGAGCCGATCACTTCCCCATCCGAGAGATCGAGATTCATGGGATCTCAAACCTCCTCCCCAATACCACCCACAGGAGGTCCATCAAAACCATGGATTGGGCCAAATACCACGTCCCCTTCTTAGATAAACCATGCTACAAACCGATGAGCCTTCAACTCGAGTAAGCCCTCGTCAACCTAGATAATGGACTCGTGCTTCTGGTATGCAATGTCTGGACCAGCTGCATACTCCGTAAACTCCATGTCTATGTCCCTAGGCATGCTAAAACACAAGGGAGGATGACTCATGGTCTGGGATATGAAATGGTTAAATAACAACAATGAGAAAATCTCAGTAAGTAAACTTCTTAAGCCTCTCTCAAGATAACACGTACCTCCGGAATGCCCTAACATATAATTCTAGCCCAACCAAGCATATCACACAATAATCACAGGCATTCTTACCTTGTCTTGGCACACATATGCCCTGCACATTATTACCCAACAAGACATGGCAAATGCTCCCCCAAGCACATAACGAAGTCATAATATCACAAGTCGTATAACATGGCAATTGCTCCCCCGACCACACACACGATACATACCATTGCATAAACATGCATATCACACTCGTAATTGTCCGAATTATTGAATGACCTCTCAAGTCTATAACCGAACCCCTGCCGGTGTCTTCCAGTGTAACCGGGCATCGTCCCGCTCCGTCGGGCATGGCAACATCTGGAACCCCAGCCCAGACAGCATTCCATAAGTAGCATTAGTCTGGCATCAACTACGACACGGCATCGTCTAAAACCCCCGCCTAAATGGCACTATCATGACCATGCACACGATTCATCACTCATTACCAATTCTTATCTTCGAGAATTAGCTGATGCAAGTGTTTATGACGTGCATTTCTATACGAACTAAGATGTCACGAGATGCATTCATTTTCAAACACGAATAGCATCTCCAATCAACAAATAAACCCCATTACCCTTAACGAACCGAATTCAGTCATCATGTTCCAATTCGGCCACTAATCAAGCCATAATCAAATCAGCCACCATTTAACTAGGTTAGGCCATTAAACAATTGAACACAATTGGCCATTAATTAGTCGAGATCAGCCCCTAATTTAATCCACTAAATGGCCACTTAACCAAACCGAAGTTAACCGCTAATCAACCAATAATTGGTCAACAAATCAGCCACTAATCGACCAATGATTAATCCACAAATCAGCCATCCATTAGTCCCATGATTAGCCAACTAGCATTCCCTAAACTAGCCACTAAAACAATCCATTGATCTGCCACTAACAGCCCCTAAACCACATCCATTAGTCATTTATCATCCTAGTCAAGATTTAGGAAGCAACTTACAAGAAAACCTAAGCAAGAAGCCAAGCTAGTAGCAGCAAAAGCCTTAACAAAGCAGCAACAGCAGCAGCCACGACAAGTTGCAGCTCCGGCGGCTCAACAATGACCTGCGAACCATTGAGGCAATGGCGGTGCTTATCGCGAGTGATGGTAATGGACGGTGGTGCTGGTGAGGGGTGACCGAGCAGAAACATGAGGGAGAGGGAGTCGCAATGAGAGTGGCAGTCACGGCAGCGAGCGGTGATGCTCACGACAGCTGGACGGCATGACGGCGATGGTAGCAAGTAGTGGTGACAAAAGGCAGCTAAGACGGGAATGGCAAGATGATGGAGGCGACAGTGTGGCGGTGAAATGGCAGACAAACA